>OY728135.1:763301052-764551052 GCA_963277665.1 Viscum album
GAAAAAATTATTATTAAACATGTTTATTTTCCATGGGTTTACACATGATGAAATGTTTATAAAACATTCATACTTTTCATTAGGTTTGAAATGATGATTTTTTTAGGATCTTATGGAAAAAATATTTATAATTTTCATTATATTATTTGAGGGATTGAAATTGTAACACCCCAAGCTTCCACAGTACACATATCTTTGAATAATACAGTAGCGTGTGTTGTACGCAACTTCGAGTTCTAACACACACCATGATCAATCAAAGTAGCAGTTATGAATATTAATACGGAATTTTTGAAATTTTATAAATTTTATCTCTTAAAATGGTCTTCATTTTTGGATTCAGAATATCGAAATTATACAAAGGTGAAATTTGGTACTTTTCAGATAACATTCATATTTTGATGAATAGTGAAAATTACTAAATTTTAATTAAAAACAACTTTTTTAATCGAAATAGTTAATTGTGTTAAATTATGAATTTGAGTGGTTTTAAATTATATTTTGAATATATTTTAACCATTTAATCCAATGTTGTCATTGGAAAAAATTTCACATTTAAACCAGACATAAACAAGTGTCAATCTTTTGATAGTTATTGACTCTTAAAAACACATTTTTTGTTTTAAAAACAGAAACTAATTTTAAATTCTTAAATGAAATGTCTATATTTTGAATTTGGTAAAATAGACTTCATTATTGAATTCAGAATATCAAAATTAGCTTACGGTAATGTTTTGGTATTTTTCTGAAAACATTGAATTTTTGATGAATAGTGACAAACACAGAGTTACTGTTTAAAACCGGATTTTTATTTAAATAATTATTTATGTTATATAAATTTATTTTAGATCAAAATAGATACATAACTCCTATATAAATTCAATGTAATTCATAGGATGTAGTTTATAATAATTTTAGATATATAAAAATTTTATTGAACTTTTTCACTGTCTTTTACCCACCCCCTAGGAGAATTTATAAATTTTCATAAAACATAATTTTACTGCTTCTATGAGTGGAATTTCAAAAATCCAAGAGACATGGTTAATATCAAGGAGTTAAATGTTGTTCAATAAGAAAAATATTATTTTTGGTGAATAGTAACTTTTTACTTTTATTTACCACGATAAAAATTAAATAGGGTAATTAAGGGTTAAAATGATATTATTATTACCCTAAAACATGTCCTAATTCAATTCAAAAGGTTTAATTAAACCAAAATATACCTTAGGAATAATATAAGACCCTTTAGATCCACTTGGATTAGATTATGACATTTATTATTATTTAATTCAAAGAAGAGTTAAAAGAGTTAAAATCAATGTTTAATAACTAAAACATTTTTAATATAGGGTTATACATAAGATAAATTTGATTATAAATATTTATTAGAAAGATATAAATATTTCCTACATAATGGTATAATAATTATAATTTTTAGACATTAAATAATTAAATTTATTTATAACACAATGATGATGCAGTAATTACCTTATTAATGAAAGAATCAAATAAATGGAAATATAAATATTAAAATAAATATAATTACAAAGTTTTTATGACATCCATGAATTTTTTAGGTGACTATGACATGGTAGGGAGGATTCAATGTATCATGTTCAAATTAATCAAGTTGTGATGACTTTCAAAAAAAATACCAAATAGTGTCAAAATTGACATAAAAGAGTTTTTAATACAAATATTATATTATTAATTGATATTAAATTCCAAAAAATAATATTTCAGCGAAAGGACTTGTATCATGATATGTGTATCATTAGTGGACCACTTGGGGGTCGCTTGGATGTATATAGTAAGTTTATTAACCATATAATATAAAAATACAAAGAGACGTTGTAAAAGTGAAACTAATTAACTATGAGTTAATACTTAAAGATAATGTTAATATAGTGACCCAAACCTGTATAAATTCTTTTGGATTAGTGGTTTTTGACCCATCCCCACATTAGACTTTTAATAATGAACTTTGGAGCCATTATAAACTGAATATAAATTTATTATAAATTAATACTTATGTTTTTTCTAAAGAGCCCCTCCTCCCCCTTATAAAAGGAACCAACTTCTAACCAATTCTTCACACCTTCAAAGATTTTGGGTTCGGCCTACCCATGCCAAAATACTCTCTCAACATTCCTCACTTGAACATAGATGCCTTATTTTGATCAGAAATCCAACCTATAGATCCCTTTTGATCAAATCAAAAGGAAGAACCCGAAGAAGATGAGGTTAAACGTACCCGCGACTAAAAGAAAGTGCAAGGAAAGAGGTTTTCATCTCACTCCTTATTCCCATGAGATTCATGCCATATTTCCACGATTACCTTTTTTGTGGTGTATTTACTGCCCATAATTGTATTCTCTATGTAATACACATTAATTTACGTGTCTTTACATATTCATTGTATGATACCTCTTTCATGGGTTGTATGTTTCGTATGTTACCAAATTGGTAATGGTTAATTTCACAATATCTTTATTATCCAAGGTTGTTTTTACGTAAGTATCTCCTGGGACATATTTATTATCCATGACCATGTTTTATGAAAGAGTTTTCAAAGGGATTATTTTAAGGGGCTCTTTTACTAAAACATAATTTCAAATGTTTTTAATTTCAATTCTTCTAAATCTTTCTCATTAATGTCAATGTCTTCAAAATGGGTTTTAAGGATTTATTTATATGGACATAAATGTTTTTAAAATTTTAATTCCCTTCAAAAGCATCAAAGTGGTATGGGACACCTTGTTTCAAAAATTTCTTTAAATGACTTCTTTTCTAAATTGTGTGATTTTTAAATGTTTTCATGAAAAAGGGGTATTTCTCTCAAAGAGTTTTAAAAATAAATCTCATCTATGTCAAAATTCATTAATTGATTTTAAACTTTTTTTGAAGTTGATTTATCATGATACAAATCTTCCATCTTGTGTTGAAAGTTTTGTGATATTTTTGACTGTGGATGTGTTATTTTTATACCATTCATGGATTATGGATAGAGTATTGACATTTCGTATGCTAGTTTTAATAAACAAATTTATGTTATATTTCATCCTATTTTTAAGATGAATGTGTTGGACTAGTATGTTCCGGGATGGGGACCGATAAAAGTAATCCCCCCGGGTTGGTGTCCGGGTATAAGAGGCACACCAGGTTGGTGTCCGGTTATTAGAGGCACTCCAGGTTGGTCTCCGGTTATTAGAGGCACTCCGGGTTGGTGTCCAGTTATTAGAGGCACTCCGGGTAGGTGTCCGGTTATTAGAGGCACTCCGGGTTGGGTTC
Source organism: Viscum album (assembly GCA_963277665.1). Taxonomy (NCBI): domain Eukaryota; kingdom Viridiplantae; phylum Streptophyta; class Magnoliopsida; order Santalales; family Viscaceae; genus Viscum; species Viscum album. Next base: position 763,304,347 of record OY728135.1, read on the forward strand.
CGGTTATAGTTAGCTCCTAGGACTTGGCACGCGGCCTTGATAAAGAAGATAAAGTTCAACATTATGCATTCCACCTTTATGAAAGTGGTTCGTGATATTGCATGTGATTATTCAATTAGTAGAATATCAATGTAAATAATTAAATGGCATTATTTCTTTTTATTTCTGCCATATTATTCAGAAGTTCAAGTTTAAAAGGATTTTGTATTAATTATACATTTCCTTAACTGTTTATTCTTATTTATAAATGTTTCCGCTATATTGTTATCCTTACTGGGTGTTTGAGCTCACCCCTTTGCTATGTTTTATTTTTCCCAGGATTCCATGAAGTATATTGTGATTGATATGCAGGGTTATGACAAGGGAATAATGGAATTCATAACGGATTATTTATGTTGTTTTGTATGTTATGAAGTGTAATGCAACATTCCTGCATGTAATCTATTTTCCATGACTGCTAAAATGATCGGTCCTTTTGGACTTGATTCCTTTTAATCATGCCAATGTATTAAAATAATTCACCGACTCTGGGTAACTGGGGTTAGTGCGTTACAGTTGGTATCAGAGGAAGTTTAACAATAACCTTGGAAAATAGATTTAGATAAACTCTGATTAGAGAACATAGCCCTAAGATATACTTTGAGGATTAGTATAGAAGAACTTCCTAGTGTTTTGTTATTGTAGATAATTTGAGAGTTTTCTCGAGAAATACATCCCGGTCTGGATATGAGCAGGTAGAGGTGGCTCTGGCACAAATTTACCTAGGCATAAAACCCTAAAACACCGTTTTGAGCTAGACTCGAACGAGAACTGGTGCACGACAATGGGCCTTGCTGCACTCTTGGTTACGACACTCCCGGGGGATATTCTTAGGATAATTCTCATTTTCTTTACAAACCATTATGAAGGTATCATGAGTATATAATTACTCAAAGAAAACATTTTTTTGATTATGTATTATATCCATAAAATGTCCAATTTGCGTTAGGTATTTTACAAGTTTGGAATTATTCATTGCAATTCATAAACTGACCTAGTTTATGCTATTGTATAGAAATGGAGCCCAGTAGAAGGAATGTGAACTCTACTAATACATATGATCCAAAGAGTAAGAAGGATTGAATATTTCATGGTATTAAGCCATCATTTAGAGGGGAAATAGTCTCCCACGTATTATCATAATAAGGTGAAATAGTATCATGTGTGGATAAGATAATTAATGATTTTACTGAGTCCTATGGATTTGGAGGGAAGTAAGAGAAGAAAAGGATGGAAGAGAGAAAGATCAATAAAGGGAAGAGGGAAAAGAAGAATTTCCCCATATGTGATAACTCTGGGATGAAACACCCGGGATCATGCCTGAAATAAATGGGAATTTGTTATAAGTGCGTAGGAAAAGGGCACCAAGTACGTGAATGCAAGTGTAAGAAAAAGGCATCAAATGTACAATGCTTCATCTGCAAGGAGTTTGGACACTACGCGAACCAATGTCCAAATCATCAGACTATACTGAAAATGAAGCTATCGGATAATAATCATGTTATGATACTACCACAGATGAAGAGGAATGAATAGTATTCTTTTGTTGTTATTTTAGAATTATTTCATATAAGTGTTGTATCAATGATGTTCTGGAAATAAATAAGGTTTGTACTGCAGTACTATTTCATTAAGGATTTGAGATTTTATGGTACTAAGAAATGTGACTCTACAGTGAGTTAAATTTTTTGGAAATTACATGGTTGAAGGAAAGATAAACCTTAATATGGTGCTAATATTGAGGTAGTTATTTTGGAATAATAGATGGTTGATATTGGTAATTCCGGATGTTGCAGTGTTATAAAAGAATATATGAGGAAGGCGTTCACATGTTATTACCTGGAAAAAAGGATCCTCATTATGTTTAACTTCCTTGTAAATTTTGGACTGTGAGTTTGGATAGTAGTATTTTGGATAAGTCTAAAGGTTGGAATAGATTATGTTTGAAAGTTTATTTTTGGATTTTTATAAAAGGACAACACGCAGACCGTGTGACAACCCATTGAGTCGGACAATGTTGTGGGAATCAAACCCCCCAACATAGTGCGATTGGGATTTATCACCTACCACTGGACTACGTGAAGTCCCTGGATTGTATAATGTAGTTTTTTTAAAGGGTATGATATGTGAATTATATATTCATTATATTTGGAACCCTATACGATTAGGATAAATAGATTATTTTTGAGTTGTATTATGTTTTGGAGTGAAAGAAGAGTTTGTTGTAGAAATTTAGTAATGGATAAAACTCTAATAATAAAGTAAATAAATCTTTTTATGATTTTATCCAATATCATAAATAAATTCCCAAAAATTAAGAAAAGGAACTTAGAACAAAAACGTTGTCCTAGATAGTACCTTAGATCATCACAAATTTATGTCTTTGTGATTGTTGGACTTTTCATAGCCATGTCCTCTACCACTCTCCATCAGATATTGATGGTTAGATTTCTCTTTCATATCCATGTTTTCCTACCTGATCCCAAGTATGTGTTATTTTCGGTAACCTTCATACTTACCACTCTTTATTTTAAATAGAGGCCTCATTAATCCATTTTTTCGATGTGGGATTTCAACTAAGATATTTTGAAATGTCAACCCCAAGTTTCCAATACCAAGCATAAATTGTGAGGACGCAATTTATTGATGTAGAGGAGATTGTAACACCCCAAGATTCTACAGTACACTTCTCTTTGAATAATACAGTAGCGTGTGTTGTACGTAACTTCAAGTACTAACACATACCACGATCAATCAAAGTAGCAGTTATGAAAAGAAATACCCAATTTTTGAAATTTTATAAAGTTTATCTCTCAATATGGACTACATTTTTGGATTCAGAATATGGAAATTACCCTAGGGTGAAATTTTGTTACTTTTCAGATAACTTTCAAATTTTGATGAATAGTGAAAATTACTAAATTTTAATTAAAAAAAACATTTTTAATCAAAATATGTAACAGTGATAAATTATGAATTTGAGGGGTTTTAAATTATATTTAGAATATATTTTTACCATTTAATCTAATGTTTTTCATTGGACATAATTTTACATTTTAACCGGACATAAACAAGTGACAATCTTTTGATAGTTATTGTTTTTAAAAACACGCTTTTTGTTTTGACAACATGAAATAATTTTAATTTAATAAATGAAACTTCTATGTTTTGAATTTTGTAAAATAGACTTCAATATTGAATTCGGTATAAAAAATTATCTTAGGGTAATTTTTTGTTATTTTTCTGAAAACATTCAATTTATGATGAATAGTGACAAACACTAAGTTACTGTTTAAAACCGGATTTTTATTTAAATAATTATTTATATTATTTAAATTTATTTTAGGAAAAAATAGATACAAAACACCAATATAAATTCAATTTAATTCATTGGAGGGAGATTATAATAATTTTAGATGTATAAAAATTTTATTGAACTTGTTCACCGTCTTTTACCCACCTCCTAGGAGAATTTGTAAATTCACATAAAACATAATTTTTCCACTTCTATGAGTGGAATTTCAAAAATCCAAGAGACATGGTTAAATTCAAGGAGTAAAATGTGGTTCAATAAGATAAAAATAATTTTTGGTGAATAGTAACTTTTTACTTTTATTTACAACGGTAAAAAGTAAATAGTGTAATTAAGGGTTAAAATGATATTATTATTACCCTAACACATGTCCTAATTCTATTGGATAAGTTTAATTTGACCAAAAACAACCTTAGGAATATAATAAGACCCTTTAGATCCACTTTTATTAGATTTTGGCATTTATTATTATTTAATTCAAAGAAAAGTTTAAAGAGTTAAAATCAATGTTTAATAACTAAAACATTTTAATATAGGATTATACATAAGATAAATTCGATTATAAATATTTATTAGAAAGCTAAAAATATTTCCTACATAATGGTATTATAATTATAATTTTTAGACATTAAATAATTAAATTTTTTATGACACAATGATGATCCCGTAATTACATTATTAATGAAAGAATCAAATAAATGGTAATATAAATATTAAAATAAATATAATTTCAAAGTTTTTATGACATCCAAGAATTTTTTAGGTGACTATGACATGTTATGGATGATTAAATGTATCATTTTCGAATTAATCAAGTTGTGATGACTTTCAAAAGAAAACAAAATACCGAATAGTGTCAAAATTGACATAAAAGAGTTTTTAAAAAAAATATTATATTATTAATTGATATTAAATTCCTAAAAATCTAATGTTCAGACAAAGGACTTGTATCATGATAGGTGTATCAATAATGGACCACTTGGGGGGTCGCTTGGATGTATATAGTATGTTTATTAAAAATATAATATAAAAATACAAAGAGACATTGTAAAAGTGAAACTAATTAACTATGAGTTAATACTTAAAGATAAGGATTATATAGTGACCCAAACCTGTCTAAATTCTATTGGATGAGTGGTTTTAGACCCATCCCAACCTTAGACTTTGAATTATCCACATTGGAGCCATTTGAAACCGAATATGAATTTATTATAAATTAATATTTTATGTTATTCCTAAAGAGCCCCTACCCCCCCTAATAAAAGGACCCAACTTCTAACCAATTCTTCACACCTTCAAAGCCTTTTGGTTCAGGAAACCACTGCCAAAATACCCTCTCAACATCCCTCAGTTCAACATAGAGGCCTTATTTTGATCAGAAAGCTAACCTATGGATCCATTTTGATCAAATCAAAAATAAGAACCCGAAGAAGAGGAGGTTAAACGTACCCTCGACTAAAGGAAAGTGCAAGGTAAGTGGTTTTCATCTCACTCATTATTCCCGTGAGATTCATGCCATATTTCCACTATTACATTTTGTGTGGTGTATGTACTTCCCATAATTGTATTCATTATGTAATACACATTAATTTATGTGTCTTTACATATTCATTGTATGATACCTCTTTCATGGGATGTATGTTTCATAAGTTACCAAATTGGTAAGGGTTAATTTCACAATCTCTTTATTATCCGAGGATGTTTTTACGTAAGTATCTCCTGGGACATATTTATTATCCATGTCCATGTTTTATGAAATAGTTTTCAAAGGGATTATTTTAAGGGACTCTTTTACTAAAACCTCATTTCAAATGTTTTAAATATCAATTCTTCTAAATCTTTATCATTAATGTCCATGTCTTCAAAATGGGTTTTAAGGATTTATTTATATGGATATGAATGTTTTTAAAATGATAATTCCTTTCAAAAGTTTCAATGTGTTATGGGACACTTTGATTCAATAATGTCTTCAAATGACTTTTTTTCTAAATTTTGTAACTGTTAAATGTTTTCATGAAAAAGGGGTATTTCTCTCAAAGAGTTTTACAAATCAATATAAACTATGTAAAAATTATTTAATTTATTTTAAACTTGTTTTGAAGTTGATTTTTCATGATACAAATCTTACATATTGTGTTGAAGGTTTTGTGATATCTTTGATTGTGGATGTGTTATTTTTATACCATTCATGGTTTATGGGTAGAGTATTGACATTTTCAATGCTAGTTTGAATACAAATTTTTTTGTTATATTTCATCCCCTTCTTAAGATGAATGTGTTGGACTAGTATGTTTCGGGTTGGGGACCGGTAAATGTTAGACCCCCCCCCCCCCGGGATGGTGTCCGGTTATTAGGGGCACTCCGGGTTGGTGTCCGATTATTAGGAGCACTCCGGGTTGGTCTCCGGTTATTAGAGGCACTCCCGGTTGGTGACAGGTTAATAGAGGCACTCCGGGTTGGGTTCCAGTTATAGTTAGCTCCTAGCCTTGGCACGAGGCCTTGATAAATAAATTAAAGTTCAACATTATGCATTCCATCATTATGAAAGTGGTTTGTGATATTGCATGTGATTATTCGATTAGTTGAATATCTATGTAAATAAGTAAATGGAATCATTTCATTTTATTTCTACCATATTATGATGAGATTCAAGTTTAAAAGGCTTTTGTTTTATTTATACATTGCATTAAATGTTTGTTATTATTTATGAAATTTTCCGCTATATTGTTATCCTTACTAGGCATTTGATCTCACCCGTTTGATATGTTTTATTTTTCCCAGGATTCCAAGAAGTATATTTTGATTGATATGCATGGTTAAGACAAGGGAATAATGGCATTCTTAAAGGACTATTTATGTTGTTTTATATGCTATGAAGTGTAATGTATCATTTATTCATGTAATCAATTTTACAAGACAGCTAAACTGATCGTTCCTTTGGGACTTGATTCCTTGTAATCATGCCAATGTATTAAAATAATTCACCGACTCTAGGTAACAGGGGTCAGGGCATTACAGAAATTACATATACCTCATATGCATTGGGTAATGAGGAATAGATCAGGAGATAAACATGAATGGAATGAGGAGTGAACCATGTTCAATAAGGGACTCTATCCACTATGGTATTATTGGTAGTGAAACTTGACCACTATAATTGTTTGGGGGAGTGAACACAAACCCCTATTATAGTCTTGGAAATAAGGCTCGACTATATTTAATTTTTAATCAAAACTTATTTTTATACTAATTATTTTTTTATTATAAAAATGTTATGATCTCATGGATTGTGTTCATTGATTCCTTTGTGATTCATGTCTTACAAACTAGAAATAATTATTCTATGAAAAAATATTATGATACATGGTATTGAGGGTATGGTTTTCTAATATTACATGGATGTTCTAATACCGTCATGCTCAAGATATGTTAAAGTGGTCACTCATATATCCAGAGTTTACCATTACTATGAATCTAATTTCACCATCTCTTATACTTCTATTCCAGATGTTATGAAGAAATGTATTAAGTAACACATGTCTATGATGGGTGGTAGTAATGAATGATATAGTGGGAGATAATGAAGTTAACTTTTGAAGAATTTTTGTATTTATCCAGGTTTACATATGTATTATACCTATATTATTTTTCAATGTATCATTATGTTTTATAAATTTTTTTCTTATAATATGATATAATAAATGTGTTTGAAATGTATTTTCTATATATATAGTATTAGATTAAGGTTTAATTGTTCATATGGATATAGTATGAGAAACCCTTAGTGAGAACCATTAGAATAATACTATGTATTGGATGAATTCCTAAGTTATGATTAAGAAAAGTATGCAGTTTTCCTAAAAAAATATACATATCCTGATACAATACTTGGAATGGGTTTTCACTAACGCATATAGGGGTAGTAACATCGAAAAGAGTTAATTGAGTATATCTCTCCCATATTTGTAGTGAATAATTAGCGCGTCCTTACTATGAACTAGGATTGAATCTTCTAAGAGATATTATTTGATAACATTCATTTTATTTATGATCTATTATGAAGTATATAAGTATTTGATGACCATGAATTTACTAGGTTAAACATAATGTTTCAAATATATTTGATAAATAATAAATATAAAATATTTTTACTGATAAAGTGGTTACCTATTATGATTATTTTTTATCACACTAGGCTTTTTTGTTTTGGTAAATGGATGAATACTTAATGATTCGTATTAATGTAGAATGTGATATTATAGAAAATGATAGTCATCCTGAGCAAAAAAATGTTGTGGGTGATAGAATAAAAAATATCATTTTTTTCTTTGGAAACTTTCTCAAAATATGAATCATTTTGAGCTTCAAAATGATAAGAATAATAAAAAACATTCAATTGAGTCCTATATGAAAAAAATTTAACTTATATTTATTTGATCAATTAATCCATATGTTGATGAGAAATGTATTGTTACCATAAAAATTAGTTTTTACATTTTCCAATGATGATTCCTTGAAAAAATTCAGTTTGGCTATCTAAACATTGGAGGAAGAAGAATAACAATGATGAAATCATATAAAGAATAAAATTTTACATAATGAAATTTACTACATGGATTTAGATGAATTTAAGATCTTATATTTTCAATAATAACATTACTTGTATTCTATATATGAAAATAGATAATTATTTAAATTATCTTAAGAAGAATGATGATGAATCTTCCAAAACCTATGATTCATATTCTACATAAAATTTAATGTACACTTACGGTATTATCATATAATGTGAATTGAAGTGTGAATTAATCATTAATAGTTTATAATGATATCAATTAAGGGAAGTGTCTATAACATACATAAATATCAATGAATAAATAATTTGAGCTAATATCAATGTGGAAATATGTATTTTATTTTCCCAGCAATAACATTGTTTTTATAAAAAATTAATGACTGAATTAAAAGGAAACTATAAAAAAATAGAGAGAAAAATATAATCCTTCCATTATTCCCATGGTATTGAATGACACATAGAGGAAATTTTCCAAAGGGGATAGGTATTTATTTTAATATTATAAAGTATGGTCATTGGGGAACATAATTTCAATGATATAATATGATGTTAACCAATGATTTGAATATAGAAAAAGTTCCCAAGAACTCATCATCCACACTCCAATGTTTCAAATTCCAAGAGTATGAGAATTATTCTACCCGACGCTCAAATCAAAATTTAAATGATGATGATCATTGTGATAAACATCTTAAACTGAGAGAAAAATTAAAATCTCATGTGATCACTGCTTCTAATGAGGGTTAGGATAACGAAATAATGAAACACACACATACAATTAATAATATAATATTTAATGTATGTTTTCAGTATGGTTATATCCATAATTTTTTATCGGAAGAATTTCATTGGGGTATGAAAATTTCATCCCAATAAATAGAGGATTAATTAGGATTTAAAACTCCTAATTTTATGATAATTACATATTAACTATAGGATTATCATATTGTTGTTTTTTTTGGGAAATTTCTTTATAAAAATACCATTATTCTCATTCTTATTGAATCTGACGTTATCTTTTTCATAGATGAAATTTCAATTAATAAATCATATATTAATTTCCATTGAATGAAATTCATGTTTGATATTATAGCTCAAAAATAATTTTAATTAGTGAGATAATAAATATGAACATCTATAGGAAATCTCAACAATTATAGGGGTATTGATTAATTTTCAAACAGGGTTCCTACATCTAGTGGTTGGGGATAAACACCACATTTATGATATTCCTTTTGTGTAACAGTTTTTTATATATTTTTGGAAATATTTTCCTAGTTTTCCGTTGAATCATGATATTGATATCACAATTAAACTAAATATGGGTGAGACACATATTTCAATGACTCCATGTGGAATATACCCTATTGAGTAGTATAAATTTATGATGTATCAAATAAGGAATCTTCAAAAGATATATTTTTAGATGAGTTTGTCACCATGTGGTGTACATGTTTTTTTATTAATTATAAAGATCGATCAACATGACTGTTCATAAATAATGAATAACACAAGAAGATCACTATCAAGAACCATTATATGTTACCCCATATTGATGAATTTTTTGGTCAACTTCAAGTATCCCAATAATTTTCCAATAGTGATCATTGTATTTGATATCATCAATTTAGATTTAAGAAAGAGAATATACCCATGAAAAAAAATCCACAAATTGTATGGATATAATGAATTTTTAGTGATTCAAATTGTTATGACAAATTTTAGAACTATATTTATATATTTAATTAATGTAGTCCTTAGATATTTCATTGAACAATTTTTGGTTTTCCATAAAGAATATATTCCAATATATTCAATGTGTATTGAAGATCATGAAGATCACATGAAGATTTAACTAAAGACCCTAAAAATGATACTCCATATGAGAAAAGTAAAATGTTCAATTATTGGATACTAAATGATTAATTATTTTTTATATAACCTCAGTTGATGGAATATAGGAGGATCCATAAAAGATGATGTGTCATAGAACATTGGCCTAGACCAACCACTATGACTAATATACATAGTTTTATTTTTTATATTTCGAATATCATTGGATCTTTGTGGATAATTTTTATTGGAAACAAATTCCACACACCACAATAATACTACACCAAATTCATTGTTTAGTTGTGTTTTTTAGAGGAGGTTTACAAAACAACCACTAAAAATGTGAGAATTTTTTTTGGGGGGGGGTTATAAAAAGTTACTAAATTTTATCCATTTATTAAAAAAAACACGATTTCTCACTGATACTCCATTCCCCATTGATCCCCTATAACAAGATAACCCCCACCCCCAAAGACCACTAGCTCGAGCCCTCAGTACTGCGGTTACCCCATCACTGGTTACTCTGATAGTTTTCTCCCTCCTCAGCAGTATCCATCGCTAGTGCTCCACCCCGCTATCCCACTAAGCAGAAGCTGTCATCCATAGTATGGCCTCCAACAACCATATCTCTTTATCCATTCAATAACCCATTGTTTGAGGCTTGTTTATTTGAGTTCATCCAGATATTTGAGGTTAGTGTCAACCTTTTCCCACCACTCATGATCTTTTTATAGGCTCTTGGTAATGTTTTTGTCCAGTTGGCGTTTTCACTAGAGATTCAAGTATTGAATTGTGGAATCACTCAATTTTCATAGGGATTACATTCATCATGTTAGAAAAATAATGGGGTTATGTTTGATGAATGTGTCTTCTCATTTAATTAGGTTATTATTTCTACATGATATTCCAATGGTTTCCACTTATTTTAGTTTTCTTTTAGCCAAAGTTTTCATGTGGTCTTTTTGGGGTTTGGAGTCGGATATGGTTGGGGTAACTCAATTTATTGGATTCATTATTTGGAAATATTATTCAATATTTTCACATAACCATCATATATTTAGTTGTGTATTTATATCTATTTATATTAAGAAAAATTACATATTTATTATTCATACATTCATTATACATGAAAAAAGTTGTACATTTTATATTTTCTTATGTTGGTTAATTTCTCAATTGGGGGTACTAAATATCGATTATTAGATTATTCCAAGATAATTAAATTCTACATAAAAATACTTTTTTTATTTATCTGAGGTATCATCACACAATCTTATTTTTTTGGAATAGTTTAAATGAATTGTTTTTATATTTATAGTCATGAATTTATAAAATTCATATTTTTTTATTATGTATGTTAATAATTATTCTAAATTAATTTTCAATTGTAATCACTTGAACATTATTTTTAGAGACATCATCAATCATGGATTTATCTTGTAATTATTATTAATAAATTTTATCATAAATATTTCATATTAAGTTGAGTATTTTTTAAATTAATGTAATTATTTTATTTTTTATCAACGGTATATGACATACCATTAATCATTTAAATGGAAAAAACATTAATAATAATTTATTAAATAAAATTCATTACAATAATGGATAATATTTCTTATAGAACCATATTTTTGTGTTAATTTCATTTGATTGTTATATAATACAATTACATGTCATTACTTTTCTATACATATTCCATCCTAAAATGTTTTCTTAATGGTGGGTGATCTCTTAATTCAAGCATTTAAAATATATACAAATAAATGTTAATATATTTTTTTTATATTTTAATACAATAAATTTCAAATAAATTAATAAAGGATCAGGTGAATCCTTAATCTTGTGATCTCCCCTAGTCTTTATTTGTCTTATGTAATAAAATTTTGGAAATAAATATCTATTAATCATTTGTTTCAAAATAATTATTTTATCATATCATCCTAAAAAACAATACCATGTTTTTAGTTATTCTAAATAATTATTACTTTTCATATTCCATTCTAAACATGGACCTATTAGAATTACAACACAGGAGAATAGGATATTCAGGTTTTATCTTGAATAGAGATTTTTTCTTCATATTTCTTATTTACATTATATTTTGGTCATCTATGTATTTAAGGATATTTTATTGTAATATGAAATATAAACATATCATCTTTAACTGGAATTCACAATGCATTCATAAATACAACCTACAACAATGAAATAGTGAATAATGAGACTATTGCGATTCAAATTATAGGGTTATCATGGTAATATAATAAAAATTGTTTGGTCCACTATGGGGTTTTACATAATATGAGATATTGTGAATTGGTATAGGATGAATTATTAAAAAATAAAACATTATCCATACTTTTAAAACAATAATTGATTATAATTTTTTTTTGTATTTTAATACGTAGATCTCATAAGTATAAATCCTGTTTTTTATATAGTATTGATTGGATTAATGTAATGGTGATATAATTTTATTCTACCATTTATTATTACATTTTTTTTCATATATATAATTTTTTAATAAAGTGATTTGAGATGGTGATATATTAATATGAACCTTTTTTATACATGGATATAGTTGTGTGACATGATAGTCTTATAAATAATTTTTTATATCTTTTGATGTATGCAATTAGAAAAATTCATGGGATGAATTCTGTATAGGAGTGTGTGTTCTAGGTACATGTGTTATAATAGTTTTAATTCATTCTAATCATAGATATATTTATGATTTCACTCCACCTTTTACCATTCATACAAATGAGTCCCTTAATTTGTACATTTGGGTCTGCAAATATGATTTCACCCAACCTTATATAGATGTTAATGTGTGACTAAAGTACTATATTTTTTCATTAATAATGTGATATTTATCCACAAATGTTTAATTGTGATTTTTTTCTATGATTTATATTTTTCACCCTGTAAAAATTATTTTTTTTAATGGAGAGTATATTGATTATTTATTTTCTTTAATATAGTAATAAAATATAAATGTATTTTATTGTTTTAAAACTAAAATATAAAGATTAATGTATAATTAAAAATTTATGGATTTATATGAGTTGACATTCCTTAAATAAGGGTTTCTAGTTTCCAAAAGTGATTTTTTGGAAATAGAGAGATATATAAATTAGTTTTTATTATGCATTATGATAAATTATTTTTAATGAACATCTGAAATATTTTTTTCTTAATTAATGTATGATTTTTATCATTCATATATTTTACATAATACAATCCATGATTCATTTCCTTTTAAGCACTTTGAATTTTTATTACTTATATAAATATTCTTATAACAACATGGGTTGTTATTTTTTTATTCAAATTTTCTATATTCCTACTTACTAATACATAGGTTTTTTAAGTTTATGTCATAATTTGTTAGAACATTGTGATATATATAGATAAGAGTTGTATCACATTATATAGGAAGACACAACATTATACTAAGTGTTTGGAGTAGTTTTTAAATTTATCAATTTTTAATTGTTACGCTTATTAGAAAACAATATGTACATTTCATAAATGAAAATTTATAATATTTTTTAAGATACATGATGTTTATGAACACATGATATTGAAGAAATTCCCTACTCAATATTTGTGTTGGATTCAGAATGGAGATTCAAACATTATTGAATTTCAAAGCAATAATTTTATTCATCAGAATGAGCTATGAAATATATATATAATGGAAAATGAAACGATCAAATATATATAATATTAATTATAAATTAAAAAAACATCAAAATCAAAAATGAACCTTACATTAATTTTTTGGTGAATAAATAGAAACATGAAAAGTGATATTTTTTGGACTACATGACTACCATATGAATATTGTAACATATCATCAGATAATATTATTGATTATATATAAACTATTATATTATAAATATTCACTATGTAGGAAAATTAATTTCATGATTTTGTTGATAACGGAAATCGATATTTTTATGGTGGATTTTTGAAATATTCAAAACATTATTTTTTTGTTATTCTTCTTTCATATCAAATTCCAATAAGGAATTATAAATAATGAAAATTATTATGATATTGGAATAGTTGTGTGATTTTTTCCTAAATCGAAGATTCCGCATTTATTTTATGATATGAAACAAATGTTATCATGCATGGGATAAATTATAAAAAATATATGATGTTCCCAAAGATTGTATTCATTATCGAGGAGAGGATTTTAGAAGACAGAATTTCCAAAAACATTATTCTTCTAGAATGAATTAAATAAGTTATTTTAGAAGTTTAAATCAATATTCTATATTTAGGATATTGAAAAAAATAAACTTTTAATGGGTTTTCATTACTTCCCCTTGAATCCCCAATTGTAATGATTATTTATTTCATAAAAACTACTAAGCAAGTGGAGTGGAATGATATTTATAATAATAATTATGGGTTAATGAGACATCTGATAGATTCAAAATCCGGAAATACAATTGATTAATTATATCCTAATTGCTCATTTGATCCAAGGAATGTGTGACTAATATTGGCAGCAGATGGATTCAACCTATATAAGAATTTGAGCACTAGTTATATCATTTGGACTATTTTTTCTCCATTAAAAATTATCTATGTTGATGTGTATGAAAAATTTCTTCTATCATTTTAATGATTAATGCTAAAAAATGATTGGAAATGATATTTATGTAAACTTGTGACATCTAATTGATGAATTACATAAATTATGGAACAATGGTGTTTATACATATGATGTATCTTCTATAAAAATGTTCAAAATGCATAGTGCTCAAATGTGGACCATTATCGAATTCCCTAGACTCGGGTGATTATCTAGTTGGAACACTTTAATGGGTTTGGCTTGTCCAATTTGTAACATTTATTTTGAGATTTAATGACTACCCTATAGTAAAAATGGTACTTCTTTTTTCATTGAATATTTATCCTTGAATCTCATTTATTTTGGTTGAAAAATTATAAAATAAATGGTTTTATTAACCATATACCACCTCCAATGTTATTTATAGGTTATGAAATAATGGAACTACGTGGAAATGTAGAAAAGTTTTAGGAAGGTAAATTATTAGAATAAAAATGTAAAAAAAATTAAAAGAACATCATCAAGTGAAGTAGGAATGAAACAATAGAAGAAAAAAGTATATTCCTCAAATATTTTATTTGAAATTTAATTTTTTGCGTAATAATATTGATGTTATGCATATTGGGAAGTAGGTTTGTGCTAAATTGATCTTCATATTACTTAATGACTATGAATAATCAAAGGACTATCTCGATGCCCAGGAGGACATAAAAAATGAACATAACTCATAATCAATGGATAGATGGGAATATAATGTGTCCTCATAAAAGTTATTCAATGGAAAATGAGTGTAAATATAAATTCATTAGAATATTAAAGCATGTGGAGGTATCATATTGGTATTCATGTATCATCTCAAGATTTTTTTGACTTAAAGCATTATACGGGAAATGGATTGAAAATCCAAGATTCATATATTTTGTTACAGTAGTTACTACCACTATCATTGTTTATATAATAACCTAAAAAGTATAATATATTTTTTCCCTAATATAGAAAATTATGTAGTCCACTATGTGAGAAAACTCTACAAAAATCTAATATTATTAACATTCATGATATATTTACAATTAAACAATGCGAAATGGATATAATATTTCCTCCATAATTTTTTTACTATCATGATGATCTTAACTATGCTTGTGGTTAAAAAAACTATATTTGGAGGCCCCATACTTGATCGAATGATGTATCGAATTGAGAGGTACATTATTTATTTATTTTTTCTTATTTATAAAATATGCAGCACTTCATTTAATACTTTTTATTTTTCATTTATTTTATTTCATAGATAATCGTCTCATTTGAAATAATACAAGATAATTCAATATCATTTTAATGGGACTATTACTAATGTCTATTTCTTAAAGCATTATCTTACATTTTGTTCTAGATACTTATATAATATATATAAAATATTCAATCAAGATGGATTTGTTGATGTCATAATGAAACATTCTAAACTCCATGAGAAATAAAAAGTATTTCCAATTATAGGACGATCAGTTTGGATGAGCACAAATGTTACATTAATAATAATGGAATTATTATTGGAACCTAGATACATGCCGATGATTAGTGAAATTATATATCTATTTATTGAAGTTATCCTGATACAAAAAAAGTGAAAAATGAGATTCTGAAAATGAATTGATAAATATATAACAAAACTATTATTTAAGAGCTTGTATAATGATTTGAAGATTATATATATTCATAAATATTTCAATCAATATGTATATTGGGTTGAAACATAAATTATTGAAATAAAATTATATATATTACATTTTTTAAATCATTATTACATATACATAAAATTAATTATCATATGATTTGATGTTTCTTGATCGAGGTCCTCTAAAACAAGCAAAAATGTTCAATGCATTCAATGTTAATGGATTTTAATTTCATACAGTTGACCGAGAAGAAGTTTTTGAAAATAAATAATAGTGTTATATTTATTTTTTCTTTATTATGATACTATGGAATGTTGACTAATGTTATCAAGTTAAAATACTACATAAATTTATCATCTATTTTATTCTATTGTGTGTGGGTCGATTTTACGAATGGCGTTAAAAGATATTACATATAATTAACGTCTATTAACTTCTCATACATGATGGATATCGGTGACTAAGAATGACATGATCCATATATCTAATCACCACACAAGAAAATGTTATATTTTGTTGAAGATTTTGTAGTTCAATGGTGGAGTATATTTGTTGATTTTAAACAAGGTGAATTGTATGATATGGTTTATGAATTAGAATATATTTCCTCTGGCCATGAATCCCATCAATGAGAAGAAAATAACTCATTTTTTCATCATGATATTGATAATATATTTCTTTAAAAAATGGATGAAGTATATAAATTAATGAAATATAATGAAAATGGAATTATTGAATTAAAAATTGATTTTGAGTGCAGTAATCTATCAATTTATCTACCAATTATGTTATATGTGCATTAATTAATAATTATAGGTATGAATTTTTTCAGTAATATGAATCAATTATAATTTCAAAAAAAATTATTCACCATTTTTAGGAAATTTTTTCTTGGATGTTAATTTTATTTTCATAAATTATAATAATGCCACGAAGGAAGTGTTTCACTAATCACAATCAACTCATTATTGACATTTCCACAACTACACTTATAGATGCTGATCCATTTCCTCCCACCCTATAAATATGCAAGATTTAATGGTCATCACTATATAGAAAGTGATGATTTAATTATATAATAAGATGACCAGATCTATCCTAGTTGATATTTCATCAATGCATGGTAGTGAGAAGGTAAATCACAAAACATCAAAATCATTTATCATACAAAATTTTATTGGTTTTATGTTTAAATTTATATATATTTTATTATTAATTTTCAACATAATTTCCATGTATGTGATGGTAGGAGGAAGTTGAGATAAAGATGGATAGGGTGTCCAAAAATGTTTATATTGTAATGATTTTGTTTCACATTGTATTCTTAGATAATGTTTTACTAAAATTATGATGTGTTGAAAGAAAATCACAAATAACACTTTTGTATTGGGATCCAATTATGGTTTCTCGTTGTTCAATGATAATTTTGATTGGGTTTTCTATTCTTATGTTGGGATGGTACATTAATTTGTGAACATGGAACACATATTAATGATATTTGTTTTATTTCATATACATTTTCAGTTATTGGAGTGCTTTCAAAGTGACTATTGTATCTATTTTTGTTTGCCTATTATGGGGGTATAGATGTTTCAATTTTATTAATTTTTAATGTTTCTATATAACGGTGGCTGAAAACACATCTATATATGTGATATTATTATTTTCAAGTGATTTAATGAACCACTAATTGGTTCGTTAAATTTTTAGTGGCGTTTTCTTTGTTTTAGCGATCATTTTCCCAACAAAAAAAAATCAACAATTTTGTAGCGGTTTAAACCACTGCTATATCCTCTAGTTTTTTTGGCTAGGAAAACTAAAACTAATAAAAAATTATTCGATAGTTTCTAAAAGCATCTACTATATGGAAATAATGAGTGTGAGTTGGATTTCAACTCCCACATTAGATATGTTTTTTGAAAACCATCGCAGAACCATTGAGAAGATGTTTGAACCAAATAAAAATAAACAAAACACCACTATTAGTAGATTTTATTATAGTGTGACTTAGAAGGGAGTAAAATTCCTTTAGACAACTCAATGTGATGATAATTTCAAGTGACTCATGAGAATATCATTTAATGGACCAATTATGAATTTACTATATAATGATGAAGAATTTGTAATCTCTAGTGATGCATCAAAAATGGGAATGTGATGACTTCTCTTACAGAACGAAATATTGATAGAATATGCCTTATAAAAATTGATGCTTAATGTGATAAATTACCCAACTCATATTTTGTATTTAGTAATGGTGATTTTTGTATTAATGATATGGAAGCATTGTCTACCTTGAGACTGGTAATCTATATATACCGATCATTATTGTTTAAAGTATATATTTACATTTAATGATATGAATTGGAATTAGTGAAGATGGTTATAGATGATTAATTATTATGGTCACTCAATATATTACTACCCAATGAAAGAGAACAAGTAAAAATATTCTTTGATTTGACATGATCAAGATAGCTTATCAATGAATAAGATAAAACAAACAAATATTCATATTTTTTCAAAGCATGGATATTTGTATCTTAAATGAATAAGAGAAATACAATAATTCTAAAAGGAAATTTGAACAATTAATCCATGTGAAGATTAATGATGAAAAGAAGGATTATGGAAAACTATACAAGAATGTGAAAAATATTCATGAGTTTAAACATTATTGTGATGAAATGATAAGAACTACTGGAATTCATAGATAAACCAACACTTTGATTCCAATTGTTTGATGTAATTGTTGGCATAGGTGGAATACTCAAACAATTTGAGAAAACCATTGGTAAACACCAATTATTAACAGCCTTTCCCAATGGTTTTCCCAAACCGTTGAGAAATGCCACCTTTTCCCCAACTTTTTCAATGAAACGGTTGGTTAAATTTCCATTACAACAACGTATACCAACAGTTTTTAAAAATTGTTGGTACAAAATAATTTTCCCAACAGTTTTTAAGAACCATTAGGAATGGTTTCCTTAAAAATAAAGTAGCCCCAATTCTACTTTGTCTGTGTGATTGAATCCCTAAAAATGAAGATCGGTCGAAGCTCTCTGGTTACCAAAGCTGGGAAAATCCTTCCACCCTCTTCAATTGACATCCTAAATTACTTTTAATGTTTTTAATCAATTTTTTTCTTCTTTATTTTGATCTAGCCTAAATGAGAGGGATTACTCTTTACCCAGGTCGGGGAACTTCTTCCACTCAATAGATCCATCTTAAATAAAAAAATAGTACTATACTTCAAATGTGTAATTACTACCTTAGTTTTAATGTTTTGCATCTATTATTTTTATTTTCAATTTTTATTTTTTTCTAAACCATGTCGTGATATCCCTACCACGGCATAACCAATATGTAAACATTAATTTGATTTCAGTTTTTGTTCAACAATAAAGTGTCTTTATTATATGGATCAACTTTATTTGAAGTTTTCATAGCCACAATTTCTTTGTAGTTAGTGGACCATTTGTACTAATGGAATTATTGGTGAGATGAATCCCCACTCAAAGTTAGTAAAGGATTTGTTTAGTCATATTATGTCGAGGTGTGTAATGGATATAAGTATGGTCTATGTGAAGTGATTGGGGAAAATTGTGGTAGTGGCAAAGGTGGTTTTCAATTCCTTTAATGGGGTGATAAGCTAGTTTCTATGATCATTAATTTAGTTGAAAATTGGATTTGTATTTGTATTTTATGTATTTGTTCAACGAATAATGGGATGGGTAGTGATATTTAGGATGAATTGGTTGTTGGATTGGTGATTGATTCGAATTGGAATGTCGGTTGGATTGGGTACAGTTATTTTCAAAGTATTATTTGGGAATTGCATCCCGTGAACACCACCCAACCCCTTGGACTCTTATTAGACCTTATATAGTGTTGTATTTTATTTTTTAATCATGATATATATGTGATGAGGTTGTATCATCATTAAGATGTGAAATGATGTGGTTTTAATAGAGGTTACTGATGCTATATGAGATTTTATGGGTTATTGTGAGGAGTTTCTTTCCATTTAATTGATTGGTTCATAAAACATAATTTGGTGCTGCATATATTATGTAATTTGAATTGCTAATGTAAAATAATGGTCTCAGATTTTCATGTTGGTTATTTGGGTTGTATTCTCTATAAAAAGTGGGTATATATCTATTGACTATGGGTGTATATTTCAATTGACTAATTTATTTATTAAAATTATCATGAAACATACATTTCCCACAATATGAATGAACCGCGGAAATCATAAGTAGTCACTAAAAACTACAAAACACCCATGCGAGACACCCATTGACAACTACGGATAGTTAAGGGGCCATTAACTTAGGAATTGAAGTCGATTGGCACACAAGCATTGAGAAATTTCCATTACTGGTAGAAAAGATACCAAAACCTTTATTCTTAGTATAGTATAAAGAAATTGTTTACCCCCTCATAACCAAGTAGAACATCTGGTTCATGGACCGGTTCCCAACCAGGTTCAAGATTAGGATCAACTACTAAACATTGATTGCGGTCCCTATGAGGTTCTATACATTGTGAAGGGGGTTATGTGCACAATATTCAACTCAAATAATGTAACATAGGTGCATATTCAATGTCTAAGTGTACTAGTATGGTGTTTCCAACAACATTCTATATAAATGATATAATGAAAAATGAAGAGATTATTAAATAGAATTGTTTCCCCCTTTATTTCAGGAACATGATTTGGCCCATGGTGTAGTGTCGTTCTTATATATTGGGTGGTGACATGTATAGTCACATGATACATGTATGTTTTTGTTTAGTTTTTATTTCATTTTCATTATCACATTGGCCACTTAGGTATTTTACTTCTTTCTACAGATGCAGGGTAGTGATTCTATCCTGACTAGTTGATGTAGATCACCTATATATTGTATTACCATGAGGTGTGTGAGTGAGGAAACATTAGAAGATAGAGGATCCATGGAGTCTTCTATGAGATGGAATTGTTTTTCTAAAAAATTGTGTGGGAACATTTCTAGATTATGTTGGAATCATGAAATAACCCCAAGTGTCTCCATGAAATAGCATAAATAACCCCAAGTGTCTCCAAGTGTCTCCATACATCATATCTTCCTCACATGGGTTGGCCACTCACCCAATCCTATCAAACCTATCTTGGTCTATCCTCTCAGTCACGTAGTCTAGACTCATCTCTCCGGGATTATCCCATGCCTCGATGCACATCTCATCATCCAACTAGAAAAAGAGGATTATTCAGCTTATGATTGTCCTAGTCACAAAATTACACCATGTAAAACCCATATACATTATATTCTCAATAATCCAGTCAAGAACCTCATAAAAATCATGTATTATAACCCATCCCCACTAACCATGTTCAATCCTAAGCAAAATCACACCAAGCCTCGTGGCATTATAATGCCAATCTGTCTGACAATGCCCAATACCCACAATAGAATCTCATAATTCATCTCATTAGTTGAACTCTTGAATAATTAAATAGAAAAAAACCTTTCATAATACATTTTATATACGTAGAAGGACCATCTAACTCTAAGAACCTACCATGATTCCAATCCATCCTCATAAGTATTTCTTCATCAAACGCTAGATGTACAATTTCCACACCTATCACTACAAGGACCAATCCTCATATTAATATTTTACTTCATCTATTTCCTCATCGTTAGTGACATCAATCACATTAAAGAACATAAATGTGAACTGAACCATATATTCCAAGAATTATTCATGTGGATAGGCCTGAGGACAACAATCTACGAACTAAATCCATAAATATTAATGTAAAGACCCGTAAATTTCCAGGTAATTTTTTTCTTAATTTCATTGAGATTTTACGAGTACGCAGTTTCTGACGGCACCTGATTCTGAGGCCCAGTGTGCCTGGAATCAATTTCTGATGTTCATCATTGGTACGTTCAGTAAATGAACAAGTGGGTTTTTCTATTTTTCGAATCGGTGCTCGGAATAGAAATCTGAGGGCATAGATGGAACCACAATGCTAGTAATTGATGATGAGGACCTTTACCAAAGATGTGTCTCCTTGGGAGGAGTTGATAAAAAATGTTGATTAAAAAAAGTAAAATAAAATTGTATTACAATTTTATTTGTTTTTCTAAATGGTTAGAACCTATGTGTGAGAGTTGGGGTGGGATCCACTAGTTACTAACTACGCATGAGAGGATTAAGATTAGGTGTGGCCCACACGATACCAACCCTTCACATTCCCTAACTCCCTAACTCCCCTTTTATGTGTGTAACTACTCTCTCTCGCCATCATTAATCTTTCTAACATATAACGCAATTAATTTGAAAACTCATGTTTAATTAATTACAAAATTATATTTTTGAATTTTGATTTTTTGAATTGCATGGAAAAATAAAAAAATAAGTGGAGGCCTTATTTTATTTTTTGGTTTTCTGTGTGAGGATTTTGGGAGACAGCTCTATGTACATTTGAATAACTTCATACTCCTTTGAAGATATACTCCCTTCAACGAAGAACACTATCATCACAAGGAGAGACAACATGCCTTTTCATCTTATCTTTGTAGCTAGTGTGAGGTGTCGTTCCTTCCTTGGGCGTATACCAACACCATCTTCGAAACCTCACCCCGCGACACCATCTTCCACATCGCCGGAAAACCACATCATCGAAGTAGCGGTTATCTTCGTTTAAGTTCAATTTAACGTTCTTCATTGATTAATTTGTCCAAATGTTACCAACATAGCGGGAGGAGATCAGACCGCACAAACAAGGCAGATTTCTCCTTCCCGTTTTGTTGTTTATGAACGTTGACAATCTGGGGGAAGGCGTTGTGGTGTCGTTGCACCGCACTGGGAAGAAGAGGATCGCAGCCGGAGCGGGTTGTGGCGGTGGTGCATGCCGTCGTCGCGTCGCGCCGGAGAACCCGAGAGAGGCCGCTGCCGGAGCAGGCAGCGGCGGAGGGCGCATCGTCGATCGAAGAAGGGTCGTGGCTGTCCAGTAGGCGCTCAAATGGCCGTCCATAATGGCAGACCATTTTGCAGAAACACCAAAGGTTAAAACACCCGTCCAGTGCATAGGGCGGACCCCATAGGGTCTGCCATCTCGGAATCAAGGGGGCGGCACCCCCTTTGCGCCCCGCTCGGCCGCGAGTCGAGCCACGGCCGGCCTACGAGCCAGGCCGCAGGCCGCACCCAGCTGCGGTCTGGGCCGCCCGCACCGAGATGGGCTGTACCAAATGGGTTGGGCTGCACCCAATCCGGGCGGACCCAAAAATGGGTTGGGTCGGCCGGTTCGGGCTGACCCATGGGGTATTGAGCCGGGTCGGACCGGGCCCAAACCCCCTAGTTTCAAACCAGGTTTGTTCAAACACCCATATCATGGGATAAAAACCTTCGATCGACACACCTACGTTGGGTTATTTGGATCGAGATGGTCGTATCGGTATATTACACTCAGGGTTTTGGGAACTTTGGGTATGGTCGGGTTGGTTCGTACATGAAACCAACCGGCCCCTCAGAGTGGAAACACTTATAAATTAAGGATCAGATGTCTGATTGACGTGCCGTCTTTTGCGTTGATTTCATCATAGTGAGACGGTTCTTTTGGATTACTCTACTTGAGGTTTGGACACAAATGGAGTACGGTAAGGTTGGATTTTTCTTAAATACCAACCGGGCCCCTGTGACGGAGAAACCAATATCTCTCAGACCGGGCGTCCGATTTACGTACCGTCTGTCGCGTTGAGTTCTTATTGATGAGACGGAACTTTGTGATACATCAAAAACGGACTTAGTGGTAGTTAATGTATAGAAACTCTTGGTTTGTGGAGATAACCCTCCCAGAATCGATCGTACTGTGTGCGGGAACCCTAGAGCTGGCTACGACCAAGACGACGATGACAACTTTACATGGATCCTACGTGGGTTCGGCAGCGAAGAAGACTGTACTTGGATCCTATGTGGGTTCGGCAGTGAGGACGACTGTACATGGATCCTCTGTGGGTTCGACACTGAAGATGACGGTACTTCGATCCTACGAGGGTTCATCAGCAATGGTTACTATACTTGGATCCAACGTCGGTTCGGCAGTGACGACTTCTATTCATGGATACTACATCGGTTCGACAGGGGAGATAATTCAGAGGCTACAACTATCATCTCCACCCCTCTTCATGAGTAGTATACCTATATGAGTTGAGTCTTGACTTCCAATCATTATCATCATTATGATTGACTTTAATTCATGTGTGGATTGGGTTGTGCTTTCCTGTGTGGACTAGGTTTTACTTGGGCTAGTGAGTTGGAGACGAACTGGAAATGATGACTTAGGTAAATGTATGGGTCTATACCTATGTAGTGTTGGTTGATACATCGTGTTTGTATGCTTATTTTTTGGTTTATTATATGAGGATTCTGGGAGACCTTCGGCTGTCTCGGGGTCCCTACTGAGTATCGTATAATCACCGCTGCATGGGTTATGCCCGCACTATGTTGTGTTGGTTTCAGACGACGGACAACGCTGATTGTGGTTGAGGATTGTGGAGCAGGACGGTACATGGAGGTGGACTATCAGGTGGGACATACTAGGAGTGGACGGACAGACCCGAGAAGCCGACGAGACTATTTGTACCCACCCTTCAGGTGGGAATTCCGGAGGAGGACTTGGTGGTTGCTTCTTCACTTTTCAGCTATTGTACTTTCTTTTCAGATGTACTATACATTCAATTGGGTTTGTAATTTTCCCCCATTTACTTTCCAGAACATACTTTTGTAATCAGTTTACATAGTGTATACTTCATCTTCCATACTCTATGGTTTTTTTTTCTTATATAAAGGCAATGCCTTCCCTTTTATCAGGATTTACGCCATTGGTGCTAGTCTCCATCCCATGGCCTGTGGATGGTGGGATTGGGGTAGTAACGGCATGGGCCCCGAGGACGGGTCATTACAAATTGGTATCATAGGGGTCATTTAAACCGCAAAAATCAGAACTCTGATAATTTATTCGTTGTGAAGGAATAGTGTTAAGGGTATTGAGTGTGGTTATCAGTCCAGGGAGTCCAGTGTTGGTGTGGCAACCGATGTATCCAAAAACTAGGACCCTGACATCTAATTTCCGACTCAGTGCATGAAAACAATGATTTCATGTGTGTTTAAAAAGTTTTCTTTGTCATTACCTTGTGTCAGCTCACTAAGTATATTGTATTAACCGTGGTGCACCTGTCTCTTTTTAGGATGGCCCCACGATGGCAGCCAGCTAGGGTTCCAGGATTTGTGCGAGATGGCATCCCACTGAGCGATGAGGCCTTAGTGTAGGTCCCCATTGCATCGGAGGCACCGACAGTACCTCTACTAGCCGTGCCACTGATTCACCCACCCTCATCATATGAGAGAGAAAGTCACTTGAGTTCACTGCATGAGTTTCACCGTCAGAGACCGCCCAGTTTCCGTAGGGAGACAGACCCTCAGGCAGTCGAGGATTGGTTGGAGGCTGTTGTTCGAGTCTTCAGATTAGTAGGGACACCAGCTGACCCCATGTTGATCCTTGCAGTGAGTCTCATGCATGCAGCAGCAGGTACATGGTAGATCCTGATTCTCTAGGTGCATGACGAGACATCATTAATTTGGTCGGACTTAGAGAGCCTCTTCTGCTCGGAGATCGTTCTAGCCACCCTCCGTGAAGTGCACATCCATATGTTACTATAGCCGCAGTAGGAATGCATGACAGTATCCCAGTACTCTGCAAGATTTACTAATCTCTCACGCTACTCCACGAACATTGTATGGGACCTATTCTTCTGGGCATGAACCTTTGAGTAGGGAATGAGGCATGATATCAGGGCGTTGATTATTTTCCTCAGTATTCCGACACAGGAAGGAGTACTGGAGAGAGCCCTTATTGTGGAGAGATTTCTTGCTAAGCCTTCACCAGTAGCAAGAGCTACCGTAGGGCGGTACATAGTGGAGTCTTCTGCAGTCAGTAGTAGACAGAAATTGCAGAGGTCCAAGCAGACCAGACCATCAAGTGGATGACTCAGGATACTGGTTCAGATGTGTGGGGCACACACAGCAGATCGAGTCATTCGAGAGGCAGACTGTGCTATGCATGCGACAGCCAGGGACACATGGCTCATGATTTCCCGACCCGCCATACAGAGGAGCAGAAGACGGTTCAAGGACCACCTAGGCAGAGGTATAGGTTTGACCATGGCGGTCCGTAGGGAGCAGTCAGACGAGGTAGAGGAGCTGGCTGAGCAGCAGGTGGTGGATGACGCTGCGGGGCTCTACCACCACCACCACCGCCAAGAGGTCCACCCCGACCACCGGATGCTGGCGGACAAAGGCATGCTTAGATTCAAGCATTGGTGGCCTATGACCATGGCGCACCTGAGATGATTCGAGGTACTATCTTTGTATACTCCACCATTTTTTCAGTTCTTATAGACACGTGAGAGAGTCATTCTATCATTACCGCTGCCCTTGTTCGGAGCTCGGAGATTCCGACACAGCCGTTGGATCAATCCTTATGGCTAGAAACTTCTACGGGAGTAGAAAAGATGATTAAACACTAGTTCCAGCAGTGTGAGATAACTATAGGAGATGAGAGCTTCGGCTAGGATCTTCATGTAGCGGCGTTGAGACCTTACGATGTCATATTGGGCATAGATTGGTAATCTACAATCCATGCTCAAATCGACTGTATTAGGTGAAAAGTGCGGTGTGTCCGCACAGATGGGAGCAGGTTCACCTTCACCGGTGAGAAGGGAGCCATTGCAGTGCAGGATGGACTCACACAGAGGAGAGGACATCCGATCACCCATCAGATGGCTTGTCTCACCCTAAGAGTAGTTGATGTGCGGTGTCCGTGTTTTCATGTTGTGGTGGATATGTATGCTGACAATTTTACTATAGACATTCCAGGACTACCTTCTTGCATAGAGATAGACTTTTATATTGAACTATACCCAGGGAAAGCCCCGATATCTACTCCATCATATCGGATGGCTCCCACTGAGCTTCAAGAGCTACGGGTACGGCTGGAGGACTTGTAGGGAAAGGGATTCATTCGACCTAGTGTTTCACCCTGGGATTCCCCCGATTTTGTTCGCCAAGAAGGCAAAAATGAGCTTGCGACTGTGTGTCGACTACCTTCACCTGAATCAGGATACGGTGTAGAAAAAGTATTGAAATCCGAGGATTGACGACCTCTTCGATCATATAAAGGGAGCACGCTCATTCTCGTAGATAAGCCTCAGGTTAGGCTATCATCAGCTCAGAGTTCTATACGAGGATGTGAAGAAGACGACCTTCACGTGTCTGTATGGCCATTATGGGTTCTTTTTTGTGCCTTTCAGTGTAACTAACAAAGCAGCATTGTACTTGAGTCTCCCGAACAGGATCTTCAAGACTTACCTCGATCGGTTTTTCGTAGTCGTCATCGATGACATTTTGATTTACTCGACTTCTGAGGAAGAGAATGCCTACCACATGCGGGTTGTACTGGATACACTCAGAGAGAGCCATATTTATGGTTAGCACTCAAAATGTCAGTTCTAGATTTGATAGGTCCACTTCATTGGGCACGTTTTCTCTGAGGCGGGATTTGTGGTGGATCATGTGAAGATCGAGACAGTACTAGCTTGGGAGCCACCCAGGAGTGTGATGGAGGTGCAGAGTTTCCTAGGTCTGGCTGGGTATTATCGGAGATTTGTACCAGACATTTCCAGAGCTGCAGCACCACTTTAATCTTTGACGAAGAAGGGTAAACCCTTCGTGTGGTTGGATAGATGTCAGCAGAGCTTCGAGGAGCTGAGACTGAGATTCGCTAGTGCACCCATATTTAGGCTACTTGAGGAGGTTGTAGGGTACGTAATTTACTGCGATGCATCAGGAACAAGACTCGGGTGTGTCCTGATGCAGGGGTGGGCAGTGATCACTTACAGTTCAAGATAGTCGAAGCAGCACAAGCAGAACCACGCTACCCATGACCTGGAGTTAGCAGTAGTGGTATTCTCCATGAAGATGTGGCAACACTGTCTGATGGGTGAGTGCTTTACATTCTATTCGGACCACCAGAGTATTAGGTACATATTCTCACAGAAGGATCTGAACCTGAGACAACGGTGATGGCTCGTGTTCCTCCAGGACTATGTATTTGAGATATTATACACTCTTTGGAAGGGGAATATAGTAGTTGATGCTCTCAGCAGGTGGTCGGGCATTCAACTACATGGAGAGGCGATAGAGAAGCTAGCCACATTGTAGATATCCTTTATTGATATAGATGGGGTAGCCTTTCTATAGTCACTCACAGTCATTGGTCCACTACTTCAGCAGGTTAGAGAAGAACAAATTGGGGACATTGACTATGAGACGCGACGTACACAAATATCCTCGAGACCGGAACCTGAGGGATTTTCTGTAGGAGGAGAGCTCCTCATCCTTTTTAGGGGACGTACCATGGTACTAGCTACATTACGGAAGGAGGTGCTAAGGACGTTTCGCACTTCCCCTCTAGCGTTACATCTTGGAGTAGCAGAGATATAACGGGATCTCAGATGACATCACTGGTGGCCGGGTATGAAGAAGGTTGTGGCTGAGTTCGTTTCATGATCCTCACCTGCCAGTAGGTAAAGGTGGAGCACCAGGTACCAACAAGATTGGTACAACCCTTAGAGGTCCCGGAGTGGAATTGTGATGGGATATATATGGATTTCCAAATGGGACATCCACGTACTTCCAATGGACATGACTCCATCTGGGTGATTGTTGAAAGACTCACCATGTCGGCCCACTTCTTACTCATTAGAGAGCAGGGCTCAGAGGAGAGCATGGGACACCTCTAAGTTCAGGATATTGTACAGCTTCATGGTATGCCATCATCTATCATCTCTGATCGAGATTCTCTCTTTACTTCCTGGAATTTGAAGAGGTTGCAGAAGGCTTTTGGGACGTAGCTACGCCTGACCACCACCTTTCACCCTCAGACGGATGGCCAGACAGAGAGGACCAATCATAATCTCGAAGACATGCTCCATGCATGTGTCCTTGACTTTGGTCGCACCTGAGATGATAACCTACCCTTGGTGGAGTTTGCGTACAAAAACATCTACGACTCCACCATTGGGATGACATCATATGAGGCATTGTACGGCTGACCTTGCAGATCACCTATGTGCTGGACATACCCTGGGGAGACATCACTAATAGAACTAGAGATGGTTGAGGAAATGATGGAGAAGGTACAGATCATCCAAGATCGGATGAGAACTTCTCAGAGTGGACATAAGTTCTATGCTGACAGGAGGTGGAGACCAATACAGTTCGAGGATGACGACCACATTTTCTAACGGGCCTCGCCTCGATGTGGACTACGGAGATTTGGCCGGGGTGGAAAGTTGTATTTGTGCTTCATCAGACCATTCTAGGTTCTCAGTAGGAGATGTGAGGTGGCTTATTGCCTGGATCTTCCACCTCATTTGCACTAAGTGCACGATGTCTTCCACGTATCTCAGTTGAGCAGATACGTGCATGAACCGATGCATATCATTGATCACAGGGAGATGGACATCGATGATGGGGCGACATTTGCTGAGGTTCCAGTGGAGATCAAGGATCGAAACGAGCGGGTCCTATGTGGACAGTCGATTCCTTAGTGTGCATCAGGTGGAAGCACTAGAACCTCCAGGAGAGCACATGGGAGTGGGAGGCTCAGATGCGTGCACAATACCCTCATTTGATTCCCTAGTTTATGATATATCTTTACGGGGATGTAAACCACTGAGGTAGGAGTAATTTAAAGACCCGTAAATTTCAAGGAAATATTTTTCTTAATTTCTTTGGGATTTTATGAGTACGCAATTTATTGACGGCACCTGATTCCGAGGCCCGGTGTGCCCGGAATCAATTTTCAAAGTTTAGCACTGGTACATTTAGTGAATGAATGAGAGATTTTTACTATCTTTTTAACCGGTCCTCAGAGTTGTAATCCGAGGGCACCGATGGAACTGTAGTGCCAGTAATTTCTTTGGAGGACCTTTACCGAAGATGCGTTTTCTCGGGAGGAGTTGATAAAAATGTGGATTAAATAAATAATAAAATAAAATTGTGAACCAATTTTATTTTGTTGTCTAAGTGGTTAGATCCTATGTGTGGTAGTTGGGGTGGGATCCACTAGTTACAAACTACCCATGAGAGGATTAATGTGAGGTGGGGACCACCCGAGCCTGACCCTTCGCCTTCCCTAACTCCCTAACCCCCCCTTTATGCGAGTTACTCCTCTATCTCCCCTTCATTAATCTTGCCAACATAACACCCAATTATTTAGAAACTCAAGTTTAATTAATTAAGTAAGTTAGTTTTTGAATTTTGTAAAAAATAATAAAATAATCGGAGGCCTTATTTTATTTTGTTGGTTCTTGTGTGAGGATTTTGGGAGAGAGCTCTAAGTCCTTTTGAAGAACTTCACCCTCCCGCGAAGATCGACTCCCTTCAACGATGAATGCCATCATCACAAGGATAGATGGCGTGACTTTTCATCTTCACTTCATAGCTAGTGTGAGGTGTCATTCCTTCCTTGGATGTATGCCAATGCCATCTTCGAAAACTCACCCCGCGATGCCATATTCTGTGTCGCCGACAAACTACATCATTGAGGTATGAGTTATATTCATTTAGTTCAATTTTAAGTTATTCATTAATTAATTTGGCCGAATGTTACCAAAGTAATGGGAGGAGATCTGACCGCACAAACACGGATGATATATCCTCCCCTTTTTATTGTTTATCCATGTTGGTCATCGAGAGAAAGGCGGTGTGGTGTGGTTGCACCGCATGGGGACAAATAGGACTGCGACAAGAGTGGGCCGCGGGAGCGGGGCACAGTGCCGTAGTGCTGCGCCGGAGAACCCAAGAGAGGTCGTGGACGGAGCGGGCCATGGTAGAGGGGTGTGACACCGTCATTCCATGTGGGTCGAAGAAGGGTCACGGCGGTCCAGCTGGGGTGGCTGGACAACTGGCTGCTGACGCTTTGGGAGGCGGGACCACCGCGGGTCTTGCGGCCGCTCAACCGGTCAGCCATAATGGTCGATCATTTTCTAGAAAAACCGGGGGTTGAAACCCCCGACCAGTGCATAGGGAGAACCCCATAGCATCCGCCATTTCGGAATCAAGGGGGCAGTTCCCCCCTTTGCACCGTGCTCACCCGTGAGCTGAGCCGCGGTCGGCATCTGAGCCGAGCCGCATGCCATCCCTAGAAGGGGTCGGGTCGTGCCAGCGTCGGGGCGGGCTTCCCTAGCCGAGCCGGGCCACGCCCAATCGGGCCGGACCCGGACCTGGGTCTGGTCGACCTGGTTTGGGCCGAACCAGGGGGTATTTGGCCGGGTGGGACCGTGCCCAAACCCCCTAGTTTCAGACCATATTTGTTTAAATTCTCATATAATGGGCTACTAAACTACGATAGATGCACCATCATTTGCGCTGGGATCCTTGGATTGAGAAAGTCGTTTTCCTATATTACACTCACGATTTCGCCAATCATCGGGTATGGGCGGGTTGGTTCATACACGAAACCAACCGGGCCCTTGGAGCAGAAAAACTTATAACTTAAGGACCAGATGACTGATTGACGTGCTGTATTTTGTGTTGGTTTCATCTTAGTGAGATGGTTCTTTTAACTTATTCCAATTGAGGTTTGGACACAACTAGAGTATGGTCCGGTTGGTTTTATCGTAAAAACCAACTGGGCACCTGGGACAGAAAAACCAATATCTCTCAGACCGAGCGTCTGATTGACATACCGTCTGTCACGTTGAGTTCCTATTGGAGAGACAGAACGTTTTGATACATCAACACTGGACTTCCTGATAGTTGATGTATTGAACCTCTTGGCTCATGGAGCAGACCCTACCAGAATCGAGTGTACTATGTGTGGGAACCCTAGAGATGGCTGCGACCATGATGATGATGATGACTCTACTTGGATCCTACGTGGGATCGGCAGTGAAGATGACTGTACATGGATCCTACGTGTTTATGGAAGTGAGAAAGACTATACTTGGATCCCCCAAGGGTTCGACAGTGATGAAAAATGTACATGGATCCTACATGGGTTCGGTAGTGATGGTTACTGTACTTGGATCCTAAGTGGGATCAGCAGCGACGACTTTTATACTTGCATCGTACGTGGGTTCGGTAGGGGAGATGATTCAGAGGCTACATCTATCATCTCCACACCTCTTCATGAGTAGTATACATGTATGAGCTGAGTCTTGACTTCCAATCATTATCATCGATATGAATGACTTTCCTTCCGGTGTGGATTGGGTTTTGCTTTCCTATGTGGACTGGGTTGTACTTGGGCTCGTGAGTTGGAGTCGAACAGAAAATGATGAATTAGGTATATGTATGGGAATATACCTAAGTAGTGTTGGGTGATACTTCTTGTTTGTATCCTTATTTTGTGGTTTATCCTTTGTGGATTCTTGGAGACGTTATGGTGTCTCAGGGTCCCTATTGAGTATTGTATACTCACCTCTACACGGGCTGTGCCTGCACTACGTTGTGTTGGTTGCAGACGACGAAAAAACTGATCGTGGTTGAGGCTTGTGGAGCAGGACGGTACCTAGTGGTGGACTATCAATCGATATGTACATAGATCGGACAGACGAACCTGAGGAGCCGACGAGACTATCTGTACCCACCCTTCATGTGGGGATTCTGGAGGGAAACTTGGCGGTTTCTTCATTACTTTTCAGCTGTTGTACATTCTTTTCAGTTGTATAGTACATTCAATTGGGTTTGTATTCTGGCTCATTTACTTTCCAGCACTTACTTCTGTACTCAGTATACATAGTGTATACTTTAGCATCCATACACTATTGTGACTCTTTTCTTATATAATGGAAATTTCTTCCCTTTTATCGGGATTTATGCCATTGGTTCTAGTCGCCAGCCCCTGTCCTATGGATGGTGGTCTTGGGGTAGTCATGGAATGGGCCCCGAGGATAGTTCATGAAAAATTGGTATCATAGGAGTTGGTTCTACCGAAGAACTCAGAACTCTTATAATTTCTATTTGGTGAAGTAATAGTGTTACGAGTATTGAGTGTGGATATCAGTCTAGGGTGTGTAGTGTCAGTGTGGTGGCCAACGTATCCATACACCAAGACCCTGACATCTGATTGCTGATTCATTGCACGAATACAATGATTGTGTGGGTGTTTCAAAATTTTTCTTTGTGATTAATTTGTTTCAGCTCACTAGGTATACTATGTTAACCGTGGCACACCTGTCTCTTTTCATGATGGCACCATTATGGAAGCCAGCTAGGGTTCCGAGCATTGTGTGAGATGGAATCCCATAGAGCGTCAAGCCCTCGGTGCATGGTCCCCATTACAGCGGAGGCACAAAAAGTACCTCTACCCACCGTGCCACCGATTCCACCAGCCCAAACAACTATGAATGCACATCGCCTGAGTGAACTGCACGAGTTTCAGCATCAGACACCACCCAGGTTCCATAGGGAGATGGACCCTCAGGCAGTTGAGGATTGGCTGGAGGCTTCTGTTCAAGTCTTCATATTAGTAGGGACACTAGCTGACCTCATGGTGATCCTTGCAGCGAGTCTCTTGCACGCAGTAGCAGGTAGATGGTGGAGCCTGATGATCTAGGTTCACGACGTGGCATCATTACATTGGTCGGACTTCGAGAGCCTCTTCCGCTTGGAGAACGTTCCAGCCACCCTCCGTGCAGTGCGCATCCAGGAGTTACTATAGCTGCGGTAGGGAAGCATGACAGTAGTCTAGTACTCGACAATATTCATTGATCTCTCACGCTACTCCATGGACATGGTACGAGACCAATTATTCCAGGCTTGAAACTTCGAGTAGGGACTGAGGCATGATATCGGGGCATCGTTGATCTCCTATAGTATTCTGACGCAGGCATGAGTATTCGAGTGTGCCCTAATTTTGGAGAGATTTCTCGCTAAGCCTTCACTAGCAGTGAGACCTACGCAGGGTGGTACATAGAGGAGTCATCTACAGCCGGAAGTAGAGAGAAATCACATAGGTCCAAGCGGACTAGACCATCAGGTGGATGACCTCAGGATACTGGTTCAGGGGTGTGAGGCACACGCAGTAGAACCAGTCATTCGATATGTAGAAATTGCTATGCATGTGGCGGGCAGGGCCACATGGCTCATGATTTCCCAGTCCCGCCATGCAGAGGAGTAGAAGATAGTTGAGGGAACACCCAAACAAAGGCATATATTTGACCGTGGCGGTCTGCATGGAGTAGGCAGACGAGGTAGAGGAGCTGTCCAAGCAGTAGGTGGTTGATGACGCTTCGGGGCTCTACCACCACCACCACTAGGAGGTCCACCCCGACCACAGGAAGCTGGATGACATAGGCAGGCTCGGCTTCATGCATTGGAGGCCTACTACCATAAAATACTAGAGATGATTTGAGGTACTATCTATGTCTACTCCACCATTTCTGTTGTTCTTATAAAAATAAGAGCAAGTTATTCATTCATTTTAGCTAACATTGTTCAGAGCTCGGAGTTTCTGACAGAGCCATTGGCTCGATCCTTATGGATAGAGACTCATACGGGAGTAGACTCGACGATTACACATTGGTTCCGGTAGTGTGAGCTAACTCTAGGAGGCGAGAGCTTTGGATGATATATTTTTGTAGCGGCGTCAAGGCCTTACGGCCTCATCTTGGGCATGGATTAGTTATCTACGGTCCATGCTCAGATCAAATGTATTAGGCGCAAAGTGTGGTGTGTCCGCACAGATGGGATCAGGTTCACCTTCACCGATGAGAAGGGAGACTTTGTAGTGCAAGATAGACTCACACAGAGGAGAGGATAGCCGATCACCCATCAGTTGGCTAGTCTCATCGTAGGAGCAATTGATGTGCGGAGTCTGTGTTTTCATGTTGTGGTGGATAAGTATGCTGATATTTTTCCTGATGACATTCCAGGACTACCTCCTCACAGAGAGGTAGACTACTATATTGACCTATACCCTGGGACAACCATGATATCTAATCCAGAATATCGGATGGCTCCCACTGAGCTTCGATAGATACAGGTATGGCTGGAGGACTTTTAGGGAACGAGATTCATTCGACCCAGTGTTTAACCCTAGGCATCCCTGATTTTGTTCGCCAAGAAGGCATATGGGAGCTTGAGACTCTGTGTTGACTACCGTCATCTGAAACATGTGACAGTGAAGAACAGGTTTCCACTTCTGAGGATGAATACATTTTCGATCAACTCAACGGATCAAGCTGGTTTCTTTAAGATATAACTCAATTCAGGATATCATCAGCTCAGAGTTCAAGATGTGGATGTGCAGAAGACAGCCTTCAGGTGTCGGTATGGCCATTTTGTGTTCTTGTTTGTGACTTTTAGTTTATCCAACGCACCAGTAGTGTTCGTGTGTCTCCTGAACAAGATCTTCTAGCCTTACCTCGATCAGTTTTTTGTAGTCTTCATCGATGAAATTTTGATTTACTCGACTTCTGAGGAAGAGCATGCCTACCACTTGTGGGATGTACTGGATACACTCAGAGAGAACCAGCTTTATGGTAAGCACTCAAAGATTCAGTTCTGGATTTGAGAGGTCCACTTCTTGGGGAACATCATCTCTGAGGTGGGAGTTGCGGTGGATCATGTGAAGATCGAGGCAGTACTTTCTTGGGAGCCACCAAGGAGTGCGACAGAGGTGCAGAGTTTCATAGGTCTATAAGGGTACTATCGGTGATTTGTGCCCGACTTCTCCAGAGTTGCAGCACCACTTTCCGTTTTGACGAAGAAGGGGAAACCATTCGTGTGGTCGGATAGATGTCAGTAGAGCTTCCAGGGGCTGAGACAGATATTGCCAGTGCACCCATCTTGAGGCTACCGGAGGAGGGCGTAGGGTACGTAGTTTACTGCTATACACCAAGGACCGGACTATGGTGTATCCTAATGTAGGAGTGGACATTGATCGCTTATGGTTCACGACAGGTGAGGCAACATGAGTGAAACTATACTACCCATGTCCTGGAGTTAGCAGTAGTGGTCTTTGCCTTGAAGACATGGTGGCACTATCTGATGGGCGAGCACTTTACATTTTATTTAGAACACCAGAGTCTCAGGTACATCTTCTCACAGAAGGACCTGAACCAGAGGCAATGGCAATGGCTCAAGTTCCTCAAGGACTATGACTTTGAGATAGTCTATACTCCTAGAAAGGGGAACGTAGTAGCTGATTCTATCTGCAGGTGGTTTGGTATTCAGCTACTTGGAGAGGCGGCAGAGGAGCTAGCCACATTGAAAATATCATTCATGGATAGAGATGAGGTAGCCTTCATACAGTCACTCAAATTCACTCCTCTACTACTTCAATGGGTCACAGAGGAACGGCGTGGGGACATTTCCTATGAGACGCGACGTGCACAGATATCATCAAGACATGAACATGATGTATTTTCTGTAGGAGGATAGCACTTCATCGTTTTCAGGGGACGTACCATGGTACCAGCTGCATTACAGGAGTAGGTGATAAGGGAGTTTCAATCTTACCCTCTATAGGTACATCTTGGAGTCGTGAAGATGTATCAGGACCTCAGACTACAGCACTGGTGACGGGGTATTAAGAAGGTTGTGGCAGAGTTCGTTTCACGATGCCACATCTACTAGTAGGTGAATGCGGAGCCCCAGTTACCAGCAAGCATGGTACATCCCTTAGAGGACCTGGAGTAGAAGTGGTATGAGATATCTATGATATTCGTGATGGGATTTCCACGTACGTCCAGAGGACACAACTCCGTCTGGGTGATTGTTGATAGAATCAGCATGTCGGTTCACTTTTTACCCATTAGAGAGGAGGGCTCAGGGGAGAGCTTGAGACACCTCTATGTTCAGGAGATTGTATGGCGTCATGGTGTGCCATCATATATCTTCTCCGATCGAGATGCTCGAATTTCTTCCCGGCTTTGGAAGGGGTTACCAGAGGCTTTTGGGATGCAGCTACACCTGAGCACCGCCATTCACCATCAGACGGAAGGCCAGATGGAGAGGACCATTCAGAATCTCAAGGAAATTATCCGTACATGGGTCCTTGATTATGGTTGCAGCTGGGAGGATAACCTACCCTTGGTGGAGTTTGAGAACAAAAACAACTACCACTCCACCATAGGGATGGCACCATATGAGGCATTGTATGGACAACATTTCATATCACCTCTGTGCTGGATAGACACAGGGGAGTCAGCACATGTTGGACCAGAGATGGTCCAAGCCACGATGGAGAAGGTACAGATCATCCAGGAGTGGATGAGGACTGCTCAGAGCTGACAGAATTCCTCTGCTGACAGGAGGAGGACACCACTAGAGTTCGAGGATGGAAACCACATTTTCTTACATGCCTTGTCTCGACGTGGACTATGGAGATTTGGCTGGGGTGGAATGTTATCTCTGCGAATCATCAAACCATTCCAGTTTCTTAGTAGGATAGGTGAGGTGGATTATCGCTTGACTCATCCACCTCAATTGCACCTAGTGCATGATGTCTTCCACGTATCTCAGCTAATGATATACATGCATGACCCGACACATATCATTGATCATGGGGAGATGGACATTGTTGACAGGGCTACATTTTCGGAGGTTCTAGTTGAGATCGAGTATCAATAAGAGAGGGTCCTTCATGGATGGT
Organism: Viscum album; assembly: GCA_963277665.1. Lineage (NCBI taxonomy): Eukaryota > Viridiplantae > Streptophyta > Magnoliopsida > Santalales > Viscaceae > Viscum > Viscum album. Next base: position 763,342,099 of record OY728135.1, read on the forward strand.
CGTTTCATCTAGTGTGCATCAGGTGTCAGCACAGGAACCTCTAAGAGAGTACATGGGAGCAGGAGGCTCATATGCATGCACAGTACCCCCATTTGTTTTTCTAGTTTATGATGTAGATTTACTGGGATGTAAGGACCTGAGGTGGGTTTAATGTAAAGACCCGTAAATTTCAAGGAATAGTTTTTCTTAATTTCTTTGAGAATTTACTAGTATACAGTTTCAGACGGCACCTGATTCAGATGCCCGGTGTTCCTAGAATCTATTTCCGATGTTTTGCACGGGTACGTTTAGTGAACGAATGAGCGGGGTTTTCTATCTCTTGAACCTGTGCTCGGAATTGAAATCTGAGGGCATCGATGGAACCGTAGTGCTGGTAATTGCATAAGAGGACCTTTACCAGAGATGCGTCTTCTCGAGATGAGTTGATATAAAATGTGGATCGAATAAAAAGTAAAATAAAGTTGTGTTACAATTTTATTTCTTTTTCTAAGTGGTTAGATGATAGTTGTGGGAGTTGTGGTGGGATCCACTAGAAACTAACTACCCATGAGAGGATTATATTGAGGTGGGGCCCACACGATCCCAACCCTTCAGCTTCATTTACTACTTAACTCCCCCTTTATTTGAGTAAATCCTCTCCCTCCCCTTCATTAATCTTTCTAACATAACACCCAATTAGTTAGAAAACTCATGTTTAATTAATTAAGTATGTTTGTTTTTGAATTTTGAGTTTTTGAATTTCATAGAAAAATAATAAAATACGGGGATGCATTATTTTATTTTCTGGGTTGTTGTGTGAGGATTTTGGGAGAGAGCTCTAAGTCCTTTTGAAGAACTTCATTCTCCCGCGATGATCGACTCCCTTCGACGAAGAATTCCATCATCACAAGGAGAGACGACGTTCCTTTTCATCTTTTCTTCACAACTAGTGTGAGGTGTCGTTCCTTCCTTGGAAGTACCCCAAATACATATTAGAAACCACACCACATGACGCCATCTTCTGTGTCACTGGAAAAAGACATCATCGAGGTAGGGGTTATCTTTGTTTAAGTTCAATTTAATGTTCTTCGTTGATTAATTTGGCCGAATGTTACTAAAGTAATGGGAGGAGATCAGACTATAGAAACCCTGCCGATATCTCCTCCCTTTTTTATTGTTTATCAACGTTGACGATCGATGTGAAGGTGGCGTGGTGTCGTTGCACCACACGGGGACGAAGAGGACCACGGCCGGATCGGGCTGCGGCGGTGGGGCGTGGTGCAATCATGCTGCGCCGATGAAACTGAAGGAACCGCAGCCGGAGCAGGCCGCGGCGGTGGTGGGCGGCGCCGTCGCGCCACAACAGAGAACTCAAGAGAGGCCACGACCGGAGAGGGCCACAGTAGAGGGGCGCTGCACCGTCCCGTCATGCCCGTAGAAGAGGAGCCGCGGCCGAAGGCCGCGACAGTCCAGCTAGGGCAGCCGGACAACTGGCTATCGGCGCTCCGGGAGGCGGGACCTTTGCGGGTCCTGCGGCGGCTCAATCGGCCGGCCATAATGGCCGGCCGCTTTCTAGAAAAACCGGGGGTTGAAACCCCCAGCCTGTGCATAGGATAGACCCCACAGGGTCTGCCGTTTAGGAATCAAGGGGACGGCTCCCCCCTTTGTGCCCCGCTCGGCCGCGAACCAAGCCACGACCGGCCTCCGAGCTAGGCTGCCCCTGTGCCGGGCCGGGCCACCAGTGCTGGGCCGGGCCGCACCAGCACTAGTCTGGGACGCACCAGCCGGACCAAGCCATGCCCAATCAGTCCAGACCCAGTCCCGGTTTGGGTCGACCTGGTTCGGCCTGACCCAGGGGGTATTGGGCTGGGTCAGACCGGGCCCAAACCCCTAGTTTTGGACCAGGTTCGTTCAAATGACCATATCTTGGGCTACATACCTCAGATCGATGCACTGTCAGTTGTGTTGGGATCCTTGGATCGAGGCGGTCGTTTTTGTATATTACACTCAAGGATTCAAAAATCTTCAAGTATGTGAGGGATGGTTCGTACACGAAACCAACCAGGCCCTTAGAGCGGAAACACTTATAACATAAGGATTGGACGTCCGATTGGCATGCTGTATTTTTCATTGGTTTCCTCATAGTGAGATGGTTCTTTTATCTTAATACACTTGAGGGTTGGACGCAGCTAGAGTATGGTTGGGTTGGTTTTAACATAAAAACCAACTGGGCCCCAGGGATGGAAAAACCAATATCTCTCAGACCGGGCGTTCAATTGACGTACCGTATGTCACGTTGAGTTCCTATTGACGAGACATAACTTTTTGATACATCAATATTGGACTTCGTGACAGTTGATGTATCGACCCTCTTGGCTCGTGGAGTGGACCCTCCCGGAATAGAGCATACTGTGTGCGGGAACCCTTGAGCTATCTGTGACCACGATGACGATGACGATTGTACTAGGATCCTATGTTGGTTTGGCAGCGAAGACGACTTTACTTGGATCCTACGTGAGTTCGGAAGTGAGGATGACTGTACTTGAATTATCCATGGGTTCGGCAACGAAGACGACTGTACATGGATCCTACGTGGGTTCGGTAGTGATGGTTACTGTACATGGGTCCTACGTGGGTTCATCAGTGACGACTTCTATACTTGGATCCTACATGGGTTCGACAGGGGAGATGATTCAAAGGTTACATATATCATCTCCACCCCAATCCAAGAGTAGTATACCTGTGTGAGTTGAGTCTTGACTTCCCATCATTATCATGGATATTATTGACTTTCCTTCCTGTGTAGATTGGGTTGTTCTTTCCTGTGTGGACTGTGTTGTACTTGGGCACGTTAGTTGGAGCTGAACTGGAAATGATGGCTTAGGTTTATATATGGGAATATACCTAAGTAGTGGTGGTTGATACTTCATGTTTGTATCCTTCTTTTTTGGTTTATCCTTTGTGAATTCTGGGAGATCTTAGAGGGTCTCTGGGTCCCTACTGAGTATCGTATACTCATCCCTACACGGGTTATGACCGCACTACATTGTGTTGGTTGCAGACAACGAAAAATGCTGATCATGGTTGAGCTTTGCGGAGCGGGAAGGTTCCCTATGGTGGACTATCAGGAGAGACGTACATGGAGCTGACAGATGAACCTGAGTAGCTGACGAGACTATCTGTACCCACCCATCAGGTGGGAATTCCAGAGGACGACTTGGTGGTTGCTTCTTTACTTTTCAGCTCTTGTACTTTCTTTCAGTTGTACAATACCTTCAGTTGGTTTTGAATTCTAGCCCATTTACTTTCCATCACTTACTTTTGTACTCAGTTTACAAAGTGTTTACTTCAACTTCCATTCTCTGTGGTGTTATTTTTCTTATATAAAGGCTATTACATACCTTTTATCGAGATTTATGCCTTTGGGGCTAGATTCTAGCCCCTAGCATATGGAAGGCGGGCTTGGGGGTAGTCACGACATGGGTCCTGAGGATGAGTCCTGACAAATAATGCCAAATACATGCATTTTTTTTAAATAAACATCTCAAGTGTAAACATAAAAATCAAGAATAATAAGACCTCAACTCTTATATTGAACAAAACAGAACTAAGTTGATACTCGGGAAAATTTAGTATATTCCATTAATATGAAGGGTAACAGTTAATTAATAGGAATGTACTTTTATATTGTATCATTTTGAAACATTGATCTGTTTCCCCTTTGCTTGCAGGATCATGATTTGAACCTTGGGTCATTGTGGTACTTATATGTTGGGCAGTGATAGGTATAGTCACAGAAGACATGTATGTTTTAGTATAATTTTTATTTTATTTTCTTCATCACACTGGCCACTTCAATCATTGAATGCATTCTATGGAAAGAGGGTAGTTATATTATGCGAAGGGTTACAGAAGGATTTCATATTGATTCAGTCCACCAGCATTGATCAATGTTAATATTCTATGGTTACTACTTTTCTATCACCTCATGTATTGGTGGATTCAGTGTTTTTTAATCCATATTATTTTTTCAATAGGGTGTTGGATCATTTCATGTTGGTTCGGGTGGATTTGTTTTTCTGCTTCCAATCTAGGTAAGGGTTTAATGCCATTGGTTGGTTTCTCACAAGTTATGTAGCACCCTTCATGTTATTTATGCTTCTTAATTTACATTGTGTAGTGTATTGATCCATACTCATTGGTTTTGAGTCACCAAGTCAAGGGTGACTTGCCTGCATGTGCATTGGTCAGTATGTATATGTATGTGGGTTCCTCCGTTATATTTATAGACACCCAAGGCAGTGATTATGCACGCATAGACCTAGGTGTTCCCATGCATATATATATAAATGCATATGCAGGTGAGTGGAGACTAATATATCCATATAAGAATATGTCCAAGGATCCCCTTGAACATGCTCATGGCCACACAGGTGTGGAAATGGGGGTTAGTTGTCCTTTCATGTGACTGAAGGTGTGTATACCCAGTGGAGGAGCAACATATTTTAGTTATAATGCTCCAAGAGCTGAAGTGGATGGCTTGGTTCCACCTTGAGGTTGAGTCCCCCTCATAGCCTCATTAATTTAAGATTTCTTTAAATTGAATTTTTATTTCATATTTATTCTGCTTAATTATTTTGAATTTAATATCATGATTAAGTGTTCTTTAATATAATTTTTTCATTTGATAAATAAAGTCATGTTTTTTTTAATAAAACCCCTCTAATGGAGGTGTGGTATTTGTGAATAATAACAGTGATAGTTTAGGGTGTATGATTCTTTTCCTTCATTTCATTTCCTATTAAATGTGGTGTCATTGTGATTATGACTACATCATTCTTATGAACCCTTATTATAAGATATTAATTACTTGATTTGTTCTATCATGTCTTTTGTGACATTATCTTATAGAGAAACCCATTTCGGGTATTTTCCTGGCCTCTTGGACACCCCTTATGGTGTTTACTTGAGCCTATATATCTAAAAAAACTGATGGTGTCATTGTTTGACACCTGTCATGCTTATGGTGATCCCCACCATACACTTCATCTTAACACTATTTGGGGTGTTTTCCTGGCCTCGATCCACATCTAATTTTTAACATATATGAATTCTCCCATATGATTTCTGTTGCATCCTTTGATGTTAAAACATACTCAAATTCTATTGTTCTCTAGGTGAATAAAGTTGTATTGTTAGAGTTCCATGAAATTCATATATGATTGACAAGTAATACACCTGCATAATTTGACTCTCAATCAGTTGTTTCAACTACCTAGTACTGCTTTTAAAAACAATGAATATAAAATATATATCATTATCATAACACAATACTGAATCAAGGGTTTGTTTTTTATAACATAACATCAGTTTCTATAATGTGAAGGACATCTAGATAGAATTTATTTGGAATATAGGCCGGAAGATGCTGCCCCATAGATTTTTCTAGATAGGGACAACATACTGCAGTCAAGATGCGGTCAGGCTGTGGTCACACAACGGTCACGCCATGGTCACACTGCGGTCACGCTGTGGTCACGCTGCGGTCACGCCGTGGTAATTCTATGATTTGGACCAGCTTCAGAAAGACACCCCACGACGATTCTAAGTCCTATTCGAATTCGATGTATGATATTTATATAGTGTTTTAGATATATTACACATCCATAGTTAATGAGGTGGGAGGTGACGGCCATAATGTTTCCCCACTCTCTCCCACTCACTTCACTCCTGGTCGGAAGATGCTGCCCCGCAGAGGTTGCTGGACCGGGCCAACACGGCACGGTCACGCTGCGGTAATGTCTTGATTTGTTCCTACTCTAGGACAACACCCAGTGGTGGTTCGTAGTCGAATCATAATTCTAGTTATGATACCTAGATAGATTTTTATATAAATTACCAAGACATAGTAAATGGGGAGGGAGGCGATGGTCGGAATGTTGCCCCGCCTCCTCCCGCTACCTTCGCTCTTGGCCAGAAGATGCTACCCCACACATGTCACTAGACCAGTCCAACACACTGTAGTCTTTCCATGGTCAAACCTCTGTCATGATACAGTCACACCACAGTCACGCCGCGGTCATGCCGTGATAATGCAGTGATTTGGCCCTACTTCAGAATGACACCTCGTGGAGGTTCGCAGTCCTTTTGTAATGTGATGTATGATACCTAGATAAACTTTTAGATACATTATGCACCCATAGTTAATGGGGAGGGAGGCGATGACAGCAATGTTTCCCCACCTCCTCTCACTCCATTCACTCCTGGTGGAATATTCTTCCCCACGAATGGCTCTAGACCCAGCCAACACGCTGCGGTCAAGCCGTAGTCAGACCGAGCCAACATGCAGCGGTCACGACGCGGTTACGCCGCAGTCACACCATGGTCACGACGTGGTAATGCCATGATTTGGACTTGTTCTAGGATGACACCCCGTAACGGTTCGTTGTCCTGTCGGAATTCAGTGTATGATACCTAGATATATTTTCAGATACATTACCCACCCTCCTTCCTAGACCGCGACAACCCCCCACCCCACCCTCCTCCCTGAACCCCGGACAACCCCCTAGACAACCCCCCACCCTCCTCCTTGGACTCCAAATATCTCCTCAGACAGCCCCCTGGACAGCACCCCAACCCTCCTCCCTGGACCCCAGATCTCAATCTATACTCTCTTCAAGAATCACCCTAAACCCCAAAAGAAAAGTGGGTTTTAGAGCTTCGGAATAAGATGATAGGAGAGTGAAAACCCTAATCGAAAATAGGAAGAAAGGGGAGCATTAGACTCACCCAAATATAAAATCTGCACTTGACGGCACTCAAAATTCCCAAGGGACGTGTATCATCACCACCTCAAACCGAGGCACAGTATGGCCATTACAAATAAAAGTGTCTCACTTTTATTTGAAATGGACAAAATTTTAAATGAAAATAAAAACTGACATACACATAAATGACCAAACGGATTTGGATTATGTTGATACTTTATATCAACAATCCATGAGTCATTTTTGACATGTATGATTCAACCCCGCCTCAATCTGAGGTGCTGTGTGGCTGATACCAGTCAATGTGTTTCTCTTTTAGTTTAAATGTACCACATTTTAAGTGAAAACAACACCTAGCATACAGAAAACTGACCAAACACAATTGGATTCTTTTTATACATCAGTAAAACAATCCATGGGTAATTTTTGACCTTTATAAGTCAACACTGCCTCAATATGAGGCACAGTGTGGCTAGTATCACTCAAAGTGACTCACTTTTATTTGTAATGGACAACATTTTAAGTGAAAAAAAAACAATACGCATACATAAAACTAAGAAAACACCATCGTATTTTGTTGATACATCAACAAAACTATACATGGGTCATTTTTGAAATGTTTGAGTCAACCTTGCATCAATCCGAGGAACGGTGTGGCCGGTAACATTCACAGTGTCTCACTTTTATTTGAAATGGACAACATTTTAAGTGAAAACAATAACTAGCATATAGAAAACCAACCAAACACATTCAGATTATGTTTTTACATCAAAAAAACAATACATGGGTCATTTTTGACGTGTGTGAGTCAACCTCACCTCAATATGAGGCGTGGTGTGGCCGACACCACTCAAAGTGTCTCACTTTTCTTTGCAATGGACAACATTTTAAGTGAAAACCACAACTGGCATAGAGAAAACCGACCACCCCCATTTTTAATCTATTGATACTTTAGGAAAAGGGTACATGGGTCATTTGTGACGTTTAAGAGTCAATCCTGCCTAAATCTGAGGCACGGTGTGGCCGGTACCACTCAAACTGTCATTCTTTTGTTTAAAATGGATACAATTTTAAGTAAAAACAACTGGCATAGATAAAACCAACAAAACACATTCAAAATGTGTTGAAACATTTGTAAAACGATCCATGGTTCTTTTTTAACGTGTATGATTCAACCCCACCTCAATTTGAGGAGCAGTGTGGACGGAACAACCCAATGTTTCTCTCTTTTGTTTCAAAAGGAATCATTTTAAGTAAATACAACAACTAACATACGGGAAACCGACCAAAATCATTCTAATTCTATTAATACAACATTAAAATGATCCATGAGTCATATATGATGTGTATGAGTCAACCCTTCCTCAATCTGAGGGCCGGTGTGGCCATCACCACTCAAACTGTCTCACTTTTATTTGAAATGGACCAGATTTTATCTTAAAACAACTAGAATATAGAAAACCAACCAAACACATTCATATTGAGTTGATACATCAGGAAAACGATCCATGTGTCATTATTGACATGTACGAGTGAACCCCACCTCAATTCGAACTATAGTGTGGCCGAAATCACTCAAAATGTCTCTCTTCGGTTTAAATTGTACATCATTTTAAGTGAAAATAACAACTGACATAATGAAAACTGACCCAACACATTCACATTCTATTGAAACTCTAAGAAAACGATCTATGGTCATATGTGACATGTATGAGTCAACCCCACCTCAATCCAAATCGCGGTGTACCCGAAACCACTCAATGTGTATCTCTTATTTAAAATGAACATCATTTTAAGAGAAACCAAAAATTGACAAATAGAAAACCAAGAAAATATATTTATATTTTGTTAAAAAATAATGACCATGATCCTTGGGTCATATGTGACATGTACGAGTCAAACCTACATCAATCTGAGGTGCAGTGTGACCGAAACCACTCAACCTTTCTCTCTTTTGATTATAATGGATTTCATTTTAAGTGAAAAAAACAAATGACATATGTAAAAATCACCAAACACTTTCATATTCTTGTGAAACATTTCGAAAATGATCCATGGGGCATTTGTGATGTGAACGAGTCAACCATGCCTCAATATGAGGCACAACGTGGACGGTATCACTCTAATTGTCTCTCTTTTATTTAAAATGGACATAATTTTATGTAAAAACAACAGACATATAGAAAACTGATCAAACATATTCTGATTGTATTGATACATTTTCACAATAATCAATGGGTCGTATGTGATGGGTAAGAGTCAACCCTACCTCTATACGAGGAGTGGTGTGGATAGAACCACTCATAGTGTCTCGCCATTATTTGAAATGGAAAACATTTTAAGTGAAGACAACAAATGGCATATGGAAAACCAACCAAACACATTTAGATTCCATTTTTACTTTATTAAAATAATTAATGAGTCATCTATGATGTGTATGAGTCATCCTCACCTCAATCTGAGGCACATTGTAGCTGTTATCACTCAACGTGACTCTCTTTTATTTGAAATGGATAGGATTTTAAGTGAAAACAACAAGTTGCAAATAGAAAAGTGACCGAATACATTCATATTTTATTAATACTTTAGAAAAAAAATAGATGTGTCATTTGTTATGTGAACAAGTCAACCACACCTCTATACGAGGCACAATGTGGCCAGTATCAATCTTAGTGTCTCAATTTTTTTTAAATTAACAACATTTAAACTGAAAAAAACAACTGGCATACAGAAAACTGAACAAACGTATTTGGATTGTGTTGATAGTTTAGGAAAACAATACTTTAGTCAATTTTATGTGGATGAGTCATCCCTGCCTCAATTCAAGGCATGATGTGGTGGAATCGTACTCAGATCAATAGATCACGCCAAACGTGTACCATTTAGTGTTCATAGCCTTAATAACATTAATATAATTCTCAATAAGGTCAAAAAACATACAGTTCCATTCTTCTAGACCATCACATGATGAACATCTGATTATTTTAGTTCTTCGTGAATTATAAATCAAGTAAAGAGTTCAATACTTTACTCCTTTTATAACGACCATGGAACCATGGGTGAGTTTATGTAACCTGTTTTCAAATTTAGTTTCATATCGCGAATCATCAAACATTCTCTTTAGATTTCAGAAGAAATCCATTCCCAGGTAAAATCTATTTTCAAATGTTATTTTTCATTTTCTAAAAATGTTTATTTTTTTAGGGGATGGATCATATTTGGGTGTTCTTTCGTTGTTAAAAAATCATATTATGATGCTCAAAAAACTAAGAAATTCAAATATTGAGGGATTTTATTTCACAACCTCAAGAAAGTGTAGCGAGGTAATATGCTTCCACTTTTCAAAGTCCTATGGTAGGATAATTGGGTTAAAGTGGGGATTTGGGGAATGATTCGGTTGGATCCAATTTTTTTAAAGTAATTATTTGTCGTCACTTTTATTCTCACTATTAACCATGAGAGGGTATCCTCAATTATTTTTATCATGGAATAAATAATTGTTTCCCTTACATTATCATGTAGTACACCATTTATGAAAATAAACCATCCGAGAAGGGGACTATTTTTTGTCAACCTCAAAAGCATCAGGACAAACTCTGGATCAGACATATGTTCAACATCCACTTATTCTACCAATTTGGTCATGATCACTATGCCTATAAAAAACAATACCAATTTATATTATGTTATTACCACTATAGAGTCTACCAAAATTGCCATTACCATTCACCCAATATCTGACATTAACATCCCTACCTCTTTCATCTTCCTTCTTAGTGCATCAAAACTAATATTTCCATTACAAAGAACATATTCCATTTCAAATTTGAACATCTACATGTATTTTATCCAACACATCTAAAAAAGACTTAGTTCACATTAGAATAAATAATTTTACTATGACATTCAGTTTGTATATATAACATGTCTCTAATCAAAGAGGTGGTATCTCTTAAATTTACACTCATCAATGATAGTCAAAAACTCTTTTTCATGAGTTGGATAGTTTCACTCATGGGGTCATAAGTGATGAGACTCCTAAGAAAATACATTTTCACCATATATTATAAAAAATACACGTTCAATGAAAAATTCATCACAAATCATTACATACCCAAATCATGGATCAAAAAAAAAATTGGGATTTGAGCCAATTTTAAACTCTTATTCAATTCTAATAAGTATTTCTTAGACTATTAAGCCTATTAGAATCTTTAAAATTTCTATAGGGAAAATGGAATTTAGGTAGTTGTTTATCACTCTAGGAATTAAAAACAATTAATTTTCATTAAATAATACATCTCTCTTGAGAATAATTACATAATTTATATCATGCAATTGGCATGGTTTCATGTCATACCACATTATATTTTATCTGATTGGGATGAGAGTATTAACTCAATGTTCAGGTTACATCTTAAATAGTCTATAGATACAGAGTGATTTATTTATCATGCATACCATCATCATATCGATAATCATTTTGAGAGAATAATTATAACCCTAGAGGAAGTTTTGAGGAATTGTTCTATGAATTTCAATGGTTGTTGGGATCAACTCCTTCCTTAGTTGATTTTTTTTATAAAACAAAATATTTACTCAAAAATTCAGATGGATCATTATATAATCTGTTATGTGAAAACATTTCCAAATGAATTTTTTAGTGATGAATTTTGACAAAAAATATTGTTGGGGCCTATGATGTCTAATTCCACGGTAGGAAATGTCAAAACCATTCAACAACCCATCAAGGATTCTCAGAGTTGATAGAAAAGGTATGTTGATAATCATCTAAAATATTTGGAGTTTGATGTTACTAAGAATGTTTTTATAAAAATTTCTCTGTAGAATTTGGTTTTGATATTTTATAATTATGGAATGCTATTCCCCAGGTATATTTTCCCCATTGATATTCTTGATTGAGTTTGGATTGTATCTTATCAAAAAGTTTTTCCATTAAACCTCTGTCAAATTAAAGATTTGTTCTGTGTATATTTATGAAGGAAGTACATAACAGATACATTACATGTATTGAACTCATAAGTCACCCTAGTAGTGCATTATTGTTCCTATTAATATTATCCACTATAAATTTTTGATTATAGAGATAAATTTATTTTGAGAAACACTACAAACTAGTTAATATTATCTTTTGGAGTAAAAATATCCAAAGAACCAACTTATAAGCCCAATGATGTAATGAAATATCGATATGAAAATTCTTAGTAAAACTGTAATATAATTATGAGAGATATATTAATTTAAATAGTTGTATAATATATATCTTGAGACTGAATGATATTTTATTTTTCAAATATATTAAATTTCATTAATGCTTTTGATACATGCACAACTCATTCTAAAAAAACAGACACATAATATAACATTAATATATTATTTCAATTGGATAGTATGAATATGAGTTAATATCTTTTGAAATTTATCTTTTTCAAATTTATAAATTAAATTCATTTGATATAAATTGATTTCAAATGAATATGAAAATAATTCTAGAGAAAAAAAATGTTTTTCTAAAGAACTATTTCTATATTTGTAATGTATTTGTATATTAAAATATGCAATTAATCAGTATTGGTGAATGGTTTTGATGATATTAATGAATCATATATTGAATCAATGTTTCTAAAATTCAACTAATTTTTTGGTTTTGGGATAATTATATTTCCACTTTTGTTTTTAAACACTGTGTTTTTTAAAAAAGTGGGTTTTTCATATTTTTCAACATATTATAAATATAATTTTTTTTCCAATTTTATATATTTTATATTTTAAAACTAATTTTTTTTATATCATCATGTAAAATATAACTTATAATAAAATGTTTCTATTTTTAAAAAAATCTCATTTTTTTGTGAATTGTGAATTTTCTTTGTAAAACTATCATTTAATTTCATTGAAAAAGTCCTATAATGTTGAGTATTATATAATAGAGTAATATAAATATAATTCAGTTAAAATTAAACTAATCAATTACATATTAATCAATGTTAGGTCTATTCATGAGATAATAAATGTTTTAGATATAAAAAGTTATTATTTACAGAAAACTGCTTTTTGTTTTACTTTACTTGATACTTATAAAATGAATTTATTAAGCATAAACAAAATAATTTGGTAAAATTTATTAATTAATTTAAATTATAAAACATAATATTATTTAACAATTTTATCCCAATTTCTTTCTTGATGGATATCAAAAGTTGGAAGAAAATCACCATGGTAAATTGGTAAATCAGATTAACATTTGGTGAATATATGTTACAAAGCCCCCATTTTTTATTTTAATATTATATGATAAATGAATTTATAACCTTATCACCATTTTCTTGATATTTATTATTTATTGGACAACATTCCATGAAATTGACATATATAAAATTTTAATTGATAAATAAGACAAAATGTCACTATACATCATTAAATAATATCCAATGTTTCGATATAGGGAAATTCATATTATGAGTTAATATTTATTATTAAATTTAAAATAATAAATTTATTTTCTTCATTTTAATATATTTCTAAATTTTAGTAATTATATAATTCAATTAAATTTATGTTCAATACTATAAAAATTTTCTTTAATTAATATAAAATTAAATTATTTGATTTTAGAAATATTAAAAAATATATAATTTTAAATAATTATAATGCTCCATTAATTTTTTGAAAACCAATAATTTTTAGAGATTTTTTAATTCAATATAATCATATTCCATTAATTTCATATTTTTTTCCTAGTCAAGTGAAATAAATAGTTTTAAAATTTTTAGTAATGTTATTTTACAATAAATAAAATTTCATTAAATGGTTTAAAATTCAAAAAATATTATCTATAGAAAATTTAATGTAATGTTGATGAAAATATCTATAATAGTCCATTTATGAGTCTATTTTTGTTATGGTAGCTTTCTTAATGCTATTAATTTGAAAACATTATTATCATGATAAAGGTTAAAATATTTTATATTAGGGGTATAACCAAAATATAAGGGTTAAAACACCACATAAACATGAAAAAATTTTACTTGATAATGATATTTCTATTAATTCAGAATAATAAAAAGATCATAGAAGATGGGGTGAATCATGACTTTCAAATAATCGTTATAGATTCTTGGTTTCCAATCCCTTTAGGATTTTTGTATATATGAAGTGTTTTCTTCTATAAATAGAATGAGTAGTGTATTAAAGAATGAAATAACACAACCAATTTATAGTGGTTTAAGGAACAAAAATACCCTAGTCAAAACCAACAATGCTCTCTTTGTGAGATTAGTGAATTTGAATAGAAAGGCCCTCATATCACAAGACCTTCAAATAAACGACTAAGTACAAGGAGTTGACACCTTTACAAAAAATTTGAAACTAATTTACTTGGTTCTTTAATAGGGATCCAATTATCCACGACATAATATAAGTAGTTGATATATTACCAGAACACAGTAAGTGTAGTTGATACACTAATAATTCAAAAGAATTTGATTTCATTTTCAGGTTGATCTTCACAGTTATAACACTAGTAACTGACAATAGATGGATCATATTCTTAATAAATAAATGTCTTAAAAAAAGAATAATTATCAAGCTACCTTGGTTGCAAATGATATTTAAATAAAAGAAGAAAAAAAAACAACAACAATATTTCAGCAGAAAGAGATTGAGCATGTATGTATCTAAAGTGTTTCTTATTTTAGAGTTGATCATTCATAGAAGTAAAATAACTGTAATAATTATTTCTAAGGAAAATATTTTTATAAAAATATGAATCTTGTATATAACAAATATATAAACGATATACTAGAATAATATATATCATAGATGGCCTACATAAGAATTCCAGATCCATAAAAATAACCATAAATATAATAAATATTAGAAATCAAAATGTATAGGGGATTCATAACTTGTCTTAAGAACCTACATGATTTTCATTGTTTAATATAGATCTTTGAATCGATCATAAGGTGCATTGAGGAATTCATTAATGATCTTTGAATTGGTCTTTAATTCTATCATGATTATTTTAGAAATCTGAGACAAAATCATGAATTTAAATCTCTAATGTTTAATAGTCAAACGTAGAGTTCCTTAATAGAAAAATAACAATCATAGGGTTCAAATATATAGAGAAAATTTTCCATACATAATATTGAACAAATAACGTAGATCATAAATGATATTTCGATGATCCATACCATTGTCTCTGAAACATAGGGTTCCTTACTTATGTGGGGTTCATTAACCATACTTTCTTCTCATGAAAAACATATGGTTCCATCCAAATGAAAGGTTCCTTAAAATTAATATTCTAATAACATAGGATAGATAACCCATTCATATTTTTCTGAACATAGGGTTAATTCCTTACACCCTATTCCACACATATGGTTAATTCCATACATTTTTATCAATTTAGGGTATGAAAAGTGTTACCAGAATATAGTAAAACACATTATGGACACTTAAATGAATATTCGCAGTGAATTAGAAGCTTCAATATAATTCTAGAGTAAATATTTCAATGCCTAATATTTTTCTAAAATAAACGTAAATTAATATTATTTGTAAATAAAACAATGGTATTTGTGAGCTTCAAAATCAATTAGGATTTATAGATTATTATTGATAAAATACATGTGAAAAAATATCCACCTTTTTTATGATAAAAAACCCATAAAATAATTAATAGAGAATATAGTATTTTGTAAATACATTTAATTTAAAAAAATTAAATATTTATTATTATCAAAAACATATTTCTATTTCACATAACTATTTTGAATAAAAATATATTTAAATTAAATGTTTTGTTTACCCAATTTTTTCGACTTATTTGTGTTATAAAAAAAATTATTAAAAAAATTATTATACACATTAAATTATTCATAGAATAATAAATCAATTTTTATATAATAATATTTGATAAATAAGACATTGATTCTATTATTAGAGATAAATAAACAATAAAAAAATTAAAATGAAACCCAAAATCTAAAAATGAAAATGGAATTTGATTATAAAAATTGTATAAGCAAACTATAGTATTTGTCTTATGGAATCAAGATAGACCCAAAACCCGGAGGAAGGTGAAAGAGTTTGGTCATCAGATGGATCTAATTGTGGTTGAGCCACTTGAAAATCTCCTTTTAATTCTTTCAATTGATCTTATAAACTTTTTTAATGTTTTATTTAAATTTTTTATCAAATTTTTCGAATATTTATTGACTTTCACATTTTTAATTAGTTCTACTTATACAAAGTTATACCGATTCTCCTCTATATTAAATAATGAAGATAACTTGTTAATAGACTGATTGAGTGGAAAATTGATACCTGGTTTACATGAAGTTAGATTCTCATAACGATATCCTTGATGGTCCAACAAGACTAATGAAGGGTTCAATATTTCACTTAGGATTCTATTTCCAATCATTCATATATTCCCTGACATATCTGATAGATTGAAACCTTCTGATCAGAACTGGTGAGGTTGGAGGGGTAGTGGAAGAAGTAGTGGACTAATTAGAACTCCCCTTGACTGATTAAAATTAGATTCATGTATACCATTTATAATCAATAAAATTTATTTTTGAAACAAATTCGGATTTGAATTTCCTAAGAGGATTGAATATTTAACTTTTAAATGCATCAAAATCACATTTTGACCGAAAATGGTCTCTGGGATCTTGAGGATGAGGAAAAATAGACTCTAAGCCAATCCTTGGAGAATTTGATTTTTTTAAATCAAAAAAAGTAATTTTTTAGATTCTTCCATCTTCTGTTGATAATAATAATAATTCTCTTTTTCAATCGGTTTAAACTTAACTACATAAATTTTATGCTGATTTTTCATTGAATCATATGTTCCATCATCTATATTTTATGACTAAACATAAGGTACCAAAAAATATATGGGAATAGTATTAAAATTTCTCATATACTATTAACTATAAAATGATATTACATCAAGGTTCTCTATCTTTTATCTATAAATATATACAATTTTCCTTATAAATTTACCAATGACAATGATTTCATTATTTTCAATGATCTCAGTAGTCTAAGTGACAGATTTTTGAGCAGCGTATTTTCCTTGAGGAACTTATTCCTTGGTTTCTCCTTCAAGAACCTCTTGAAGCTCTTGATCGTGGATCAATTCATGTTTATCCCTAGAATGGTTTGGTTACTCTATATGAACTAAAAAAAATTCATCTCTAAATCCTAACACTCATTCCTCAAGATGGGGTTCTTCTCTATTCCTTGATTTTAGGATACACTCTTTCTGAATTTCTTCTCCTAAAACAAATTAAAAGAAGCATTATCATCATATCAAAGATTTATCTTAGTAGGATGTGGAAAAACATATATTTTGGATTTTTGAAATTCTTTATTTCTTATTTTTACTAGCTCACCATGAACAGAAGATCTAGATTTCTATTAGTCATATTCACTAACAGACATCATGTTGCATTTTATTATAGTCCAAAAGAAAAATATTTTCCAATAGTACCATCATTCAGCACATTGTTGTGATTAAATTTGACTCAATAATAAAAAAAGACGAATTAATTTTTTAAAAAAACTAAAAAATGATAATTATATAAAGGTAAACTAACATTATTACCTCTGTATTGAAGTAATAACTCGTATATCTCCCCATATATATAGGAATATTTAATTTTATTTAACTGATAAAAAAAATAATGTACATCTCCGACTATAAAATTTCTCCATCTCAGAAACTCTAAGAGAAACCGAAGTTTGATTAAACATTATTAAGAATTTTTGATATCCTCAAGATCCTTAAAAAATATTTTCATAACATTTGTTAAACAAAAAAATGAAATTATATCATTATATTTTGTATATTGATTTTAAATTGATATAATATGAAGTTGGAATACTCTAACATGAGGGAATTTCAAAATTCTAACGATTTTAATTGATGAGATTGAAATTTACTTATTTTATATTCGATAGGATATCATATCTTCTAATTAAAAAAACTAAACTGAACAGTTCTATAAAATTTTGTCAGTTATAAATCATAATAAAAACCCATATTTTATTTACTAAATAGAAAATATAATCCATGAAATTGTAGAGTTTGTTTGAGTAGATGTTTCATCGCATACATCCACTCAAATTCAACAACCATTCCTTGAAGAATATTTTTGGAGGGAACGCAGTGATGCTTTGTATCACATGGATCGCCTTCAATGGTTCTCATAGAATTCATCATTTTTAAGAATATAATTGTTGAAGGATTTCATATTCTAGGTTTTAGAAAAAATATGAGTGTTCTAGGAAGAAAAATAGTTTAAAAATTTAAAGGTAAAGAAATTCGAAGTGTTTTCTTATAGGTGGTGACACGATCTGGTTTCTAATGAATGTTACATAGGGTAATTATTTAGAATTTAATTTTAGAAACATGTGGATTAATAACTAAAGATGACATAAAAATTATTTAAGTAGACTAATGACAGACTAATTTGATAGAAAATTTATTGTAAAATTTAAAATATAATAAAAAAATTGGCCAAAAAAAATTAAAACAAAATAAATATATATTTATAAAATATAAAAACTGATAAATATTTATTTAAAATTTTATAATCCAAATTCCCTCTTAATAAGATCAAAACATTTTGTGGGATGTTGTTTTGTGAAAATATCAGCTAATTTATATTCAGTATTAACAAATTCTAAAGATATATCCTTTTTAATAACACGATCTCTTAGAAATTGATTCCTTATATCAATACTCATATTCCAATAATGAATTATATGATTTTTGATTTATTTATTAAACTAGTATAATCAAATATATAGGGATATTATTATAATTTAATCCAAATTACAGTAGAGTGTTTTTCATCCCTAATACTTGTGAATAAGAACTACAAGTAGAAACATATTCTTCCTCGACTATTTACAAGTCAACTGAGTGTTTTTTCATACATGACCACAAAACTAATGATTTTCCTAAAAAGTGACAGGTCCAAGAGTTTTTTTCAATGAAATCAAAAACCTCTAAATTCTACATATGAATATAAAATTAAATTAAAATAAAATGTTTTTAGTGTAAGTAAGGTATTTAAAAACAATTCATTTTAAATATATAAAAATTATTTTAAGATTAATAATGTATGAATATTTTTTTTACTGAAATCTTGCACATAAAGTGACATAAAACATAATTTGTTGTATTTTAGTAGTAAGATATAACAAAATAAAAATAATTCCTATATATAAATTGTAATAAACTGAATTTTTATCTTTATAAAAATAAATTTCTATATAAGTAGACATATGAGTTGTGTTTGTATTTTTATTATCATGTCCAATCTATTTAAATAAATCAATAATATATTTACATAAATTTAAATTATTTCCATAATATTTTTGATAAATTAAAAATCTTAAAAATAAATTTAATTCTCCCCTTAAATTATTTTCAAATTTTTTTTCAATAGTTTTAAAAAAACATTAGAATTTTCATTATTTTTTGAACCAACAATAACCAAATAACATAAATTTCTACTAAAAATATACTAGAACAAAAAATTATCAAAAAAATTATTACTTTTAAATCCCAAATTAAATCCATTTTTCATAAAATAAATAACATAGTTGTTCATATCATGCTCTAGGTGCCTATTTAAGGACATAAAGAGTATTAGTAAGTTTAAAAATAAAATTTTGTTTACGATGATTTTCAAAAATAATAGGTTGTTCCACAAAAACATCCTCCATTAAATATATATTTAAAATGTAAGTTTGAACATCCATCTAATGTAATTTAAAATACATATGAGATGTACGTGCTGAAATTAATTTTAATGAATTTAAATATAACTATAAGGGAAAATGTTTCATCGAAATAAATACCTTCTTCTTGATTATATCCTTTAGCTACTGATGTAGTATTTTTCTGGTTATGATCCACTGATCATGAAATTTATTTCACAAAACCAATTTAGTTCCCATTACTAGATAATTGGGTGGTAATTCTACTAATTCCAAAACAACATTTATTTTTGAATGGTTTTATCTCTTATTGCATTTCTAACATCCAAATTTCATCTCTTATGGGTTCCTCAATAGATTTATGTTCCGACTATGTAATAAAGGAATAAAATTTAGTTAGGTTTCTTTTATTTCTTGTGGTTATAATTATAATTTTTAAGTATCCTATAACCATTTCGAAGGACTGTTTTTTAGGTTTCTAGACTGTCTAGGAAAGAAACATTTAGGTTATTAAGTTTCATGTTATTATAAAATAAAATGAATATTATTTATATAATTTCAAAACCATTTTTAGGGTTTATATGTCTCTGTTTGTGAAAAGAATTATTAATTTACTATATTTAAACTTTATATTTAACTAAAGGATCATTTCAATAAAATATCAAATGAATTATTTTTAGAAAAATCCTTGATTGTTTAAATACTCTATATGATTTATATATAGATGAATATCCTATAAATATTAATTCATTATCTATTGGATTGAACATACTATGGTTGAATATAGTATTCAGGATACAAACATTGCATCCAAGAACATTAATGTACATTACATTAGGTTTTATATTATTCCAAGGTTCATAGGGTGTCTTTTTTAAAATAGGACATATTAAATATCTATTTATGATATAGACGGTTGTGATTATAGCTTCTACCCAAAAATATATAGGAAGACTCTATTGATATAGAATAGTCATTTTCATTTTATGAATAGGTTTATTTGTCCATTCTATAATTACATTTTGTTGAGGTGTTCAGGGTATAGAAGAAGGTGAGTATAATACATAAGTTTGAAAAAAGAATTATTAAAATATTAATTCATAAATTCTCTACTAGGATCACTTCTTAGTGATGTTATTTTAATGCTTTTGATTTTTGATCAATATTTAAAAAACGATAAAAAATAGTTAAAACCTCACTATGTAGTATGAGAAAATACATCCATGTGAATCAAGAATCATCATCAACTAAAACATGGACATATAAATTACTATCTAAACTCAATACTCTCAGTGGTCCAAACAAATCCAGATGGATAAGTTCTAATTTTTTAGATGTTTCAATTCGTTTAATAGACTTAAATGAATATTTGTGTTGTTTTATAATTTTCCATGCATCCCAAAATATATCATTTTCAAATTTATTATAGGAAAAATTAAAATCTAAATCTTTTTTATATAGTTTATTTATATCACATATGTCACAATGAAAAAGTCATCCTTTGCATATACCTTACTAATTTTTCATAGGAATAAAACAATTCAATTTTTATTTACACAATGAATATAAATCCAAAATATAAATACAATCATTTCTAGGTTCTATAAACATATGAAATTCTTCATTAATCAAATAGTATAAATTATTAAAAAAAATATAGAAACCTTCATCACAATGTTGATAGATACTTATCAGGTTTTGTTCTATCCCTTTTACATATAATACTTTTTTTTGATTGAGGTAGTCTTTGGATATCCAATAGTTCCAACTTCAACTATCATTCCTTTTTCTTTATCACTCGAAGTGATTTTTCCTCCAACCATTTGAGTTAAAGCATATAAATTTTATGTGGTTCTACTAATTTTTTTGTAACAACCAATTTCTATATACCCTATAGAATTTTTGTTCTTGTGGTCATTTTCTTGCAAAATAATTTAATCAATTTTTTATTTTGGTACCCATATTTTATAGGGTCTAGTAGTTTCACCATGCAGTTCTTTAAGAATATGAATTTTCATTATTTTTCCATAATTTATGTCACATTATTCTGAAAAATATTTAAAAAATAAATATTTTTAATTCCACTAATTTGAGTTTTTTTCAAATTATAATTATTAGTGAAATTCTTTTTTATTCAAAAACAGTAATAGGTAGGTTACATTAATTGGACACAATGTAATATTTATACAATTTTGATTTTTCACCCTTTTTTTATATTCCAATTTTTTCTCATTTAATTACATTCTTTCCAAGAATATTATTTAAAAAAACTTCCCTTTATTAATAATACTAGTAGTAGTATTATAAGAATATACTTATTCCTTGAATTCATTAATCATTTTTCACAATCCATACAATTTGCTACTTAAGAATTTAAATTTTCAACTAAATCATGATATTGTATTATAATAGTATTTATTTATCCAAAAATAGCATTATGAATATTTTTCAATTATTTATATTTCTTGATAATAAATTATATATCTCTTTTAACATAGAATAATAGATAGATAATTTATCATTTGATAAACTATTAGAGTAAGAAGAAGATGAGTAGTATGAGTGTACCAATTCTTCTTCCTTATTCATAAAGAACATATTGTCTTTGAGATTTTGTGGATATTTCTCTAAATTGTTTTTTTAGGAGCTTCATGAGACTTCAAATACACTCTATGTAGCTTTCATCACGCTTTTTCAATTGTACTCAAAGTCATCATTTTTGTAATATTTTTTTCTGAAATTATTCTTTCAACATTCAATTTAGGGAAATCAGGCATCATGTGAAATAATTTTTTTCATTCATAACATTGAAATTCTGAATGTTCTTCCTCATATTTCTCAAAGGATTTTCTGAATCCTCTTCTCATTTTTCTAAAATTTTCAAAACATTATGGCTACCTTCTCCATTTACATTTTAGAATATAAAGAACCTAAATTTCTATCTACGTTTATTTTGTTCTTTGTTTCACTATCATGATTATGTGAATCACAACGAGAGAAATATTTCCCCATTTTACTATAATATTATGATCTTCGACTTTAGTATGAATTTCTGCTTCAAACATCATCAATGTTCCAATCAGTTACATCAATGTCAAATTAATTATAGGTGATGATGGGAAAATTGCATATGATATGGCATTCCACTTAGAGGTATGTACAATGATTACTTTTAGCGCTTGATCGGATTCACTTGTGGGATATTTCAAGGGTGTAATATTGTTAGCTATATATATTAACCTTACATTAATTTGTCAGATAATTTTACCATGAATCCTTGTAATATTGTTACAAATTACCATTTATGTAGCATACCTCATCTATCAACGGTTGTCTATTCCTTCATAAGAAACTAAAATAGTTCACCACATCATTTTGGTAGTAGGAAATTATTGTACATGATTAAACAAATCTGGTCCTAGTCTGCAGATAATAGAATTTATTTCCCTTGAAGTGATATTGTATTTTTTCCAATAGTCCAATTCTATAGTCTTTAAATAATCACATAGGGAGTGATTTCCATTGAATAAATATTTATTCTATGATTCATCAGACAAGTAATCATTCAATATTTTTATCATCAATAATTTTTTTATTAATATATGGAGAAATAACCATAGGTATCAATTATTTTAGATCATCCATTGACATATGATTCTTATAGACATTATGCTTTTTACCATTGAATATATTTATCACAAAAAGTCTCCTCATATACCAATTAATAGATCAGAATAATAAAAAGATAATATAAGTGAGGTGGGGGTGGGGGTGAATTTTGACTTTTTCATAATAATTATCGGTTCTATATTTTTAATCCCTTTGTCATTTATAAAGATATGAAGGGTATTATTTTTAAAAATTATGAGCAGTGGATGATAGAAAGAATTTACACAACAAATTTATTGTGATTTAGGGAACAAAGATCCCCTAGTAGACTCTAAAAAATTGTCTCTCTACAAACTCAGCGAATTTAAAAAGAAAATTTCTCTAAATAAAATACCTTCAAGTCCACAACTGATTAAAGGAAGTTGACACCATAAATAATGTTAAAAATAGAGTTTTATAGTTTTTTAACTAGGAACCAATTATCCAAATCTTAATAAAAGAATCTAAAACTTTACCAAAACAGAGTATGAGTAGTTGATACTCAGATAATTTAAAATAATTTGATTTGATTGTTCATATTGATCTTTGTAGTTATAGTAGCATGAAATGACAGTAGATGGATCTTCCTATTCAGAAATTAATGTCATCATGAAATAATAATTTTGAAGATATCATGGTTTCAAATGATCATCAAATGTAAGCAACAACAAAAGGAAGAAATACTCTTATAGTAGTAAGAGATTAAACATGTATGTCTCCAAAGTGTAACCTCATTTAGTGTTGATCATTCATTATAGCAGAAACACTATAAAAGTTATTTATAATGAATTCATTTGAATGATAATATAAAACATTTATATTACACATATACAAAAGATAAATTAGATGAATATATATCGTAGAAAGCCTACCTCAGAATTATAGATCATAGAAAATTTCATGAAATTTCATGATTATGAAAATCCAAAAACATCTAGGGGAGTCATAACAGACCTTAGTAACTTGAGTGATTTTCATTGTTGAATACATTTCTTTGAACCAATTATAATTTTCCTTGAATCAGTCGTAAATGAGCTATGCATATTCATGTAATTATGTCTTGATAATTGTACAAATCATAGAAAAAATCACAAATTTAAATATCCAAAATGTAATAGTCATATGTATGGTTTTTTCAAAAAAAAAATAAAATAACAGATATACTATTCAACTATGTATAATTCATTTAAAAGGTATGGTTGATCAAGAAATTATGGTTATTGATTAATACTTTTTTCTCTCAAATGTAGGTTTCCTAAATTACATAGGGTTCATTATCCATATTTTATTCTCTTGAAAAAATTATTTTTTCATCCAAATGCAAGGTTCTTTAACCATACCATTTTGATAAGGTAGGGTTGATAATCCCTACATACAATTCTGAATGTAGGATTCACACTATATAGAGTGCTCAATGCATGGGGTTTATTTTTTATGTTACGTTTATCAATGCAGGGTATGTAAAGTGTTTCCAGAATACACAAAAACGTGTTCTAAAAACATTAATGAATATTCAATTTCAATTTAATGATTTAATATAATTAGATAACAATTTATTTAATGCAAAATAACATCTTGAAATATACTTGTAGGAATATCATCTGTAAATCAAAAATCAATATTTGTGTGCATCAAAATCAATTAGGATTTAAAGAGTTTTGTGGAGACAAAAAATTCCCAACAATTTCAACAAAATACTACATTATATTCAATTATCTATTCATTTTTAAGAATAACTCTTTATAATTTTCTATTATATTTTAATATATTATGAAATTCTAAAAGTGCCTCTTTTATTAGTTCTAAAAATTCATCTTTGATTCTCCATTCATCATATTGAAAGAGTATTTTTATTATAAATTACCATCCTAAATCCCATAATTACAATATTTTCCACAACCTATATGCCTTTTTTTTATTATAAACCCCACCTTGGATATATTATGGGGAATAAAATTATTTTTTTAAGAAGATGTATGATTCTTAACTATGTTTTTTATATATTATTCCACCAACATAAAATAATATTCTACCATGATGATATAATAAAATAAGTATCTAAAATATAATTACTATATATTATGTTAATGAAATAACCTATATATATCTCATCCAATGTTAATGTGGAAATGAATCTGCTCATCATGTGTACCGTGGACTCTCACCTCGAAATCTAATGTAGTTTTTTTTCCATTACCATATATCGTGGATGGATATAATGATGTATTTAATTTATATATATATGTTATTTTTGACATAATTATAATATCACATATACATTATTACCTTATAATCCATTGGAAAATGATAACGTTGTTCAACTATATGTGTGAACTAACACCTCCACGATGTGATGTGACTCATTTTTCATTTTAGTTTCACCTGGATGAAAATAAAGAAAAATTTGAAGAATATATATAACATATATTATATAGTAATTAATCAATAAATTTTAATTATTATTTAACTATTTACCATTTCATTTGTTTAAAATTGAAATCAACATTCAGGTATACATACCATCTCTATAGGTTTTGTAAGTTGATTTTCAGTCTAGAACATTTATGGAGGAATTGAAATTTTAATATTATTATCATATTTTATATTTATATAATGCTTAAAATTATAGGGATGCTGGAACCATGATCAATGCAAATGTACAAAAGCTACTGAACGAAAACAAATATTAAAAACATTGCATTATTCTCCGAAAATAGTGAATTTAACAATGAATTATTAATATGAGTTTGTTTAAATAATGTAATTAACTAATATAAGTCATAATATTTAAGAGAATTTATTTTTATATATTCAAAATAAATAAATATTTACTATAAATGAGTTTCAAATTCTTATAAAGAAATTTATACCTGAGGTAATGGATTCTCCAACTCCCATTTATTTTACGTAAGACATATTCCATATTCACCTCCATTCAATTTTATGCAGAATACACACTAACCAATAATTTATCTTATTATTTTTCCAAAAATAATTATATAGAATTTGATATCAAAATTTTTTCACTTTTAAATGAGGTTTTTATTCTCATGTTACCAATTTGGATAGAGGTTTATGATACAATCTCATTTTTATCTATGTTATTTATGGTTATTTTCTAATGACAATATCATATATAGTATCATTAAATTATAAAATTTATTTTATTATAGTTTAATAATTTCTATAAAGTATATGTATTCCTTTTATTCTCCTCACATTACATATAAAACATACCAAATGAAATTTTTTATGAAAACCCGATGTTATTTCTCTCTTCAGTCGAAAATATTTTCTTCTTCAGGTCAACGATTTCTAAAAATAATTTAAATAATATTTCTACTGTTCAAAAATATTTTATAAAATTAGGTCATTAAAAAATTAATATTTTTAATAATTTATTTAATATTAATATTCTTTCCATTTTTATATAGAGGTACTTTTTACTTTTTACCAAAAATATGAAAATATTATTTGTTTTAATGTATAGGATATAACAAAATATTCTTCAATCATGACATCTCAATGATTTGAAAATTATTTTACAATATTTCAAGTATATTTTCAAAGAAAATGTTTTCTTTAATATTTGGTAAATTTCTAGATTTAAAATAATTTTTTTTAAAGTTAAATGGGAATTTTACTCAGGAGAAATTGCAATTAATATTGAAATGGAATTTTAATAAAAGATAGAATCCTTTTGTTTTACATAATAAATAGTTTTGATATATTCTAGTGATTCCATAGTTATTATTTTGAGAGGTTTCTATGATTGCGATGATAATATTTTTATGAAACTTGTTTCTTTTCCATGGTTTATGTTATATTGAATTAATGAAATATTTATGATACTCATTTATTTTCATTGTGTCATGATATAATGAAATATGTATAAAATCCATTTTATTTTCATGTGATATGATATGATAAATGATATATGATCTTACAGAAAATATATGAATTATTTTCATTATGTGATGGATTCTCTCAAAATTATATATCACTCCAATGCTTAGGGTGAAGATGAATATCTTGAAATATAAATAGTTCTATAATGGAGAGTGAAACTAGTATAGAAAAGAACTATTCCAATGATGATTTTTATGGGAGTGTAAATTTAATGAAATATTGTTTAATGTATTAAACATAATCCACTCTAATAGTCTTTTGAAAGAGCCTCAACTATTATAGAAATGATTTTCTATGCTTATGTGTATGGAATAGGTCTATGTCTTATGTGATTGTTATTATAACATGGGTTTCTTATTTATTTCATTTGTTATTCATGTATTACAAAATCCAATGATTTATTTTATGGATCATGATTATGATATATTATATGGTTGGTATTGATTTTAATTGGTATTCTCATGATCTCATCCCTTTATGTTAATATCATTTTTAAGTGATCATTAATAACTCCAATATTTCCCCTTAATTAGAATATGAGATGAAATATATTCCTACTTTTTTTCCCTAAGTTATAAATAATCTTATTGAACATGATATGTTATAGAAGGGTGCTAGTAATAAGGGACATAGTTGAAGATAATGTAGATCACTTATGAACCACTTATTTATGTATCCATGTTTCCAATGATACCAGAACTATAAGATTATGACATGTGTCATTATATAATGTAATTAATATTCATCTAATAAGACATACAATATATGTATAAAAATTATTGGCCACTAAATGTTATACATATTAAAAGTGTCATAATGGATGTTGACGTGGGTACTGTTACTATGAGAGATACAATTTTTTTTCAATTGACCATATTGACTACATTGTTTGATACCGGTGTCTCAAACAATATTCATTATGTTATTTTAGATATCATAAAACATCCAACAAAGGTCATTTTATTCTTTATGGTTATGGTTACACCTCTAGTAAATAAAAATGATCATGGTTTTCTATTACTATCTTGCTATTTAATTAAATCAGATGTTAAAAATGTTAAAAATGTTTTTTATTTCCAATTACTTTATTTCTATTTTTTGTGCTATTTTTAAGATGTATTAGTTTATTTATCACTAATATTAGAACTATTTTTATCATGT
Organism: Viscum album; assembly: GCA_963277665.1. NCBI lineage: Eukaryota > Viridiplantae > Streptophyta > Magnoliopsida > Santalales > Viscaceae > Viscum > Viscum album. The sequence goes on from OY728135.1 coordinate 763,370,337, forward strand.
AATGTTTCATTTACCTCCCCTGGGGGAATCTACCTTGAGTTTTATGCAGAATGGGACATGTGGTCTAGTCAATTAGGACCACCTATTTCTAATATTGATAAGTTTATGTTGTTGTTTCTGGCTAAATGCGGACTTGAATCCTATTTTTTTGATCTCTATCAAGTACATAATGGATTTAATGAAATATTTAAATATTAGTTTTTTTATTAACATAGGATATATAAGTGGATTTCTTGAATAATTTAGCTTCTAGAACTCAACCTATACTGATTCCATCATACTGTATTAATCTAACTGTGTTTATACAAATGAAAATATAATTCAATGTATTGAGACCCAAGTGATTGAAAATCCATTAGGTTAGCCTTGGATTCCATTTTTATCTTTATATTCATGGTTTATGAAGCTCACAATTTACGAATTCATTATTAGAAGCTCAATTGACTTACACACAAGAACTTGGGAACTTTTACTCACATTAATGATTTTGATGATTTGTTAAAAGAGTCACATTGGTTCTCAAAAATTGAATTTTTATTCTATTTTTTACATGAATATATTAAAATATTATGAATACTGTCATTACATGTTTCTATGGCCTCTTTTTGTACATTATAATGTTGTTTGGACTAGATAACACTCTTAAAAATGTCATAATATTGATGAGTCTATTATATCACCACAATATTGACACTTTATAATTGGATTAAAATTATGAAATTCAATTATAGTAAATTAACTATTAAGATAATGTGTATTAAATAGGTCATTTATTGGGAATCCTAAAGGATCATCACTTTTATGAAAAAAAAATCCATTTTTTAACCGATAAGTTTTGTTACTAAGACATGTGGTCTCAAAACAATGTTTCTTTATCATTCCTAAAAAAGTTAAAATTTATTATTTCATTTAAATATAATTATAAAATAATTTAATTATAATCATATAGTTTCTGGAAATAAATTATTTGTGGTTGCTAAAATATTTCTCAAAGATCACATCACCTTTGACTAATCTCAACCAAGAAGAGGTTATTCTAATGTTGGAATCAATTTTTTGGGAATCCTTCAATAAGAAAAAGCATCATTCAACATTAGAAACTTTTATGACCCTAAATGATTCCGGATGTGGATATATGTTTTACTCTGACACATCAGGTGGAATATTATGATATTTTATTTTTCAAGAAGGTCGTTTGGTGGCTTATAGGTCAAATAATCATAAGCCTTATGAATAAAATTATGAAAATCGTGATTTTTAACTCATACGTATTTTCATACCAAAAATAGTTAGTGATATAATATTATATTGGATAATTTCTTCATTTAATTAGATTATATGGTTTTTATATAAACATTATTTAACAAATATTTGAATCTATGTTTGATATGATGAGGGAAATTCTTATAGTTGTTTGACTTTGACATTTCCTATACTTAGGGAAAGAGTAATGTGGTTGTTGACTATATGGAAATCAAATTACTATCCTATTATATGATGTAGGAAATGGTTGAATGGAACACTATGGAAATCATTTCATTGATTCAATTGTGTGTTAGTGAGGAAGATTCTAGTAATATTCTAGTAGTAATGAGGTAACTACCTAAACAATAGTAACATGTTTAAAATATAAAATTTATTACATTGGAATAAGATAAAATTAATTTAATTCCAATGGACCAAAGGTTTTAGTATTATTAGTAAAATATATTTATACTTCAAAATTCAAATAATATATATTAAAACATGAAATGCATAATTATTTTTTTGATAATTCCATTATTACACTTAGCGTATCCCGTAAAATCAATCATTAAACACTTACTTATATTATAGTTAAAATAATACATAATAAAGTTCTTATATTTAATGCTTATAAAGGATATGTTTACAATGGATTATATGCATAAATAAGGAATAATAAAATTTGAAACGTCAAGAACTAAAACTCATGACATTAAATTTATAACATGGGCATAATATGGAAGGAATTGACTATGAAAAAATAATTTCATATAAAAAATAGGACAATCTCTAAAAAAAAGGCCACAAATATTCTTAATAACTGAATAGTCAGATTGAATATCAATAATTAATTAACAATGATACAATGGATAATTCTAGACATCTAAAACAACTATTTATGTCCTTAATCAAAGAAATATAATATTATAGAGTCATTATTCCAATATATATATATATATATGTGAAAGGACTCAACCAAATATCAATCTTCTTTGTGTCATGAGTCCTCTGGAAGCATCAAGGAGCTATAGTGTTCCCCTCACATCACTTACTAAGTATAATGAATTCCTCATATAAAAGAGGTGAAATAAAATACACATTGAAATTCATATTAAAACTATCATATGAAAATTGAATACTATCCATAATAAATAAAAATAATATAAAACTATCATGTGTAATGCTAATGTTATCAACATAGTACAACCCTAGTGAAATTGATTATAAGCCATCTAGAGAAATAATAAGGATGATATCATTGGATTATATCCCCATAAAAGCATAAGTAACATTAAAAGATTTATTATTTTATGGAAAATTATTTTGAATGATTACATGGAACATTTATTATTAAAAATTACATTTCATAAAATATAGATTTTTTATTTTAAATCTTGAAAATTATTAATATATTTCCAAAATACTATCATTTTGGAAAAACTTTTTAAAACTAAGAATTTTACAATATATTATGTTAAAAACATTATTTAAAAATTAAATTATAAAGTGTAATGTTTTGTTCAAGGAAATTAAGGATTTTAATGTATGATTTAATGAAATGGCGGCCATTTTGGTCGGTAATTCCATTCATGTTGTATAAGACAGAAAAAATTACTTTTTCACTATAAAAATGTTATAAATGTTCCTTGTTCAGAAAATTATAAGATCATTCCTATTATAACATTTGTAAAAAATGTAAAAAATGTTAAAATTGTTCTTAATAAATCACTTGATGAATTTGAAAACATTTTTATATAAATCTTCTATAATATTGTTTTTGAGAAATGACATTTTTGACCGAAGATAAAATTAATGTTTAATTTCAAAAAAAAACATTAGGTAACGAATTTAAGAAAAATAGTAAAATTAATTTATCAAGTCATTAGTAACTTTTTTTAAAGAAAATATTTTGATTTTATAAAATTAATATCAAATAATTCACCCATGGGATACATAAAAAACATTTAATAATGATGATATTATTAAATAGACCTTTACCACTTTTGGTAACTTTTTTATAATAAGGCCCCTGAAATAAATAACATTAAATGAAACATTAAATACCATTAAAAATTTATTTTATAATATATCATACAAGAATTGAAATATATACACCACTAAAAAGAAATAAGTGGTGAATATTTCATATGTCTCACAGATGTAAAGGTTAGATGAGAAACTGTTAGCTTGAGTACATTTCATCGTGTATGTTCATTATCATCCTGAATAATAAAAATATGATAATTATTTATTTTATTAAGAAAATTTTAATGCTTATTATTAATTTTATTTCACTTATTTCCATGTTATATATGATTATTTAATCAATTATGTTTACGTTGGATGTTTCGACTATATTTTGTTGGCGTGTCAAAAATGACTTCGGTTAGTTAACTATGATCAAAGTGGTAATGATTTTAAAATATCCATAATAATAGACATTATATATTTTTTATATTTATACATAAAATAGAGTTTTGAAAACAATCATGATATATTATTATTAAAAATAAACTAAATTATAATCATGGTGATGATTGGACGTACATACTCATGAGTAGCATTTCCATTTTCAATGATTATTATAGAAAAAAGTTAAGTATTATTTTATATTTAATTAATTATAATAATATCATATATAAAATATATATTATTTAAATATAATTATATATACCATCCATATTTCTTGATAATGAATATAGATACACATTACATCATGAAGGCGGTTGTCCACACATACACAGATGATATTATAATTTTCATTGTAATACATAAAATGATATATTTTTTAGAGGGATGAATGTTTATTTAATAAAATATTTATATAATTTATTTCACATATATTTATTTTCATTATCCTAATTACCCTCCTGGTGAATAGTTAGTGAGAAACGAATCAAAACATTTTTGAAGGAGGTAGTCTGCTATACTGTAACGCCCCGACCCCAGCTACCCAGAGTCGGTGCATTACTTAGTAACATTGGCATGATCACAAAAGATCAAGTCTCGAAAGACCGATTAGTTTATTATCCTTGTAAACACTAGATACATTCTTAAACGTTACATTACATTAAAAAGTAAAAAAAACTACAATAACATGGTCTTCATAGTCCACACTCATATCCTCTTCTGACTATCCCTACAGGTCATTCATAAAATACTTCTTCACATCCTGGAAAATATTAAAACATTGAATGGGGTGAGCTCAGATGCTCAGTAAGGATAACAATATTGCGGAAGCTTTTATAAGAAAACATAAGCATTTAAGGCAATGTATAACTAAAACAAAAGCCTTATTGAACTTGAACTTCAGCATAATATGGCAAAAGTAAAATGAAATAATTCCATTACTTACTCACATGGATATTCTACTAGACGAATAATCACATGCAATAACAATAACCACTTTCATAATGAGGGAATGTATAATGCCGGACATTCTGAAACATTTTGTCAAGGCCTCGGCCAAGACGTCTAAAATGATTAAGGCCTCGGCCAAAACCATAAATCAAATTGGGAAAGGGCCTCGGCCAATTCCACGTCTAGTTGTCTCATGAGACCTACCGATGCATCGAGGAGCTATAGCGGGCTCCACCCGTCACTTATTAAGTCCAATACATTCCTCATATGAATAGGTTTAAACATATCATAAACCATAACATAATCGAATCACTTAAAACATGCATAAAGGAAACATAACATTTCCACATTTCAATCCCAATATATCAATACAACACATTGATATAAAAAACGCTTTCAAAACCATTTTCAATACCAAAATAAAAGAAAGTTAAAACTTTGTATTTATTTCTCCTTAAAAAAATGATGGCTTGTAAAGGAAGCCGAAACTCAAATAATAGTGACGGCGGCAGAGAAGTCGTTGTCGCCGCATAAGTACGGAAAGAAAAACATTCCCTTTTTGTCGTTTATTAAAACACTTCATATAAAAAAGATTCCTTTTGAATAAACGTAAAAGTCAAAGGGGTTTATACACCGTATAAAAGAAAGTTGTGTATAAAACCAAATATGCCTCAATGAAAGGAGATTGAGACGAAGTCCTTAAAAAGATCATTTTTAAAATAAAATAGATCTATTATGTGTATTCACTATAGGTTCACATAAATAAAGTAAAAATACAAAATAATACATAATAATATCATGACATAATTTGAAAGTAGGAGATAACCCAAAGGATGGAAGTTGGGTTACGAAATTCCCTTACCTTGCGTCTTGTCCTGACTCGACCGTTCTTTAACCTCCTGAATAATAAAATAGAGTTAATTTCTATTTACATAAGAACCTTTTTCATGTTTATTATTCCTTTTATATCACTTATTACCATGTTATGAACATTATGTAATTATTTAAGTTAATAACGGTCGTTTTGTCGATCTTTGGTACTTGAGTCAACAATAAACTTCTTATAATTACAAGTTGTTTATGTGGTGATATATATCCATTATATACAGAATTATATTCATGATATAGATATCATATATATCATATATATCCATTATATACATTCATTCATAATACTACGTAACATTTTAGAGGTATGAAATGAAATGCACCGTTCATGGAGACGGTAAGCCGTACGTACGCATGAACGCTACTTTCATTTCAATTTCATATTTAATGGAACGAAATCATAATGATATAAATGTATAATATAATTACAGTATAATATAGTGTATAATACCATTTTCTCCATCCTTTATACATCCCACATATGGCATGAACGATTCACATCACTTTGAGGGGGCGGTAGTCCGCACTTCCAAAAAAGAAATTATCGTGTTTTACCCATAATGGAAATCATAAAGTATGCCATAAATGAGAAATATATAAGCATAATTGAAACATAAACATATTATATATCATATATAAAAATAGTGACATCTTAATGGCCACCTTTGAAGGTGTTATATGAGTGTTGAACAATCATCATTTCGTGAGGCAGAAATTCGCCATCCACATAAACCGTATGTTCTTTAACCATTAGATGTAGGTGTGTGTAAGTGTAGATATAATCCATCTTATAACAACATCCTAGTATATTTAGGATACTGGTGTTGTTACAAAAGAAATTAATAAAAAGATTTTAGGGGGTTGGAGAAGAAAAATAAAACAAAACAACATTAGAAAAGACATTATCTCAAAATCGGGTAACTCTTTTTGATTTGAGCCAAAGGCTTCCTTGGGAAGAGTTCATCCCAAAGTGAGGCTTCTAGTAGTAATAGAGGGATGTTGGGAGAGTATTTGGGCAGAGGTTGGTCGATCCAAATGGCATGAAAGTGTAAATGATGTGGGAGAGGTGGGGGCCTTTTATAAGAGGAGGGGAGGGGCTCTTTTGGAAAGATTGAAATGATACATTATTACACAATGATTTTCAGATTCTAAAGGTCCCAAACTTATATAATTCGAGGATAAGGTGATAAGGGTTCTAAATCTCCTCATACAATTGGCTTTGGGCAAGTGTAGGCCTTATAATTTGCATTATCTTCTCATTTTATTTAAATCGTTAAATAATGAGGTCATCGCTGCATCATAATGATGTCATAAATAATTTAATTTATTTAATGTCTAAAAATTATAAAAAAAATACTATGATGTTTGAAATATTTTTAGCTTTATAATGAATATTTATAGTAAAAATTGTGACTTGTGTAACCCCACTTAAAAACTGATTTAGTAAAATAACTCATGTTTGTGTCAATTTAATTTTAACATTAAATAAATATATATTAATGTCATTTTCCAACTAAAGTGGATCCATGGGGTCCCCAAGTTGACCCATGGGTTGTCTTGGTCGGCCATGACTCATAAAATAGGAGTATCACAAGTGTCATGCTCATCTCATATTATTAAAACATTATTTGTACCTTAAACTGCACTAATTACCTCTAATCGCGATTAAGAACTTAAAAGTTACTATTCACCAAAAAATTATTTTAATCTCATTGAACCACATTTTACTTCTTAATGAAAACCATTTATGTCGGATTTTTTGAAAATCAAATCACAGAAGTGGTAATATTTCATTTAAACGAAAAATCAGTTATTTAACTACCACTTAGTGGTTTCACTATTCATCAAAAATTGAAGTTTTTCAGAACAAGGCCAAAATTTTACCCGAAGCTATAATTGATATTCCGAATTCAAAAATGATGTCTATTTTACATAATTCCAAACATATAAGTTGCATTAATTAATTTTATAATTAATTCTCGTTGTTATGACAAATAGCGTGTTTTTAAGAAATAATTTATATCAAAAGATTGGCAATTGTTTATGTCCAATTTCAATGTTAAATTAATTCAAATGACCAACATTGGATAAAATGGTAAAAATATATTCTAGTTATACCTTAAAACCACTAAATAGTATAATTTATCACAATAAATTATTTTTATTAAAAAATTTGTTTTAAGTATTTTTCACTACTCATAAAAAAATTGGAAGTTCTCAGAATGTTACAAAAAATTCAACTTAGGATAATTTCGATATTACGAATTCAAAAATGAAGTCCATTTTGAAATATAAAATTTCTATAATTTTAGAAAGTGGTTATTACTATTCATAACGGCTACTTTGATTAGTCTCATTGTTTTAGAACTCGAAGTTGCGTACAATGCAAGCAATTGCATTATTGAATGAGAAGTGTATCATGGAAGCTCGGGGTGTTACATTCTCCCCACCTTCAATAAATTGCGTCCTCGCAATTTGATATTTTTCTTTGAAAATAAAAGGTTGAAAATATAAAATACCTTTGTGGAAAACCCACATCGGAAATAAGGTTAATAAAATTTAGCCTTAATAAGAGGGAAATGGAAATAAGAAAGTCACCACCCAATTATGATCTTGATTAGGAGAACATTGGTGGCAAATAGAGACATATAATTGGAGGGAAAACGTAAATATTCGTAGGGAGTGATTGAGGTCATCAATCACAATCAACTGTCAAATTGAGGGCCTCAAAGCCTTCAATCTATGTTGATTTAAAATATCATCAGTTCAACAAGACATAAGGTATTAGGATAACGCAATTTTTTTTAATATCCCTTTACTAAAGTTTAAGAATTAATTTATTCATTGAATAACAGATAGGTATATATATATTTATGCCTGACAATTAGAGTTTCAACCTTCAACTCACCTTTCACTCAAAAAGATAATTGAACCCAAAAATATTATACTTTTCTTAGTTGTATAAGGTTCCAAATGTTAACACATACAATTTAGATTAGTAAAATTATTTTCTAATAACCAGGGACTTCCTGTAGGCTAGTGGTAGGAAATAAAGGCCTGTCGCACTATGGTTGTGGGTTCGATTCCTGCAGCTTTGTCCGACACGACGGGTTATGCCCCACCCTGCAGGTTGTCCTTTTCCTAAAAATATAGTACTATACTATTCCAAAAATAATCTTCATAAATGTTTTAACCTTAAACAATACTATCCAAAGATCAACTTAATCCACTCCAATCTTTATAGTTATCCAAAATACCTCTGTCCAGACTTTCTCTAAAAGGTCTCTTAATTCCAAAATCAATTTATCAGATTCCCCAAACAAAGTAAAGTTTCTCTTATTGTCCCATACTAAAAATATGATTACCTTCATCATATTAAAACCTTACTGAAATCAACAAGTACTGCAGTACAATCCTTATATATATATATCACATTATTTTAATAACCGAAATATAATCCATCAGTCCAGAAGCACCAATACATTAGTTATTCTGCTTCAACTGTAGTAACAGCATAAGATTGTCCTTGATCCCTTGGCCTTTTCTGAGGTATGTTTCCCTGACGCTTAGGACATTCATTTGCATAATGCCCCATTTCCTTACAATTGTAGCATTCAACTTTGATAGCCTCTTTCTTCCCCTTGCAATCACGAGCCTGGTGACACTTTTCTCCACATTTATAACAAACTCCAATTCCTTTTAGGCACGTACCAGGGTGATTCTTCCCACAATTATCACATAATGGAAAATCCTTCTTTCCCTTTTTCCCTTTATCTGTCTCTTGTTCCACCGGTCTCTTCTTCTCTTGCTTTACTTTGTTGTCATAAGACTTAGAGAATTCCTTTTCTGTCTTGATAGCACACGAGACAATATCTTCGTATCATGAGAAGGATTTTGATACTAAAGATCGACAGAGAAATGGTTTTAACCCATCAGAGAAACGATCAATCTTACTCCTTGGGTTACGTATATAATCGGCAGCATGCCTCGCTAACCTAGTAAAGTTAGCCTCATATTTTGCGACATTCTCATCCTCCCTCTGCCTCAGACTCAGAAATTGCCTTTCCATATCTGCTCGATGGTCACGAGGAAAGTATTTTTCAAAGAAAAGCTCTTTGAACTCCCTCCATTCCATATTCGATACGTCATCATCTTCCTTTGTGTTTTGAATCAGCGACCACCACTGATCGGCATCTCCAGTGAGGCGGTAAACTGCCATGACAACTTTCTCCCATTCACTACTCCCCAAGGCATGGAATATTTTCTCTAAGGAATTTATCCATTGCTCAGATACTATAGGATTTGTACTCCCATTGATGGTTGGTGGTTGTTGCCTCATGAAACAATCTAGCATTGATCCTCCACTTTGCGGATCAGGGTGCTCCATACGAGTAAGGTTATTATTCATAACCTGAGTGAGTTGTCCCAGTATGGTAATAAGTTGATCACTACCAGTTTTATCTCCAGATCCACAATAATTATCTTGAGCAGGAGGGCAATACCTACATGGAGTTCGTGCATTGATACGGTTTCCATTCCTTCCACTAGGAGCCATTTCTAAACAATGGCATAAACTAGATTAGTTTATGAATCAAAATACATAATTCCATACTTGTAAAACACTTAACATAAATTGAACTATTTATGGATATAATCCATAATCATAAAAATGTTTTCTTTGAGGATGTATATACTCATAAACCATTCATAGTGGTTTGTAAATAAAATGAGAATTATCCTAAGCATATCCCCCGGGAGTGTCGTAACCCAGAGTGCAGCAAGGCCCGTTGTCGTGCACCAGTTCCTGTTTGATTCTAGCTCAAAGCGGTGTTTTCAGGATTTACCCCTTGGTACATCTGTGCCAGAGCCGCCTCTACCTGCTCGTATCCAGACAGGGATGTATTTCTCAGAAAACTCATAACATCTCTATAATACCAAAATTCTAGGAAGTTCTTCTATACTAATCCTCAAAGTCTATCTTTGGGCTATGTGCTCTAATCAGAGTTTGTCTAAATCTAGCTTCCAATGTTAGTACTAAACTGCCTCTGATACCAACTGTAACGCCCCGACCCCAGCTACCCAGAGACGGTGCATTACTTCGTAACATTGGCATGATCACAAAAGATCAAGTCTCGAAAGACCGATTAGTTTAGTAGCCTTGGAAACACTAGATAAATTCTTAAACGTTACATTACATCAAAAAGTAAAAAAAAAACAACAATAACATGGTCTTCATAGTCCACACTCATATCCTCTTCTGACTATCCCTGCAGGTCATTCATAAAATACCTCTTCACATCCTGGAAAATATTAAAACATTGAAAGGGGTGAGCTCAGATGCTAAGTAAGGATAACAATATTGCGGAAGCTTTTATAAGAAAACATAAGCATTTAAGGCAATGTATAACTAAAAAAAGCCTTATTGAACTTGAACTTCAGCATAATATTGAAAAAGTAAAATAAAATAATGCCATTACTTACTCACATGGATATTCTACTAGACGAATAATCACATGCAATAACAATAACCACTTTCATAATGAGGGAATGTATAATGTCGGACATTCTGAAACATTTTGTCAAGGCCTCGGCCAAGACGTCTAAAATGATTAAGGCCTCGGCCAAAACCATAAATCAAATTGGGAAAGGGCCTCAGACAATTCCACGTCTAGTTGTCTCATGAGACCTACCGATGCATCGAGGAGCTATAGCGAGCTCCACCCGTCACTTATTAAGTCCAATACATTCCTCATATGAATAGGTTTAAACATATCATAAACCATACCATAATTGTATCACTTAAAACATGCATAAAGGAAACATAACATTTCCACATTTCAATCACAATATATCAATACAACACATTGATATAAAAAACGCTTTCAAAACCATTTTCAATACCAAAATAAAAGAATGTTAAAACGTTGTATTTATTTTTCCTTAAAAAATGATGGCTTGTAAAGAAGCCGAAACTCAAATAATAGTCACGGCGGCAGAGAAGTCGTTGTCGCCGCATAAGTACGGAAAGAAAAACATTCCCTTTTTGTCGTTTATTAAAACTCTTCGTATAAAAAAGATTCCTTTTTAATAAACGTAAAAGTCAAAGGGGTTTATACACCGTATAAAAGAAAGTTGTGTATAAAACCAAATACGCCTCAATGAAAGGAGATTGAGACGAAGTCTTTAAAAAGATCATTTTTAAAATAAAATAGATCTATTATGTGTATTCACTATAGGTTCACATAAATAAAGTAAAAATACAAAATAATACATAATAATATCATGACATAATTTGAAAGTAGGAGATTAACCCAAAGGATGGAAGTTGGGTTACGAAATTCCCTTACCTTGCGTCTTGTCCTGACTCGACCGTTCTTTAACCTCCTGAATAATAAACTAGAGTTAATTTCTATATACATAAGAACCTTTTTCATGTTTATTATTCCTTTTATATCACTTATTACCATGTTATGAACATTATGTAATTATTTAAGTTAATAACGGTCGTTTTGTCGATCTTTGGTACTTGAGTCAACAATAAACTTCTTATAATTACAAGTTGTTTATGTGGTGATATATATCCATTATATACAGAATTATATTCATGATATATATATCATATATATCATATATATCCAGTATATACATTCATTCATAATACTACGTAACATTTTAGAGGTATGAAATGAAATGCACCGTTCATGGAGACGGTAAGCCGTACGTACGCATGAACGCTACTTTCATTTCAATTTCATATTTAATGGAAGGAAATCATAATGATATAAATGTATAATATAATTCCAGTATAATATAGTGTATAATACCATTTTCTCCATCCTTTATACATCCCACATATGGCATTAACGATTCACATCACTTTGAGGGGGCGGTAGTCCGCACTTCCTAAAATGAAATTATCGCATTTTACCCATAATGGAAATCATAAAGTATGCCATAAATGAGAAATATATAAGCAGAATTAAAACATAAAAATATTATATATCATATATAAAAATATTGACATCTTAATGGCCACCTTTGAAGGTGTTATATGAGTGTTGAACAGTCATCGTTTCGTGAGGCAGAAATTCGCCATCCACAGAAACCGTATGTTCGTTAACCATTAGATGTAGGTGTGTATAAGTGTAGATATAATCCATCTTATAACAACATCCTAGTATATTGAGGATACTGGTGTTGTTACAAAAGAAATGAATAAAAAGAGTTTAGGGGGTTGGAGAATAAAAATAAAACAAAACAACATTAGAAAAGACATTATCTCAAAATCGGGTAACTCTTTTTGATTTGATCCAAAGGATTCCTTGGGAAGAGTTCTTCCCAAAGTGAGGCTTCTAGTAGTAATAGAGGGATGTTGGGAGAGTATTTGGGCAGAGGTTGGCCGAGCCAAATGGCTTGATAGTGTAAATGATGTGGGAGAGTTGGGGGCCTTTTATAAGAGGAGAGGAGGGGCTCTTTTGGAAAGATTGAAATAATACATTATTACACAATGCTTTTCAGATTCTAAAGGTCCCAGACTTATATAATTCGAGGCTAAGGTGATAAGGGTTATAAATCTCCTCATCCAATTGGCTTTGGACAAGTGTAGGCCTTATATTTTGCATTATCTTCTCATTTTATTTAAATCGTTAAATAATGAGGTCATCGCTGCATCACAATGATGTCATAAATAATTTAATTTATTTAATGTATAAAAATTATAAAAAAAATACTATGATGTAGGAAATCTTTTTAGATTTCTCATAAATATTTATAGTCAAAATTGTGACTTGTGTAGCCCCACTTAAAAACTGATTTAGTAAAATAACTCATGTTTGTGTCAATTGAATTTTAACATTAAATAAATATATATTAATGTCATTTTCCAACTAAAGTGGCTCCATGGGGTCCCCAAGTTGACCCATGGGTTGTCTTGGTCGGCCATGACTCATCCAATAGGAGTAGGACAAGTGTCATGCTCATCTCATATTATTAAAACATTATTTGTACCTTAAACTGCACTAATTACCTTTAATCGCGATTAAGAACTTAAAGGTTACTATTCACCAAAAAATTATTTTAATCTCATTGAACCACATTTTACTTCTTAATGACAACCATGTATGTTGGATTTTTTGAAAATCAAATCACAGAAGTGGTAATATTTCATTTAAACGAAAAATCAGTTATTTAACTACCACTTAGTGGTTTCACTATTCATCAAAAATTGAAGTTTTTCAGAACAAGGCCAAAATTTTACCCGAAGCTATAATTGATATTCCGAATTCAAAAATGATGTCTAGTTTTACATAATTCCAAAAATATAAGTTGCATTTATTAATTTTATAATTAATTCTCGCTGTTATGACAAATAGCGTGTTTTTAAGAAACAATTTATATCAAAAGATTGGCAATTGTTTATGTCCAATTTCAATGTTAAATTAATTCAAATGACCACCATTGGATAAAATGGTAAAAATATATTCTAATTATACCTTAAAACCACTAAATAGTATAATTTATCACAATAAATTATTTTTATTAAAAAATTTGTTTTAAGTATTTTTCACTACTCATAAAAAAAATTGGAAGTTCTCAGAAAGTTACAAAAAATTCAACTTAGGATAATTTCGATATTACGAATTCAAAAATGAAGTCCATTTTGAAATATAAAATTTCAATAATTTTAGAAAGTGGTTATTACTATTCATAACGGTTACTTTGATTAGTCTCGTTGTTTTAAAACTCGAAGATGCGTACAATGCAAGCTATTACATTATTGAATGAGAAGTGTATCATGGAAGCTCGGGCTGTTACATTCTCCCCTTCATCAATAAATTGCGTCCTCGCAATTTGATATTTTTCTTTGAAAATAAAAGGTTGAAAATAGAAAATACCTTTGTGGAAAACCCTCATCGGAAATAAGGTTAATAAAATTTAGCCTTAATAAGAGGGAAATGGAAATAAGAAAGTCACCACCCAATTATGATCTTGATTAGGAGAACATTGGTGGCAGTTAGAGACATATAATTGGAGGAAAAATGTAAATATTCGTAGGGAGTGATTGAGGTCATCAATCACAATCAACTGTCAAATTGAGGGGCTCAAAGCCTTCAATCTATGTTGATTTAAAATATCATCAGTTCAACAAGACATAAGGTATTAGGATAACACATTTTTTTTAATATCCCTTTACTAAAGTTTAAGAATTAATTTATTCATTGAATAATAGATAGGTATATATATATTTATGCCTGACAATTAGAGTTTCAACCTTCAACTCACCTTTCACTCAAAAAGATAATTGAACCCAAAAATATTATACTTTTCCTAATTGTATAAGGTTCCAAATGTTAACACATACAATTTAGATTAGTAAAATTATTTTCTAATAACCAGGGACTTCCTGTAGGCTAGTGGTAGGAAATAAAGGCTTGTCGCACTATGGTTGTGGGTTCGATTCCTGCAGCTTTGTCCGACACGACGGGTTATGCCCCACCCTGCAGGTTGTCCTTTTCCTAAAAATATAGTACTATACTATTCCAAAAATAATCTTCATAAATGTTTTACCCTTAAACAATACTATCCAAAGATCAACTTAATCCACTCCAACCTTTATAGTTATCCAAAATACCTCTGTCCAGACTTTCTCTAAAAGGTCTCTTAATTCCAAAATCAATTTATCAGATTCCCCAAACAAAGTAAAGTTTCTCTTATTGTCCCATACTAAAAATATGATTACCTTCATCATATTAAAACCTTACTGAAATCAACAAGTACTGCAGTACAATCCTTATATATATATATCACATTATTCTAATAACCAAAATATAATCCATCAGTCCAGAAGCACCAATACATTAGTTATTATGCTTCAACTGTAGTAACAGCATAACATTGTCCTTGATCCCTTGGCCTTTTCTGAGGTAAGTTTCCCTGACGCTTAGGACATTTATTTTCATAAAGCCCCATTTCCCTACAATTGTAGCATTCAACTTTGATAGCCTCTTTCTTCCCCTTGCAATCACGAGCCTAGTGACCCTTTTCTCCACATTTATAACAAACTCCCATTCCTTTTAGGCACGTACCAGGGTGATTCTTCCCACAATTATCACATAATGGAAAATACTTCTTTCCCTTTTTCCCTTTATCTGTCTCTTGTTCCACCGTTCTCTTCTTCTCTTGCTTTACTTTGTTGTCATAAGACATAGAGAATTCCTTTTCTGTCTTGATAGCACACGAGACAATATCTTCGTATGATGAGAAGGATTGTGATACTAAAGATCGACGGAGAAATGGTTTTAACCCAACAGAGAAACGGTCAATCTTACTCCTTGGGTTACGTATATAATCGGCAGCATGCCTCGCTAACCTAGTAAAGTTAACCTCATACTTTGCGACATTCTCATCCTCCCTCTGCCTCAGACTCAGAAATTGCCTTTCCATATCTGCTCGATGGTAACGAGGAAAGTATTTTTCTAAGAAAAGCTCTTTGAACTCCCTCCATTCCATATTCGATACGTCATCATCTTCCTTTATGTTTTGAATTAGCGACCACCACTGATCGACATCTCCAGTGAGGCGGTAAACTGCCATGACAACTTTCTCCCGTTCACTACTCCCCAAGGCATGGAATATTTTCTCTAAGGAATTTATCCATTACTCAGATACTATAGGATTTGTACTCCCATTGAAGGTTGGTGGTTGTTGCCTCATGAAACAATCTAGCATTGATCCTCCACGTTGCGGATCAGGGTGCTCCATACGAGTAAGGTTATTATTCATAACCTGAGTGAGTTGTCCCAGTATGGTAATAAGTTGATCACTACCAGTTGTATGTCCAGATCCACAATAATTATCTTGAGAAGGAGGGCAATACCTACACGGAGTTCGTGCATTGATACGGTTTCCATTCCTTCCACTAGGAGCCATTTCTAAACAATGGAATAAACTAGATTAGTTTATGAATCAAAATACATAATTCCATACTTGTAAAACACTTAACATAAATTGAACTATTTATGGATATAATCCATAATAATAAAAATGTTTTCTTTGAGGAAGTATATACTCATAAACCCTTCATAGTGGTTTGTAAATAAAATGAGAATTATCCTAAGCATATCCCCCGGGAGTGTCGTAACCCAGAGTGCAGCAAGGCCCGTTGTCGTGCACCAGTTCCTGTTCGATTCTAGCTGAAAGCGGTGTTTTCAGGTTTTACCCCTAGGTACATCTGTGCCAGAGCCTCCTCTACCTGCTCGTATCCAGACAGGGATGTATTGTTCAGAAAACTCATAACATCTATATAATACCAAAATTCTAGGAAGTTCTTCTATACTAATCCTCAAAGTGTATCTTTGGGCTATGTGCTCTAATCAGAGTTTGTCTAAATCTTGCTTCCAAGGTTAGTACTAAACTGCCTCTGATACCAACTGTAACTCCCCGACCCCAGCTACCCAGAGTCGGTGCATTACTTCGTAACATTGGCATGATCACAAAAGATCAAGTCTCGAAAGACCGATTAGTTTAGTAGCCTTGGAAACACTAGATACATTCTTAAACGTTACATTACATCAAAAAGTAAAAAAAACTACAATAACATGGTCTTCATAGTCCACACTCATATCCTCTTCTGACTATCCCTGCAGGTCATTCATAAAATACTTCTTCACATCCTGGAAAATATAAAAACATTGAAAGGGTGAGCTCAGATGATCAGTAAGGATAACAATATTGCGGAAGCTTTTATAAGAAAACATAAGCATTTAAGGCAATGTATAACTAAAACAAAAGCCTTATTGAACTTGAACTTCAGCATAATATGGAAAAAGTAAAATAAAATAATGCCATTACTTACTCACATGGATATTCTACTAGACGAATAATCACATGCAATAACAATAACCACTTTCACAATGAGGGAATGTATAATGCCGGACATTCTGAAACATTTTGTCAAGGCCTCGGCCAAGAAGTCTAAAATGATTAAGGCCTCGGCCAAAACCATAAATCAAATTGCGAAAGGGCCTCGACCAATTCCACGTCTAGTTGACTCATGAGACCTACCGATGCATCGAGGAGCTATAGCGGGCTCCACCCGTCACTTATTAAGTCCAATACATTCCTCATATGAATAGATTTAAACATATCATAAACCATAACATAATTGTATCACTTAAAACATGCATAAAGGAAACATAACATTTCCACATTTCAATCACAATATATCAATACAACACATTGATATAAAAAACGCTTTCAAAACCATTTTCAATACCAAAATAAAAGAAAGTTAAAACTTTGTATTTATTTTTCCTTAAAAAAATGATGGCTTGTAAAGGAAGCCGAAACTCAAATAATAGTCACGGCGGCAGAGAAGTCGTTGTTGCCGCATAAGTACGGAAAGAAAAACATTCCCTTTTTTTCGTTTATTAAAACGCTTCGTATAAAAAAGATTCCTTTTGAATAAACGTAAAAGTCAAAGGGGTTTATACACCGTATAAAAGAAAGTTGTGTATAAAACCAAATATGCCTCAATGAAAGGAGATTGAGACGAAGTTCTTAAAAAGATCATTTTTAAAATAAAATAGATCTATTATTTGTATTCACTATAGGTACACATAAAGAAAGTAATATTACAAAATAATACATAATAATATCATGACCTAATTTGAAAGTAGGAGATTAACCCAAAGGATGGAAGTTGGGTTAAGAAATTCCCTTACCTTGCGTCTTGTCCTTACTCGACCGTTCTTTAACCTCCTAAATAATAAACTAGAGTTAATTTATATTTACATAAGAACCTTTTTCATGTTCATTATTCCTTTTATATCACTTATTACCATGTTATGAACATTATGTAATTATTTAAGTTAATAACGGTCGTTTTGTCGATCTTTGGTACTTGAGTCAACAATAAACTTCTTATAATTACAAGTTGTTTATGTGGTGATATATATCCATTATATCCAGAATTATATTCATGATATAGATATCATATATATCATATATATCCAGTATATACATTCATTCATAATACTACGTAACATTTTAGAGGTAAGAAATGAAATGCACCGTTCATGAAGACGGTAAGCCGTACGTACGCATGAACGCTACTTTCATTTCAATTTCATATTTAATGGAACGAAATCATAATGATATAAATGTATAATATAATTCCAGTATAATATAGTGTATAATACCATTTTCTCCATCCTTTATACATCCCACATATGGCATTAACGATTCACATCACTTTGAGGGGGAGATAATCCGCACTTCCTAAAATGAAATTATCGCGTTTACCCATAATGGAAATCATAAAGTATGCCATAAATGAGAAATAAATAAGCATAATTAAAACATAAACATATTATATATCATATATAAAAATAGTGACATCTTAATGGCCACCTTTGAAGGTGTTATATGAGTGTTGAACAATCATTGTTTCGTGAGGCAGAAATTCGCCATCTACAGAAACCGTATGTTCTTTAACCATTAGATGAAGGTGTGTGTAAGTGTAGATAGAATCCATCTTATAACAACATCCTAGTATATTGAGGATACTGGTTTTGTTACAAAAGAAATGAATAAAAAGAGTTTAGGGGGTTGGAGAAGAAAAATAAAACAAAACAACATTAGAAAAGACATTACCTCAAAATCGGGTAACTCTTTTTGATTTGAGCCAAAGGCTTCCTTGGGAAGAGTTCTTCCCAAAGTGAGGCTTCTAGGAGTAATATAGGGATGTTGGGAGAGTATTTGGGCAGAGTTTGGCCGAGCCAAATGTCTTGAAAGTGTAAATGAGGTGGGAGGGGTGGGGGCCTTTTATAAGAGAAGAGGAGGGGCTCTTTTGGAAAGATTGAAATGTTACATTATTAAACAATGATTTTAAGATTCTAAAGGTCCCACACTTATATAATTCGAGTCTAAGGTGATAATGGTTCGAAATATACTCATCCAATTGGCTTTGGACAAGTGTAATCCTTATATTTTGCATTATCTTCTCATTTTATTTAAATCGTTAAATAATGAGGTCATCACTGCATTATAATGATGTCATAAATAATTTAATTTATTTAATGTCTAAAAATTATAAAAAAACTACTATGATGTAGGAAATATTTTTAGCTTTCTATGTAATATTTATAGTCAAAATTTGGACTTGTGTAACCCCACTTAAAAACTGTTTTAGTAAAATAACTCATGTTTGTGTCAATTTAATTTTAACATTAAATAAATATATATTAATGTCATTTTCCAACTAAAGTGGCTCCATGGGGTCCCCAAGTTGACCCATGGGTTGTCCTGGTCGGCCATGACTCATCCAATAGGAGTAGGACAAGTGTCATGCTCATCTCATATTATTAAAACATTATTTGTACCTTAAACTACACTAATTACCTCTAATCGCGATTAAGAACTTAAAAGTTACTATTCACCAAAAAATTATTTTAATCTCATTAAACAACATTTTACATCTTAATGAAAACCATGTATGTTGGATTTTTTGAAAATCAAATCACAGAAGTGGTAATATTTCATTTAAACGAAAAATCAGTTATTTAACTACCACTTAGTGGTTTCACTATTCATCAAAAATTGAAGTTTTTCAGAACAAGGCCAAAATTTTACCCTAAGCTATAATTGATATTCCGAATTCAAAAATGATGTCTATTTTAAAAAATTCCAAACATATAAGTTTCATTAATTAATTTTATAATTAATTCACGTTGTTATGACAAATAGCGTGTTTTTAAGAAACAATTTATATCAAATGATTGGCAATTGTTTATGTCCAATTTCAATGTTAAATTAATTCTAATGACCACCATTGGATAAAATGGTAAAAATATATTCTAATTATACCTTAAAACCACTAAATAGTATAATTTATCACAATAAATTATTTTTATTAAAAAAGTTGTTTTAAGTATTTTTCACTACTCATAAAAAAATTGGATGTTCTCTGAAAGTTACAAAAAATTCAACTTAGGATAATTTCGATATTACGAATTCAAAAATGATGTCCATTTTGAAATATAAAATTTATATAATTTTAGAAAGTGGTTATTAATATTCATAAAGGCTACTTTGATTAGTCGCGGTGTTTTAGAACTCGAAGTTGCGTACAATGAAAGCTATTGCATTATTGAATGAGAAGCGTATCATGGATGCTCGGGGTGTTACATATACACATGACGATATTATGATAACACCAATAGGATGGAAATTAAAAAAATTATATGTGATATAATTTATCAAAATGAATAATTGTTTTATAAATATACTATATATTCTTTATATATATAAATATACTATATATTCTTTATATACATAAATATACCCAACAGTGAGATGAGGTAATGGAAAAACAAATGACATCGGTTTTCATGGTGGTTGCCTGTTGTTCACATGAATGATGATTCCATAACCCATTTGATGTATGTGGGGATGGTTTTAGATCATTAACATTGAATAATTAAATATAACTGTATTTTATATAATAGTTTTATTATATAACCAGAAATTAATAAATATATAAGGGGGTGGAAGATGATATAAAACAAAAATTCATAGATAGAAATTTTTCCTCTTCATAGACCACCTTTTTGTGGTTATACCTAGAGTATTTATATAACCAGGTTAAAAATAATTATACTAAAATTATATTATTTAATTTCTTATGTTATTGGGTTAGTTATTGTTCATGATAATGTGTTTTAATTTCTGATGAATATAGGATAGTGGGAGGCATTTTATAAGAGAACTGAGGTGGACACAAGTAATTTTTTAAAAAGAGAATGACGTACCCACATTTTTCAAATTCAATATTTGTCCAAAAAAATTATTATATATTATAATATATTATAATGTAGAAATATCAGCATAAAATATATTTTAGATTAGTTTTATAGTAACTGTAACCCTAATTATTTTAGTTTAATCCCTTATGTATTCTTATTTTTTACCTTAACCATGGAAATTAATTCGTACATTTTCACTATTCATTATGGTCCGAAAATTATGTTGACCAGATTTGATAATATAAATTATAATTATTAAAAATATGGAATCCATTTTGAAACTCTAAATTCGCAGAAGTGGGAAAATTTACCATAAAATTAATCTCTTGGAGGCGACAAAAATACTAGTTTTCAAAGAGAAAATATTCAAAGATTTCATGAGTTTTTATATCAAAATTTAATATTAAAATTGTTCAATTTACCTTATATATAATTTTTAATTTATAATTTAAGAAAATTGACATTATAACTTGTTTAAATTATAATTTATATTTTTAATTAATTTAAAGAAAAAGTCAGTTTTTAATTATAATTTAGTATTTTCACTATTCGTCAAAAAATAAATATTTCCAAGAAAATCCAAAACATTAATCATAAGATAATTTTATGAATCTAATATAATATATTAAATTTATTTTATCATCAAAATTTTCAATAATTTTTAAAAAATAATTTTTAAATTATTTGTTTGAAGCGTGAATAAATGGCCTTTTAGAAAAATTATATATAGTTTTTTTTAAAAATAATTTTTTGTATGTGATTATTTTTGTATTCATAATAATCAGATATACTATGTATATGTGTGAACTATAAATTTTTATAAATAATTTATTCCTATTCATTTCTACCAATATATGTTCTATGTTATAATTTTAATGTTTAATTAATAATATTTTAATTGAGTATTGTGTTTTATTAAAACCGTGTGTTGTATGAATTTCACTCTATCAAAGATATTGAATTTATTTAAAAATAAATATATCATGATATTTTAGGATTTTATATTCTCTTATATTCTTTGTGTTGCATGTCATATTTTCTATTGAATATGATTTTCATATTTTAAAATCTTTTCGTGTTACATTATACCCATTTAAATATATTTTTTCATCACAATTTAATATTGATATAGGTAATGAAGCGTTTTTCATTTAAAAATAATTTTATTGAAATAAAACATTGTGATAAGGGTTAATAAAAAAACATCTTGTTAAGGGAGATGGGTAGTTGAATGGTCACATTGACTAACACATAACTAGGATTCTGAGAATGAGAATATAGGTGTGAAGTGAATATATAGACATAGAGTAAACATCAAAATAAATATACAGGTTTATAGAGGTCATTGATCGTAAAAATGTGAATGATTAATGAATGTTTCATAACATCAAAAACATTAATATGTGACGACTTACAAGACCTTCATTTCCATAGAAATGATTGTAGTAGGATAACATTTTGTTTCAATATCATTTTCCTAGATTTTATTAATTTGATTACCTTCTCGACTAAGAATATATGAAAATATAATTACTTGGTATATTTCAATTTATATAGGAAATTTCATCTTCTTGTTGTTCTTTGAACATTTTACAGGATATTTTTAATATAAAATATGAATATCCTAGTTATTTTATTATGGATGATGGACTAAAATTAAATTTTAACATGTAATAATATCTACAAAAAAGTGATAGGTATTTTTGTTTTTTTATAAATATTTTCCATAAAAAATATTGTTATCATAAGTTATTCAATATAATACTTTAATCTCTAAACCTAAATAGTAACTCAACTAATTCAATATTAATATTTATCTATCAAATAATTTAATTAGAAAATGAAATATTCACTAGGATATAAAATAGGTCTATAGTATGATCTAAACTAATAATATCATTTAGTTATTGGCTCAATCCCCATGGCCTTATTATATGTGATATTTGTTTCATGACATGTGGGTTATCCTTTTTCATAAACCTTATTAATAAAATTACTATAATTTAAAAACAATAAATTCTGATAATTATCTCTACATAATAGATTAAATTAACCTACATGTTTATAAATATATTTATAAAAACTTATTTATAATCATTATCTCAGATTTGGGAACATAATGAATTCCACCCTCCCTAGAACATGTGTTTTCTAAGAAGTTCATATTGACAGTAAATCACTTTTCTTTGTTCTATTCAACAGAATATTTCAAATCCTTAAATAAGTACAATTATAGTATAATACATATACATATCATAATATTTACATACTGAGTAACATTGATTAAAATAATATTATGAAATATTATTTCTATTAAAAACAAAAGAACATTAATCATAAAACATCATCTATAGTAATATCATAAAGTTGTCATTGACCCCATAACGTATTTTGTGGTTTATATCCTTGAATCCAGGGGAATCCAATTTTATATTACCCAAAATTGTTTTATTGGAAGTAATTTACATTTGAAGATTATTCCAATCCCTTAAAATAACAAGAATGGTGTATTTTACCACCATAGGGGGAGATAAATAATAATTATTTTAATCATGTGAAATTTTATTTCATTACAAAAGTATCACATTTGGAAAATCCATGATTTTTTATTCCCTTTATCCACTTCTTTTATCTACCATCATCTTCAACTCTTAAATCCCTTCGAATTAAAAATAATTGGGGAGTTCATTCACAATATTGATATAACATGAATCTATATCCTTATAATCTGAGAAAGATTGGGTGTCTCATTACCTTAAAATATTGTGTTATGTCCACTAAAGAAATGGTAATTCTTTCCATTGGATTTTTTGTTTAGTCCATAGTGTTCATTATTATCCTTATAAATTTATATTCATACATTGAAATATTTTCCATTCATATATAAATTATTCAAAATATCTAACATTCCATATAAAATAGTTTCTAATAAAAAAATATTTTTCCAAGAAGTGTACCTTGAAATCCATCCATACCATGTTTGTTATTTCTTCCTCATCATCAGAGTTTTTAATATATAACCAACATTAACCCATATATCTATAGAGATGATAAATCTCCATGAAAATTTTCCCTCTTTCACTACATCTTAGATAGAGAAATATCCTAAGGAACTTATCCAATGCGTAATTAAAAATATATTTTTATCCCCATTAAATGATTGATGTTACTAAAGAACGAAGCATTATAAAATTTTTACACAATATAGTGGATTATGTGGATTCTTTATATGGAAATGGATATTACTTATAAACTGAGTTAGTTTCCCCAATATAGTTTGAATCTGGTTATTCCCATCGCCAGCTCAGGCTCCAGCATCATTATCATTCCTAGGGTAAATCCCTACATGGTGTATTTTCAATTGATATATATCACATTCCTTCAGTTAGGTATTATTTAAAACAAATTAATTACACTAAATTTGATTATAACATTATTAAACATAATGTAAAATACAAAAAATAGTGATACACATAGCATAGATTTAAAATTTTATATATAGAAAATAACATAATCAAAACATGGTTTTTTGGGAATAGTTTTATTTTTAAATAAGTCATAATGGTTTGCAAATAAAATCGTACTTATACAATTAATATCACTGGGGAGTGTGCCAATAAGTGTGCATTAATTAATTTTTTCATCCACCGACTGATGATCAGGTCAAGCCCAATGCATGAATTTCAGAGGTAATACCCCTAGGTATGTCTTTTCCAGAACCATGTCTACTTATAATATAAATAAAGGGATACATTTTCTAGGAAAACCACATAGTATATTCCTTAAGAAATCATTAATATGTTTATATATTCATAATCTCAAATTCTATCCTAATTTTATGTTCCATAGTCTATTATTTCCTAAATCTAGCTCTTATATATTTTACTAAACTTCCTCTAATATCAATTATATGGACCGAACCCTAGTCTCTCAAAGGTGGTGTATATTTTATTATGAAAAAATATGATACAATGAATCAAATTTCGAAGTAATGAATAGTTTATCAGTCTCGGTAAACTAAATACATACATTAAAATTCATATTCCATTTTGAAACATAAAAGAAAAAATAATTTTCTATCATAATTATATTAACCTATTAAGAATATCATTTCATATTAATCAATACACACTCCCACATATCCTTAGGAAAATAATATATAAGAAAGGGGTATGATCAAATGCTTAGTTAGGGTAATTCTATATTATAAGATGTGAATAAATATGGAATTACCATTATGAAAATGTAAATAACGTAAACATGATACATTTAATTAATAACATGATTATAATATGGATGTAATAAATAATGATAAAAAAATAATTTATAAATAATTTCATATTCATGAAAAGATATCCCTGAATATTCTAACTAATCAATTAATAAATTTTAATATCAATAATTAAATCATAATTATGTAATTAATAATTCTATACATCTAAAACAAACCTTCATGTACTTATACCAATAAATCAAATACAATTGAGGCATTATGCGAATAAATATAAACATATGTATATATCTGAGACCAAAACCCAATCTAGGTTGTCTCTTAGTACCTACAGATTTATCAACGGGCTATAGGAGGCCCCAATTGCCACTTACATTGTTTAATTCATTCCACATATTAAAGAGAAAAAACATAATATAAAAATCATTAATATTTAAACTTGAAAATTAAAATATTATACTTTCACTATTCAATAAAAATAATCATAAACCATCTATAGTAATGTGAATGGGTAAAACATAGTACATCCCCAAGGAACAAATGATGAAAGGACGGTGACGACGATCGGGATCGGGACGACCTAACCCAAACGCCATGGTTGATGCAGTGGCCCCTCCTCCTTCGCGGGGGGAGGGGTCTAAACCTCCGCTTGATGGGTCTCAGTGAGCTGGGCCGGGGGTGCTTCGTCCTCCAGGTACGGATCCTCCTCTCATCCCTAGCACAATCATTGCTCCGAAGGTCCCTGGATGGATCGACGGACAGCCAGTGGTTCCAGTTTCTGTCCAGGAATTCAACGAAGCATCTTCAAGGTTTTCCACAACCTTGGTTGCGAGATTCGTGCGGCGAAGACCGTCGGTCGAAGTCTTCCCCAAGCATATTAATATGGTCTGGGGTTTGAAGCATCATGTGATTGTTGGAATTTTAGGGTCACGTCAAATTCTCCTGTGCTTTGCAGATGAAGAGGACTTTATTTCAGCATGCTCAGGCGTTAACAGATCCGTCTATGGATTTTATTTCCATTTACTTCGCTGGTCATTTGATCTTCATATGAATCGTGACTCATCCTCCTCGGTGATATGGCTTCAGCTACCTGGTTTACCACTGCCGTTTCAGAACATTGGTCTGTTATGGTCAATTGGAAACTCGATTGGTCGTTTTCTCTGCTGTGATCATTGGACATCCTCATTATCGCACCCCATGGTTGAACGGATTTGTGTGGAGAAGGATTTTTCAAATCCCCCATCGGAGACGTTGTGGATTGTGATTGAATGAGGGTAATGGTATGCCCAATCCATCATTTATGATTCATGGATCAATTTTTGCTCTTTTTGTCAAAGTCAGGGACATTGGGTCTCTGAGTGCTGCAATTTTGTGATGTTTGGAGGTCATACCAAACTGTCCGGTTCAATTGAGGAGCCTACTGCGAGGATGATGGGTGAGGCTGGTTCTGGTATTAATGGGAATGAAGAGACCCACCATGGCTCCTCTGGAAACCAATCTGGTGATATGTTGCCTCAAAATCTCCATGGAATAGAGACAGACTGCAGTGACGGACAAACTGAAGTCTACTTTGGCCAGGAGAGTTATGATTCCTCAGCTGCTAAGAAGGGGGATAACACTGATGCCTCAGGGCCGGGCATTTCAGAAGTTTTTCAGCGACTGAAGATGGATCTTGGAGATGGCAAGTCAACTGGAGAATCAGTTAAGCAGTTGTGCCAGGGTGATGAAGGGATGAAGGTTCATCCAGTATTGCAATCTCAGGAGATAGGTTGGGAAACACAATGTAAAGGTGTTAAGCACCTGGGAACAGGTCTTGTGATGCCTGGTGGTCCTGAAACAATGGAGAAGATCTCTTCTTGTGACAATCTGGGTGTGATGGGTGACCCAAATCTCTGTTTAAGGAATAGATTTTCTTCTCTTGATGTTCCTGATCCGGTCCAAATGGAGAAGGCTGATGGGATGGTTACATGTGAGCATGGATGGGGGGAAGCAGTTCGGGATAACACATAGCAAGCAGGAAATGGGACAAGTGTGCTGGATGGAAAACTGGCGGAGGAGGAGCTCACTCACATTGCATTAGATAACCTGGTGTCTGTGGAGGTGGCAGTGGATAAGGATATAGCATTGCCAGGCAACAATGTGTTAACCCCTATTGACATCAATCAGCCTTACTTGAGGGCTGCAGCCTCGGAGGGGGGAGGAAATGATTAATTCAAGGGTCTAAGAGAGGCCCCTAGGGAGGGGGGAGATGTTTCCAATGGTGAGAAAGATAATGAGAGGGAGGTGCTCAAGGCCTCACATAGTGACATGGTTCGGGAAGAATGGAAAGGAACATCTGATAATGGGAATGGTAATATGGGAACCGGAACTAATACAAAAAAGAAGAAACCTAGAAAAGACTACTCCAACATGCCGAAGATGGTGTCTACGTGGTCCTCTACCAAAAATGGAAAAGGGAAGGAAGTAAACACAAATAAGGGATAGAATAAGGTATTGTCTAGGAAATCTCTGTCTGAAAGGGAGTTATGTCTTAGGGAGAAATACATCAATATGCTCAACCAATATTCTCCATCTGAGTGGGAATCAGCAGATCCAGATGACTCGGATGGTGGTGATGATGGGGAATTTTATGTATTTTGAGTGGCATTGTTGTTGGGGGTGATTTATCTTTCATTCCTATGTACTTTGTACTGCTTTTTTCTTTTTTTCTTTTTTTAATAAAATTGGGACCGGGCATTCGACCAGGGCCCGCATCTTTCTGGTAGTACATCCCCAATCAAAAAGATCATAAACTGCCTAAAGAAATAATAATGATGGTATCATTGGATTATATCCATGTTAAGGATTGTGTAACATAAAATTATGTCTTAATAGTTTCAAAATTAATTTTTAAGTTCACTTTTAAAATTCATTGAGTAAAATAAAAATTCTTTTAAGGTTACACATTTTTTATAAAAGTTGATATTTCATTAAATGTAATTAAATTAATTCTATTGAGAATCACTTACAGAAACTAAACATTTATAGAATATTCGGATTTTTTTTTAAAAAAATCACCTCATAATCCTTGAATGTAAGTTTCAAAAAAAAATACTCATAATGGTTGAAATTTTAAATATGATATAACATTCATTTTGCATAGTAAAAGGGCTAGAAAAGTTCCTTTTTCAGATAATGGTAGTCATATTCCATTCAATACATTTAAATAAATTGAAACATGAATAAAAATATTTTTAATAAATCACTTGGATAATGTAAAAAAAACTTGATAAACTTTGTAGAATATATGGTTTTTTAAGGAAAATCATTCTCGACCGAGGAGAGATATAATATCTTATTTTGTAAAAAAAAAATTCTTAATCATTTTAGATACCAATGAATGGTAATATGGTAATATTTCTCCAAAAAGCTAATTATTAATCATATTATAAGTTTCTATATTTACATTTATGACATAAATTTCAAATAATTCCCCCAACCAATACTTAAATAAAAATAATCTTGAATAATAATGATATTTTGAAATAATCACTTACCGATTTGTTGACTTTTGTATAAAAGTACAAATGAAAGAAATAAATATGAATAAATAAATAAATAACTTGAATAGAAATTAAATAAGGATATTACATACAAAAGGGAAGTATATAAACCATATAAAATAAAGAAGTCTTGAATATGGAATATGTCTCAGGGAAGTAAAATAGTGATGAGACACCCTTACCTTATGTCTAAATCATCATATATGGTCTTTATATTCATGAATAATAAACTTATGTTAATTATTTAATTACATTATAACCATTTTTAGGTTTATTATTCCTTTTATCTCACTAATTATAATGTTATATATGATTACATAATCAATTAAGTTTATATCAGATGTTTCGATGATATTTGGATTCTATGTAAAATTTGATTTTGGTAGGTTTAAAATGGTAATATAGGAAAATATTTAATAATATGAAGAATAATAATCATGAAATTATTATCAAATATACAAATATATTATAATTTCAAAAAAATTAATTAAGGATGGTTTTAAAAATTAAACTACATTACAATCATGGAGATCGTAGGTTATACGTGCACATGAGTAACAGTTTCATTTTTCAATGATCATTTTAGAAAGAAAATATTTAATATTATATCCTTCCATAATGATAATAATATAATATATGGAATATTAGTTATTTAAATAAACTTATATTTATAATACGTTAAGTATTTTCATAAAAACAAATTCACATCACATCTTTTAGATGATAATCCACACATACATGAATGATGTTATAGTTCTGTAGTGTAGGAAAGGAAATTAAATATTACCTTCTAAGAGTAATAAATATTTTATTTATATAATATATATTAATTAAATTTAAACATATTTTTCATTATAAGGTTTAGTTAAAAACAAATCACATCACATTGGGAGGCGGTAGTCGTTCACATACACGAGTGACATTATCATATACTCCAAAGAATAGAAGGTAAAAAATTAATATATGATACAATAATAAAATTGGTATTATTATTTAAAAATATAATATATATACCTTATTAACATCATAATAACTAAATATGATAATTATTAATGTGAAAATAAATTACAACGGTTCAGGAGGCGACAATCTGTTGTACACACGAATAATGATTTTATTACCCATTTGATTGAAGTGTAGATGGTTTTAGTTCATGATCATAACATAATATGTTTCATTATCTGGTATATATTGGTTTTATAATATAATAATAAATGAATAATATATTAATTAGGTGTAATAATAGATTAAATAAAAATTCATTGATAGGAACTTTACCTCTTATCGGACCACCTATTTTAGATTATACCAAATTATTACTAGAATTTTTTCAGTAAAAAATAATGTCTCATGGATGAGTTTATGTAAATTTAAAAGTTAATTTCGAATTTATTTGTCAAACCAAAATGGTTTTATTATGTGAATAAGAGAATATATTGGGTGTTCTTTTATAATAGTTTTGAGTGACACACTTGTAATTTTGTAAAAGAAAATGGTGTACCAACATTTTCACATGACAAATGGGTCCATAATTGATAATTCTAGATACCTATACATTATAATGCTGAAAATTATAAATAAAAAATATTTAATAAATCATTATATGTAATTTAACCCCAATCATTTTAGTTTAACCCCTAGTAAACCCATTTTTACCTTTGGCCTCATTAATAAATAATTACAGTTTTCACTATTCATTATGATAAAAATTAATTTTAAGATATTATATAACATAAATTATGGTTATTAAAAATATTTAATCCATTTTTAAGAATTCCATTCACGTAAGTGATAAAATTGAACATCAAATTAATCTAGTAGATGTGATGATAAAGAGGGTTTTCACTAGGAAACTGATCGAATGTTTATAATGATTTTATATAAACAATCAATATAAAAATGAATATAAGGACCTAAAATTGATTGATAGATATATTATTTAACAAATTTTACATTATAATAATTCAAAAATATAATTTTACTTTTTAAATAATTTAAAAAAATGATGTTTTCAATTAAATTTCAATATATTTCACTCTTCATTCGAAAATGAAACTGATCAGAAAAATCCTAAAAATTCACCCTATGTTAATTTTCAAATATTATTTTAAAAATTATGTTAATTATTTCAAATAAATTTTCTTCAATTTGTGAAATATAATTTTATATTATGATCTCGAAGAAAAACTAATAATCAATTTAGAAAAAAAAAGTTTTATAGAAAACATTTATTTTTCTTTCTAATGGATCTTATTTTATTCTTAATAATTAGATAAAAAATGTACATGTGTAAAAAAATTAATTTTTATAATGTATTTTTCATTTTCAAAACCTTCAATTTAATATTTAGGTTATAATGGTAATTTTTGAATGAATAGATTTTAATTGAGTAGCTCATTTTGTTCAAGACAAATGTTACATGCACTATAAGATATCACAGTGCTTAACGTCCTTTAAAAATAAATGTATCATAACTTTTCATGATTTTATATTCCATTATATTCATGGAGATTTAGGTATTTCAATCTCTCTAATGTTTTGTTCATTTTTTAAAACCTCTGGGTGTTATACATTCAGCTGACGTCCTCCCTTCTTAATATAATTCTCTATGAGTAGTATCATGATAATGATTTACACAATATCATTGAATATTTTTATTGTGAGAAGATGATTAGTGAATGCAATCTCTCATAAAAATTAACTGTTTAATATAGGATCATTTATATCATCTTGTTATCCGTTAAAAATCCTACGATAGAGTTTTTCATAATTCATAGTGAGCTATCCCAATTTACACTAAAAATATTTTATCAAATGATGTATATGTTTTAGTGGAATTATTTAAAATGAAACATAAATTATTTTAAATCTTGATGTTATAATTTTCAATAGATTACAAATAAGAAGCATAATCCTACTAGTTTTATTTATCCTCTCTCCATTCCAACATAGAAATAGAATGAGATATCAACGGATTTCATTATTGAATTACCTTGGAATCCCAGAGGAATGAATTCCATTGGCTCATCGATTGACTAGAAGAACAATATATTTAATTTTATACAAATTTGTGACACCACTATGTTACAGGACGTCGAGAAGAGGTATGTGTATGAGATCACAAGGTTGTATTAGACTCCAAATACCATTATCTCAGACAAAGATCCCTATTTAACCTTTTGTTTTTTAATGGACTTAAACTTGTGATTGGATTTTAGGTCATTCTGAGAAAAAAATATCATCCAAATAAGGATGGAAAATATAATGGGATATTTATATTCTATATGAAATGTATTGTGCATATGTCTTGGAATTTGGATAGATTCAAGAGGAAAAGATTTTTGCCTATGTCATGTAATTTGGATGTGATTTGGATTACCATTTAGGGGTGGTTGAGTTTACTACTATATCACCCCCAACACTATACCATATAACTTTAGAATAAATTTAATTATATTGAAATATTAAAAAAACATGCAATATTTGGATATTTTTCAATAAACAAAACACCCAATTAAAAAAATTACAATTTAGACAAATTTTTCATAACATAAATTAAGAAGGTTTATATCCAATTAAATTTTTTCACATTAATTTAATTTATTTGATATGCATAATATAAGAACAAACCAAATTACACACATAAAAAACTATAATTTTATTAAGGACGTTTTTCCACCATTTAATGGTAAACCTATTTTAAATTAAAATTTTATAACATTTATAAATTTCATATTACATAATAAACATCATTTGTGAAATAGGAATGTAAAAATTATCTTAGGATTATTTTTTTTGTTTCTGTATAATGATTAATATTTTAGTCAATATTGAAAACTACTGAATTTTAATTAAAAACTTCTTATTTTTACAATTTATTTATAAGGATAAATTATATTTTAGATTTGTTTTAAAGTAAAATTATATAAATTATTTATCAATTAATTAAATATATTTCATTTTAATCAATTTAATATAATAACATAGTAAACTTTTAACCATTTTTACTTTAAAAAAATATTTTTCTGGTCTCCTAAATGAGATTTAATTTAAATTAATTATTGTCACTTAAGTTTTTGGAATTAAATGAAATGGATTAGATATTTTTATTCATAATAATTTCTTATTTCTTATTTTTTTCAACTTAGATTTTATATAAAATATAATGGAATGCAGATAAAATGAATTACAATGATTAATGTAACATTTATCTTTATAAGGGACTAAACCATAAACATGATGCACAAAATGAGCTCTACAATTTTCAAAATGATATTCTATGTAAATATTTTGACCATATCATCCATTTTATATAATATATTACATTATTTTAGTAACATGAGTAAATAGAGACCTCTCAAAAGTTTTACATTTTTATATTTACAATAATAAAACTCATCCTTCACTATAAAAAGATACTCAACCATCCCACTTAGTCAGAACTATCAAGCCCTTTTGATCACATAAAATATACCCAAATAAGCTCCCATACTAACTCAAAATATCTAATAATTCTCAATTTGTGATGAAATAAAAAAAATTATTTTGGTATAAACTAAATGGAGTTACCTGTATAAGAGGTAACCTATTACAATGATCAATTTTTTTTCATTTACTTCTCTACCACTTAAATTTGTTTATATAATGAATATATAAAAACTCGTTATCATAAATATATTGAGATTTTTTAGATTAATGATTTTACCAACACTTACACACAAATCCATCAAATGGTATAAAAAATTACTATTCGTTTGTATGGCGGACATCTACCACCTAAAACAATGTCTTTTTTTACATTACCACAACTCATGGTTGGGAATTATTTTAGAAACAATATATTGATATTATATATATTCTATTTATATTTTATTCATTTTAATCTCATATTATATAACTCATTCCTTCATGTGTTACATTTTATAGGGATACAATAACGTTGTCGGCAGATGTGTGTACTACCACATCTCCATTAATAGTGCATTTCATATCATTTTTAAAAATTCTATGGATAATTATAAATACATATATAATTAATATATATGATATTTAATTCATATTTTAAATTTTTTATATGATTAAATATTTTTCTAATTATTGGATCAATAAGTAACATGTTAAAACATAAAAAAAAATGTCAATTAACACAAAAAATAGTGACGATAAATTATGATTATTAAAAAATGGATAATAATATATTAAAATAAGATAATATATGATTTAATAAATAGTAATATTTTTCTATAATAAGTTATTATCATTATTAATACAATTATAAAGTATAATAAATTAATTTCACACAAAAGGAAATACAATGTAAGGGATTTTCATCACACATTTTTCATATGTGAGATAATGGACATATTCACCACTTACTTATTTTGTGTGGTGTGACTTTTGAGCATTATAATATATTATATAATTAAATCTTTTATCTTCGTTGTATTAAATTTTTTACTATGAATTATCTTAATCGAAGGGTTTTTGTATGAAATTATCAAGTGGTAAAAATTTTATTTGCAATCTCACTTTTATTATTTTTAACATTATCTTGATGAAATATCATCCTTAGGACCACATTAAATTGGAAATAACATTTATTTTAGATATAAATACTCTCATTTTATTGTTATAATTATTTATTAATATTTATACCATTTTTAAATATTGTGTTTACTCGCTTGTTATTTGATCAACATGAGAAATATTGATGAATCTATATCATTTAATACATAAGGACATTTGATAATATTCTTTTTTCCTAAATTAAATAAATTATTATAAGTATGGGGAATACATTGTACATGTATTTAATTTGTGGGGTCTTATTATAGATATTTTTTTGATGCATCTATAGTCTCATGAGACAAATTAGATGGCCGAATCAGAGGAGTTTATACGTGAAATGTTATAAAATGTCAAGTGAAAGGTATTGATTGTAATGATACCACATATATAATAAACATGAAATCAAATAACTAATTATATCCTTTATTCATATTAGGTTATTATTTATCCACTTTATTTTTTCATTGAAATTATATTTGGATGTGGTTCATTCATATGCTATTGATTAAATAGAATGGGTTTCAGTTAAATATCGTCCCATATTTATTTTTCATTATCATGTAATATAAATGAAATATATGATTATTTATTTACCTTTACATGTTTATTGTTTCTCATTGATTCATTATTTATTCCATTTTACTTACCCTTTCTATGAATTTTATGTCATCCTTATTTTATTTTCATTCCTCTTGCTATGAAGTGAAAATCATTGAAAAATATTTTATTGATGATATTTATTTCCTCTTATTATGTGTCCTATTATATTTTCTTTTAAACAATGTAATATGGTTGCCATGTATTTAATATATTTTTTGAATACTACTAAATAGATTAGTGCTTCAGTATTTGATTCCTTGTAATGATGTCATTTTAATAATATAAGGAACCATCTCATTGCTTCTTGGGTCAGGGTGTAATAGTTGGTATTAAAGAAAGTTTATAAGAAAACATAAAACTAAATATATTAAAAATATATTTTGGAACATAATCAGAAGATAGACTTGGAAGTAAATTATAGAATAATATCGTATATTTTCTTTAACATAGAGATTATGTGGGTCCTCTGTAATAAATCTATTTCAGGATACTACAATTGTACACGGTTCTGGAAAATATGTAACTAGGGTAAGAAATCTGAGAATGTGTGTCAGACCTGACTTAAGAATATCCTAGTACCTTATAATGGTACTAATTATGCTAATGGTTGGACACTCATAGAGGATATGCTTTGGATTATTCACATTTTCATTATTATACAATTATAAATGATTTAAATTTAAATATATCCCCAAAGAACCAAATTTTTATAATTCTAAGATCTAAAATTCATAAATTTATGTTATGTGTTATACCATATTTGGAATTATACATTATAAATTTAAAATATAATCCTTTGTGTGGTATTGTTTAGAAATATATTCTTGAAGGATGAATGATATCAATACTCATGGAAAATGTAGAGATTTCATACACGAGGAAACAAATATATTTGGTATTTAAATAGAGAAAATTATAGAAATATTTGGGAAAAATAATAATGTATTGAAAATTAACTTTTCTTGAATGGAGAAACTTGTTCTATAGAGAGAATATCCTATGATGGATCTCTTAATGTGACACAAGTCTCCATTGTTTATTGGGACTTCTAATCCAATTGTACATGATAAATATATTATGTCTCTAGAGAATATATATATATGTCCATAAGCTGAAGTCAAATAGAAATAGTTAAACTTTCGTTCTATTTTCTGAAAAGTGATGCTGAACAATAGTGGTCCTTGATCAAGAATACTATAGAGGTTAAATTAATAGGACTCCCGGAATTATGAACTTTTAAGGATACGTTATTTTATAAATACATCCATTTTACCAATAAATTCATTTAATTTGAATGTTAATTATGTTAAAGAAAGGGGAAGATGAATGTTTTTAAGATTATGAAGCAACCATTACAAGGTATCTAAGTATTTTAAGGATTATATTTTCAACAAATATTTCAATAAAGATCAATTTTATAAATGG
Source organism: Viscum album (assembly GCA_963277665.1). Lineage (NCBI taxonomy): Eukaryota > Viridiplantae > Streptophyta > Magnoliopsida > Santalales > Viscaceae > Viscum > Viscum album. The sequence goes on from OY728135.1 coordinate 763,406,999, forward strand.
ATTAATCCTTGTCTCTGAACATTACTGGTCTCCTAAAAAATTTAATCATCTGGAATAAAAGGTCTAATGATCACCAAGAATAAGATAATTCATCAAAAATGATGTTAAAGAAAACAATTCCACCATGTGAGAAATGTTGACAACCACACCACGTGAAATTCTTGAAGGGAATTTGTGTTTCTTATATGTGGAGAAAAATTAGTCATAATGTAAAAGAAAACAACGAGAATAATGATAATTTTGTTATTCACTGTTAAAACTACAATAATATGGGGAATTATGTAAGATAATTCCATAAGTGTCAAGAGAATCTACCGTAGAAGATTCCAAGGGGAGATTTCCAAGCATATGTGATCACTATAGAAGAGGTATATGTAACAAATATTGTGGTGGAAGTTACATTGATCCTATATTGAAATCTATCCAATGAATTATTTAATTCTAGATTATCACACTCTTTAATATCTACCCATTTTTAAAAGAAAATTATACATTTACCTATTGATTTATTATGTAAGTTGTTAGTCAAAACACCTAAGTGAAATAGAATTTTAAAAAAGATATAATAGGAAGTCTCCATTATGACACATAAACATGAATTCTATTTTTTCAATATTATTATGGATATGTATTAATTTGGTATAATCTTCAGTATGTAGTAGCTCACATTATATGATATAAAAATTTATTTCAGAAGGATTGAAAATGTTATTTGTGAGAATGATTTAAAATTCCTTTTCTCTATAGAATAATATACCTCAACTAATTATTATATATGTCCACCCCTAGTATCTCTACTAAATGAAATTCTAGGGGATGAAGAGAAAAAATATATAGTTATGAGGAATGTATTCTTAAAATTGAGGATGTACCTATATTGAAGGAATATATTGATGAATTTATTGTATAATTGCATAAAACTCCCATGTGGTGGGAAGTGGAATTTTTTCTAATTTAATAAAATATTTGATACAAATATCTAGTAATCCCTATAGAATGGTTAATGTGGAATCTATGGAAATGATGGAACAACTAGTGGATTTTTTTAATAAGGGATTTATACACGCTAGTGTTTCTCAATAGGGAGCCCATATCCTCTTAATTATGAAGACAGATGTATCTATGTGGTTTTAGAATTGATTATAGGAAAATAAATGATATTAAAATAAAAAAAAGTATCATATGCCTTGCATTGATGACTTGTTTGATCGGTATCGTGGAGTACTGTATTTTTGAAAGACAGATCTTCATGAATTGTATTACTAATCGAAAGTAATGAATGGATACATTATGTAGACTGTTGTGAGAAAAAAGGTTTTTGCAGAATAATAAATTTTCATTTCTATTTATATGTATTAATGGGAAATTAATTTTATTCTAAAGAGGACACTTTTTCTGATTGTGTACTAGATAGGAAACAATGGGTTTCTCCGAAGTCTTACATTGCCCACAACATTAAGTTATATCAAAAAATATTGCAATAATATTATTATTATTTTAAATGGTATTTAATTCCTATATGTTGTATGGTGGTAATGAATTGTACCAATTTAATTACGAATGTATGATTTACACATTCATTGGTTACCAAATTTATTAGAAATGGAAATAAAAGGAAATTTAATATAATAACGAAAACCTATTTTAAAGGGAATAATTGTTATTACTAAATCATTTTACTTTTTATGGTTTTTTATTTCATGAAAAATATGTTTTATACATTAAATTTACTATTCTAAATTCAACTTATATTTTTTTGTGTATGATATATGAAAAAATTCTATTTTTCGGATAAATGAACTATTTCCAAAAAAATACTTTTACCACCTTTTAAAATGACAATTCATTTTAAATCTAGTTTTTCTATATTTTTTATGATATATTTGAAAATATAAACTTCTTTTATAGATGTGGGACTTCATAATTTACTTTGGTTAATGTTTTAGAATTTTTTTTATAAATTTCATTTTTTTATGAATAATGAAAAATACAGCATTATAATTAAAAACTATATTTTCATCTAATTCCTTTATAAATTAATATTTTAATTTTAATTGTTTTAAATTTATTTTTATTAGGTATTAAACATTTAATCCAATTTTGTTCATTGGAAGTAATTTTATATTAAGATTTGATATAAACGCACGCCAATCTTTTGATGGTTGTTACTTTTTTTAAACCTTATTTATCTTTTTAACATTGGGAATTAATTTTAAATTAATTTCTGAAAATTTTGGGTTTTGAATTTTTAAAAATTTATTCCCTATATTGAATTAGAAGGTTTAATTTTTTTAATTATGTTCCTTTTAATTTTGGACATTATTAACAATAACATTGGTACTTTTTATTTTCCACAGTTAAAGATAAATCATGTAGATTATGGTAACAAACAATATGATAATAAAAATAAAATTATCCCAAAACACAAAAAAAATCATATTAGATGAATAAAAGTATACCCATATCACATAATCATCAAAAATTGATTCATTTAATGGAATTTTATCCATGAAATAATGTAATTTATATTAATACAAAAGAAAGTGATAAGATGTTTCTCTCTTATCTTTTATAATTGTAATAATTTTAATGTAGTAATAAAATTGATGAAACTTATACCAAAAATAATCTCCAAAAATCTAATGAAAGTATCTACAACATGTGAAATAAATTCAAATTTTTAATGATTAAATAATTACCCTAAATATTGACCCAATAGTGATATAGTAATTATTTTTTTAGAGAATATCAAATAAATTATAGTATATTAAATAAAATAAATATATTTTGATATAATTTATGGAATCCGCGAATTTTTCGGATCAATATTTCATGTTGGTGATGATTTGACGTATTTGGTCTGAAATTATCTATCTGTTATGATATATTTAAGAAGTCAACTACTGAATTGTGTACAAATTAACACTATTTGTATTTTAAAATATAAATTTTTTTATTAACTGATATTAAATTACTAAAAATATTATATTTGGTCAAATTGTTAATATAATTCCTAATATGTAACAAATGGATTTTTTGGGTATTTAGACATGTTATGGTAAGTACATTAACCCACAAAGGGTAAAAATATAATATTACTTTAAGAATAAAAAAGGAAAAAATATGGTTAATCCAAAAAGATGAGGTTTAAAGTAACATCAATACTTGTCTAAAAAGTATTTTATGTGTGGATATCAAAATATCATCATCCTATGTTAAAAATTAATGTGTATTGGACAATTTTAAATCGAAATATAATTTTTAGTAAATTAATATTTTTATACTTTCCTAAAGTGCCCCTCCTCCCTATAATTAAAGGTCACCACCTCTAACCACTTACTCAGACCTCTAAGACCCTTGTCTCATCCATATTATAATCAAATATGCTACCAAAATCTATAATTTCCTCCATGAATAATCACCATGGGTTGAAGGAAATTCTATAAATCCTTTTGGATCAAATAAAAAAAAGTAACCCGATTTAGAGGTAACATATTCTCTCAAGTTCCATTCCATTATTTTACTTATCTACTCCTAATGATCTTCTTATTCTATGAATAAATAAAAACACCAGTATCCTTAATATTCAAGGATTATTTTATTATAAGGATACAAAATACACATATTCACACCTCCATCTAATGGATATGAACATATGGTTTCTATGTACGGTGAACTACTGCCTCACAAAATGACGATTGATCGATTTTATCCTACCACCTCTCATGGTGGAAATTATGATTGGTTTTTATTTATCTAAAAGATATATTATATTAAAATTGTTTATATTCTTATATATGTGTTATTTACGACATATCTTATCCATTATATAATGTCTAAAATACGATATTTTCATTTGAAGAAGTGCGGACTACAACACCCTCAAAGTGATTTGACTCGTTCATGCCATACATGAAACATATGAAAAATGGTGTTATTATATATATTATTCATAAATGAATAAAATTTAACACTATTTTTATTATACACATTTATATAATTTTTATTTTATTCATTTAATACGACAAAGAAATAAAAGTAGCAGTCATGGGTACGTAGGACATACCGTCTCCATGAAAGATACATTTAATTTCTTATCTCCAAATATTAATGACCATTTTAAAAACATATATACTTGATATATATGATATTTAAATCAATAATATCATTTTGGAGATAATGGAATTTTGACCACATGAAACATTTATATCAAAATAAGTTTATTGACAACTCGAGTAATGAATATCGTCAAAACGACCAATATGGACTTAAATAATTATGTAATTTTTATAACATGATAATATATAATATAAAATTAATAATAAACATGATAAAAGGTTATGAAGTAATTATAAATTAACCTATGTTTATTATTTATGAATAGAATGAATGAAGAATACTAGTTGGTCTCAATGTTAGAGACTTCATCTCAATCTCCATTAATTGAGGATTATTTGAATTTATATACGACCTTCTTTTTGTACAATTTATAATAAACCCCATTGACCTTTAAATTAATTCAACGGAAACAATTTTCTAGGAATTATTTTACAAAATGAAAAAAGGATTATTTTTTTACTTATGTGGATACAATGACTTCTCCATCATCATAACTGTTATTTTATATTTGGATTCCTCTAAAAGCCAATATGATTATTAAAAATAAAATAAATCCCTTATTCATTTATTTGGGTATAATTGTATTGAAATGGTTTCCTAAATAAAAATTTTATTTTTATAACAAATTTCTTTTATATTGGATTAGAATAATTTTTCTATAATGTTTTTTGTGATTAATGTGTGTTATTTAAAAAATGGTACATGCGGATTATATGAGACAGGTGAGACCAATCTAGCTTATATGAAGGGTTGAGCCATATTATAGCTCACAGGTGAGCCTGATATAGCATATACAAAGGGTTTGTCCCCATTATAGCTCACAGGTGAGCTTGACACAACATAAACGTAGGTTTAAGCCCCATTATATCTCATGGGTGAGCTCGATATAGGTTATACAAAGGGTGATCCCCATTATAGATCTCCAATTTGGAATCCAGCCATATTTGTAGTTCAATTAGATGATGTTTGGATGAATTTTATTTATATGATGCTCTATGTCTCCTAATGTAGTTTTAATTTATTTCTATTTGTTTCAGTGTTTTATTATTGAGAAAAAAGTACGAGTGTTATTAATGTGGATATGTTTTGTTTCATGTGCGAAATTAACATTGAATGAGTTATGAGGTTTTAATGAAATTGATGGTTATATTTATATATTTTTCCCTTATTGAGCATAATGTGCTTGTACCTTATTTTAAATTTTTTTAAATGATTTATGGGAGAATGAAGTTAAATATTAAATCACGGAAAACTTATGATTATTAAACATGAAAAGAAACCATGTTTCTTTTTAAAAGTTTTGTTGTTATAAAATAAAGAGATATTTTTTAAAGTGTCCACTTTGTTATTATATGTTTTTTATGTAATATATAAGGCTTAATTCTCTAAATCTCTAAACATGAAAATATCATCAATGTGAATACTTGAATTAACTCAAGATTATGTAACATTTAAGGTTCTGGCATTATAGTTGGTATCAGAGGTCAGTTTAGATAAATTTAGAGGATGTGATGATGTTAATTTATTTCTTTTAAAGGTTTTTAAATTATGGTTATGTTGAAATGATGTATCATTTTATTTATACTCTATTTCTTCATATAAACCATGTCTGTTCAGAATGGTTTTCTGAAGTGGAAATAGGAATGTTATATTGGTAAGGCATAGAGATGAAAACACCATTCAATTTAGCAACATGAGGTAGTGAGGATTGGAAAAAAATAGTTTGTGGTAGTGAGGGAGTTTTTGACGCAGTCTATAAATCGTAGTATTATCCATTCATGAAATTATCCTGATCAACCAAAGGAGAATATATTAGTACTGAAATATTTTATGAGGAAACATCCCCATCATTCAATGGATGATCTGACCCAGTGATAGCAAAAAGATGGATCAATACCCTGGTGAAGATATGTGAAGTCATGGGATGTTCCTAACATCAAATGGTAACTCTTTTCATATATATTTTTTAAGGTGATGTTGATTTATGGTGTTCATTAGTTAAGAATACCAGATATGAAAATTATCTTAATTCTATTGAATGGTAAGAATATAAGGATATTTTACTTTTGAAATATTTCCCTAAGGATATTCATCTTAGTATTGATAAATAATTCATGAAATTAAAGCAAAATAATGATGATTCAGTTTCCAAAAATTAAGAGAACATCAAAATATTGGTTAGTTATGTTCCAGATATTATTCTATCCATTAATAGTAAAATTTATAGATTTTACTCTGGGTTAAAATCAGGGATACGAAGAGATTTGGCCTACTTAGAATTTAAAACATCATAAAAAGAAATTTTTTTTGCTGAGAAATTTTATATTGATTGTTATGAAATTTATGGTCCATGAGATGGTAAGAGTTAGAAATGTTTAAGGTACTATGAAATGGAGAATCAACCCACTATGAAATATAGACGTAAGCCCAAAAATTGTTCCAAGTGTTTTAAAATACATTTTTGGGAATGTATTTTAGGATTTGGAAAGTGTTACTAGTGTGGTAAATTTGGTCACATGGTTTTATACTATAATGAAAAGGGTCCCTAATAGTCCAATAATGAGATAAAGAATAGCCAGTAAATAGTAACATGGTTTAGCTGCAATGAGTTGGGAAATTATGTAAATAATTGTCTGATGTCATTTACGGATAAAAAAAACTAGTATGATAGGAAAAAAAAATTGGAAAATTATTTTATGATACTACAGTTGATGTTGATACATCTAGATATGTGATGAAATCACATTAGAGATGGGAATTTTTTAAAGGTTAACAATCAGTTCATGTTTTTTGACACACCTTCAGAGGCTTTATGTGATGTGATAATATGTTTATAAAAACCACTATGGGACATGTTTTTTGGGATTATGTTTATGTATAGATTTTTTTTAATGTGGATGTATGATTTTACATTTGGACCTCAATTTTATAAAATTTTTACATTTTATGGTTTTTGGAATTTTTAATATTTAAGGTTATTCTTAGGGATGTATATTATTTTTTGGGAATAATATGAGGATAAAATTGTTCGTATAAAATTTAAATAAATAAATTAATTATGTTTCCTTATGTTCTTATTCAATCTCATAAATAAATTTCTCAACTTCAGGAAAAAGGCCTTAAAAAAATTTATTCACTTACTTTTCCTACTAGAAAATCAATGACCATTCGACCCATCACAATTTTATAGTTTTATGGTTGTTAAATTTCTCATGATCATGTTTTCTATCACTTTCCATCAGAACAGTATGGTTACATTTTATTCCATATCCATGATTTCCTACATGGAATCCTAGTATTTTTTATCTCATGTGACCTTTCTACATCACTTTAATTCTTTTAAATTGATAATTTTATAGACTTTTTTATGATGTGGTATTTTTAATGATGTTTCCGGGCTCAGTTTTAGATTTGTGTGGATGAAATTTTCAAAAAAGGGGAATGATGTAACCACATAGGTATTTAAATAAGAATAAATTTTCAAATATATTTATATTCATGAATAAGATATTAATGTATAATTAAATTGAAAACATTTTCTGACATCGTACTAGACACGCAACAACGGGTTTCTCAGAAATCATATGTTGAGCACCACATTGAGTTATACTGAAAAATAATATGATAATAAAATTATTATTTTAAATGATAGTTAATTCCTAGATTTTGTAAGGAGGAAATTAATTGTATTAACATAAATATGAAAACAAGGTTTACTAATTTATTGGTTTCCAAATTTATTACAAATGGAAATACAAACCAATTGAATATAAAGGATGTATTCATATGAAAACCTCTTTTAAAAAATAAATTTTCAGGTAAAATCATGTCACTCTTTATGGATTTTTATTTAACAGAAAATATATGTTATATATTCAATGAAATGTTTTAAATTCCTCTTATATGTTTTCTAGATATTATATATGAAAAAATTTAATTTTTCTGATAAAATAAGCATTAAAAAACACTTTTACTGCCTCATGAAGGAGAAATAATTTAAATCTAGTTTATTTTAGCTTTTAAAAGTTCTATTTGAAAAAATAAACTTCTTATATTGAAGAAATACATCAAAATTTATTTGGGTAATTTTTTGGTAATCTTATAATAAAGCATATTTTTAATTAATATTGAAAGATACATCCGTTTAGTTGAAAAACATCCTTTATTAAAACTTTTTATATAGTTATATTGTAATTTTAATTTGTTTTAATGTGTAATTGGACAAAAAAAATTTATCATTTAATACAATGTTTGGAATTTTATGTAATTTTACCTCGAAATTGGACATAAACGCACATCAATCTTTTGAGGGTTATTAATTTGAGAACCCTCATTTTATCATATTAACAATGGTAATTAATTTTAAATATTTTTTTTAAATTCTATGTTTTTAATTTGGATAAATGGAATCCATATTTGGAATTATAATTTCCAAATTTTTTAAATATGAAATTTTATAGGACATTAAGAGTAATATCTTGGGTAATTTTTATTTACCATAGTTAAAGTAAACCAGGTGAATTATGGTAACAAAAAATATGTTAAGGATAATAAAATTACCCTAAAACCTTCAAAAATAAATAGTGCTTAATTAAAGTCGACCCATGTAACCTATGGGTCCGAATTTATTCATTTAGTAGACTTTTATCTAGGAAAGTGATGTAATTATTATTAAAACAAAAGAAGGTGACAACATGTCACTCTCTTATCTTTTAAAATAATAATAATTTTAATGTTATTATAAAAGTGATGAAAGATTTACCATTTATAGTATTTAGAAATATAATGAAATTATTTAAAACATTTTAATTTATTTATATTTTTTAGAGGTTAAATAATTTCCATAAATATTGACAGAATAGTGATACAATAATTGCTTTATTAATAAAAATATCAAATAAATGATATTTTAATTTCTAAAATAAATATAATTTGAAAGAATTTTTTAGATAATGAGAATTTATTCATTAATTTTACATGTTGGTAATGATTTTAAAAAGTTTTTTTGAACTTATATTTCTGTTATGATATTTTTATAAACTCAACTAATGAATAGTGCAAAAATTGACACTATTGGTATTTTAAAATATAAAATATTTTATAAAATGATATTAAATTACTAAACATATATGATTTATAAAAATTGTTAATATACGTCCAAATATGTCCTAAATTACATTTTTTGTTTTTTTGGACATGTTATGGTAATTACATTAACCCAAAAGTCTAAATAACATGATATCACGATAAGATAAAAAAATTAAAATAAGGGTTAAACCAAAAAGGTAATGTTTATAGTAACATAAATAAATGTATAAAAAATATTGGATGAGATTATTTTGAACTATACTAATCTTATATTTTAATTAAATAGGTTTGGGTCCATTTTTAATTGAAATTGAATTTATATTAAATTAATATGATAATAGTTTCCTAAAGTGCCCCACCCTCTTATAAAAGGCCACCATCTCTACCGACATAATATTAACAATAAAAACCCTTGGATCATTCAAATTCTTTTAAAATAATCCCAAATATACCACCATTTTGTATATAAGCCTCACCATGGGAAGAAAGAAATTCATGAAATCCTTTTGGATCAAGTCAAAAGAAGTTACCCGATTTAAAGGTAACATCTTCTCTCAAGTTACATTGCTCTATTTTCCATCTCCACTCCCTATTATTTTATTATTATATTATTAAATAACAACACCAGTATCCTAAATATTATTGGTTATTGTTATGAGATTGATTTTAACAAATCATAGTTACACCTTCAAGTAATGGATACGATTGTACTGTTTTGGTAAACAGTGAACTATTGCTTTACGAAACGAAGATTCTTCAATTTTCCCCTACAATGTCTTATGGTGAAAATTTTTATTGAACTATATTAATTTATGATTTATATATTATATTTATATTTTCTAAATTTTTCTTTAATTTTTATTTACAACATACCTTTAATCTTTCCATAATGTGTAAATATAATAATTCTATTTGAAGAAGTGCTGATTACCACCCTCAAAGTGATATGATTCATTAATGACATACATGGATTGTATTAACAATTATTTTTCTAATCCTATGAATAATGTGTCACAGAAATATTATTTTTTTATTACGATATACATTTATATAATTTTCTTTTCTTTAATATAACAATGAAATAAAAGTAGTATTGATGCATACGTACGACCTACCATCTCTATGAATAGTTCATTTAATTTATTATCTACAAATATTATGGAAAATTATAAATACATATATAATTTATACATATACATGATATTTAAACAATTAATAACATTCTAGAGATTATGGACTTATGACCACATATAAAATTTACATCAAAACAAGTTCATTTCTGACTCGAGTACCAAATATGGACAAAACCACCGATTTGAAATTATTTAATAATATAATTTTTATAACAAGATAATTAGTTATTTAAATGATTAATAAAAAAATAAAAAGGTTTTGAAGCAATTAGAAATTAACTGAAGTTTATTATTCAAGAATATAAAGAGTGAAAAAGACAAATTGGACTCAATGTAAGGGCATTTGTCTCCATCTCCTTTCAATGAGGCATATTTTGATTTATATATGACGCTATTTTATACACTAAATAATAAAACACATTGAATTTTAATTTAATTCTAATGGAATATTTTTTATTGAAATAGTTTTACAAAATGACAAAATGAAATGTTTTTAACGTATATAGTGACAACGACTTCTCCACCCCTGTAACCGTTATTTGATATTTGGATTCCTCTATAATAATTAATGTATTTTAAAATTAAAATAAATCCATTATTCTTTTATTTTAGTATTTGGTTATATAAAATGGGGGTTTAAATGAAAATAGTGTTTTTATATGGAAATGTTTTTCATATGTGTTTAAAATATGCTTTCAAAAAGGGGTTGTGTGATGAAATTTTTTTATTCCTAAAATGGTACATGTGGATTATATGGGATGGGGGATCTAGATATATATTATAAAAAAAGTTGAGTCCCATTATATCTCATGGGTGAGCATGATATATCATATACAAAGGGTTGATCCACTTTATAGCTCACGAGTGATCCTAAAATAGCTTATATAAAGGTTTTAGTACAATTATAGCACACAAGTGAGCCAAATATAACTTATACATAGGGTGATCCCCATTATAGATTTCCAATTTAGAATTCAACCATATCGTTATTCCATATGGATGATATTTAAAAGGGGTTTATTTATATGATGCTCTGAGTCAACTAAAAGAGGTTTAATTTATTGCTCTCTTTTTTATTGTTTTTCATTGAACATAAAATATGAATTTTATTCATGAGATATTTTTTGGTTTCATCCACTCAAATAACAATGAAGTGGTTATAAATTATTTACTGTCCTAATAGTTATTATTTATTTTTATGTCCCATACTATGCTTTTCATGCTCATCCCATGTTTTAAATTCTTTCATAGGATTTAATGGAGAATAGTGTCAAGGATGGAATCTCGAAAAAGTTATGATAATAATGCATGATAATAAACCATGGTTATTTTTAATATTTTTAATGTGATGGAAGAAACATATATTATTGGATGTTTTCACTTTTTATTTCTATGTTTTTATTATGTAATATTTATAGAATAATTCATTAAAGATATTAACCAGAAAATATCCTCAATGTGAATTATTCGCTTAACTCAAGATTATCTAACATTTAAGGATGTGTCCATATAACTTTTTTTTGGATTAGTTACGGAAGTTAAAAGTTTAATGTAATGCAATTTATATTGAATAATTCATTCTTTAATTTTTTTTGGACATAATGAAAAGAGTTTTAAAGTAATATAAAGATGATTATATGGTATTATTTGATGATTATTTGATTTATTCTAAAATCTACAAGGACTATGAGAATAAATTTATTGTTATTATAATGAAATATAAAATGGGAGAGGTATATGGTAAATTTAGTTAGTATAATTTCGAGATTCATGATGTTTCTTTTCAAACCCATATTTTCCTGAGGATGGAATATCAATTGATCCTACAATTAAAAATTAATTTATGGAATGGGATACACCAAAAAACATTACCATAGTATGTAGATTCATTGATTTGGTATGCTACTATTAGTGAATTGTTTAGAATTTTTCTTAATTCGACAACCCATTAAAAAATATTACATATAAGTTGATTAAGATTTTTTGTACAAAAAATATGATGAATTCCTAGAAGAAAAAATATAATATTAGACAACGCTCCGATTTTAGCTCATTCATATGGTAGTGATGGGTTAGTCATATATTGTGATGCATCAGTGAAGGGACATGGTGGTTTCCTAATGGAAATTTATAAAATTATTTCATACACATCAAGTAAATCAAATATGCACGAACAAAACAATCCATACTAGGATCTTTATTTTTCTGTTGTATCATCACTTTGAAAATATTGAGACATTATATCTATAAAGAAGGATGTGAGATATACAAGGATCATAAAATCCTTAAATATAAATTCTTATATAAATATATTAACATGTGACAAATCAAATGGCACTAACTACTCAATGATTATGATTTCTGAAAGCACTACCACTTAGGGAATGAAAATAAGGCAGAGAATGATGTAATAAATAAGTATTATGGAATCCTAACCTAAATGAGGATTGAGAAGGATCCAATGCACTTAAATATATAAAATAATGATATGGTAATTTCCCTGGATAGAAAGTCATCAATAATTTTTTAATGATTTAAAAAAAATATTTATTAGAGATGATAAATAATATTCAGTCTGAGGATGAGAATTTTTAGAAGAAACATAATGGTGTGAATGAATGAAAGTTAGCAGACATTTTTTGTGTAGATGGTGTTATAAAAATTATAAAAAGGATTTGTGTTCTATCGACGCTTGATATAAAAATTGAAATTTTGGATGATGATTATAGATTAAATTTATCTATACACTATGGTAGCACAAAGATAAATAGGTACTTGGAAGAATATTTTTAGTGGGATAACATGAAGTGGGAAATTACTAACTATGTGTCCATTAAATTTGTTTTTAACAAGTGAAATATGTGATGAAGGATCCTAAATTATTTTTGTAACATATTTCTATTCCTATTTATAAATGTGATTAAATCTCTATTTTCCTTTTCATGGGACATCCAAAGACTCCTAGAATGAAAGACGAAATATGGGTTATGGTTCATCACTAAAAAATTAAGCACATTTCCTTTCTATAAAAGATGACATACCGATTTATTTCCTAACAATTATATATACTAAAAACGTATTTATAATTAATGGATCACCCCTATCAATTATTTGTTTATCATGATCCCCTCCTTACATCTAAATTCTATATAATCCTTTATAAGTATATTTACATTGAGATTCATTTGAGCATTGCCAACCAACATCAAACGGAAGTACAGTTGGAAATTTTTTTCAAATAATGGAATAAATCTTCAGTTCATTCTCACATAACATTCATGTTATATGGTATTAGTAAATAACTTTGGTGGAGTTTTCAAATATTAATAGTTTCAATTCCAGTATTCCAATGCATCCATATGAAGCACTGTTTGGAAATTGGTGTCATACTCCAACCTGTTAGAATGATGTTAGTGAAGGTAAAATCATTAGACCTAAAATGGTTATTGATACAATCACATTGGTAATGTATATTCAGGATCATATTAATTTTGCTAAAAATTTTAAAAGGATTTGTGATGATATTTATATGAAATATTAAGATTTTAAGTTGGAGATCATTTTTTCTGAAATGTATCTCATAGGAAGTGTGTCCAAGGTAATAAAAGAAAGAGAAAATGAGTCTTATGTACATCAGTACCCTTAAAATTATTGATAGATTTGGATTTTTTGCTTATTATTTTTCAATTCCACCCAATTTCTCAATGGTGTGATTTTTTTCTTATATCAATGCAAACAAAGTACATGCTCAGCCCAAGCATGTTCTCATCTTTGAATAAATAGATTTTGAATTTGATGTATCATATTGTGAATTACCCCTCCATATTCTTGTTACATGAGAGAATTTATTGATTAGTCATACAAATCATCTGGTAATGGTATTTTAGTGAAATCCCAAATTGCAATAAGAATCTTGTGAACCCAAGGATTCTATGATGGAGAACTACCCACATATTTTTAGAAGTTAATACACCTAAAATTTTGATGATAAATTTTCTTTAGGAGGGAATAATGTACGTCCCCAATAATTGACCATATTTTACTTTTATTATAAATTTTATTTTGTTGATAGCTTGCAAAAATGCAATATTGAGATTTTTTTCAAAGCACCAAACAACTGGTTAAAACAAAACACTATTTTGTCATATTTTGTATCATTAATTAAATTATAATAATATTTTAGAATTTATATTGAAAATTTATATCTTATATTTCCAATAATATATTTTTACACTCATTAAATTTATTTTATAAAAATAATATTTGAAAAACCTCGTTTTATTCATTAAAAAACAATATTTTTATAATGGTAGTTTTTCCACTACTTTAAAAAGAACATATTTTTAATTTAAAAAATTATTTTATAGATTTTATATGTCTAAATAAAATTCATTTTTTTATAATTATCATTATAATTATCATATAGTGAATTTATGGTATTTTTATGTAATGTTTAATTTTTGATGAATACAGAAAAATACAAATTTTATTTGAAAACTACTTCTTGGTAAAATTTATATATGAGTATAAATTATATTTTAAATTGGTATCAAATTAAAATTATATAAATTTTAATTAAATTAATAAATTTTATTTCATTTTAATCAATTTTTATATGAAATTGAACAATCAAAAATAAAAAACATTTGAACATTTTCACTTAAAAATTGTTCTTCTTCATCCCATATGTGGGATTAAATTTACATTCTATTATTCCCCATATATGATTATAATTTTGAAAAAATTATTCCATATTTTTAAGAATAATAATTTAAAAATTCAAATATGGTCAACATGTTTTTTTTACCAAAACAATTAATGAATATAGTTAAAATTAATTACAGTGATTAAGGTAAAATTAAGCTAAATTAGGGACTAAAAATTCATCATAAGCACCAAAATAAACTAGAAATTGTATAAAATACAATTTCGGAACATATTTATTTGATATAATACCTTTAATTGAATATGGACCATTATTGGTGGAACATGATGTATGAGAACCCTCTCAATATTGTTTACCTTTATTTATTTACAAGAATGTCACCCCTCCAATATGAAAAGACACCCAACCTCCCATTTATTAACACCTCTCAAGACCTTTATATCATAGTAAATACTCCAAAATAAACTCAAATCATCCCTCCCTTCATCGTAGAATCCTCACATTAGGAGGAATGAAAACCAAGTAAGCCTTTTGGTTCGAACCAGAAGGAGTTACCCAGATAAGGGGTAACATTCTTCAATGATCACTTATCACATAATCTACCACTAAACATATAATAGCCTAAGATTTTATGAGATATATTCTTTTTAATTTCATTGGTGTCTTGTGTTGTATGCTACATCATATTAGCTTGCGTTATACAAAACAATATACTGGTCTTGTGTTACATATAATTTCAAGTTCATTTGATTGAATTCATTTCATGCGGCACTAAGTATAGATTTAGTTCAATGTATAAAAGAACTATGTTTGCATTATTTTATAGTCGACACCAAATTATTTTTTCACTGAACATAACACTGACCTGGATTCCATTACAAGTAAGGATGACCTTCCTCGATTGCTTGCATTGTAGGAAATACTGAGTTTCACTAAACAATGATATATTATTAAACTATTATTTAAACTATCCATTATGAATATTATTAACCAAATTTTTAGTTTTATAAAACATAAAAATTCAAGTTATTTATTATATAGAATGTTATAAAAAATCTATTTTGTGGATAAAATGATGGTTTTACTAAAAATGCATTTTTAACACCTTTTGATGGAAACACCATTTTAAATTTAGATTATTTACACTGATATCAGTTATATTTGACAATATAAACTTATTAATTCGAATCAAGACATCAAAATTTAAACTGGTTGAATTTTTTTTATTTTTCTTAAGAAATTCATATTTTGATGAATATTGAAAAATACAGCATTTTCATTCAAAAATGTATTTTACTATAATATATATATATATATATATATATATTATTTTTAATTGGTTTTAAAGTCTAATTTGATTATTTTTGGTATCATTTAATCTAATATTCTTCATTGTAAGTAATTTCACATTTTAATTGGACATAAACACATGACAATCTCTTGATAATTTTTTACTTTTTAAAAACCCATTTTTTTGTTTTTGACAATGAGTATTAATTTTTTCCAAATCTGTGTTTTGAATTGTAAAAAATGGTTTCCATATTTGAAATAAATGGGTCTAAATAATTTTTATAGTTTACTTTTTTTGGAAATTATTAATAGTATACGGAGTAATTTTCATTTACCAAATTTATAGGTAAATCTGGTAAATTAGGGTAACTAACAATATGATAAAGATAATAAAATTACCCCAAAAACTAGTAAAATACTATTGGAGAAATTATAATCTACTAATTTCATTTTTGGTTTAGAATTTATACATTTATTGGACTTTTGTTTCATGAATGTGATGTAATTATAATTAAAACAAAAGAAGCCAAAAATATGTCACTGTCATATATCTTATAAGTATAATAATTTAAATATAGTGATAAACATAATAAAACTTAAAAATTAAATATTATTTATAAATATAATGATATTATATACATCATGTGAATTTATTTATAATATTTGGATATTAAATAGTTTCCATTAATATTGATACGACCTTGATGTAGGCTTTACTTTAATGATAAAAATATCAAATAAATGGTTTTAAAAATATTAAAATAAATATAATATGAACTAATTAATGTCCTCCAAAAATAATTTTAGGTCACTATTACATGTTATTTATTTGTTACATGTTTCTGTTAATATTTACAATATATGTGAATTTAATTTAATGTTAAATAAATGAATAGTATCAAAATTGACCATATTGAAATTCTTAAAAATTAACATATTATTAAATAATTTATAAATAACAAAAAAATTAAAAAAAATATAAGGTGAAAATTATAAGGTTTAAAATGTCATAAAGTATTAAATTATATACTTTTTAAAAAACATAATTAAATATTTATAACCATTTAATATTTATAATATTATTACAAAAAATAAAATTAAATAGCATTAATAATGATAAATTAAAATGATAAGGCTTAAAATAAAATCAATACATTTTCATATATTATAATTTAAAAGGATATAGACCCATAACGTGATTAATATGAAAATAAATGGGTTTGCATGAATTTTAAATTGAAAACGTATTTATAATAAATTAATATTTCAAGACATCTAGAAGGTGCCCCTCCCCTCTCATATTAAAGGGAACCTATCATTCTCTATTAATCACACCTCCAAATCCATTTTTCCTAGTAAATCCCTACCCGAATCTCCTCCCAACATCTCTCACATTATCTTATAGTATATATATATGGAATAAAACTATCTTATAGAGTCCTAGTGTGCATACCAAAAAGTGATACCTGAAAAAGAGGTAATTGTTTTATCACATCTTTCAAAATTCATTTATTCTTCTACTTCATCTTATTTTTTCCCATAATAAAGTGATAAATATATTATATTATACATGATGAAATGTTATTATAATTATTGGAAAACTTTATAACTCATTTTATCTATCATACGAATAACAATATCACCATGCGTGTGTATGTACGGTTTACCATCTCCACACCATGGAGTAATTTGTTATTCATCAATACATAATTTAGATTTGAATATTGATGAGTATAATGTATATAAATAATTAATATAACATGATAATATTTCTTTAAAATTCATATACAATCCATTTCTATACCATTTAACCATCAAGGGAATGATATTGTCGCTTGTGCGTACGTATGACTGACTGTCTCCATAACACGATGAGATTAATTCACCATGTTAACCATTCAAGAATTATTATAAAGTATATATCATAAATAATAATAATATATATGTCATTATAATGATACTATATTTAGGTGTATATATATATATGATTTACTTTCTTCTATTCAATTCAATATGGAACAAAAACATCATTCATGTGTTCGTACGACCTATCGTCTCCATTAACAGTGCATTATATTTCATTTATATATATATATATATATGTACTAAATATTTATGATATATAAATCATATTTTACACTATTTATGTAATTAAATCATGATATATGTAATAATATTAAGAATAAAAATTCAGAAACATATTATAAATTAAACGATTAATACCCAAAACATTTCATTAACGTGGAATTGATAAATAAACGAGAAATATAAAGTCATAAATGAATCATATATGTTATCATAAATATTAATATGGTGTTTTAATAAGTTATTAATATAATTAAGCCTAGTATACATGAGTTTTGGACACACATAGAAGCAGTTGAACCTATATTGAGGGATAATTTTGAAATCTCATTTTTATCTGAGATTGTTTATTCTTATGTGTTTACTTGGGTATGATTTTCATTCATGTCCATGTATCATAAATATAAATTATTATTTCTATTATGATAATATTTTTTAAATTCAATATTACCGATTGGGTAATTTTTATTAAATGGTATGGAAGGATGGTTTCTTTTGTTTTCCATACAGGGTACTTTTTTACTTTTCCGACAAGAGTTTCATAAGAACGTGTTTTTAACTTTTATGACTTGAAAATATTTGTACATATTAATAACACCTTATATCCATGAATATTACTGTAAATAATTTCATTTTTATTTTTTAACATATTCATTTCTTTTAGAATTAGGCAACATTCTGAGAAGAGAAAACATTTTTTTAAAAAGAAAGGATATTTTACTCAAGAATTAACTTCAAGTGTTTTATCATAATTATTTTCAATCTGAAATTATATAGGGCTATATTTATATCAATATTAATTTTTTTTAAGATGGAATTCATTTTCTAAATTTTATTTATTTTATACAGATTATGTTTTGATGAAATATTTTTTAAGAAAAATATTTTTTTCAATGGTTATGCTATGCCGAATGATTTTGGTTTTTGTGGAACATGTAGGAATGATTTTATTATATGATGATTGTGACCTATATCTCCCTCAAATTCACTGGATAAAGATTTATATATCACGAGATATACATGACTAGAATAACATGTAACTGTGGTTTTACAATATATGGCTGGAATGGTATGTAAATCTAGTTCAGTAATACATGATTGGAATAGAATGTAAAATCTGTTCAGTAATGGACTTTTTCTACTATAATGGTCTTGGGAGTAATTACTTGGATACTATGTAAATCATTTCATGTTATTAATTTTTTTCCACAATTCCATGTTTTATACCAATGCTATTTTATAATGGTTAATGTTCCTTTTTGTTCTATGTATTACAAACTGATAATATTTGTTTCATGAAACATTATTTTGATATTTAATCTTTATGTTCATATTTTTACATTTTCATATTTATGGTGTGTTTTATGTTCTAAATATTTTCCATAACTATGAATTTGAGGCCACCATTTTTATGTGTTCAAATTCCAAGGTTATAAAGACTGTTTTTAGGTATAAAAACAAAAGGGGATGATCATTATGGGTGATGTTGTAGATCATTCACCAAAATAAAAGATCATGTTCTATGTTTCCAAAGACACTAAACTTACATGATCTTTGGTTTTATATTTGTGATGTTTATTAATTATTCTGATAAATTAATGAAATGTCATTGTACGTCAAGATTGGGTCATTATTGTAGGTATCAGAGAAATGGACTAGTTAACCTTTGAAAAATAAGATGCGAAATAATTACTGAGATCCAGAGAGATATTTTTAAGGTATTTCTACTGATGTCCCTAAGTGTATGTATACCTATCGGGTATAGTCCTAAAATTATGGCAATTATGATGAATAAACTAAGATAAAACCTAAGATGATAGAGTTTTAATGTACTCTTTCTTTATTATGTTGTATTCCTAGTATGATTTTTATGCTTACAATATTATTTTTGTTTTTATACATTGGATGGAACCCAATAGAACCATGTCAAAGTTCAATGATCTAGGAACTAAAATGATTTTTATTGTGATCAACCATTTTTTTCGAAAATAGAATGAGAAATATTATTTCTATATATATAAAAGTTATGAATCGTTCTAGACTTCCAAATGAACAGATAACGAAACAAAATTCTATTGAATCATTCATAAGGAAACGTCTACATTATTTTAGTGGGTATTCTGATTGACATATTACTAAAAATCGATCTGTACCATTGAACATATATTTTCCTTCCATCACTATTCATATCATGAAAATTTTAATTTGGATGATTTTGAATTTATAAGGTAATGCATACTAGTGGTGGAATCTAATCAATAATACAAGACAGGAAGATGATATTGAATCCATTGAATGAGATGAGTTCATGAACATATTTTTCAAAATGTACGTCAATCGTATTATTTAATCAGTGATTGAAATGGATTTCCATGAGCTTAAGAAAAATGATGATGAATCCTTTGACACATACGAATAAAATTTTACAATAAATGCAAGGTATGATTTTGATTTTATCATCCAACTATAAATTATAGTTGATCGATTCTTTAGTTTCTTAAAAACATGTCTTCAAAGGGAGTTTTATATAAGAAACATTATTATATATGAAGTGATTTTTCATTTTGATATCAGGGTAGAAATAAAATTTGGTGATACATATCAGTCTCATGGATTAGACAAGGAATTAAAGATGTAGTTCAATATAAAACCTCAAAAAATGGTGGAAAGAAAATGAATGTTTTTTTATGATCAAAGTGTGGAAATAAGATTGGTGGATATTGAATTAAAGGGACTAAAAAATGTTTTCCATGTTGAAAAGAAGTTCATTGAGCAGTTTAATGCTAAAGTAATGGGAAATAGGTTTGAATGATTTGAATAGAAAAAGAATACAAAGAATTCACCACCCACACATCGATGATACATGTGCAAGGAAATTAGGTATTATGCTATCCAATTCAATAATACATCGGTTAATTATGATGATCGGTGTAATAATCCTCTTAAGTCGAAAGAAAAAGGAAAATCAAATGCGATCACTATTAGCGATGTTGAGTATGACAACGAAGTGGTGGAATGAATAACTGTTTATGTAATGGGATCCTAAAAAAGTGTTGTTGAATCTCTTTTATAGTATTATAGAATTTTAAAATATCTATGAACCAATCCATTGTGGATTTCCATAAGTATATGGTATGGTTAATAATGTAAATATATTGAAATATTTTTGTAGAGGACATGGTTTTCACATAATGAATGGATAAAGAGATAATGAGATGTTTGATAGTATTAATGATCTCATGACTGATATAAGGAAAACTTGATATCATAATTTTCTAATATAGGTGTTTTTTTATTATTGGTGTATGGAAATAGTAAATTTTTAAAGAATTAATGTTTTCACTAAGGTTCTACTATAATTCATTTTATTACCATGTTTCACGAGAATACATGATTAAGGTATTCACATGTTTGGAATGTGATAAACCAAAACTACCTTATGAGATATGGTAGATAAATGTAATATCTATTATCATTACCTCTTTCTAATGTTTAATATTTTTGGTTTTTTGAAGGATTGTAATGTTTTCCATTTATGGATAGTATAAGTTATATTCTATTTGAACTATGTTAGATTAATTTATTAGCTCACTATAGGTGGATTTATGCATATTTTATTTCCTCTAATAATATTTTTATTGACATAGATGGAATTACATAACATTCAATCTCCTTATATGCTAACACATCAAGAAAACAAATTGAACTTCATTTCATTAAATAAGAGATGAAGTGGAAATTGTTCAAGGCATGAAAAATGATGATGTTATGCTAAAATCAAGTAAGTATTTATTCTAATGAAAAATTATCTAACATTAGGGAAAGGATATGAAAACCCAAAATTGTTATCTTAGAACATTTTTATCCAATGAATCAGATGGTCCCTTAAATCAAGGAAAATTTATGGATTTCTGGTTGTTAAAATTCTCCAATCCTGGTTCCCTATCATTTTTCATAAGAACATGATAGTAAGTTTTTCATTAATATCTATGTTTTTTCTTCCCACCTATGTTCTCATATGTGTAATCCTAGTGATGAGTTAATTTGGGTAACCATTATGTTTCTATAATTCCTTTTTAAAATGATTTTTTTTTTATTTTTTAAGATGTGGTTTTGTATGAAAGAAAAATTCAAGAAGTAATCCTTTTATAACCCCGAAAACATTTGAGGGTTAAATTCATTTTAAGAGGGGTATAATATAATGCCAAGATATTTTATGAGGTAGATTCATTTTAATTTCTTTGATGCCTTGTGTTTTACATTACACTGTATTAGCTGGGAGTATATGAAACACTATATTTGCCTTGTGTTACACACTATTTCATATTTGTTTGATAAAAATATTTTCACATAACACTTAGTATATATATATATATCGATTTATAAAAGAATTATGTTCAAATTATTTTATAAGAATCCCCCACATAAGATTACACTAAATGAAACACTAAAATGGATTTCATTACATGTAAGATCGACCTTCCTCAATAGCTTGCATTGTACACAATATCATGTTTGATATAAACATAATATTTTATTAGAAAATTATATAAACTATCCTTTATGAATAGTTTTAACATCATTTTGAATTTTATACTACATTAACATTTATATTATGTATTTTCTAGAACATGATATAATAACAAATTCATTTTTTCGGATAAAATGATTGTTTCTCTAAAAATGCTGTTTTACTGCCTTTAGATGGTGAAGACATCATAAATATAGTTTTTTACCCTCTTATATTATGGGTTTGACAAAATAGATTGATTCATTGGAATTATAACATCATAATTTAATGCGGTTGAAATTTTGGTATTTTTCTAATGAAATTCATATTTTGATGCATAATGAAAAAAATTTCCCTTTAATTCCAAACTACCATTATGTATAATTTATTTATATAGTTAGATTATCTTTTTTAGTTGTTTTAAATTGAAATTGGATTATTATTTTTTCATTTAATTTATATTTTTTTCATTGTATGTAATTTCGCATTTAAATTCGACATAAACACATGACAATATTTTGATAAGTTTTTACATCATAATGCCCCACTTTTTCGTTTTAACAATGGGAATTAATTTAAATTTAGTCTTTTCCAATTATGTGTTTTCAATTTTGAAAAATTGATTCTATATTCGGAATCAGTGTGTTCAAATTATGTTAAATGTTTACCTTTTTTGATATTATGAATAATAACTATGGTAATTTTTTACCACATTTAAAAGTTATTTGGTTAAATTAGGATAACTAACAATATGATAAAGATAACAAAATTAACATAACACCAGTATAAATAAAATTAGATGAATAAAAATATTCTAATACTTCATATAGGACTAAATGGAATCATTTAATGGATTTTACTCTGTTAAAGTGATGTAAATATAATTAAAACAAAAGAAGTTGACAAAATGTCACTCTTATATATCTTGTAAGTATAAAAAATATAATATAGATATTAAAAACATAAAACATTGAAAAAAAGTAATATAAAAATATCTAATTAAATTATCTACATCATGTGAAATTTCTTTATAATTTTTATATATTAAATAACTACCATTAATAATGACGCAATAGTGATGTAGAAATCATTTTATTGATTGAAATATCAAATAAATAGTTTTATAAATATTAAAAGAAATATCTTATGAACTAATTAATGTGATCCAAAAAATTTATAAGTGAATATGAAATTCTAGGACTGTATTCAATATTTTTTTTTTAATATATCTTCTATTTGTATTTTACATCAAGTCAAATAAATGGATAGTTTCAAAATTGACACTATAGATATTTTAACAAATTAAAATATTATTAAATTATATGAAAAAAAAATATTTAAAAAAATATGTATTGATAATTATATGGTCTCAAATGTCATAAATATTCCAATTATGGAAAATTTACAACACATAAGTAAATATTTATAACCATTTAATATTTATAATATTGTCGCCACATATAAAATTTAATATATTTGATAGGGATAAATCAAAATGATAGGTCCTAAAAATAAAATCAAAACATGTCTAAATTTTATTGGTTGAGATTATTCCGACCCATAATCATCATATCATTGATATAAATTCATTTGGTAGCATTATAAACTAAAGATTAATTTATAATAAATTAATATTTCAAGGCTTTCCAAAGGTTCCCCACCCCCTCTTATAAAAGTGAACCTATACTTCGCTTTTAATCACACCTCCATATACAATTAGCTCATTCAAACCCAGAACAACTCTTCTCCCAAATTCAATCACATCATCATAGAGGCCACCATTTGGGAAGAAATCCATCTTAAGGTTTCATTTTCTTTATTTTAAAATGAGATGCCTGAAAAGGAGGTAATTGCATTCTCACATATTTCAATATACTTTTCTTCTTATATATTATCTTCTTATGTTGTACCCATACTAAATTAACAATTCTAGTATATTATATATTATGATATTTTATTATAATTATTTTAAAACCTTATACATCCTTTTATTCATAAATAACAATATCCTAATGTGTACATACATACGATTTATCATCTCCACGCAGTGGTGTAATTTGTTATTCAACAATAAATAATTCACATGGATAAATTAATGATTATAATAGATGTAATAATGACTATAAAATTTTATTATTTCTTAAAAATTCATAAACCATCCATTTCCATATCATTTAACCATCAAGGAAATTATATCATCTCTCATGCGTATGTACGACTTACAGTCTCCATAACACAATGATATTCATTATCCATGTTAACAATTCATAAATGATTACTAAGTATATATAATAAATAATAATTAAATATATGACATAATAATTATACTTTATTTAGGTATATATATGTCATTTTCATGATTTCATTCCATTCAATAAGGAAATATAAACAACGTTCATTCATATCTATGGCCTAACATCTCAACGAATAGTGTATTCCATTTCATTTATATATCTATTATATATATTTCAATTATTAACTTTTTATATATAAATCATTTTTTACATTATGGAAGTAAGTAAATCAAAATCTATGAAATATGATTAGGAATATATATTCAAAACATGTGTGATAAATAAAAAGATTATAACCCAAAACGTTGCATTAAAATTGAATTGATAAAAAAATGGATAATATAAAGTTATTTTTGAATCATATATAATATAATAAATATTATTATGGTTCTATTACATGTTAATGATATGTTTAAACCCCTTATAAAAGAGTTTCTGAGACATACGAAAGAAATTATGCCTACGGTAAGAGATAATTTTTCATCCTCTATTTTATCACCCAAATGGCTTGAAGGACATATTTGTTATTTTATTATGGATAATCCCCCTTTTAAGGGTTGAAGGGGAACCCATACATGACCCGTAGTCACAATTTACAAGTCCCAACTGACCTGAAATACATGAAACGAAGGCCCAAAGGAATACCAGGACTATTACATGACCCGTAGGCCCAACCCACTAGAACTGAACCTCCACAGCTTCTGCATTATTGATCACCTAGATCCCCACCATGAATTTCTGATCATCCATCATTGCCTTGTACAAAGATGTACGAGGCCTGGTTGTGATGCCTGCTGCAATAACCTCTCATTCATCCAATCTGGTTTTCCCTACATCTGGTGGATGCTTCTCTTATTGCTATAATCATCATCTAGGAAATGCTCTCTGTGAACTGGGCTACAACATAGTCTTTGTGGCCTGAAGGCCCTGTGGCCCGAAGGCCTTTGATGACCTGAAGGCCCTTAAGGCCCGTATGCCTAAATTGGTTGCCTGAAGGCCCAAATCAAGTGAATGGTTCCTACGATTAGAATACTGAACAAGAACTGCTATGATAATGATACAGTAAATGCTACATTACTATTACAATAACCCAAACATTTCCTCCACCCGATTTTGATCCTAGGTCCCTTGGATTCCAAGGAGGAGCCCTTACCACTCGGGTATGGCCTCATTGGCCTCCAATATTATTTATTAATATGTATTGACTAGGGGTATTTATCATTCATGTCTATGTTTTCTAGATATATCAAATTATTTATTTTCTTATACTATATTTTAAAGTCAATTTTTCCCATTGGTGAGTTTTAATCAAATGGCATGGAATGAATCTTTATTATTTTTCTATACAATTTAATTTTTGAATTTTTGGACAGCAGAAGGAGAAACATGTTTTTTTAACTTATATGTCATGAATATATTTTTATGTCTTCATAACGCATTATTTACATGAATCGTACACTGCATGATTTAATGATTTTTTTCAACAAAATTTTTTCTTTTAAAATTATGCCGCATTTTGGAAACAAAAATTTCTTTTTTGGAAAAATTTATTATATTTTTCTCAAGAAATAAATTCATGTTCTTATCAAAATTATTTTCTATATAACATAACACAGGGTTATGTTTATATCTCTATTATTACATATATTTGATTGTTTTTATGATGGAATTATTTTTCTGAAATAAATTTATTTTATATGGATTATATTACAATTTAATGAGGTTTAAGAAACCCATTTTGTTTCATGGGTTATAAAATGATGAATTATATATGTTTTGGTGGAACATATAAGAATTATTTCATTATAATGAAGGTAGGAACTATATCTACCTCTAATTAATTAGGTAAATAATCATTTTTCGTAAGATAGACATGACTGGGATAGAAAGTAAATTTGGTTTAGCAATACAGGACTCGAACGACAAGTAAATCTTGTCCAGTAAAATATTGATGGAACTGAAACCTGGTTCAATAATGGAATATGTCCACTATAAGGGTCTGGGATGCAAGGCCTTGGCTACCAAGGAAATAATTTTATGTGATTAATTTTATTCATCAATTTCATGTTTTTAGCCAATGATATTTTATCATGGTAAATGTTCCTTTATAGATTATGAATTACATACTTCCACGGTTTATTTCATGACTCATGATTTTGATATTTAAAAATTATGATCATATTTTTACATTATTATTATTATGGTTTGTTTTATATTGTCAATGATTACCCTTACAGATCATTTGATCTCATAATTTTTATGATTTCTTTTCCGAAGGATATAAATAAAGGTTTTGGGTAGAGAAACAAAAAGGGATGATCTTTATGGGAGATGATAAAGATATTTCACCATGATAAAATATTATGTTCCATGTTTCCAAAGAAACCAAACTAATATAGTATGTGGATGGAAATTTTTTTTAATTAATTAATTATTTTGAAAAATTAATGTAATGTTCATGTACGTTAAGGATGGGTCATTTCAGATGGTGTCATAGTAAAGGTTTAGTTAACCATTGGAAACTAAGATGTGAAAAATTTTGTGAGATTCCTAACGATATTTATATGGTATGTATAGGTATGTACCTAAGGTTAAATAAACTTATACATTATTGTCCTAGAATTATAGTAACAATCATGTATAACCTCTGATTAAACCAAAAATTATAGAGTTCCAAATTACACCCCCTTGATTAGGTTGTTTTCCTAGTTTTATTTTTTCTTCTCACGCTATTCTTTTGGGGTTTTAGACAATCGCTTAAACCAGAAGGAACCATTTCAATGATCAATGCACTAGGAAATGCAATGATTTTCATCTAGATCAACAAATTGTTATGGGATATGTAAATGAAAATCTTATTTATATACTTAAATAAGGTATGAATCATTCTGTACTTCCAAATGAGCAGAGAAGGGAACAAAATTTTGGTGAATCCTTCATGAGGCAACATCCACCTTTTTTAGTGGGTCTTCTAATCCACTTGTTTTTTGAATAATGGATCTTTACCATTGAAATAATATTTTTCATCTTCGTTTGTTCAGAACATGAAAAAAATAATTTATTTCTGTTTATTGTTTATAAGGTGAAGCAAACCAGTTGTGGAATCTAATCATTAATACAAGGAAAAAAGATGAAATGTATTTCATGGAATGGGATGAGTTTAATAACTTATTCATAAGTAAGTAATTCCCCAGTATTCTTATAACAAATATTAGAAACATTTTCCTTGAGTGTAAGAGAACATATTTTGAATTCATTGGTACATATGAGGAAAACATTACAAGACATGAAATGTAATCTTCTAGGTTTATCATCCAACCTGAATGTAAAGTTGATTGATTCTTCAGTGGCATTAAACAAAGTATTATAAGGGAATTAAATATAATATTCTTTATTATCTATGAGTATATTGTTTTTGGTACTATCAAGGAAGAAATAATAGTTGGTGTTACATATCAATCTCATGGTTTTGACAAGGAAAAAAGATGGAGTTCAATGTAAACTCTCAAATAATTGGTGAAAAGATTATGAATGTTTTCTTATTCTCAATGTGTGGAAAGAAGCTTGGTGGGGAATGAATAAAAGGGAATAGAAAATCTTTTCAGTGTGGAAAATATGGTCCTCATGTAGTTGACTATCAACGTAATGGTAAAAATATTGCTAATGATGTGAATATAATATCAACTATAGAGAATGAACCATCAACATATCAAAGATACAAGTGAAAGGAAATGATGTACTAGGTTAAACAATTCCCAAATCCAGTGGTTAAAATGATGATCAATGACAGAAACCTCATAAGGCCAAATACTAAGGAAAATCGCATCCAATCACTATTGGTAGTGTTGAGTATTACAATGAAGTATTGGAATGATTATGTGATTATATAATGGGATTCTAAAATAGTGTTGTTGAGTCTCATTTATAGTATTATTGAATATTATAATATCTATGTGTTGTCTATTTTGGTTTTCCA
This sequence comes from Viscum album, assembly GCA_963277665.1. Classification (NCBI taxonomy): domain Eukaryota; kingdom Viridiplantae; phylum Streptophyta; class Magnoliopsida; order Santalales; family Viscaceae; genus Viscum; species Viscum album. Next base: position 763,436,160 of record OY728135.1, read on the forward strand.
TAATATATGGTACTTTTAACAATTAAAAGTGATTGAAATATTTTTGTAAATCACATTATATGTGCATAATTAAGGGATAAAGATATAATGAGATGTTTGATATTATGAATAGCATCATTACTGGTATAAGGGCAAAGTGATATCATGGTTTGAGTACATATAATTATGGGTATTGTTTTGTGTGTAAAGAGTTAATTTTGATAGAAATCCTATTTTCACTAAGGTTCTATGGTAATCTATGTCATAACCATGTTTCAAGAGAATACATGATTAGAATATTCACATATTTGGAATGTGATAACCAAGAACCACATTATGAGATATGGGAGATACATTTTATGTCAATTTATTTTACCTCTTTCTAATGTTTTATATTTTTTGTTTTCAAAAGGATTGTAATGTTATCCATTTATGGATAGTATAAGTTATATTCTGTTTGATGTTTGTCAAATTAATGTATTATCTCACAATAGGTGTAATTATACATATTTTATTACCTGTTTTTAATTTTTTTTTTGATAAATATGGAATGAACTATAATTTTATCTCTTGGTAAGGGAACAATTCATGTATGGAAAATTCAACTTCATTTTATCTTTATTTTTTAAAATAAGAGATGGTGTGGAAATTGTTTCGAGGGATGAACAATTGTGGGATTTCAATAAAATCAACTAGGTATTTCTTCTCATGAAAAATCCATCAACTATTGGGAAAGAATATTGAAAACCAAAAATGTTATCTTAGTACCTTTTTATCCGATGAATCAGATAGTCTGTTAAATCATTTTATATTTACGGCTTTCTGGTTGCTATCTTTCTCCAAACCTTATTCTATATAATTATCCATAAGAACATGATGGATAGATTTTTCTTCCATTTCTATGTTCTGACTTCTCACCTATTTTTACTTATGTGGAAACCTTGAGATGAGTTACTTGGGGTAACCGTTCTGTTTAAAATTTTCCTTTTAAAAATGAAGTTTTAGTGTTTCTTCTTACGACATGGTATTATTGGAAAAAATATTTCAAGTGGTAAACATTTTGTAACCAAGATAAATTTTTTGGGAGAAATTAATTATAACGAGGTATAATGAAAAACCCAAAGATTTTATTTTTATAGATTCTTTTTAATTTCATGGATGTCTTTTGTTGTATGCTATAACATATTATCTTGCAGCATATGCAACACTTTACTTGGATTTTTTAATACACAATTTCATGTTAGTTGGATAGAATTAATTTCATGTAACACTGAATTTGGATTTTTTCCAATATATAAACGAACTATGTTTTTATTATGTTATAAACAATAGTAAATTATGATTTTACTAAACTCAACACTATTTTTTCTTGCATTACATGAAAGAGTGACCTTCCTCGATAACTTGTGTTTTACACAATACCGAGTTTCACTAAACAATGATATATTATTAAAATATTATATAAACTATCAATTATTGATACTATTGTCTTTAATTTTAATTTCATATAACATTAATACTCATGTTTTTTATTTTCTACAACATGATATAATTAAAAATATAAATTTACGGATAAAATGAGCATTTTTCTAAAAAAAATTGTTTTACCACCTTTCGATGGACACAACATTTTAAATCTTGTGTTCTACATGAATATACGTTATATATGACATTATAAACTTATTATTTGGATTTGAGACATCAAAATTTAACTTGGTTGAAATTTTGGTATTTTTCTGATTAAATTATTATTTTGATGAATAGTAACAAATAGTGCATTTTAATTCAAAACATAGTTTTCTTATAATTTATTTATATAGATAGATTATATTTTTAATTAGTTTTAAAGTGTATCTAGAGTATATATTTTTTAGTTAATCCAGTTTTGTTCATTAGAATTTATTTCACATTTAATTTGGACATAAGTACATAGAAATCTTTTGATACGTTTATACTTCTTGAAAACCACTTTTTTGGTTTTGAAAATGGGAATTAATTTTAAATTAATTTCATCCAAATCATTGTTTTGAATTAAAAAAATGGATTCGATATTTGTAATTACTAGGTCCAAATTATATTAATAGGTTGCTTTTATTTTATTTATATTATGAATTGTTACTATGGTAATTTTTATTTAGTACTATTAAAGGTAAATCAAGTAAATTAGTGTAACTAACAATATGATAAAGATAATAAGATTACTCTAAAACTTGAAAAAGTCCTATTAAATAAAATATAGTCGACTAATATCACCTATGGGTCAGAATTGATTCATTTAATAGACTGTTTCCTATAAATGGGATGCAATTATAATTAAAAAAAAGAAAGTGACAACATGTCACACTCATATAAATTATAAATACATTAATTTTAATATAGTTTTAAAAATTATAAAACAACATAAATAATTATTCTATATAATAATAAAAACTATATCTATATTATGTGAATTTATTTATAATTTTTAAATATTAAATAATAACTATTAATGATTACACAATAACGATGTAGAAATAATTTTATTGATAGAAATATCAAATATATGATTTCAAAAATATTAAAATAACTGTCATATTAACTAACTAATTTGATTAAGAAATTATGTTCCTATGAAATTTTTGGAGTGTATTAAATATTTGGTTCGAATTTATATTCTCTATTAAATTTTTTAAAACCAAATAAATAATTAGTTTAAAAATATACACTCTATATAGTTTTTAAAAATAACTTTTTATTATATTATTTAAAAATGAAAAAAATATTTAAAATATTACAAACTAAAAATTATATTTCCTGCAATGTTAAAAATTATCCAATTAAGGAAAATTCAAAACACATAGGTAAATATTTATAACCATTTATTATTTATAATATTTTACCTCAAATAAAATCAAAAACATTAAATAAGGATAAATCAAAATGATAATGTTTAAAATAAAATAAAAATATTTTAAAAAAGTAATTTTTTATAGATTTACCCATGATAATCTTAGCTTAATAATAAATGAGTTTGGGAGCATTATAAATAGATAGTGAATTTATAAAAATTTTAAATTTCAAGACTTTCCAATGGTGACCACCATATCTTATAAAAGGGAACATCTCATTATCTTTTAACCACACCACCAATGCCATTTGGCTCAGCCAAATCCTGCCATACTCTCATCCCAACATCCCTATATTCATCATAGTGGACAAAATTTAGGCATAAATCCATCTTATTAAGTCCTTTTGTGTATACCAAAAGGAGATACTCACAAAAATTTAATTGTTTTATCATCTCTTTTCAAATTTGTATCTTATTATATATAATTTTCTTACGTTGTTCCCAGAATATAGTAATAAATCCATTATCTTTTAAAATAATAGATGTTATATTACTTATAGAAAAACCTTATACCACTTTTTATTTATCCTACTAATAAAAATATCACTATGTGTGCATGAGTATGGATTACCGTATCCACGCCGTGATGAAATTGGTTCTTAAAAAATACATACATTGGATGGGTATATTTTTAGAAACCGATGTTTACATATATTGTAATTACATTAATTATTCTGAATAATTAATATATAACAAAAACAGACACCCAAGGACCGTAATTTTTTAGTGTCTTTGGAACCTCAGAACATAATCTTCTAATCATGGTGAAAGATCTTCAACATCTCCCATAAATATCTTCCCCTTTTTTTCATACCTAAAACCATAATTTATATCCTAGGGAAAAGGAAACATAAAAATGGCGAGATCAAAATCTCAGTAAGTGTAGTCATCTAGAAAATAAAACAAACCATATAAATTTGAAATTAAAAACATGAACATAATGTTTAAACATCAAAATATTGAGTTGGGAAATTAATCTTGGAAGTACGTAAGGCATAGATAATAATGTAACATCAATCATGATAAAATAACATGCGAATAAAACATAAAATTTATGAAAACCACTAAGGACATGATATAATTTTTATTGTAGCCTAGGCATGATGGCCAAGTCCATCATTGTGGAAAAAGTCCATTATTGAACCGGGCTTACCTGCCATTCCAACCATGCATTACTGAACCAGATTTACTTTCTGTTCCAGTCATGTCTATCTCATGTGATATAAATCATTATCCAATTAATTGTAGGGATATATAGGTCACAAAAATACCATAATTAAATAATTCACTGGTGTTCCACAAAATAAACATAAATCAGACATCATTACCCAGTGAATAAAATGTGTTTCATAAATCAAATCCCATCATAAAATAATACATATAAAACCATGTGAATAATATATAAAATATTCTTGAAAAATAACAATATAATATAATTTCTTCATAGTTATAAAATAGTTTTGATAAAACAGTTGAGATGAGTTCTTGAGGAAAATATCATTTCTACTTTCAAATCATTTACTTTTCTCAAAATAACGTGTAATTTTAAAAAAACATTTAAAAATAATCATGAAATCATCTCGAGGAATCCTTATGTAAATAAGGCATTATGAAATCATAAAACATTTTCCATTACATATAAGATAAAAAAACTTTCTCCTCTTACTTTTGACAGAAAAGTAAAAATATACCTCTTTCGGAAGAAAAAAAAGGATTCCTTCCATACAACATAGTAAAAGAAAAAAAGAGGTAAATATGAATTTAAAGATACAGGGAAGGATAGTAAAACTATATATATAAAAAACTTTTTTATAAAACATGGACAAGGTTGATAAATATTAACCCAATAAATAATTAGTTATAAACAATCTCATATAAGAATGAGATTGGAATATTTATGCCTTACCTTAGGTCCAATTTCTTTTATACGTGTTCAAAACTCTTGTATAGTGGGTTTAAACATATTATAAACCTGTAAAAGAACCATAATAATATATATGATATCATATATGACTCACTATGACTTTATATTTCTCAGTCATTTGTTAATTCCAGGTTAAAGCAGCATTCTGTGTAAAATCGTTTAATTTATCATATGTGTTTTGACTTGTACTTATTTCATATGATTACATAGATCATGATTAATTACTTCTAGAATGTAAAAAATGATTTATATATCATATATATTCAATATATTAATATATAAAATCGATCGATGAATACAATGAAATACACAATTCATGGAGACGGTATACCGTACGCACGCGTGAACATTGTTTTCGTTTCCTTATTAAAGTAAATGACATATATATATATAAATAAATCCAGTAGAATTATTATTTCATATATCTCATGATTATTTGTTATATATGCTTTATAATCACTCTTTAATGGTTAACATGGAGAATGAATATCATCGTGTCGTGGAGAGGGTAAGATGTACGTATGCACGAGCGATAATATCATTCACATGATTGTGGAATTATATTGAAGTGTTTGGTGTATAATATTTTAGAATAAATATCACTTTAAAATAATCATATTTAGTTATTTTTCAATTATTATACCCATAAAAGAAGGTTGATGATGAAAAACAGATTACACCACGGTGTTGAGACGGTAGGTCTTACGTATGCACGCATGGTGACATAATTTTTCTTATGATGGGTAGAAGATGGAATATTGTTGTTTTATATTCATAATAACATGTCAGTATAAATGTGATATTGTATTTATTGCTTAATAATGTAACAACTTGTATTGAATAAGTAGAAGAATAAATAATTTTGAAATAATCTGTAAAGGATATTACATCTTCTTCGACATTCCTTTTTTAATCATCCTCTTAGAACACTAAATCTATTCTTTGAAGAAGTAGAGGACCTATATTATGTTTTTAGGGAAGTATAAATGAGAAATGGATAGGGTTTGGCCCAGTTTGAATGATCAAAATGGATTGAAGAGAAGATGGAGGTGGTGCCATTTTATATGAGAGTAAAGGGGTACTTTTGGAAATCTCCAATATATTAATTTTTAATAAACTCAAATCCCACATAAAAACTTATAAAGTGACTAAAATTAATATATTAGATAATATAGGGTTGTAATAGAATCAATAAATAAAATTTAGACATGTTTGTATTTTATTTTAAACCTTATCATATTGATTTATCCTTATTTGATATATATAATTTTATTTGTGGAAATAAAATTCAATTTTTTAAATGGGTATAAAAAATTAATTATGTGTTGTGAATTGTCCATAATTGGATACTTTATAAAATTTTAGAACATATAAATTTTAGTTTGTTATTTTAAAATAATTTTTTAAAAAAAAATTAATAATATGTTATTTTTATAAAATATGAATATTTTAAATTTTGACAGAATTCATTCATTTGAATTTAAATAAAATCCACATAGAATATGTATTCGAAAAAAATATTTAATATAATTCTACCCTGTCTTATTCATATATAAAATTCGTGAATAACATTAATTAGTTCATATAATATTTATTTGAATATTTTTAAAACCATTTATTTGACATTTATCTTAATAAAATAATTACAACAACATTGTCGTATAATTATTTAATATAGTTATTTTTTGTATAAAAATTAAAAATAAAACACTAAGATGAATATAAATATAATATATTTCATAATAATGCTTTTAGTATAATTTATAGTTTATAACACAAAACTTTTAAAATGTGATATTTTTTAAATTATGAAGGTGACAACTTTGACATCACTTAAATTAATATTATATAAAGGTCATAATCTGTTTTATAAGGCATAAAATGGTCTATAAGTCTACACATGGATTCTTATAGTGTATATACACACTACCAATAAGTTTTCCTCATGTGTTTGAGTCTTTGTATGGGTATTATTGTTTTAATAAAAACTATATTATTGTTTTTTCAATAAAAAATAATTTATACATCATTAATGTATAATCTATTAAAATAATTATATGTTTATTAAAAATTACAAATAAATTACCATGACAAAGAAAAACATTTTACCATTCATGTGAGTCTTTATAGAGAAATTAATATTCAGTATAACCTTATATTAAAAATAATTTAATTATTAGTGTTTTAGTGAGATATATTTAACTTTTCATTATATAAAATAAAATAAATGTCTAAATCACATAAATGTTGGTTCCAATAGAAACAATTTAGAAACAAGTATATTTTATAGAGAAATATAATAATCCAATTATATTAATACAACTGTTAGGGTAATTTTATAATATTATTTTTACACTTAATTACCCGATATACCTTTAAATACGGTAAATAAAATTTAAAACAGTTACTATTTATAATTCCCAATAATAAAAGTATAATTTTAACATATTTTGGACCTACAGATTCAAAATATTGAATCATTTTTTCCAAATTCAAAATGTATAATTTTCAGTAATTAATTTAAAATTAATCCCATTGTAGAGAAACCATGTGATATAAGTTAAAACATTGCAAAATATTGGAATTATTTTATCTATGAATTCAATGTTAAATTATTTATAATTACATAAATTATATTAAAATGAAAAAATATATTCTATTTATACTTTAAAACAATTTAATTTTATAATTTAACTATATAAATTATATTTATGAAAAAAATTTCTTTTAAGTACAATTTAGCGAATTTTTACTATTCATAAAAATTTGAATGTCGTCATAAAAATATGAAAAAATCATCCAAATTAAATTTTTATATACTGATTCAAAATAATTATTTTATTTTGTCAAATTAAACTTATAAACATGTCAAAATTAAGATTTGAAATGGTTTCACCATCAAAAGGCAGCAAAACTGCATTTTTTTTAAAATACTTCCTTTATATGAATAAATGATTTTTTTCTCATACCATCTTCTAAAAAAAGTGTTACATTAATTATATTTTTATAAAAAACAAAATGAGGTTAATATTATTCATAACAACTAGTTAATAATAATATTATAATATATCATTTTTTAGTAGAACTCGGCATTGCGTAGCACGCAAGCTATCGAGGAAGGTCGCTCTTGCGTGTAATAGAATACTAGTATACAATTGCATATACTGGAAGATTATTTTGGTGTATCATACAACATATGATATCGATCAAATTAAAAATAATATATTTCATAAAATCTCAGGGTGTTACATTCTACCGCCCTTAAAAAAGAATTTCTCCCTCGAAATAAATCTTGGATATAAATGGTTTACCACTTGAATGTTTCTTGCATAGAAACCCACATTGTAAAAAGGAATACTAAAATTTAATTTTAAAAAATAAAGTATTAAACATAACGGTTACCCAAATAAACTCATCAGTGGGTTTCCACATAAGAGAACCTAGGAGAAAAAATGGATATAGAAGAAAAATTTAACCATCAAGTTTTTATGGATAGTGGTAGAGAACTGGGTATTAAAAATCCATCAATCACAAAGCCATAAATTTTTTATGGTCTACGGTACCATCTGATTCGTCAGATATGAGGGTAGTTAGACAACATTTTTGGATTTTCGGATCACTTCCCTAAAGTAGAAAATTTTTAATTAGAAGAAATACTTACTTGATTTTGTAACAATCTCATTATTGTTCATTCCATTAAATATATCCACTTCATATCATAATGAAATGAAGTTGGATTTCTCATTCCGGGAGTGTTAGAAAATCCTGTGATAGAATGATGGGTCATTCCATCTCAAGCAGACAAAAGTTTAGTAAAAGTTATTAAATATACATAAGTCCATATATGGTGATATTAATTGTATATGGTTGCAAATATGGACTTATACTTCATCAATCATACCACTTAACAAAATTAAACCAATTTATACTAACCAAGGGATTTTTTTAGGCTAATTGTAGGTAATAAAGTAATGTTTCACTTCGGTTGTGGGTTCAATTCACAGAACCTTGACTAACATGACGGGTTGTCGCCCGTCCCGTAGGTTGTCCTTTTTCTAAAACTATACTTTTATAAAATTCTAGAAAAGAAATTCCACCTTAAACAATACAATTTAATGTCTTACTTAATACATTCAAACCTTTAGGGTCTATCAAAAATACTTTTGTCCAATCTCATAGTATAATGAAAATCATTAATAGAAAGTTCATCCACCGAGCATGTGAATACCATAATTTACCCCCATATATCATATGTCATATCTTATTGGTCACTTTACAAACATTTGAATAACTTAATCACGTATTCTTTTGAATCATGAGTTACCATAAAACCTCAATGAAAACACAAATGATGTGAAAAGTTAACTCTTTCTACATACCAAAATTCCTAAAAATATATATATACTCAAACTATTTTATCACATTGTCATTTTATCAGACATGAGATCATTAATAATATCCAAAATATAATTTTCTACTTATACATTCATTATGCACATATCATATAATTTACAGAAATATTTCAATCAGTTTTTAGGGTTACCAGTACCATATAATTATTAAAAACCACAATAAACCATTATATAGATATTCCAAAATTCCACGATACTATATATAAGATTCCTCAACACAATTTTAGAATCCTGTTACATAAACACTTAATCATTCGACCACTTCGTTGTCACAATAATCATCTCAAATAGTGATACATGTGACCTCCCTTTGTCCTTTTCCATAAGAGATTGATGATGTCGATCATCATTAACCCCTGGATTAGGGAATTGGTTAGAATAATTCCACATTTCCCTGCATAAGAGTAATTGAAGTGTTGTTGGAGCATTCTCTATAGTCATTTCTCTATTCATATCATTATCTACCTTTATCACATTACTTCAGCACTCAGTTTCTCGATGATCTTTTATTCCACACTTAAAACTTTTTTTATTTCCTTTAAGATAATCTCCACCATGCTTCTTTCAACACTTTGAGCATAACGAAACGTTTTTTTCTTTTCACCATTGTGTTGAGAATATTACTTGAACACCATCTTTCATTTCTTGTAAAAACAATGAGATGGATATGTAACACCAAATTCTAGTTCTACCTTGATAGCACAACACACTATCTCTTCATAGATATTGATGTCTCTTATAGATAATTCCTTTCAAAGACTTGGTTTTAAACCACTGAAGAATTCATAAAAATTACAATTAGGTTGGATGATAAATCCATATGAATACCTTGAATGCCTTGGAAAATTCTTTTCGTATATACAAACAGATTCGTCATCTTTTTTCTTAAGCTCATGAAATTCCATTTCCATCTTCGTTCAAAGAATACATGGAAAGTTATTATAGAAAAAAAATATTATTCAACCCATCCCATTCAATGGAGTTAATTTCATATTGGGTACTTTTATTCTTAATTAGAGTCCACCAATGTTCTGCTTCATCTTGTATATGGTAGACATCCAGAATTAATTTTTCATGTTCGAAACAATGAAGTATGAAAACTATCTTTTCAATGTTTCTGATCAATTGTTCAGAAACAAGTGGATCCGAATAACCACTGAAATAAGGTGGGTGTGTCCTCATAAAGGACATAATAGAATATTTTTCCGTTATATACTCATTTGGAAGTACAAAATGATTCATAGGTTGTGTATGTATAGAAATACGATTTTCACACCATTTCCCATAACAATAGGTTGTTCATGTGGAAAATCATTCCATTGACCAGTGCATTGATCATTAACACAGTTCCTTTGGGTTCCAGCCATTATATAAAACCCAAAAAGAATAATGTGAGGGCAAAAATCATACTAGGAAAACCACCTAATCAAGGTGGAATATTTTAAATCTCTAACATGTTATGTTTAATACTAGGTTATTTCTGATCGTTATCATAATTCTAGGATTGTAACCAATACTTTATATTTAACCTTACAGACATCCCTATACATACCTTAGAAATATCTCGAGTGATCTCCCTAATGTTTTCACATCCTTGTTTCCAAAGGATAACTAAACCATTCATATGATACCTACTATATATACCCTAGCTTGAAATACATAAAAATTACATTACTTTTGAAAAATAATTAATAAATAATAAAAACATATACCTAAGGATCGTAATAGTTTAGTTTCATTGGAAACATATAACATAATCTTCTAATCATGGTGAAATATAATCAACATCTCCCATAATTTCCTTCCAATTTTTTTACCTAAAAACATTCTTTATATTCTGGGTAAAAGATAACATATAAAGGGTGAGCCCCAATTCTCAGTAAGGGTAAGCATGGAGAAAATAAAATAAACCATATGAATTTGAACATTAAAACGTGAACATAATGTTTAAACATCAAAATCATGAGTTGTGAAATAAATCTTTGTAGTATATAAGTAATAAATAATAAAGGAACCCCAATTGTGATGAAATGTCATGGGAATAAACATGTAATTGTGGAAAACCATTAATAACATGATATTATTTCTACAGTAGCCAAGGCAATTTAGCCAAGACCATCATAGCTGACAAAGTCCATTACTAAACTAGGTTTACCTTCCGTTCCAGCCATCTATTACTAAACCAGATTTACATTCCATTAAATACATGTCTATCTCATGAGATAAAAATCATTACCAAATGCATTTGAGGGATATATATGTCCCACCCATATCATAATGAAATCATTCTTTCATGTGCCACAAAATAAACATAAATCATTCATCATAACCCAAAAAATTAAATTTGTTTCATAAACATCAACCCATCATAACATAATCCATATAAAACAATGAAAATAATAGAGAAATTATACTAAAAACATAACCATATTAATGAATGTCATCATAGATGTAAATTACTTTTGATAAAACACTTAAAATGAATTCTTGAGGAAAATATCCCTTCTTTTTTCAAATCACTTTGTTTTCTCAAAATGACTTGAAATTTAAAAAAATAATTTTGATGAAAATAATCATGAAATCATGTATATTAATATTTTTTTAACTAATGTGTTATGAAATCTCAAAAATCCATTCACACCCTATAAGTTAAAAAAAACTCTCTTCGTACTTTTGCTGGAAAAGTAAAAAAGTACGTCGTATGGTAATCAAAAGAATGATTTCTTCCATACCACATAGTAAAAGTAAAAAAAAGGTAAACACAACTGTAAAAATACTGGGAAGGATATTAATAACATTATAAAATACATTTTTTTGAAAAAACATGGACATGGTTGATAAATATAACCCCGGTAAATACTTACGAAAAAACAATCTTGGATAAGAATGAGATTGAAATAATTATCTCTTAGTGTAGGTCCAATTTCTTCCGTACATGTCCAAAACTCATGTATAGAGGGTTTAAACATATTATAAACTTTTAATAGAACCAGAATAATATTTATGATATCATATACGATTCACTATGACTTTATATTTCCCATTCATTTGTCAAGTCAATGTTAAAGCTGCATTTTGGGTAAAATCATTTCATTATTGGTATGTGTTTTGACTTGTAATTTTTTCATATGTTTAAAAAGATTGTTATTATTTCATTCCAAAATGTAAAACATGATTTATATATCATATATATAATCAATATATTAATATATAAAATTGATCGATAAATGGAATGAAATACACCATTCAAGGAGACCGTAGGTCGTACGTATGCATGAATGTTGTTTTCATTTCCTTACTTAAGTATATGAAATATATATATATATATACATAAATATAATAGAATTATTATGTAATATATCTCATTATTATTTAGTAGATTTACTTTATAATCATTCTTTAACGTTTAACATGGAAAATGAATCTCATCGCGTCGTGGAGACGGTAAGTCATAAGTTTGCACGAGCGACAATGTCATTCCCATGATTGTGGAATTATATTGAAGATTATGTGGTATAATATTTGAGAATAAAAATAACTTTAAAATAATCATATATAAATATTTTTTCCAATATTATACCCATTAAAGTAGGTTGGTGATGAAAAACAGATTACACCACGGCGTGGAGATGGTATCTCGTACATACAAACCCGTGGTGACTTCATTTTTCATAGGATGAATAGAAGATGAAATATGGTTGTTTCATCTTCATAATATCATATCATTTTAAAATTGATACTAGAGTTATTACTTAACAATTAAACACATCATATATAGGAAGTGTAAAAGAAATATGTTTGAAAGAATTGGTAAAGGATATTACATCTTCTTCGACATGCCTCTTCTAAACCTCCTCTTGGGACACTAAAGTTGGTTTTTGAGGAAGAAAATTACCTCTAGTATTTTTATAGGGAAGTGGATAAGTGAAATTAATATGGTTTCTATGAGTTTGAAAGTTCAAAAAGGAGTAAACAGAAGAGGTATGAGGTTCCCTTTTATAAGATAGTAGTGGGGCACTTTTGGAAACCACCAAAATATTTATTTTTAGTACACACAACCCCCACATAAAAAAATCTAAAGCACCTCAAATTAGAATATGATATAAGATAGAGTAGTAATATAGCCAACCAATCAAATTTAGACATGTTTTTATTTTATTTTAATCCATATCATTCTGATTTATCATTATTTAATCTATCTAATTTTATTTGTAGAAATAATATTCTAAATTTTAAATGGTTATAAATATTTACTTATGTGTTATGAATTTTACATAATTGGATACTTTATGACATGGAAGACCATATAAATTTTATTTTTTATTTTTTAAAACTTTTTTTTGATTTTTAGAGAATTTAATATTATTTTATTTTTATAAAATATAAATAGTGTAAATTTTGACACGATTTATTCATTTGAATTTAAATAAAATAAAAATATATATATATTCAAAAAAATATTATATATATTCCAAAAATGTCTTATAAATCAAAAAAAAATCCTGTAGAACATTAATTAGTTCAAATAATATTTATTTTAATATTTCTAAAATACTTATTTGATATTTCAATTAATAAAATAATTACCACAACATTGATGTATAATTATTTAATATAATTAATTGTTGCATAAAATTAAAAATAAAATAATAATATGAATAAAAATATAATATATTTTATTATAATACTTTTCATTTAATTTATCTTCTACAACACCATACTTTTATAATTTTATAGTTATTAAATTATGAAGGCGATAACTTTGACATCATTTAAAATAAAATAATGTAAATGTCATACTCAGTTTTATAAGGTTTAAAATGGTTAAAAATTGGACACTTAGATGATTATAGTGTAGATATACTCTTACAAGAAGTATTGATAAAGTGTTTGGGTCTTTGGATGGGTATTATTATTTTAATAAAAACTATATTATTAATTTTTCATTAAATAAATAATTTCTCCATCATTAAATTATAAGCTATTAAGATAATTATATATTTCCTAAACATTAAAAATAAATTAACATGATAAATAAAAAAATTCTTTCAATTGAGTATTTATAATCTAATTTATATTCAATATTACCTTATATTAAAAATAATTTAATTATTAAAGTTTGAGTGAGACATATTTAACATTTCTTCAAATAAAACAAAACAAATGTCTTAATCACATACAAGTGGGTTCCAATAGATACCATTTCGACACAATTATATTTTAGGACAAAATATTATCATCCAATTATAACAAGACAAGTTTTAGGGTAATTTGTTAAATTATTTTCACCCTTAATTACCCGATATACCTTTAACTATGGTAAACAAAACTTTCTGTAGTTACTATTTATAATGCCAAAAAATAAAAGTAGCATATTAACATAATTTGGACCTATTGACTCAAAATTTGAAATCCATTATTACAAATTCAAAACACCGAAGTTTATGTAATTAATTAATTATTAATCTCATTGTAGAGAAAATAGTTTTTAAATGTTATTTCATTACAAAAGATTGAAATGATTTTACCTATGAATTAAATGTAAAATTTATGATAATTACATAAATTATATTAAATGGTAAAATTATATTTTATTTATACATTAAAACCATTTAATATTATAATTTAACAATATAAATTATCTTGAAGAAAAAAGTTTCTTTTATGTTAAATTTATCGTATTTTTAAAATTCATCAAAATATGAAAGGTATCATAAAAATATGAAAAAATCAACCAAAGTAAATTTTTTTCCTAATTCAAATTAATTAGTTTATTTCGTCAAATTGAACATAGAAACTTGTCAAAATTTAGATTTTAAATGGGTGCTCCATCAAAAGGTAGCAAAACTGCATTTTTAGGAAAAATGCTTCCATTGAATGAAAAATTGATTTCGTTCTCATTCCATGTTCTAGAAATTGTGTATAATGAATTATTATGTTATAAAATTAAAAATGCGGTTAATACTATTCATCATGGCTAGTTCACAAAAATATTACAATATATCATGGTTTAGTGAAACTCGGTATTTCATACCACAGAAGCTATTGAGGAAGGTCTCTCTTGCGTGTAACACAAGACAAGTATATTGTTGTGTATAATATAAGCTAATTTTGATGTAGAATAAAATAGAAGATATCAAATAAATTAAAAATGAATATAATTCATAAAATCTCAGGTTGTTACATTATTGATTAGTATAACATATTAAAATAATGAATATAACATGATATTATTTCTTCAAAATTCATACCCAATCAAATTCCATACCATTTAACCATAAAGGGACTGATATCGTCGCTCATGGGTACGTATAGCTTACCATCCCCGATACTCGATGAGATTCATTTTAAATGTTAACCATTCAAGAATGATTATAAAGTATATATAAAAAATAATCATGAAATATATTATATAATAATTATACTAGATTTAGGTATATATATATATGTGTTTGTGTGTGTGTTGTTTACATGTTTTAATCTAATTCAATACGTAAACGGAAACAACGTTCATGCGTACGTATGGCTTACCGTCTCCATGAATAGTGTATTCCATTTCAATTATCTAACTATTAAATATATATATATATATATATATTTATATACTGAATATTTATGATATATAAATCATGTTTTATATTATAGATAAATGTAAATCATTATATAATATGTAAGATTTAGAATAAAAAATCAAAACACATCTAATAAATAAAACAATTATTATCCAAAATGCTGATATTACATAGAATTGATAATTAAACGGGTAATAAAAAGCTTTAATAGAATCATATTTGTTATCTTAAATATTATTATGGTTCTGATAAAAATTTATAATATGTATAAACCCACTATACAAGAGTTTCAGAAAAAACAGAAGAAATCAAGCCAAAGGTAAGGGATAATTTTGAAATCTCATTTTTATCAAAGATTGTTTATTCGTAAATATTTATTGTGGTATATTAATCATTCACATACATGTTTTAAAAAATTATAATATTATTTATATTCATATACAGTCTTTTAAATTTAATTTTAACCATTGGTGAATTTTTATTAAACGGTATGGAGGGAAGTATTCTTTCATTTTCTAAATGAGATAATTTTTGAATTTTCTGACAAGAGTATGAGAATAATTTTTTCTACATATATATAATTAATGAATTTTTACATCTTTATAATTCCTTATTTCTATGAATATTACTCTACATTATTTCAAGTCCATTTTTAACTATATTATTATCTTTTAAAATTACGTGGTGTTTTCAGAAAAGAAAATGTATTTTGAAAACGAAATGATATCCTTCTCAACATTTTTGTTCAAGTGTTTTATAAAAATTATTTTACATCTAACAAATCACAGGGTTATGTTTTTATTCCTATTATTACATTTATATTACTTTTTTAGGATGAATGAATTTTACAAAATCCATTTATGTGATAAATATTGTGTTATAATGTAAGGATGATTAAGTAACCCATTTTATTTCAAGGGTTTTGTAATAAAAATGATATATATTTTTTAGGAATGATTATTAATAATTTAAATTTGAGATGGATGGGACCTATATCTCACTACAAAGCTTTCGATAAATATTTATATCTTATGAGATTGACATGACTGAAACAAAAAGAAAATCTTATTCAGTAATGCAGGGCTTCAACGACAAGTAAATCTAGTTCAATTATACATTGGTGGAACAGAATGTAAATGTAGTTTTTTGCTCTATTATGGGCTTGGTATCAATTTATTTTCTACTATGGAAATAATTTTAGGTGATTAGTTTTTCCACAATTCCATGTTTTATGCCAATTCTATTTTATCATGGTAAATTTTTTGTTATGATCTATACCTTACATACTACCATGATTTTTTTTCATAACATATGATTTTAATATTTAAACATAATGTTCCCATTTTTAAATTATTTTGTTTATGGTTTTTTATGTTCCCAATGTTTACCCTTAGTGAGCATTAGATCTCACCTAGTTTATGTTTTTTCCCCGAGATATAAAGAACCATTTCAGGTATGGAAAAAGGGGGATGATATTTTTGAAAGATGTTTAATATAATTCACCAATATATATTATTATGTTCTATTTTTCTAATTACACTAAAATAATATGGTCTTTGGGTGTATATTTGAGTAATTTAATAAGTATTCTGAAAAAGTAATATATTTTCCATGTACATCAAGATTTTTTCATTACACCACCCATTAAATTATTTTCATATTATAATTATATAATAATATTTTAATCCAAAATATGTAGATTTTTTTATTTTTTTGTTTTTGGCCTACTCTTAAACACACATCCATAAAATGGGTAACGAATTTACTACTCTAGGGTACAATGGATTACCACCTTGTGAAACATTGTCATTTTTTTCCATGACCACATTTGATGGATAGGGATGATGATTAACACAAAATTTTTATATAATATATATTATATTTATTTTCTATTAATAATAATTTCATTATTTTATAACACATATCATCATGAGTTCTATTTTTCAGGGATACAATAACAATGTTTGTGGACATTTGGACTACCACCTCCTCAATTTGATGTGATTTATTCACGCTATTCCTAGAATGTATTAAAGAAAATTTTAATAATAATATATGACATATATGACATAAATATAATACTGGAATTATAAAATACATTTATATCATTTCTTATCATTCTTTAAATAAGTCAAAGAAATGGATGTATCGTTCATGCTTACGTACCACCAACCATCTCTATAAACAAACATTACATTTCATATTTCAAAATTTTATGGATAATTATAAATAAATATATAATTAATTTATATGAAATTTACATCAAGTTTTACATTTTGGGTATTATTAAATTGTGATCTAATAAATAAGAACAATAAGTAACAAGTGAAAACATACTCGAAAATAATGAAATTAACACACAAAATAATGACACTAATGAATGATTTTTAAAAAAGAGTAATTTAATATTTTAATAATAACATATATTACAGAAGTAATATTTATATGGTTATGGAATAAGTTAATAAAATTCTAAAAACCATTTATACATGATGTTAAATGATGATCACACAGAATGAAACACAGGGTAAGGGATGTTCATCAAACTTATTACACCAATGAGATAAACATCATATTCAATAATTATTGTTTTGTGGTGGATCTAC
Source organism: Viscum album (assembly GCA_963277665.1). NCBI lineage: Eukaryota > Viridiplantae > Streptophyta > Magnoliopsida > Santalales > Viscaceae > Viscum > Viscum album. The sequence continues at coordinate 763,454,540 of OY728135.1, forward strand.
TTCCCCTTTTTATGTTATATAATTACATATTTTTTACAATAATGGTGTTTAATTTTTTAATTGGAACTATCTCTTCCAATGTTTTTACATGAAAATTACCAATCTATAAAAGTTCCCTTCGGAAGCTCACTTTATTTTTTTTTTGAATTTTAAAATTATATTAAAACAATCCCTTAATTATGACCAGTTGACATTGGAATTCAATTTTTTTGTAGATATCCATAATCTTTTGATATAATTATAATTTTTCATACATTGTATATCATTTTTTCATATGATCTGGACCCAATTGTAATTTTTTTAACTACATAAATATTGATATTTCCTTAAATTTTACTCTATACGGATAGTTGATAAGGATCAATGTTAAATGATTTAATATATTATTTGATATATGAGTAATTAATTTGATAGGTACGATATGGGTAGGGCCCAATTATAGATTTCTATTTGATGCATCAGTAGTCTCATTGGATGAGTCAGTTATCCTAATCAAATGGATTTGTATATGATATGTTATAAACCATTTTGTTAATAATGTTGAAGGTAAAGGTACTATTTACTTATGAAAAACGTCATATTAGAGTTTAGAATTTCCCCCATTAATATTCAATTATTATTTTTCAATGAAATTTTCTTCTTTGACATTATATATGGATGTAGTTCATTCTTTATTTAGTGATTAAATGGAATGTATTTTAGTTACATACCATTCCCATATTGAATTTTTCGTATCAAGTTATATAAAAATCATGTTTTCTATTTTTTTTATATTTCCATTTTGATTTATTCACATGGATTCATTATTTCTTCTATTTTACTTACCCTTACTGGGTATTTTATGTCACCGTTAATTTTCTTCCTTTCCACATGTTATGAAGATTAAATCTTTGAATAAGATTTAAAATATATTTTTTATTTTTTATTATGTGTTGTGTATTATTTTCTATTCCCAATGTAATATGGGTAGCATGAAGGTCATCTGGATTTCCAATACTTCTACACCAATTAGTCCTTTTTTAATTTGATTCATTGAAATCAAGACACATTAATTAAGGCATAAAAATTAGGATTTCGGGGTTTGGGAATTACATATACATTAATAGATACCATTAATTTATTAATATTTCACAATTATAATCATTATATAGTTGTAACTATAACTCTAAATTGTTTTTTCATTGGTGGGAGAAGCTTACAAGGGTAGGAAAAGATTGAATTAGAATAGAATTAGGATGATCAAGGAATTTCATAAATGTTTTTATTGAAAAAATCTGGAACATATATTACATGGATAATCACCATAATCCAATGTAATTTTTTGGATACTGAATTGGTGTTTGTAAATGCATATCCTTGGATGTGTCACTAACGGATTCCAAAGAAAGGGTGATTTCCTCTAAGATTTATGGGACATTTTGAGGTCATTTAATGGCGTTTAAACCTGGAATATCACTGGGATTTACCACCTAAACTGAATTTGAAACCCAATATAATATATGTGTCTGAACTGAAAATGTATTAGCCTTACCTACCTAATGTTCTAAATTGGAAAGACCTCATCTTTGTAATTGATATGTCAGAAACTGAGCAACCATTTTTAATTTTTTATACTCTTGTAAAGGATCCATATATGAGTTATATATAATCATTCTGAGTTCTGTGGAAGTAATCTCAAGATAATAATGTGATGTGGAATTCATATTTCATGATTAGTGACCTATGGCCTCACATCATCGTGGATATGAATTTACCATCTTAGCTTTATAAGGATATAATGAAATATTATGATTGGAATTGACACAAACATTCTTTGTTTCTTGGTACAATCCCACAATTATTATCATTATTACTCATTTATTTATAATATATAGTATTTATTGGTGTTTTATGTCCTTTTGGTGTTGAGTTATATGACATGAGAGGTGTGGCATTGTTTGGAACTAAACATGTGGCTAGAAATGCTACATGTGGTCCGTTGTCTTACCTATGAGAGCTACTGACTACTTAGTGGATTTTTATAGGCTAATATATGATATAGAAATTTAAATAGATCTATTGTTACCATACATTTGTTAGTTTTAAAATGATTTAAATAATTGGAATTCTACCTACAACCACTGGTTGATCGTTGGAGGGCATGTATCCCACTGATGGAACCAATCTATTCAGGAAATATATGGATAAAATTATATTTCTATAATAATCCCCAATTTTAATTATGTTTCCTCTGCCATCATCTTAAACTCATCCAACTTGACTGAGGTTTCTATAGTTGGATGATTTTGGCTCTCTTACTTGAATCCTTAGTTGATCAAAGTGTTGATCGAAGTTGTGAACCTCTCTTGGTAATAGTAACTCCATATTGTTCAAGGATCATATTTTTATTTGTAGTCAATATTTTTGTATATGGATAAATCATGAAAACCACAAAATTTATTTGGATATAGGGGTTTTAATTGGGAATTTTTGTTATAAGTCTATCATTATTACTTATTTTAGAATTCTATCTCTTCTTCTTGAAGATCAATTATGGTATTATAATTTCTATCAGTTTATAGGTAGTAGGTTTTAGAAAATGAATTTTTTTAAAACCATTATTTATTTATCTTCAAAATTCGTTTTTAAAATCAATTAAATTCATGATCCATGGTTTGGTCACATATGGATTCATCATGTTAATGATTTGAAATGGTTTTCAAGGAATGATTTAAGAAAATATAGTTGTTTTATTAAGACATGATGTAGTATAATTAACATGTGGTATTATTCATGAAAGGTATTTAAAATAATATTTTATACCATTTCTTTGCCTACATTATTAACATTAAGTGAAATTCCCATTGAATGATTTTTGTTTCTTAAAATAATAAGCCAACATTTCATAATTGATGAGGTTGGGATCTTATCTTATTAGATAACTCTTACACCAAAGGCATGTTGTTTTAGGGTAATTTGTGAATGATATTTATAATTTTTTTGGTAGGGATCCACTATTGGGAGTGAAGACATACCACCTATGCCTATTTGAAAATGTAATTTGTTCAACATGTGGAATTTTATCCCATAAAACATATGAGGATCCTCATTACCCAGAACCTAGTTTACATATGAACTAATTTACATAAAATTTTGAAAGTTGAAATCCATGCATTATAATTATTTTCTTGTGCATAATTGGTTTATATTATAAATATTTCTTAGAAAACACACTTCATAGAGCTACTATGGTTTTTACTCTCATTGTGTATACCCAATTTGTTGTTCGTAGACCCGTTTTAACTGATGTGTGTAAAAAAATTTCCACCAGGCGGTGTTGGGTTTTTTTTCATTATTTTTAGGTGGGAGTCTGGTGGTGACTATATGTCATGTGGGTATGGGTTTTTTCTATAAATTAGTACAGTGGTTTTTTAAACATTTTTTATATATCCATTACATGGAATAGTTTTATTGGAATATTGGAAATATCTTTATGTTTATCATCTTGGATTATTGTGCTCTTTAGAAAAATCATTCGGAAAGGTAGATCTTGATTCCTAGTTAGTTTTCACTATATTGTAGGGATTAAGAACCCCCATCAGGCCACATTTTGGATTTCTCATGTTCTTATATAGTTTTGTGACCCCTATTAGTTTGTGAAAATTATTTTTTTAATTAATAGATATAATATGTAGTGAGAAAAAAATATTATTATTTTTTAAATTCAAAAATATTTCTTCCTATAGTTTATGTCTATATGTCATGATAAACCTTATGAAAAACGTTTTTGTTTTATATGACAATCCATATTTTTTAAGACAACTCAAATGATGAAAATTCATTATATAATATCCCAATAATCCTATAATGAATGATTATAAATATTTGAATCACACAAACTATATTATAATAATAAATCTTGTTATAAACCATAGAAATATAGTTGATTTCTTATATTACATGAATGTTTAACATTCTTCATAAATCAATTCTCTGAATTCTTTTCAATTACTGAGTCTGAATAAAATTTAAATTGAGATTCAATGGTCATACAAACTATTTTAGACTTGTCATTCTTAACTATTTTGAAATCATTATCATTGTGTAATTTTAATAAAATTAATAACTACATGTCATACTATCCCTCTAGTTTACTTTATTTATTTTTATCTTATAAACCATGAAAATATTCATTGAAAAAATACTACACAAGTGATATTTATGTTTATCAATATATGTAATTAAACTAATTTATTTCATCATGACATCATCATAGAGAAATTGGTAAATAAATGATTCATAAAATAAACAAATTTTAATAAATGAATTTTGAAACTATTTTTGGTGTATTTAAAATGTCATCAAAATTTAATGGAACCCCATATATTATTTCCTTAATGAATATTTAAACCCATATAAAAATTTTATCAAAAAAAATTATGATTTTATTTGTAATAAATCTAAAAAACATCCTATTATGAAATATAATTGAGAAACCCAATATTTTCATATATAAACATCATTTTTATTTCATGTTTTTCAACTTATTAATCAAATATATTCATAATGTGTCATATTAATCAAATGGTTTTATACTTTTTATGTGAATGAAACACCTCAAAATATTGAGTCATTCCATTATTTGAAACAGATCTTCCACCATGGTTTCTATGAACCATGACGAAATAACTCATTGTATTTCATCCCATTTCATAGAGTCTGACATACATAGAACATTCATAAATCCACATAGATGTATTTCAATATCACATTTATGGATCTTTTGAAATGATTACATCACCTTGAAAACTATAATTAACATATATGGCTTACATATTATAAAAAAACATTGTAATATGACTATGGTTTGTTAGACTTAATATTTTTTACTCAATCAATATATTATACCCCATATTGGTATAAAAAGTTTCATTAAAAACTATATTAATAATATGTTTTATAATATATCCATAAATTAATTATTCATGTCATGTTATAGTATTTTAAATCATATTCTTTTGGATCTACTTTAGAATACATTTTATGGGGTGTAAACCCCTTAAAAGGGGATTGACTATCAATATCAAACATCTTTATAGTATGATTCTCTATATTTATTACATCATACAAATCCACCAAATTTTAATCACAAACAATGGACTCATAAAATGATACATACCTATTAAAAATATATTTTTGATTTCAAACACTCCCAAAAAACTATAATTTGTGTGCCAATACTCTTACTAGTAACCCTAAAAATATACACTTCATAGTTTGATGATTATGTTTACAATATATCAGATGAAGAAATTTTATTTTCTAGAAACATATCAAACTAGAATAATTTTATATCTTAACAAATCGTACAATTCTGTTTTTCTGAAATAAATTTCAATTCATGGGGATATATTTACTAGAAAACCATATATGTTATCTTATAAAATAAATCCATAGGATAATAAAAATTTACAAAAATGACTCACAATATTTTTAAAAGTTTTTTTATTTATCCATTATACAAAACAGTTTTATAAGTATTCATTTTAAGAAAAAATAATTCCTCATTATATAGTAATAAATAAAAAATATTTAAAACATTATTTTGTAGAATATGAATATATTTCTTAAAAAAGTAATAGAAAATAGATTACAAATGGATTGAACATTTTTTTATCTACATTTATAGTTTACAAAAAATATTGATAAACCAAATGATGTTTGATTAAATGTAATTATGCCTAATTTTCATTCAAAATTCATTATCATAGATTTTTTACAAAAAAAATTTATTTATTTTATTTTTTGAACAAAGAAGTTATTGATGAAAGACCAAATGTATGTCAACTGAGAAGGATATTCAAAATTTTTGTGTGATTAACGAATAATTTATTTTATTTTACATTTTTTTGGGATAATATAGAATGATATTAGTGTTATTTTGTTTTATGATACTCAAATCACACTCCAATTTAATATACCACACTATAAAGGATGCAAAATGTTGGTGTGGTTGGTAGGAAACACATGAGATCATGACATAATGGATAATGAATATAATCATAATGTTTGGTTTCTAAACCATTTGATTATGGATGGATGTATTCACAATAATTAAAGAAGGATTCACATTTTTTAGATTATATATGATTAAATTATATAAAACTATGGTTTTCTATCATATGACTATGATGTAATGATGGGAACTATACCATAATGAATAGTATTTATCCATTATTGAGAGGCCATGAAATTTTTATTTTTTTTATTTTATGGATAAATTACACCATAGAGAGATCATTATGTTATTGTTTTCAATTTTCAAATATGTTTGAATATATATCATCCTAAAAATTAATGTATTATTATGTATAAGACTCTTTTATTTTGAAAGGATGTTGCAATTCTTCTATGAAATTCTGTTCCATGTCATTACATGTTTGATCATGTAATTTTCTAATTTTTAATAACCTTATCTTTTAAGAGTCATGGGGATATCTATATGTGAATATATTACTAAAATTCATATAATTGGGATAATTTTTTCCCTGACCATAGTTTTAACATCAATACATTAATTGAATGAAATATGTTGAAAATATCTATGACATGAGAAAAGTAAATTATGGATATGAAAATCCTAGAGATATAGGCATGTTATAAACCTCTATAATGATCGTATATTTTTATTCGGAAAAATAATAATGTGAGGGAATACAATAGAGAGATTAGTGAGAAAAATTTACAATAATTCAGAGATACTGTGAGATAGAAAATATTGTTACACAATGTAAAAGAAAAATATGTATTTGATTTATTGGGATATATTTTATATCCATTCTTGTAATAGTATTTTTATATTAATTGTTAAATTTAAACATTTTTTATGACATATCTACATCAAAGTAGAATAAAGAAGAACAAATATACACTTTTAACAAAGAAAATAATGTTGATATATCTTTTTCAATTTATAGTTTTATGTGATAATTTATTTTGTATTTTAGGATTAGTGAGTATAAGTGGATTAATTAGAGTCTCTACATTATCAGTGGGCAAAAATCCCAAAACTAATATATAGGGTGTGACCACTGGAATAGATTTTCCATTCATAAATGTTTTCTTAATAGTTTATTATTGTATTTTTGTGCATGAGAACATTTTTATTGTATATTAATTATACACATATTAGTGTGTGTGAACTAAAAAAATTAATATATATTGTGTACAAGATTTACATATTCTATGAAAAGAAAATATTCATGAGAAGGATGTCTAAGAATGAAACAATTTAGATTAAAGGGAAAGTTAAATGGTATATTTTTTACAACATCATTTAAATGTGATTGAGAAATGTAAATTTGTTGTCAAAATCATTAGGGTGTGAATTGAGTATATATACAGGTTTTATAACATGGAATGAGTTTTGATAAACTGATTAATCCCAAGGTATCTCAAACTAATAACCCCTACTGGAAAAAATATTTCTTATTGTAGAAGGATTTCTTTTTGTAAATATTATTATTTACGTTTCATCCGAATTTGATTCATAGGTTGGATGGTCTCCCCTTAATGTTTTGATTGAGGGATATTCTAAGGCCTCACTCAATCCCACACATTGGGTTTAACATCTATTTGGTATTCCATAGAAACTCATAGAGGATTAATCATCTATTGTTGGGTACAGACCTGCTTTCCGATGGCCAACTTCATCCAGGTTTTCAGGCCCATCGACGCTTTGGGACTTTCATTGGTCGATAGGGTGGGAGGTTATGCTCATCACAACCTTTTTATGGTAGTTATTTCCTACTATGATACACTCTTTTAGATTTATTATATGTTCACACTCTTTTCAAAAACATGATATAGGACCAGTTAACATAATAATATGGATACATTCTAATTCTATTTCATATGAAAAATACTCTGATCTATTTAGTGAATCTATATGTATGTATCTGAGGTTCATTATCATTTTATGTTAATAGAATGTTTCTTAAATATTGAATTCATGTAAACATGTTCATCAAAGCATGGTTCCATGTCAGGAGGTAGTTAATATTCTGAGGAGGGGATCGAGCCATTATGTGGTGTCCAATATATTCTGATTATTAATAGAATCCAAATACACATAGTTTATTTTTCTCATGTAGTTTAATGTCTTGTGATGTGGACATATGTTTGGGTATTGAGACAGTAAATATTTTCCCTAAAACCCTAAGAGTTTTCCGATATATCCTCAGTATACCATGAATGAAACATATCATAGTTCTCATTCTTTTAGGTCTTATGTATTGGGGATTCCCATGTCATTACAGAGACTCATAGTATAGATGATATGATTAACGCAACACCCTAATCTCACATGAGCTGTGATCAATGTGAGAAACAAGATATTTAGAATGATCATTTCATTTCTCATGATATAGGTATTAGGCATTGGGACGACCTTAAAATTATTTATAATGAGACTCGGGTATTGGAGATCCATATTACGTATCCTAGTTATAGAGGTAATTATAGTCATCGTAGTTTGGTGGGTTTCTTAGTATGCGGATGGGTGAGATAGGGTGATCATCGGAGTGGACTAATTGAGCCATGATGGTTGAGATATCAGGGTTATTGAAAGACTTATATTGAAAGCATTGTTTTTTTATCTCGTTCCATAGGAAGGAATCCTATGTATCAGTGTAATGGAAGAAATTAGATTCATCATAGTTGGATTGTGTTTGTTCTTACACACTATGGTTACCTTGTACTGAAGTTGGAGTTTATAGATATGATAATATTTACTCCCTATGACCATGTGAGCCTTATTAATTGTGAGAAACATGTGATATCAAATGATCAATTTTATTTATTTGAATAAGGGACTTAGATTCCACAGTTTCCCTATATGATCAATATAGGGCTCAGACCTTGGGGAGAGGTGGCCTATGTATCCAGAATATGCCAATAATTTGATTCATTGTAGTTCCCTTTATGGAAGGTATTTCACAATGAATACACCCTATATTCATGTCTTACACACCAAGGTACTTTGAATAAGGGAAATAGATTCTACAGTCTCCCTAGATTATAAATATAGGGCTCATAACTTGGTGAGAGGTGGCCTATGTATCCTCAATATGGAAAGAATTAGAGTCATAGTAGTTCCCTTTTATGGCAGGGATTTCACACTGAAGCTACCTTATATTCATGGATTACACACTGAAAACATACAACGCTATCAAGACATGGGATTCCATCTTATAATTTCACTATTCTCTAGAGACTGTATTATGACCTAGTTGGAATGTCCTGGGAGCCATCACATGACCTATCTTGACACATACAAAGGGTGTTGAAAGATTTATTGTGGCATAGTCTATGGGGTTTTTTGTATCTTAGATGAATCCTTTATAGAAATTGTGAGAATTGGATGATGTGTCTCTAGGGAATCACATGTCCCAGCTAACATGCCTAGATGATGTTGTATTATCTTGCTTATCTTTTATAGATTTATTCTCATGATTGGAATAACATGAGAAAATGACATTATATTAGTCATTTGATTTGTCTAAAGGACATCACAAGTCCAATGTGACAAACCCAGAGGGTTTTTCATGATGTCAAAGTGGTGTATGAAGGGGGAACCATGTGACTCTATGAACATATCTCTAGTATTCCACATCTCCCAGAGGTCATGTTGGAGGAGTTTTTCATGTTCTATGAGACATGTCATGGTGCTATCATGTGTCTTTTGGTGACTTTTCCAGAGTTCATGAGTTCCATAGAGCATGTCATAATCTTAATTATTCCACATTTATTCTCGGTTATATACCTTGTGTTACAAAAGCCCTATTTTTATTAAGAACTAGTTCCTTTGAGTATCACTTGATCTGGAAGACATGTGTTATGTTATTCACAATTCATTACAAATTTTTTTCACATGATCTATTAAAGATCACTCAAAGAACCTTATGTGTGGCACATGATTGATCTGGCAGTCTCCTAGTGTATTTACAGATAGAAGGTTGATGGTTGGGTGATCAGTATATCCATGAAATTTATATACGATGATAGTCAAATCATCCAGAGTCAATGTGTCTATATTTTCAGAGTCTAACCATTTAATCATTTTGGAGTGAGGAATAAATAAGTATTGCCACCATGGTTGTTTGATTTTTATGTGTTGTATCTAACACGAATCGAAGTTGGAGTCAGAAAAGGGGTGTATTACTACACATCACTACAAGTCTCTGTCATGGACCACTCTATGTGTGTCACATGATGATCTATGATCTTGAATCTCCTCCACAGGAGCTTCCTTAATTACATTATAGATAATTAATGGGGTCTTTCATAGTATTTGAGACATGTATAAGTACTTCAATATTATCATGTTTAGATAGAAAATAGACTTAAAAGGATCCATGATTCTATAGAAATGTATTCTAAAGACTTTGTGTGACTTATCTTAGAGTCTCATGGGACAAGGATGGTTATTTGGGAGTCTCATGGGACCACTCTTCTGGTGGTATAGGCGTATTGCATTAATTTCAATGACTACAAACACCTCTCACCATGTACATATTCATCCCCTTTGCTTTACGTGATAAATGTTGAGAGTCATGTGAGATTTCATGTGTATTTTTATGGATTTATTTCACTATTTTTGGTTATGTGTCGTGTGATTGATATGGGACACATGAACATGTGCAAGAATTCCATGGAAAAATTGAATCTCTCATCCTTAGAGCATTGAGGATTTACCCTGGGAACTTCACATGGTGATGATGAAAATACAAAGGGCTCTCGCGAGGCGAGGCATCATCATTGCTAAAGACTCACATCTTTATATGGGTCATAAGTGGTGAATCACATATCAATCAATTACCATGAACTCTTCGTGGATCCTCCATTTCTATCTCCATTTTTATTTTACCAGGTAATGGATTATGAATGTTTTCATGATAAATTTCCTTGATTCTTGATTGATTTTTTTCTATATTTTCTAACCAATATGTGTCATTTGGAGTGCACATAAGCATGTAGTGGACTGGTATACCCATCTATTCTTATAGTTCCAAAGGGGATTCCTATACATAACCGAGGACTTCCATGAAGTGGGGATAAAAAGTGAAAGGTATATCATGTGACGTGGATAACATGACATTGGGGTCTTGTAACATCTTGAAATCTCCTTAGGAGCGATTAAGGTGTCCCCCAACAACAATGAACACCTCGCGCACCCTCCCCATTATCTCTATCATGTTTTATTCCAATGGTGCAGAGGTATTTTGAGTATTTTTAGATATCTGCAATGAATTTTATTCTTCCCAATTAGGATATGGTGCATTAGCATTACAATCCATAGCGGTCTCACCCTTTGATTATCATCCCTCTAAATTTTCAAATGATTTTTTGAGATATTTTGGTACATGCCAATGAAAAACAATGCATCCCAGGGGCACACATCTGGCTGCTAGGGAGCCTTTGCGAGAGTAGGAAGTTTTTTCGAGGGCGACTCCATGGGACTTCCCATGGGTTATGTTCCATGCATGGGTTTATTAGTTGACCTTGAAATTGTCATATTATCTCAAGTCCTTCCGAGTCTCATTAATTTATATGTTTTTTTCATTATCTTTTTCTTTTATTTTTGCAGTGAAAGTAAAACCATCATTTGGGTAGTTCATCAATTTGGATTTTTTCGATGTACATCTCATGGAGTTCAAAAAATTCCATTCATTAAGAGTGATGTCTAAGGGGACAATGACTTGGTTCTAAGGAAAAATAATTCCCTCCTAAGACATTCGTTGTGTTGCGTATTGGTGACTCAGGTGACATTCGGTTTATTGGTCACCATTTCGTAGTACATAGAATGTATTATATATATGGGGTGGAGAGAAATTAATTACATTGGGTTTCCATTATCCGGAGTGCTCAATAATTATATTTTATCACAAGACCCTTCCAAAAACCCTGACCGTGATCCCTATCCACAAACCTTCACTGTCATTCTATTCTTCAAGATCTCATGCCTGTGTATCATTCATACATAGGAACCAATCTACCCAGTCATGAACTACTCTTAAGTAATTTATTAGAGTTAGGATAAGAGGGATATGGTTTCCTCAAGGTCTTCGTGAGATCTTTCTTCTTGATCATATGATTTATTATGACTCACGTGACCATATTCAGGTCACACAATTAGATGTCTACGGGATGGTCATGTAATTAATGTGAGTAATTGTAGAGGTTATTCACCCTTCAAGCCTTCTAGATATCAGGTGATTATTAAACTATTTATACAGTCCTCAAATGCCTTGTTAAATCATGTAATGTGCATGATACCATCAGAACTATCATGCCTTGACTTTCAATAGGGGTTTATTCTCTCTTAATCTGACATGTTCTACTTACATATTTTTTGATAGATTTTAGTTATTATCTTGGTTCATCATACATAGTCAACCGAAGAACCTTGATTTATAGGAATCAAAATACTTATCCTTGATACCATGTACATATTAATTATGAGACCCTAAAGAGGTTCAACCCATCTAACATTCAGGGTTATACCTTATCTCATTGACTCTTGTGCACAAGTTTGATGTAATATAAGAAACCTCCATACCCACCCTAGATTTTAATCCTCATTCTTACTATATTTTTAGTTCCCATGACTCTGTTCAAGTGATGATTTCCTAGATGGTGGATAAATTTTAACCCAGTATTAAGGATTCACTTATCTGTGGTCCAACTCCCCACTAGGTTCGGATGGTCGATAATTTTCCTGGAAAACTATTTATGTGAGCTATTAAAGTATATTAACCTCTTATTTAAATTTTTTTTATGGTGTATGTTATTGAATGTGGGATCTCCATCATTGCATAAATTTCATTGATGAGTTTGTGTAGACTTTATGGGTGAGAAAATTCTATTTTGAGGCCACTTCCAACCGATATATGGTTCACTATTAAGAATCTATATGGATATTGAAATTTATCATCATCATATAGACCAAACATCATTGGGAAATGATTTGTTGTTGGTTTCACAGGACTAACACATTCCATCATCCCCATGGTGAGGTGGCTATCATTTTTTGGGATATTCCTCAGTTGGGTGGAATTCCTTCTCTCAATGAGATGTATGATTAATTACTCCCTGCTATGGACATATGGAATGATGCATTTCAGACTCTAATTTTTTCTTTGGAGATTATTTTTATTGTGAAGAGAAAATTGGAGTGAGAAATGATGGTGTTTTCAATTATTTCCATCATGGACTGGATGAGTATTGTTTTGTTTGGTGATGGGGTTAGACCAAATGGTATTATCCCTCATTGGTACACTTCCCAGCAAGATTGGGATGCCATTGGATCATACTGGTTATTTACAGAACAACGGGACTATACCTCGTGGGGCTATCGAGTAAACCTAAATGTTTTTTAGATAATGGTTAGAACATTTTCTTACTGTTTTTTTTTTGAAAGGGTGAGTTTTACTAACTGCATATTCACACTAAAGAATCCATGTTATAACTTTGGTAATAGAAACCTGGCTTACGAATGGAAGATATTTTAACATGATAGTAACAGGCCTTACATTCATTTTCCAAATGATAGGCCACATTCAACAATCCATCACCATTTACTAAATTTGAATCCCTATATAGTTTTTGTTTGGTTTTATAGTGGAGTACAGTCATTTTTATGACTACTACAAAGCCTCTATGATACTAGATGCCCTCTATCATCCCAGATAGTTGAATATCTCTAGTTTGGGGATATTACCATAAACCATACCGAGGTCAAGGGAACACTATTCCATTATAATAATTTTGAATTAATTACCTTTTGTGCATTGAGTGGTCAGATTGTACATAATTGTAGAAATTCCATTGATGAATGATCTTGTATTATCTCCATTAGGGATGGGGCCCTCATAGTTATAGTGGATGATATAATTATCTGTGGTTCATACAAACTGTAATTATGTTCTTAGTAGTTTGTCTCTATATCGAGAGCTTCACCCATTCCATTGGTTAGTGTTTGAAGGGAACACCATCCTTCGATTATCCACCCATTAAATAAGAAGCTATTTCATGAAGACACTAGGGCTATGATTATGAATCTTCCCACTAATACATCTTTTTCCCATACCTAGGATTATTCTTAGGCTTGGGTGACAACTTATCCTATTGGTGTACTAGTATAGCTAATCTGTCATGTGGAAAATATCTTGCATCATCAACTCCTTTATCTTTGGCATCGATGGAATTGATTAATGACCTGGATGAGGGATCATGGAAGAAACCTTTCTCTGATTATAGACATTCAGAAGGTGGATTAGATTCTGTTTTGAATATTATTCCTCTGAGATAATCTATATGTGATATGAATATTAAGAGTGAGTCATATATGGCATTCTTAAATATATTATCATAAATTCTACTAGTTATCCATCAACATTCTATGTTTACCTAGTCATCTACCATGTTCTAGTCACATCGTACGCTTGTCTAGTGACACATTCTCATCTTGATTACTGAGATCCCCATAGAAATATTTTGTAACCAAGGGGAGAACATTCACTAGTTATTTCAAAAATTTGGGGAATATAGAATTGGTCAGAAGACATTATAAAATGGTATAGAGTAGATCAACTTGTCATGAAATGACTTATCTGTGAATGAAAGGGGACAAATTTATTTTCTGAATGATTCTTACTTTCTTATGAAAATGAGGGTGATAGTGGGGGGAACTGGAGTGTGGACATCAGATGTTGTCTGAACATCAAACACATATTTATGCTTGTACATCATAGATATGGACATATGAGGAGATGAGTGCTCATTTACATCAAACCTTTTAGAATCATCATCTTTATTGGGGACTGCTCAGAGGAGGTTTTAATATTTATCTACTCTGTTTAAAGTTCTCCATCCTAATGTATAAGTAGAAGAAGCAGGTAGAATGATACTCCAACACTCCATAGATGCCTCTCTCTAGACCCACATCAATATTTCTACTTCTGATGACCCTTTTTTCATGAATCATCTTTTTACTACTATTTAATATTTTATTAGGCTTTATAGAGACTCTATAATGTGGAGGATCCTCCCTCTTTTTGAATATTGTGAATTTTTTATTTTTCATATTTTTTTTATAGTATAATTCATTTCTATTCCTTTTGTTTGTATTGAAGAATCACGAATTCATGTAATTGAACATTAAAATTCAATAAAATTCTATTTTACAGATTCGCATGTGTGCCCACTCACATGAGATCCTAAATTGGTTGTCTTTTCTAGCTATCTGGAGATTACCTCATCTAAAAAGGGTTTACATGGGTATGAGATATGTCTTGGGGGAGAGTGATCAGTTTTTTTCCAAATCTAATAGGCTCAGAAAGAATCTCTTGTTGTTCAAGGCCATATGGTGGTCATTTCATGCTCCAATAGACTAAACTGATGTCGTTTTGTAGTTTGGGGGCTTTTAGATCATACCTAAAATTTAATTATTTTAGGTTCATTTGGTTTGGAACTCATATTTCATTAGATTAGGGTATTTCATCTCAAACCTAATATTTTTTTAATTTAGGTTATTTTTTCTCATACCTAATATTATATTAGTATAGGTTCTTTTACCTCTGACCAAATAATGATTTATTTTAGGATCTTTTAGTTAAATAATTATATTTATTTAGTTTATAGTATTTTATCCCATAAATAATATTTCATTAGATTAGGGTCTTCTTAACTCAGACCTTATATATGATCATGGGAAACTGTTCAACAATACCATGATTGGACTAAAGGACTCTGAGTTATTTGGTTCTTCCATTGTGTTTATAAGGCTCACAATGATCAAAATTTACTTTTTTGATAGTTACTTATTTTATTGACTACTATGGGCACATATATAAGATCTATGATAATGTAGGCATAGTCAAGAAAATGTCCTTTAAATTTGGTTATACATTACAAGGGCTATGGATATTTCATGGAATTAATTGGTATGGGGTTTGAATACTTGTGATAATACGCCTTCCCGGATTGTTGGAGTATGTGTTCTATAAATCATAGCTTAGAAGATTCAGGTCGTGAATATGAGATAGTGCAGACATGTCGGGTATGTCCCTATACATTAAGAAATTTATGGTTCCTATGTGGTGTTGTAATGGTCACAAGGATTGAAGCTCCTCTATAGAAAGGAAAAAATTCCTCTAGTTGGTGGTTCAAGACCCTTATTCATCAGTAAAATTCCAAGAGAAAAATGATCTCTACTTTTTTCCGAGGGATATGAAAAAATCATGAATATTAAACCGTTCAAATGATAAAGTTGGTCATGAGAAAAAATCTCAATGATAAGGGTTTTGGATTCCTCTAAAAGTTTATCTCTTAATGATATTATCAAGCCCTATGACCTATGTATTCAAATCATGATGTACGGGCCATCAATGTTTATGAAACATAGTGTCAGAGTTTATCCTTGATAAAGGGTGTGAAATAGAGTGACATAATGATTTGTATATTTAATTTTCATGGATTGTTTGTTGTAGGTATTGTAAATAATGATATGGAGTGCTATAGTTGGGATAAAGATATGGGAAAGTCATATAGGGAGTTGTTCAGATACACTGTTGTGTTGAAGTCTACTACAATGATGACAATGCTAATGAGGCATGGAATGTCCTTTTTTTAGAGAGGCACATTTGGTTGGCTAACGTAGGAACATATGCATGATCCTTAGGCATGTATGTATAGTAAATAAATGGATCCTTATAGCCAAATATCCTATCCACGCTCCATAGAATGTTAATGTTATTTGAGACACCATAACTATTGGATTGTGATTTTCAGAAAGTGTAAAATCAAAGGACGGTTTGAGAAATGTAAAATCTGTGTCACCACCCAGTGAACAGATTCTCATGGTGAGGAGATATGAAAAAAATTGTACTATATTTTTTCTAAACAAGTGGGGCTTGTAAAAATTTCAGGGATTTTACTATGTCTACAAGGTAGACTCTTCGATCTTTATTACTTTTATGGTTGCACACTAATTTATTCATAATAATTAAGGATTAAGAGTTTAGTGGGTAAAGAATTTAATTTCTCTAAAGGAATCCTTTTTTGGTTTTCAACCTGAAATGTTTTGTGATTATTTTAATAGATGTTTAAGGTCTTTTTATTTGTAATATACGTGCTAAAATTTAAGGTCATACAACATTGAGCAAAATGCAGGTAGTTTAAGGTCATGAATGACAAAGAACTAATCTAGATGATAATACACAATAGATTAATATGGAAATACATTTTCAAGAGTACTCTAACATCTCCATGATCATGGGATAGATATATTTAAAATCATGCCTTGAGTTCTCAGGTCATGTGTAAATATATGGTACTGACATACATGGAGTGGTTCAGACACACTGGGGTGTTGAATGATTTCATGATGATTTCAAGGATCATGGGAATTTGAATGTCCTTTCTTAGAGTGACTCATTTGGTTGACATTCCTGGACACATTTGTAGGATACATGGGAATGTATTCATAGTCATGGAAAGGGACATTGAATAGAGATATCATTTCTTATGTATATGGAAGATTATGGCTACCTGAGACACATGATACATGATTTTTGGGATAAGGATTTGAGGTGATACTGAAATTTAGTGGAAAACATGTATACTCTGGTTGACATAGGTATGTCTTCTATTGACACAGATGAAGAATTAAGGATGTTCTGTATATTTTTTTATCATGTAAAGTGGATTTTTTTGTAGTTTAATGTCAAGTGGTATGGATATTGGAGTCGATACGAATGTGATGTAATTTTGTATCTAAGCCCAAAGATGGAGGCTAGAGAACCAATACATATATCATGTATATGTGAGTAATTCTACACATAATACTAGAATGTTTTGTAGTTTAACATCTTTTGGAAAGGACTGATACAATACAATATGAAAAGTGGTATTGTTGTTTCTGGGAAAAGACATGGATACTAGGAATCTCTAAGTATCATACGAGGATGAGAATCAAGCCACACCTATTATTGAATTTGAAAATAATCAATATAAGTCTTCCAATATATATAGGTGGGAATTATTTCTATTCACCTTTCTAGTTTGGCTCGGGATTAGAGATCCATGTGTCACTATGTATCATGTGATGAAAGGGATCGGGCTCTATGTAGTTCTAAATGTTCAACATAGTTTAACGTCATTCATAAAGGAAAAAGGTGATACCTTGTGATTTGATGGTAAAATTACTATTTGGACTAAGGGTGGAATTATGGGTATCACTACATATCTCATGAGTATTAGAATAGAAACTCAAATTGTTTTGGAAATTCCATACATTTTAACATCATGTGGTGAAAACAAAGACATACTGAGGCTGATATGTCTCTCATTTCTCATGGAAAAAGTATTTTCCATAATTCCTAAGCCCACGTGAGCCATTAATGGTGTGTGAAAAATGAAACAATAAAGCAACTTATGTAAGACAATGTACAGTGCATCAGGTGGTGGATAGACCAAGATTCAAATCGAGGAATCTGTACGTTTCCCATTTGACAATGAAAATAAAACCATACATATTTATAGAATAACCATATAGTTTAACATCATGCTACATAAATATAGTATACTCAGCATTAATAAAGATCAGTATCATATATCCATGTAGTTTTTAGGTAGGGTACTAAGGAAACAAGATCACCTATCATGAAAGGAAATTAATTCTATAGATAAAACCCAAAAATAGAATTATGACCATCACTAAATATCATCTGATGATAAGAATAAATCCAAATGTAGTTCTCAGAGGACTGTATAGTTTAATGTCTAGAAAAACTGATAAACTCTATACCATTTAACAACAAGTGGCCATGATGAAAGATGCCACATATTTTAAAATATTTCTACTTTGATGAATTTATAAATTTTAATGTCATATACCTATGATGAATGAAGGGACCTGCATCGATCTGTAAACCCCGACGGTGACATCTACAAAAAGTATTTCATGACAAATCATTCATTTTTTGGTAGTGTGACTTGCTTCCAATCCATTAAGTCCAATTGAGTAGGTTCCATTATTATAGACATTATGTATAATGTAATTCCATTACCATTTGGGATCCTAATTTTTTGGGCTTATTTATTTATAACATTGGGTTTATCAAAGAAAGAACTAGTTCTCCTTATAAGAATAAAGGGAGGTGAACCTTCTTATTGAAGGTTCATGGAATCTGATTCTGGTGAACCGCAAGGTTTTTCAGTGTGTAAATCCTCCTATCGTATAACTATTAAAACTCATCCAACCAATTTTGAGATTATTTAGCATCTAATACTTGTCCACAAATGGACTTTCGGAGTGAGGAAGGATGGACCTATTTTGGTAACTCTACCACTATCCCTTATATGAATGTCTAAAGAACTTGTTGTGTAGTATTATGTGTGGTGGTACAGTTGGCCTATAAATCATGGAGGATTTTATCCTACTAGGAATCTGTATCCTTGTTAACCATATTATGGAGTATATTTGATAGTATTAATAAAGTATTCTATCATTCAATTATCTAATACATGATAGAGAGATAGAATATTGGAATCAATGTTGTACTCCTGGTAAAGCTTATTTAACTCAGTGGAATAGAAGTTGGTGGGTTTTCCATCAATATTTCTTTATGGAATCAAAACAACATGATGATATGGGAATTCAAGAATTTGATTATATTCTTAGCTCTAACTTTTTTGAATAGAATTTCCACATACTATTTTGAAAATAATCCAACAGCAATGATGATGTACTCGAAATTATTATACATGGATAGAGGATATGTCCCCACAATGTCCATCACCCCAAAATTAATATGTATGGGAATATATAGCCAAATGTAGAAATATCAGGGTCTGATGGGTGATGTTTTAAATAATATGTAATGCATGATATTTTTTGGGGAATTTCATGCATTCCTATATCATGGTTTTCATGTAGTATCCAAACCTCCTAATTTTGTGGGAGTTTTGGGTTCTAGTTTGATGGGAACCACAAGAGCCTACATGGACTTCCTACTTGATGGTGAAAACCTATCATTATATTATTCACCTATTGATAATTATGTCAAAGCTACACTTTTGAGTAATTTTTACTCATTCATAATTTCATATAGAGAGAATTTTGCGGCCCGATGCCGAATCTATTCCATTCCAATCTGATCAGTCAGGAAAGTGCCATCTCAATGATTTCTGATTATAGGATTTATCTATCTAGGGGTGTTCATTAGTTATTCATAGTTTGGAGAGGTTTTTGCATGATGGATTTATTCCATATCACATATGATGATCAATTGGACCATTCTTCGATGAGTGATATGGAAGGTTTCTTCTTCCTAGTCCTTGTCAGTGAGGATAGAGGATTCATTAGCAAGCGCATCAGCACAATAATTCTATTATTAGGGAACATAATACATAGTGGGATCAAAGGGTAATTCTTATATTAGTCCCCTGATGTGGGTAGTGAGGGGGTCTATCTCTTCTTTTTAAAGGCATATTCACCATTGAACTAATTTATCACTAGTTTCAGGTCCCCATTGATATTAAGGTAAAATATGTGAAGATGTTGAGATAGTTCCAATTAAATGATGAAGTATAGGTAGTCAACATCATTATTTGTGCATCCTTGAGTCAATGAGAAAGAGTGGGGAAAAACTAATTTTTTGGGAGAGACAAAAACAATCCATATACATACATTATTAAGATTCATTTTTTTGATCCTTATACCAACAAGACTCATGACGGCTCCATAAAAGTACATCTCCCATATATAGGGAGTTTCATGGGAATTGAATGCCTCTTAATCTAGGAGCATAGTGTCTTATAGTTTATTTTCTAAGGTTGTATGTGCATCAAAATTCATATAGGTGTTATACTTTCACCAACATATGAGATACAAACGGAATACCATATTGCTATAGAACGATCACTCATCGATCCAAGCACATGTTCAACATGGGGAGGCCAACGTTGTACTTATGTGGTAAAATATGAGGGATAATGTTGAATATGTAGTGCATCATATAATTCCTCAGAATATTTATTGCAAAAATGAATTAAAGGCTGTTCTTTTCAACATCCAAATGTCATGCCTTGGTAGCCCGAATGGTCAAGATATGGTAGTATAGACTATTCTCTATTCATGAATCATTTTTATATGAGAATAGGGTTCCTGATGAGCCTTCCATGGTATCCATATATAATATGAATGGTCTCCCATCCATTGGAGTAATAGGAACCGGTGGGTGCATCAAGTATTGCATGAGACTTTTGAATGATTTTTTCGGAATCAACATCCCATTGGTATACGACTTGCTTCTTTATTATCATAGTGAAGTGGATAGTTTTTTGGATAGTTTGTATTTCATTCACCAAATTACGGTTATGTGTCCATGGATTCCCCTCTGTTCATTTGGATTTAAAGGAGTATATATCACTAAAATAGAGCTGGTCTTCTCTAGGTCTGCATTAATTTCGTAGTGGCATACAACAAGGATATGTAATTTTCATAATGTAACACAAAAATTTTACTTTAGTGGATTCATCCATAGACATGGGTTTTATATCTTGTTGAATATTTTTTGATTATTTGTGAATAGAGGTCACATAAATATCAGGATTTGATTACTAGGTATTCGACATTAAACTTTGATATACATCCCAAGAATGGCTTAAACATACAATTCATGACACAATGACATGTGGAACCAAAATTCATTAATATGAAAGTCATGAACTAATAGTAGAATTTCCTAAAAGGTGATGTAAAATTGGTTTCTTATTCATCTTTGGGGACCATCTTGATCTGATTGTACCCTAAGAAACCATCCATAATGTAAAGGGATTAGAAGCTAGTTGTATCGTCTTTTAAGAGTTCTTGTGAGTTAAAATGAGACATGGCCTTTTAGGAATAGCAGTTAAGGACTCTGAAGATAATAGAGTACCTAATATGCATGTTATTTTTCATACAATGATGATAATAGAAATCCACCTTGGGTATCACACTTCCTTGATGATGTTTTGATTTATAAAATTTTCAACCTCCACATCTAAATTGGAGGAATGATAGAGATACATTATCTTATATTTTTTCATTAATCATAAATACTCATTAGGTTGTCTATGATGGTTCATAGTGACATCAAGATTGAATATGAAAATTTTTGTATAATTATAAGAGAACACAAATCAGTGCTTCTTTAAAATTCAATGTATAACTCATGATCTTTAAGTAACATGGAGTCACTAATTAGAGTAGGTTGTGGGTATCCTTTTTTCCAATATTTATATTCATGGGCTCATCAATGGTGGTGTAAACACCTTCCTCAAACATAGTATGCACGTTCCATATATCATTCTCGTGAATTTGTCAATCTTTGGAGACATATTTAGGTAAAGATGGCACATTGGGAGAATATCCATCAATATTATGGAGAAAGAGGATATTAGAAGAGACAACATCATCCCTATAAATATTAGTATATTCAGATAGATGCCAGAGCTAGTTTATGTTGCTAAGGAAAGGTAAAGATTCGGCCTCTGGTATTAGATCTATTACTTCATTCATGTTTACGGGGGGCACATAATCATCATTGAGTATACACCAACGACTCTCATGGGAGGTCCCAATGACATTTGGATCTATAACCTTTAGGTCATCATCCACTATTGGATACTTGTATCTATTCTTGTAGAAATATTATTCAGTATATGTGGATCTCTATGTCTCAAAGAGGGCACTATCATCATGTAGTATGTCGACCATTCCATTGATAGGGTACTTATCCCATTGATGGAATGTTGATGGTACCACCAGTTGGATAAGAACTGTGGCATTCCAATAATGAAATTATATGACGTATCATGTGGTAAAACCATTAAATCGTCCTCTTATGTGAGATCCCTAAATTGGGGCTGAAACTTGATCTTCTCAAGAGTCAATTTCTCACACATATCATATCCATAAATGGCCATATTTTTTGGGACATGTCCCCTTTTCTATACCCCAAACGTTAGAGGGTTAAACTATAATGAGAATTATCCCAAATCCATTATCAATCAAAACCCATTAGACAATAACATTATTGATTCTTCTTGAAATATATAAGGTCTTGATGTGACATTGTATGTCCTCTCCTGATCTTGATCAGTGAAAGAGATAGAAACATGACATCCTAATGAACTAGTCTCCACTCAATAGACATCGGCTGTCGAAACTTCTATCTCAAATATAGGTGGGATCTAAAGGTAATTAAGGTGGAAATCCATGAGTACTTTGGATTGAAGAAGTTCATCAAGAATTGAGATATTATATGTAACTGTAGCTAGATATTTCCTAACATCGTAATTTTGTGCCAATGATCGGTGCTTCATGATATGGGGCTCCTATTGGGAATGCAGTTCTACTGTTGGAGAATCAGAAGGAGGTGATCTTTGTTATTTTGAAGAGGTTGAGGGAGTATCTATCGTCAATGTTACATGTCAATCCATACTTCTTTATTTTCTACGGTGATTATATTGAAACCTAACTAAGTGGTTATGCAAGAAAATCAGGTTCATGAAACTGCTAGAGGGCTTTGAAAACCTCCATGCCTCTTTTGAGTATATTGGAGTGCTTATGAATGGGTCTCAACTACATATAAATTCCATGGGTATATGGTTAGAATATTTAGTTTTACCATGCCCATGATATCCCCTATATCCACAGGTCTAGTGCATGTGGCCTCTCGTTCCCCAGTTATATACGGGAAAACAATATTCGGGGGAATACTCATCATTGAATATGGGTAATAACAAATGTATAACATTGAAAAAATCTATGATGATCTTTTTTATGATGAGGATTATTTTTGGTGGGGCGGTGACCATGTTAAACATGTCCTAGGAAAAAATATGTAAGAGTTAGGGGTTACATTACAGTAGAATATGTTTGTTTCGCCTATGTATCTTCCTGCTTCATGTGGTCATCCACACCTATGGGAGGCACATATAACATATCGTTTATTATGTTTGGGAGATATCGTTTGTTTATAAAATTTACCTTTTAGATAAGTATGATATCAATAGACTATTTTCTATATCATTCAGTTATCAATATTTTTGCGTTAACCTGGCCGGAACATTATAACATGAACTATCTACTTTTGACTGGGTGATGTTTATACAAGTAACCTTTTCTAGAGAATATTCTAAAATCACCTATCCATAGTCAACCACGCATTGAATAATTTTATAGAATATGAAACAATTAAAGATTATATGATCCACCCTTCTATAGAAAGGGTAGTAATCGGGATGGTTGGTGAGGATGAATTCATCCAGCCTCATGGGTTGTAGGAGTGTGGGATGATTATTATCCATGGGTTCCATGAAATAACCGAGGAAATATCCATTACAAAAGGAGTATAAATTATTCATCCATTCCACAAATCTTAGGTGTCCCTGATTTCATTATCCATCTATATGAATTTGATTGTATTGTGATTGTCTCTTAACATGAGGTGTTGGGAACATTGGATCTTACCTAGGTGCTTGTATGGGAACCACTACTGTATTGAGAGAACAATAATTGATTATGATCATCCTAGTTTCTCCCCTTGTGTTGTAATCATGCTCTGATACATGGATCAGGTTCTTTGAGTATCATCTTGAATAAATTACACCATTTTAGAAAACTCTCGAAACCTTCCTAGATATTTTATGGGGATTATGGGTGTCTGAAACTCATCCTAGATATTTTTAGCACATAGGTCCATTATTGTTTCCAATGAGAGGGGGATACTAAGTGAATTTGTTAAAAAAATTCACCATTATATAAAATCAAAACCCTATTATTCCCACATTTATTACAATTCATCAGTTCAATGATCATTATTTAAGTCATTATTGAATTGGACTAATAAAGTAAATAATGATGAAGGTCTTCACATCCTACAATAAACCCCATTAGTAGACCGTTGTACCAAACAAAGGATAGAATTATTAGAATATTTTTGAAACACCTCCTTTATTCCTCTAGTCGATCTTAATGTCCCATCATTAACCCTCTTTCGAATACAAATTGTGTGAGATTTTGTTTATGGTCACCTACTCCATCAAAGGTAGAAAATATGGGGTTTACAATGTTGGGATTATGTGGAGTATCATACACTCACTTGTGATATTTCTTCTCTTTAGGACTCAATGGTGTGTTCCTCCCTCTCATGGATTTCATTCGAGTGTTCATGGATTCACTAGAGGTATGTAACTCTTGGGGAACTGGTGTTTGCGTCGCCTCCCATCCACGAGGAGTAGCTGGGGGCCAATGAGGTGTTCCTGCTTTCATCTCTTGTTGATAATTTATTAATCCAATGAAAAAATTATTACCCTAGAAATGGAAAGGCTGACACCATAATGAAGAGAATTACTAATCATTTTTGGATTCCTTATTCTTGTAGAAGAGATGTCTAGATCCATATCCACTTTGTTTCTCAAGTACCTATTTTGATGGAAGATCAAAAATGGGATGGAGATTAGTCATCTCTATATTGAGATGATATCCAGCTAGAATATTTCCCTCTGGGTAACTCTTTATTTATTAGATGTAGATGGAAGATAGGTAAAGTTGGAAACATAATATATTTATTGACTTAAGGTGTAACTCATATCATTGATAAGAGAGATATCCATCATATAGTCACAGATGATTAGGACACATATATTAGTGTAGATAAGGAATGAACATCTTTTCTTGCTCATCTGGGATATCTTAACTGGATGTAGATAAGAGTTTTAACAAGATGGGGAGGTTTTTTCGAGATACCTCTCTCCACATATCAATGTTGGCCTCCTCCTCACCAGATTTACATGACACAATCCAGCTAGACCATAGATAATTGATCTGATGGTCACCTTCTGAAGGGAGAAGAGTATTGCTGGATGTTTATGAAGAACTATATATGCTTGACCTCAGTGTTTCAGGCACCTATATGTACAAAGGTGTTGTGGTTGGTTCAACTCTCTATACGGAGGTGTCTAGATAATGGTAAGATTTCCTTGCAAATGGAAAATATCACCACGGAAAAGTTGACCACATGGGTTGTCAGAAGTAGAATCCTTATGATCCATCTCTACACTACAAAGTATAGGACTATCATAGTAATTAATAACTTCTACTCCTTATATAGAAGAGTCAATAGATCCTTGTTCTTAATAATAAATATCAATTTCCCCCAAGGACACAGGCATTGAGAAGGATAGGAACATGGTCTGTGTTCTACATCATGTTCAGAATATATTGACCAACCATTAATGATTGTGCAAGGATTTGAGCCTCCTATGTGATGGTTACCAAAACCTGCATATTTTTCCTCATGGGGTTGCGGGACTATGATCCCACTACTGAGATGATATTTTTATATTCCAATAAGTTATGACATTATTGATAGGGATACAAGATTTTCTGTTGGAATGTTTTATTCTCACATGGTGAGCCTCAATCAATACGAGAGTATGAGCCTGGTCTTATGCCTTTGGGACATTCCACTTATATTTCATGTTAGGAAAATGAGCCTTCCCCAAGGTATGTTCCTCTCATTCCGGGGTGCCCCAGTTGGAACAGGGTTATAACCCATGTTGGAATCCTCGTCTTTTAGTGGTAAAAAATCATGTTTGGATATTGTTGGACTCCTCGTGATTTAAATATCACAAATCATGTATTGATATTGTAGGGCTCCTTGTGTTCTAATGCTTTTAACTCCTGTTTTAAACTCTCATGAGATCGTGATTCAGAATCTCACAAATCATGTTTGAATCTTAAAAAATATTTTTAAATCTTGTTCTACTATGTTTTAGTATGATTATTTTTAATCATAATCAATTATATGAATATTTAATCTCAAGATGGCTTGTAGATATTTTTCTATGACTATGAAATCATAAACATGCTACTAGTTCCAGATTTTCACAAATTCAGTTACATCGTAAGCTTGATACCAGTTCCATATTTTTGCAAAAGTCCTTACAATGTTTCTATGCTATAGATTCCAAGACACTGTAACAAGGCACCATAATAAATGTGAGAAAGGAATTGAAACTGTTACGTGAGACAACATTTATCTGACACCGTAGTCTTGAGACCAGTTATAGAATTCAAAAAGGACCAGACACCTTAATGGTGCTACTAGTTTCATATTTCCACTCAACTATGGCATCGTGACTATCTCATCGTGACTATCTCACCATGAATGTCTCACTGAAACTGTGACAGAAATCCATTAGTAACCAATTTTCTATAAATTTCAATTAAATTTAAAATTGGTTTCTATAAGTAATATTTGATTCATTTAATGACACTGATATAATTAATTTTCTCTTCCTGCCCTCTGAGTATACAATATGAAGTATGAGGTGTGGATATTATGCATATTTTCGGTTGTACAAAAAGAACCCGAAATGAAATAAAAAAATCAGTGTCACTTGAGATCTCTATAAAGTGTAGTAGTGGAATGCGTTGAAAAGCGAAGAACCCCACTACATGAAAGGATACACCAAAGTAAGAACATTCAATTCCACCTGGCTGAAAATAATGATGAACCTGCTGTAAACTATCTTCAAAGCATCTGTGATACAAATAAAAAGAGAAGAGGTACATCTCACTACATTGAAATAACAGAACACTCCACTCACAATACTATGTTTTCATAAGAGGGATGGATCATTGAATTTATTGTATCGGAAGTGTCCAAAGCTTCATTTTATGACACACAGATCCTTCAAAACTTTATCTCATTAAATTTCTCTTTATTATGCACTGATTTATTACTATTTGAGGAGTGTGTGTATCAGTATTAAACACACACCGCCTCCTACATTGAACTAGTGGATACAAGATATCATCACTCAGATATCATTTTATACATTGTTTCAACCATGTATAATTGTGGAAGAGGTCATGTGTGACCTGAAAATTATTTCTCCCAAATAGAATAGAGGAAGAGGTTATCTGATCTAGATAGTCTTGTGTGATATTGTTAAACCCAATCTGGTTAGTGGGTCAAAGCATTTTATATATTTCATGGTGGTAGGTGATCCCCATGTGTAGTGTATTAGGTATCTTTATGAGACTAAACCACTTGTTTTATCTATTGTGTCATTCAATTTAGTCATTCTATGTTTTTAACTCATATTTCATAAAACTAAATTTACCTGTCATAATTAGACATGGATAGTAGTTATAAATATTTACCATTAGTATAATGGTTTCAAATGTTGTATAAATATATTTTTCTTCAATTATTGTAAAATAATCAATCATTTTATAAACTATTTAAATAGTCAAGCCATTATAATATTACTAACTTGATTAACTGGCATGTTTTATTTTAAATTGGGTAAATATTTTAAATAAAAATTTTAAAAGAAATTTTCATAGGAACTCAGTTACCCTCCCACAACTTGATTGTCTTATTCCGACAAAAATTTGGTTTCAGAGGATATTTTTCATGATTCTATTTTCATAATATTAAATCTATTTTATTAATATGATTCAACTGTGATTTTAGTTTCATTTTAATGATCATTAAATTTATGTTAGTTATTAATTTCTTGTTATTTAAAACCCAATTTCATTATCATATATAATAGATTAAAATGTTCTAATACCTACATACCTTCATTATTTAATGGAACAAATTATGCACAATGGAACATTTATATGATAATGCGCCTAGAAAGTATAGGTTTTGAGATATGGTCTTTAATTATAAATGAATATAAGATTATTTCTGCTTATATAAATACTTTTTATAAACCATATATGGTTTCCAATAATAATAATTTCAAATCTAAGATTTCCATATATTCTTAATTAAGTTGTGAAGAGTTTAATAAAATTTGTGCATGTAAAACATCCCAAGAAATTTGGGACACTTTATCTATTTCACAAGAAGGAATCTCTAATTTTAAAGGATTGTGACTTAATAAATATACTATTAGATCTGATAACTTTAAAATTAATCCTGAGGAGCATATTTCTGACATGTAGCTTAGGTTTAAAGAAATTGTGAATACTATGATCTCTCTAGGTAGAGATGTTAGATCCAATGAGAAAATCATGAGAAATAGTGATATTCTTAAAAGATAGATGGAGAGGGAATTATGTATCAATTAGAATTCACGTGACATCAAAACATTTCCATTAAATGATATCATAAGAAAATTGATGATGTATGAGGGAGAATTAAAAGTCAAAAAGAAAGAAGAAGATGAACCAAAGATAAAGTCAGTGGATTTCAAAACCATTACTTCCAAAACAAAGGAAAAAGAGATGATACAACAACATTCTTACAATGTAATTTAGGAATATTCACTATCTTATAGTTATGAATAAATGGCTCAATTATATTGAAGATTTATGAAGTTTTATAGAAGGAATAAATTCATCAAAGGCAGAATTAAAATGGTAAATATAAAAACAATAAATACTAGGAAAATAATTGGATGGAAAGTGATACTTGTGGTGAAATGTTCTTTTATGAATGTAATAGAACATGACATGTAAAGGATGATTTTCAAAATTAATAAAATATTAATATAGATTAGAGAAAAGATATAATGTATAAATAGGCAATGAAGGCAACTTAGAGTGCTTCAATGGATATCTCAAGTGACTCTGAGTCTTAACATGATGAAAAGGCTAAAAAATCCAATATATGTTTTATGAAAAATACATCGATGGAAATCCTTGAGTCTCATATACAAAATTCATACTACCATGGAGATGAAAATGAATCTAAAAATACAAAAAAATGGGGAAATGAAGGAATACATCAAAATTCTAAAAGAAACATGAAATTAACTAAAAGATAAATAAGAATCTTTAAAGAAACAACATGCTTTGACTGCCCCTATTAAATCTAAAATTTCTATATAAAAAGAGAAAAATTCTCACCTTCATATGGAAAACAATGAACATAAATTTTCAAGTAATTAATTAAAAATGGATAAAGAAATATTTACCAATGTAAAGGAAATATTAGTTCAAATTATTAGAAAACAAGTGTCTCCTAAGTATAATACTATAATTGGATACCAACTGGGAATGAGGAATATGAAAAAACCTCATTTTGTATCAAAATATGGAAATTCGTGTTTTATGCCTAGTTACGGAAAATATCTTACACATTCCATCCATGAGACATCTTCAACTATTTCAAGTTTTTCTAGACCAAATAAAATCTATTTTTTAATGTCATGAAATGAAACTTATAATAATACCATGAAGCAAGTAAGGGTTCACAATACTATTATATCTAATGTTACTGGACCCAAACAAATCTGGGTACCAAGATATTATTTTGTTTGATCCTTATATAGGAATGTTTTTTGAATAACACCTATAAAAGTATATGGAATATGGATTGTGGATGTTCAAGACATATAAAAGGTTATTAATCATCCTTCAAGAACCTAATAATTACTGATGGTGGGCATGTCACATTTGGTGACAATGGTAAAGGAAA
The DNA here is from genome assembly GCA_963277665.1 of Viscum album. Lineage (NCBI taxonomy): Eukaryota > Viridiplantae > Streptophyta > Magnoliopsida > Santalales > Viscaceae > Viscum > Viscum album. The sequence goes on from OY728135.1 coordinate 763,485,076, forward strand.
AATAATTGGCCTCGGCCAGAAAGGTAGCTCTAACTATGTTTTAACTTCTAATGTAATTTTTCTTGATGTTTTAAAATGCCATATTCGTAGTATTTCACAATTATATGATGATTTTTTTCATGTAAAAATTCAAAATAATTCTTTAAATATTTATAACTCTAATAATGAATTAGTATTTTCTACTTTTATATATGAAAATGTTAATGGTGTTAACATAGATTATTTAGTTTCTTGAAATGACTCATTCTTAAATTTATTTCACAGAGTGTTTGGGATTTGTCATAGAAGACCATGACACTACAATATACATTCACTTAGAAATATTACTAGAAAAGGCTTAGTCAAGGATCTACCCAAACATGGGTTTCTAGATGACAAAGTCTGCAATCCTTTTCAAAAGGGTAATCAAAACGAAAACTCTTTCAAACTAATAGATTATGTTTCAACATATCAACCACATGAGTTGGATCATATAGACTTTTTTACACCTTTTAGGGCCTCATGATTAAATGGGATGTACTATATATATGTTCTAGTAGATTATCACTTGAAATATTGTTTGACCTACTTCTTGGCTCACAAAAGTGAAGATTTCTCTCATTTTACCATGTATGCTGGGATGATAGAAAATATTTGTTTTCATAGAATAAAATCCTTATGAAGTGACCACGGTAATGCATTTGAAATCCAATAGTTTGGATCTTTTTTATCATAAAATGTCTATAAGAATAACTTATTTTCCCCAAGGACACCTCAACAAAATGGTGTTTTTGTAAGAAGAAATAGAAACCAAAAAGAAATTTCTAGAACCATGATTAATGAGTATGAACTACCTATATTCTTTGGGGTATAAGCTATTAATACAACATGATATATAATCAATAGAGCTTAAATCATACCAATTCTGAAAATAACTCCCTATTATTTGCTGAATAATTGAAAACCTATGCTTAATACTTAAATGTTTTTGGTAGTAAATTCTATATCCTTAACACTATGGATAATCTAGATATATTTTCATCCAAGAGTGATGAAGGAAATTTCCAAGGATATTAAATCTATAGTAAATCCTTTTGAGGATTTAATAAGAGAACAAAATGTGTGTAAGAATATGTAGAAGTCAAATTTGATGAAACATATCAACATGAACATAATCCTTATCTAGAAAATCATGTGGATGATATGTCAAATCTGGACAACAATAGTAAATATTTTCACACCATCCTATGAATGAATCTATTAAGAAACCCAGTTCTGGAAATTTTCCAGATTCAATCCATAATGAACTCGATCCTGATGAAGAACCTGGAATTACTATTCCTTCTTTTTCTAGATCTGTTATTATACTTAAGATCCATACTTTAGATACTATTGTTGTAGATGTAGTCAAAGGTACTCAGACTAGATATTCTCTAAGAAATTAGGTTGAAAATCAATCTTTCTTGTCACATATAAAACCTAAGAACATCCATGAGGAAATAAATGATGAATTTTGGGTGATGGCTATAATAGAGGAATTAAATTAGATTGAAAGAAAAAAATCATCGAACCTTATGGATATACCTAAAGACAACATGAACATATGTACTAAATGGGTATTTATAATTAATGTAGATGAATGTTTTACCATATTAAAAATGTAAATTTAGATTGGTTTCTCAAGGCTATAGTCATGAAGAAGGGAGTCAATATGAGGAAACATTCTCACCAATCTCCAAAATTGATGCCATCAGAATACTATTAGCATATTCAACACATCTAAATTTTAAACTATATCAAATGGATGTAAAGAGTTTATTCCTAAATTTGGATATAGTTGAGGATGTTTTTTGTTTAACAACCCTGAATTTTACATACCCTCATTTTCTAAATCATGTTTTTAAATTAACAAAACCATTATATGGTTTAAAGCACACTCCAATAGCTCAGTATAATAGATTAAGTATTTTTATTATTTCCAAAGGCTTCATAAAAGACATAGATGATCCTACTCTATTTATGAAAAGAATATATAAAGTTGTTTTGGATGTTCAAATCTATGTTGATGATATTATTTTTGGATATTAAAAAAATTATTTAATTATTCATATTTCAAATATGATGCAAAATTAATTTGAAATGAGTTTGATGGGTGAAATATAATTCCTTCATGGATTTGAAATATTTAAAAATAAGAAATGAATAAATTTAAATAAAATATATATACAAAGGATCATCTAAAACATTTTGGTCTAGATAATAATAAAATAATAATAATCAATTGAGTACTACCTATAAGTAGGATCTTGATGAGAATGGTAAATCTATTCATCAAAGCACTTATAGGGGAATGATTGGTAGTTTAATCTACAAGAATCCTAGTAGAACTAATATTATGTTTAGTGTATGTATGTGTGCTCATTTTCAAGAAAATCATAAATGGTTACATCTTCATGTTGTTAAAAAAACTGATATACCTCAAACATACTACAAACTTAGGACTATATTATCCTTGAGGATAATTATTTTACCATGCTAGATATTTTGATGCTGATTTTGGTGGTTGTATGTTAGATAGGAAAATAACCTCTAGAACATGTACCATTTTGGGCAATTTACTGGATTCAATGCATAGTAAAATGAAAAATATTGTTGCATTATGTACTCCTAAAGAAGAATACAATGCTGCTAGTGGTTTTTGTGCTCATATTTTTTGGATGAAACAAACTTTTCTAGACTATGGATATCAATTCATACATGTACCTATAAATTGTGATAACACAAGTGATATTAACATATCAAAGAATTTATTTTCTAATTATTAAAAAAATAATATTGATGTAAGACTTAACTTTTTGATAGATCATTAACAAAAAGGTGATATTAATTTTGAATTATTTTTCAGAGAACATCATCATGTGGAATGTTTCACTAAGACATTATATTTTGAAAGTATAAATTACATCATACATGAATTAGTAATGATTAAACTTGAGTTAATATAAATGTTACCTTTGTATTACTATCTTATTTTACTATCTCAATATTACTGTCTTACTATTTGGTGTCTTGGTTCATTGTCTCATTCATTACGATCACACTGGGTCAAGTCACATAGTAATATTGACACTCTGAATGACTACACTAATCTCAATGTATTATTTATAAATACATTTTAATTTTTTGTATCTAGTGTTTTATTTTTTAATACATAATTTTTGTTTTTGTGATATTTGAACTCCCTAAATGATAAATACCTATTGTTCACTTCTCTCGACCGCACTTCTCTTGAAACCAAAACCCTTAGTCTCTCTCAGATCACTTCCCCTCCTTATCATAATTAATGAACTGCTGTTGAATATTCAGGCTAAAGCATCCATCCTCATGAACATTTGATAAGTGCAGGTCGTAGAAGAAACAAAATAAGGCTCCTATTTTAATTCTGGAGAAACCATTGATCCAAGGTCTAGATTATAAAAAATTCGTGACAAAAAAATATATGCAAAGATGATCTTGAACAGTAATTATATGGATCAAATATTTCTCAAAAAAAAATATATTGTTGGATTGGTTTACTATGGAGAAAATACCCATCTACTAAAGGCTTGTTTTTTTATCAGTATGTTCCATTTTACCTCAATTCCATGGGTGATTTTGTAGTAAAAAGATGGGTAAATGGTCAAATATGCACTTTTTCTTCAAGGTTATAGGATTATTTTGTAGTAATACCTTATGAAGGTATTTTTGAGGCCTTCCAAAGATTTCCTTATCCACCCAGTGATTTTTTTATCCTAGAAGAGGCTCATGGAAATTTTACTGTGATTAAAATTAAGAGGAGGCATATTGCTGTTGAGCTAGATGGTGAGTCAATGATGTTGTTAAAGTTCATTAAAAATATAATCTTCTCAATGAAATAATATTATATACTCTTAAGTACCAGGATTTGTACTTAATTCGTCTTCTAAATAGAGGATATTAAAGTAAATTTTGAAAGAATATTACACTTCACATGTGTGAAATGCTTACAAATAAATCAAATTACACTTCATTTTTTTATTCAAGGATATTTTTTTCAATTAATCATCCCAATGGTGGGGTTCACTAGAATGGAGAAGTGATAAAGGAATGTGAATTATCTATCTAAAATGATACTTCCATTAGAATAAAAATAAGAAGGAATCCATGGAAGAAATAATGCATAGATGATAATGATAGGTTTTAAGAGGACATTAATCATATTTAAAATCCCTTGAGACCTAAAATATAGTAGATCCTGGATTAGAATATTATGATATTGTGGAATATCTATATGAAGAAATAGATGATGATTTTTGTGAAGGATTTTTGAGAGTATATCCTATGATATCAACTCTCTCTAAAGGTGATGCTAATTCAAGTGAATTTTTTTAATAAACATTCAATGTATGTATTATTACAGAGAAATAGACTACTGTTGATATTATCATACTGTTGAGGATGATCCTGCTACTATGGAACAATCTAATGAAAATGATGAACCTGATATAATTTTATATAGTATGGAAAGAATATAACATGGCTTTCAACTAGCTATAAATGATGTTGATGAACTGAAAGAGCTGAAAATTCGGGAATGGGTCAATAGATTGAGTCTATTACCCCTAAAAGATCTCCACATATTTGGGGGGGGGGGACACCCCAAAATTAAAAGTATTAAACTTCCAGATCATATTGATCAATTTTTTGTGGATACCTGGTATAGGTTTCTAAGTTATTTTGTTGTTAATGATTCCCAAGAAGACTATGTAAAATAGATATATATTTCTATTGTTCTTCATTTAAAACCAATTTCTACCAAAGAAGTTCTTTCTACTATGAAATTGTAACCTATTTCAGTTCCTATACCTAAATCTGCTAAAGAATATTTTTAGTTTGTAAGTCATAGGGATCAGATTTTTTTTAGAGAAAAATTTGTTTCTAGTTTTGTGATGATGTTATACTATCAACTATCCCTAATAATAAATATCAGTGAAAGGGATGTTGCACTATTTTAAGATAAGATTTTATGGAAGAATCATCTAAATGTGATTTAAAAAATTCCAGAATATCGGATTGATAACAATATTTTGAGTAGTGAGGTGAAATCATTAAAAACTATGGTTGAAGATATGCATAAAGTCATTCAAACTGGTCAAGATCATCTTGTCATATTACTAAGGATATTTGTGATAAGATTCCACTAAAGTATATGTTCCTGATTCAATTAAACATGACTGTAGTATATTAAAAGGTGGTTGAGAACAATGCCAATATTTAAAATGAGATGTGCAATCTTGTTTCTGGACTCAATAGGTTGACCAAGGTGTATAAAGGTTTTTTATAAAAGGTTCTCACTCCACATTAGTATTTCACATTAGCTGTTATGGTTTCATCAACCTCTAGATGGCCATCTCATCTTTGGACAATCACTTGATCAGAAAAGTATCAAAGAAAAGCATCAGTCTTTATTGAGTGGTGTTGATAAGGAATGTATCTATGATTTTATCAAGAGAAGAGACCATGTAACTGATTTAGTGAGGTTCCATTCAAATATATCCAATGATGCTCAATAATAAATCTCTAATAAAATGTACATCTACTTTACAATAATTTATTATAATAATAAGATTACTAATCACCTTAAGTATCTGGTGAATCAATTGAAGATACCTCTTGTCACTCAAGACGTCAAAACCATGTGCATATGATTATGGAATTTACACACACTCTATAATTTTTTTCTCGTAAAAAACATGATTTTGAAAAATCCATGAAGTATGATGGATAGAAAATATTATATTTGGTCAACCTCTTGAACCCTTATCTCCATGCTTGGAGTACTACAATTGCGGCTCCTGTAGCATCTCCTTTGAGTCCTGGACTACCTTGTGCTACCAATCCATCTTCTTCCACCTCTTTCGCTTTAGTGACATGTCTGTTTTTCAGTATCTGAGCCACATCAGACTGGTCATTATTAAGAAAACATTTCATCAGTTTTCTACCCTACCTACCCTTTCACCTTCTATCATTGATGGATTCCATAGTCTTCCCTAAGTACTGCTTCTACCACATACAATTTCGCACCTCTTTGTTCTCCATATTGTGTCTCATGAAAAGGAAAATCTATGTCTGTTGACCGTATTATGAAGTGAAGGTTGAATTTTGTTGGGATATATTTGATTTTCCACTTTTGTTGTAATGGACTTTATCCTTTTATTTACTAGAATGTGTCATGTGGTTGTTTCTTCACTTTCCATTTTTCTTTTTTTTCACTTATCCTTTTGAAAATCCCAAAAGGGGGAGAAATGAATTCAATTGATAATTAAATAGGAGAAAATTTTAGCACTGCTACCCTGAGGGGGAGAAACAATGTGTGTACATAAGATACTCGACTACAAATATCCCGAAGGACTTCTTTTTTTTATTATGAATAATATACCTTTTAAGGGATGAAGGGGAACCTATACATGACCCTTGGTCCCACGACATAAGGCCTGACATGACTTGAGAATACAAGACCCGAAGGCCCAGAGGCATATCATGCCCAATACATGACCTGATGGTCCATCACACTAGAACTGCACCTACCTAACTTCTGCATCATTTCTCACATAGCTCTACACCCTATATTGATAATCGGCTAGCATTTCCCTATACAAAGCTACATGGTTCCTGGTCTTGATGGATATTTCCATATCCTATCATTCTTCCAATCAGAATAGCTCTTCATCTGGTGATTTATATTCATGTTTCTATGATCCTCTTCTAGGTCCTGCTCTATGTGAATTGGGCTACTTTATGGTCTCAATGTTTTGAAGGCCCTCTTTCCCAAAGTACTTTGATGGAACGAAGGACCTTGAGACCTGTAGGCCCAAACTGGTGGCCCAAAGGCCCAAATCGGGTGAATAGTTCTGGCTGCTAAAGTACCGAACAGTAACTGTTACAGTACGACTACAGTACCTTGGAAATTTACCTCCACTCGATTTTCAACAAGGGTCTCTTGGATGCCTAGTAGGATCTCTTACCATAGGGGTATGGGGTCGTTGGCTACATAATTGAAGTGAATTACCCTTTATGATATTTATTACCCATCATCTTTAATATCATGATTTGACAAGTAATCAATTTATCTCTAAAATATTGGACTTGTAATTATCCTAATTTTTGATCATAAAAAAGAGGTAGATTGTTGGGATCCTTATTTTTTATTGCTCACAAATCATGTTTGTAGATTGTTGGACTTCTCATGTTTTAAGGCACACAAATTATGTTTGGAGACTATTGGAATCTTTGCATTTTAATGCTTACAAATCATGTTTAAACTCTTACAAGATCATGATTCCTAATCTCACAAATCATGTTTGAATCTTGTAAACTATTTTTAAACCTTTTTTAATTATGTTTTATTATGATTATGTTTAATATTAATCCATTAATTGAATATAGATTCTTAAGAAATCATTCATATATTTTTATAAGATTGTGAAACTATAAACATGCTACTAGTTATAGAATTTCACAAAGTCTCTGTCACTGTAATCCTGCAATTGATACACGATTCTTGCAAAGGAGCTGACATTATTTTCGTTCTACTATTTCCAAGACACCGTAATAATGAACCGTTATGAATTTTGACAAAGAACCATACACAGTTACTCGAGACACCTTTTATCAGGCACTGTAGTCTTTCTTCCAGTTCTAGAATTTACAAAGGAACAGGCACCATAACTAAGAAATTGGTTTCAGATCTCAACTAAACTACGAAATTTTAACTATCTCACTGCAACTTTGACACCATTCCATACTTAATTGGTTTTTCTATAATTTTAAATTAAATTTAAAAGGTGCTTCTAATGGACATATTTGAGCTATTTGATGACACTGAAATAATTAATGATCTCTTTCATACCTATTAGTAGATAGTACAAGGTATGAGGTGTGGAGATCATGCACATTATTGGGAGTACCAAAATAACTTGAAATAAAAATTTGAAACTGTGTCACTTGAGATGGGTATGTAGTGTATCAGTGGAATGCATGAAAAAGAGAAAAACAACCATACATAGAAAAAACATAAGGAATAAATTTTAAATCCTACTTGATGAAAACAAATAAGAAGCTATTTTGAACCATCATGAATGCATTTTCAAAGCAAGTCAAAAGAGAAGAGGAACATCTCATTGCACTGGAAAAATAGAACACTCGACTCACAATACTCTGTTTTTAGAAGTGGAATGGAAAATTTCATTTGCTATATCCAAAGAGTCTAGAGCTATATTTTGGGACACATAGAGCCTTATAAACATCATCTCATTACGTTTCTCTCTATTTTGCATTATTTTATTACTCTTTAACTGTATTAAACACAGACACTATCTCCTTCACTAATCTAAAGGATACGATATATCCTCACTAAAATATATTTCTATACCTTGTCTCACCTACCTATAACTATGGAAGAAGTCATGTGTGACCTGGATATTAGTTTTCCCATGTAGAATAGTGGAAGATGTATTGTGACCTAGAGAATCGTGTGTACTATTATTAAACCTAATCGAGGATGTGGATAAAGATTGTTATATATTTCTTTGTTGTAGGTGATGACCAAGTGGAGTGGAAAATGTCTTCAAATGAGCCTGAATCACTTTTTTTCACTGGGTCATTCAATTTATTCTTTCTATATATTTATTTCATATTTCAAAAAAAAAATTGACTTTGATAGATGGCCATCAATAGTAGTTATAATTGTTTTTCCTTAATATAATAGTTTCATGTTTTGTATCAATATCTAATATTGCTATTACTAAGATTAAATCAATATTTTCACAAACTATTTTAATAATGAAGCTATTATAATTTTACAACCATTATTAACTGACAATTTTTATATAAAATTTGGGAAAACTTTTATATTATTTTTTTAATTGAAATATTTGTAAGAACTAAATTTACCCCCCCCCCTCTTATGTGTCATTATATGACTAGAAAGACTAACCTAAATATGTATTCTAAATCTAAATATGCTCACATGCCCCCAAAATGGGTGAAATAATATGATAATCCTCATGTATTTCCTTATAATAAGGCTGGAACAGTCCTTCATTAAGAGAAGTAAGGATATTCACCTTACTTATGTGATCTTATAGAGTAGTCCATGTAGATTCACTAAAGGAATATGAGCATATCCCAAGTATTGTGTGGTTTTCACATGGTTATCCTCAATTAAAAACGAGATATGTGACCAATCTTGGGGCTTTAGAGTATGTCAATTAAAATTATAAAAAATAATATCAGCCTTTTTTGTGGATTGTTCTGATCTGACATGGTGATCCCAAGCTAGAACAGGTGTATGAAGTTGATCTTGTGCCTTTCAAAAATTCCACTGTATTTTTTCAACATTCATATTCCCATGTATCATTTCTTGTACTTATCTCACCTATTGAGCCTCATTTGGAACATATATATGAGCATGTTAAATGAATCACCATTTATCGTTCTATTCTGATAATCCTCCTAGAGAGGAGCATTAATGCGTGCTTTATCCTGTACAATCACATGTTCTCAATTATCAGAGTGTTGAGTTGTCTTGGCCATATGTATAAGAGTATGATCTTATCCTTTTATCTATAAAAGTTCTGAAATATGGTGGTGAATCACATCACCTATTTCTAAAATACATTATCACTTTAGATATTTATTTCAGGTATATAAGCCTACACATTCTCCATTTCCATTATCTATTGAAAAATATCTTTGATCAATTTTTGTATAATTTCCCACTTCATTCCTCCATGGCCCATTGGATTATGAAAATGTTATTTATGCATGGGGATGGGTGTATGATCTACCCCACCCATGTTTTATATGAGAATAAAACTACATACTTTTCCTGAGCTAGCAGAGATACGATCATGCTACTAGTTCCTTCTAGAGTATGCTGGTAGGCATCCTCAATTAGATCTGGTATTTGAGATCTATAATGAATATTAAATGACATCCTACTTCTATGATTCTTCCATGTATCTCATACATGGGAATCAAATGAATTTGTGTGTTGGGTGGTTCCCTTAGAATCTGAATGATGGTTACTAAAGGGACAATTTTGGCGATGGTGGTTCAATGGTACGCTCCTCAATGGAACATAAACCTAAAGGGATGACTATATGGCCTCCTGATCTACCTTTATCAGATATGGAAGGTGGAATTTTTCACACTTTAGGGATATTATCCAGAAGTAGTTGGTGGTGGCGATGAGGGCTCCTGGATTAGAGGAAGCCTTTTCAGGGTGATATAAATTCATTGGTTTTTGGTGCATGGAAAATATCTTGGGGTAGATTCCATGGTTTGCATTGTACCCTGGCATTTATACTCCCTAAATATCATATTATCTACCTAATTTTGGAGATATTGAGTTGGTGATATTTAATTGAGACCTGGGGTGTCACAAAAACAGATGAGTTACCAGAGAAAATGCTGGATGATGAAGATGCTTCCTCAGATTGGGATTTTATTGATAAGTGTAGTTTCTAAAATCACACATATAATAAGGAACAACGGTACTGATCAATTTTTTTAATATGCATTCTAACTATTAATCACATATGCATGGTTGACACAATTTTCATATATTTCTTTTCTAGCCATTCTGTTCACGAGGACTTTTGAATGTGATGATGGACTTATAATAATCCCCAATTATAATGGACATACTACTTTTTTGTATATATGGTTTTCAAAACAATGTGTCCTAAGAGATCAATACTGATTCTATGAAATTATTTTTCATATGAGGAGAAAAAAACATGGATTTATGGACTATTAACCAATTGTTTGTTACTTGAGATCTTCATGTTTTGTTCACCATTTTTGTTTTTTCAAGATTTGACACATACGTGGGATTGTATCCCCTGGATATTTTGACTGATAGATATTTTAATGAATCACTCAATCATAATCATTGGGTTTACAAATCTATTTCTTCATCCTTAAAAACATCAAATGGATCCCTTATACATTGGTGGTTGTGGACCTACTTTCCAAAGGCTGATGCTCTTTTGTTTTTTCAGGCCCATCAACTCTTGTGTACTTAAATTGGTCTAGAGGATGGGTGGTCAAGAACATCACACCCTTAATGGGGGAGTTATTTCATACACCAAGACTATCTTAAAGATTTAAGATATGTTTTTGAATCTCTTCCTAATCAAAATATGGGACAGATTTCCCTAATGAAAAGACTATAGGTTAATTATATTTCTTATGAAAAAGTTTGGGATCAAATTAGTGAATCCATATATATATATATATATATATATATATATATATATATATGTTTATTCATCATTATATGGTAATGAGTAGTTTTTTATATATTGAAGTCATATAATATAGTGCTTTAGATCATTCTTTCATGTAAGGAGGAATTTAATATTCCATGTATGGTATTGATCAATTATGAGGCCCCCTACATATCACAATTATTTCATAAATATGAACCCACATAGTTCATTAATCCTATATAATTTAATTTCATGTGGGTATTATATATGTTCGGGTACTAAGACACCAAATATTCGATCTCAATCCCAAATTGGGTGTCCTATGTATCCAGATTTTAGCGAGAATTAGATGTTCTGTTGTTCTCATTATTTTAGGGAATTTTTATTGGGGTTTCCCATGTCATTTAGAGACTCATAGTGATGATGATATGATTACCAAAACACACTTATATCACATGATCTATGCTCTGTGTGTGAATAAAGGGATGAAGAATGATCATTTTATTGCTACTGATTAATGAAATATGATTTGGGTCTATGTTGAAATTATTTATCCTGTTGATTAGGTATTGAAGAGAAGTATTACATATCTTGGTTATTCCAGTACTAAGATTCATCATAGCATGGTAAGTTTCTCGCTCTGCTAATGGATGAGAAAAAGTGATCATCTATTATAACTAAATGTGTCAGACTAGTTTAGAATTCTCGTTCGTGGTAGTAATTATATCAAAACGCGTGTTTTATTTAAGCTCAAGCCTTAGGAAGGCATCTTACATATCATGGTTTTTGGAGGAATTAGATTCATCATATTTCATTTTATGTCAGGTATTACACACTAAGGATTCCCTATACAATTAATGGGGTTGATAGATATGTTCATTATTACTCACTAAGCCCACATGCTCCATGCTTAGTGTAAGATATAAGGGATTCAAAATAGTCAATTTCATTACTTTGAATAAGGGAATTAAATTCTAGGGTTGACCTAGTTGATCAATATAGGGCTCAAACCTCTAATAGAGGTAACATACTAATCCTAGATATGAAAATAATTTGAGTCATCAACGTTAAATTTATATCAGGGCTTTCATATTGATGATGACCTATATATGGGGCTTACAAACTAAGGCTGCCCAATATTTAGGGCTTACACACTGAGGAAAGACAATGGTATCATGTCCATGTACACCCTATTAACATGGACATATTATATAGACGAAGTCGCATGTCCCAATTATCATGTCTTGAGAGCCATTGGATGACATGGATAGACACGTATATATGGTGTCATGATAGTCATTGTCGATTAGTCCAAGGGTGTAATGTATCTCATTCGACACATCTCGAGATGTCGAGAGACCGAGATGAGATGTTTAAAGAGCATTTTGATCCCCAACTAACTTTCCTTGAAGGTGTTGAAATATCTTATTTATCATGTCTAGATTATTTCTCAATATTCATCTTACATCATCAAAATCCATTACATGAGTCAGTTGATGTGTCTAAAGGACATCTCTAGTCCTGGGTGATAGACTGAGTGGGTTTTCGAGTGATCTATGTGGGGTTATTAGGGGGAACAATATGACTCACTCTGACATGTCTGGAGTATTCAGAGTGTCCCATATAGCATGTTGGATAAGTGTTCAAAGTTATAGGTGACATGTCACAATGCTATTGTGTGGCTTTGGGTGAATCACATAGAGTGCATGAGGGCCACCGAGAACGTATTTCACAAAATTTTTCTATTTTTAATCATATCTCGAGCCCTTTTGTTATGATGTCCATATGTTTATTCAATACCGGTTCCTTTGAGTTTCACAAGATCTAGAAGTCATGCAGTATGTTCTTTGAAAGACATTACCGAAGTACCTCATTTGATCATTGAATAATAACACAAATTACATTAATCTGATAACATTATTTCTTTGTCTGTCCACTTGTGTATTACATAATGGAATGTTTTCAATTGTGTGATCAGTTTCTATGAGAAATCTACAGAGGGTGAGATTCGAATCATCAAGATTCCTACCATTCAAAGTCTTACAGTCCAACACCCTCTTCATGTTAGAGTGGGTAATTTATAGGAATCACTACCCCCATTGTTCTTCTCATTTTGTGGAGTATCTATCACATGACTAGGATCAAGTCAGTGATTTGTTAAATCACTACTCATCTTCCTGAGTCTCTAATGTGGACCACTCTGAGTGTGTCTCCTAATTATCAATGACAGTTAGTCTCCTCCACCAGTTCTTCATTAATTTAATTATATCTAATTAATGGGGACTTGTATGTCCGTGTTAATTGGTCAAAGAACATAGATGTTGTCACGTTGAAATTATGAAGAGGCTTCACAAAATACATATGCCTATCGAATGGCATTTTAAAGACTTTAGGTGACTTTTATCAAAGAAACATGCGAAAAAGATGGTTTTTACAAGGGCTCATGAAGCTAAATTGTGAGTGTTTTTAGCATGTCGTATGCCTTTCAGTGACTGTGAACATAACTCACCTCTAACCTTTTGAACCACTTTGTTTTATGTGAAAAATTATTGGAGTCCTGAAATATTGCATGAGTAATATTAAAGAAATAATTTATATTTATTGGTGATGTATCACATGACCGATATGAGTCACATGGGGGTGCATGATCATTCCATGTTAAAATAAATTGTTTAATATTTAGACAACTAGAGATTTACCTGGGAAACATCATGTGGTGAGGATGACCAGCCAAAGGGCTCTTCTGAGATGAGGCAAACACGTTGTTGAGGACTCCTGATTTATTAGGGGTCGACAGGGGCGCATCGCATGTCTTTTAATGAGTGAGAACACCTATCACGTCCTCCCATTATATCTAAATTATTTTATTTTAAAAATATTAAGGATTATGTGATTTCTTGTGGGAAATTTCATGGATTTTTGCTCGATTTTTCAATGATTTATCACTAGACCAATATGCGTCATGTGGAGTGTATGTAAGAATGTAGTGCACAAGTCTATAAATCTATCCTTAGAGAACCAAAAGGGATACTCAGACATACTTGAGGACTTATATAATTTTTGGATAACAAGACAAAGGTATTTCATGAGACGATGAGTACATCACTCTGAGGTCGTGTAGGGTCTCGTATATGACCTGGATTGTGTGTCGGGTGTCCTTTAGTAACCGCAAATACAACTCACCTCCTACACATTATCTCCTCCATTATCTCCTATAATGTTATTGAGGTATTCTGAGTATTCCTAAATGTCACTAAGTGATTTTAGTCTTCCCAACTATGTTATGGAACATGGTATTCATGACCACTAAGGGTATCTACATTTTATTTTTATCCCACTTTATTTTTGAAGGATTTTATGTAGTTTTTTTGGAACATGCCAATGAGAAACCATGGGACCTTAGAGAAATCATTTGGTTGTATATGAAGCCTTTTTGTGAGCATGATGGTTTGACGAGTTAGACTTTATGGGACATTCCATGGTTCATACTTCATGCTTGGATCCTTCTCATGACATTGAAATGATTACATGATTGGGTGTCCTTGAGAGGCCCATGTGATCTTCATGTCTCGACTATCCCTTTATTTTTTTTCTTTTGGGGGAAAATAATACCCATATCTATGTAATTATTCCTTTGTGATTATTCCAAATTCTATATAGTGGGAGATAATAATCTAACTCAATTTTATTGACATTGAAAACTAAAAGAATCTAAAAAATAATAAAGTGCTAAGTAGAATTCATATAAAAATATTTGATGTATTATGTCACAATACAACCTAGAAACTAAATTATACTTATAAAATTGACTAATCAAATATATCCAAAAGGTAAATTCCTAATATACATAGGCTAAAAACTAGAACATTGGATTCATCAAATGTTTAAAGGTAATAATTTGAACCTGAGAATGAAAAGGTAATATAAATAAGTGGAATATAAATTACCAAATAGACATTATTCCAAACACCACTCAATGAGAAATACTACCACAATCAAATAGACATCCAATGTAATGAATACACCAAAATAAAACATAACATCTATAAAAGAAGCCCCATTATATTTGTGTGACAAGTTGTTCACAGTTACACTGGTCTCCGCCATCACCCATGTTTATTTAAAACAAGCACACCCTACACATCCACATTTTTCTTTCCCTTTTCCAAGACCTTGAGAAACATTATCTAAAAAAAGGGGAGGGTAATTTTAGGGTGTGATAAAAACAATCTAGTGGGAAATCACCAAATGGTTCATTAGATGATTTTTAAGAATACACCATTTCTGTTTAAATTTAAATAAAATATTTTCATATAAAATAAATTACACATTTTACATCATATATGTTTCCAATTCAATATATGAAAAATATATATAAACTATCTTAAAGTAAAATTTTAAATAAATAAAAAAATATGAATTAAAATAGAACCCCAATTGTTTTTATGTAATTATAAAATCAAAATAATGATCCATGGTCATATTATCTATGTTTATTTACATTAGAGATATAGGATCCTCAAAATACATAGTAAATCAGCATAGATAAATGTTTGTAGACATTCCCATAATGTACATGATGTCAGGATAGAATCAATGAACACCTATCTTGGGAAATACATAATAATGTTGGTTTAGTTAGTGTTTCATCATTAATCAATTTATACGGAAATAGAATCTAATAATTCTTTTCCCAATGACCCACGAAATAGATAGGCTACAATTTTCTTTCAATAAATCAATTAATTGGGGTAAATTCAGACTTTTCAACAAAAGTAATCATTCACACTTCAAGTACCGAATTTGTTCATTCAAATTTAAATTTAATTAATTTAAAAATTATTTTGTTTTAATCAAAATCTTGTTCTTTTAATTATTTATTCATTTAATTCTATTTTCCAGAGTATTATGTACCACCCTTGGATTTTAAAATAGTAAACTACATTCGAAAATGTATGTGATAAACCACATTGAAACCAAAAAACAATGATTATTTAAGTATGATTGTTTAATAACATCCTATCAATTATTAGATATCTGTATGTTTAAATTACTTCTATAATATATACATTCTAAATATGATGATAAATTTATAGTAAATTATCAATCAATGTTTTTAAATTTCTTTTTATCCATCAAAATAGGTTTTCCTAAAAAAATCATTTATTTATATAACTATTATAATTATTTTCTATAAAATATTTAAAATATATTTTAAAAAATATATAATCTATGATATCATCGTACTAAAATTAAATTAGGTTTAAATTTTGTGATTTTTTAGGAAAATATTGAATTTTCAGAGAATAGTGAAAAAATGATATTTTTATGTAAAATTGGCATTTCTTATGAAAACTGAATTAATTTAAAAGAAAAGACATTATTATAATTTTATTTCAAGTTAAAATAATTATTATATTTTAATATTTAATAAAAATAGTAATATTTAAATCATATTTTTATCAGATTATCAAATACGTGTATTTTATGGAATAAAAACAACCTTTTCTGAAAACTGTTTTAAAATACATAATTTTTCTCCACAAAAATGAATAAAAATAATCAATTTTGAGAAATTATCAAAATTTAAATTTTATATTATATATATATATATATATATAATTTTAAATTCATATAATGAATATTTTATTTATATTGTCAATTTTAATTAATCCTTTCCTAAAAAATATTTTCCTCAAAAATCATCTTTCTATCCTACTTGTGAGTTTTATCTAAAACTAAAATCCTTTATATCAATGAATTTATTATGATAAAATAGATTAAAAATGTCAAATAATACTAATTAATATTCATTAATAATCTGTACTTAATTTTTGATCAATATAAATAATAACTATAGTAAATATTTATTACCATATAAATAATAAGTTAATTATGGGTAAAAATATTTAACAAATAATAGAAACTATGTTACCCGTATTATGTTTATATTTATATTTATATTTATATTTATATTTCATTGATATTATTATTATATTTAATTCATATTGTTTTTAATTAATAAATTTTTAGGAAATCAACATGATAAAATTTATATTTTGAAAAAATAAAAAATAATCATATTTTGGAGTAATATAAAATTTCAATTAATATATTTCTTTTGATGAACTAATTAGATTTTGAAATAAATGAAATTTTAATAAAATATTATCATGAAACTATTATTTATAAATTTAATTAACAATATTTTTTATGATGTCAAATGTAATTTCTATACTGTTTAAAAAAAGTTATTGTCAATAAAACCCACCATTTTTTAATATATGTTAATTCATATTATAAAAGTGAAAATTAATATATTTAAAAAAATATTTGCATAAAATAATTAATTTTTTAATCATAATTTAGAATTTACCAAAATATTATTATTTTATTATTTTTTGAGGTAACTGAATTATTTTGTAAAATTTTAATATGGTATAAACCAAAAGTTTCTATTATGACATCCTAATGAACAAATAATGATATAATAAATAATATAAAAATTATCCACATAAAAATATATTTTTAACATTTAAAATAGTGTTATTTGGTGTTTATTTTATAATTTCTGCAATGACACTATGAATCCTTCAAAACCTATAATCTATTTTTTTATTTTAAAATCCTTTTTAAGGAAATTATTCACTTAAATATGACAATGGGAAATATTTTAATACTTTTGTACCTTTTCCTTATAAAATAATTAAATCCACTACTATATGGTAGAATAAATGGTCTAAAACCATGTTAACTTTTTTGGTTTTGGTTATTTTATTTTATAGATTCCAGAACCAATGTTTGATAAATAATAATGAATTCTATACTCATTTACTATATAAACCCTCCCATTCCCCCTTTTATTTTAACCCAAAACCCATTTAAGATGTAATTACTCTTACCTCACCACTCTAGAGTTCTCCTATGGTTCCAAGGATATCTGAAGGATCTCTAACCATGAATTTTGAGTCACCCTCTCAACTTATGTGATCACCCACCCTCCTTTTATTCATGAACCTATTTTATGTTATGCCTCTAATGGTTTAGTTTTTAGATTTTGGATATGATTTTAAATATCCCCCTTACATTATATTTTATTTTTAAATTTCGTAATACCCCTTTCAGTATGATTTATCCCCCATATAAACCATTAAATACACATGTTACTATCACCAAATTTAGTAAGGGATCATACCCTTTCTTATTTATTCAAGTTTCTTCATTTCCTTATTTATTTTATCTCTAATTAATATTGATGGGATATATTTTCCATATCCTCATTACGTCCTATTTTTTGTCTTAATGATGATATAACCCTTTCAAATTCATTAATCCCTTACATTGAAATTTATATTCTCCTGTTACACTTTTGTAATACCACGTCTATTTTTAATGATGACTAATTTTGCAGTGAAAACATATACCCATTTTTTATCATCGGTGTTCAGTTTCATTAACATATAATTATTTTTTTAGGAATTTACCTGAATATATTTGACACTCATTTATCATGGAATAATTTTTTATGATAAGTGATTTGTTTTAGGATCAAGGTATTGCACTTAAGTGTGACAATTAATTGAAATTTATGGGAATTCCTAGAATTATATAGCACTACAATGCATTGGGTAAGGTTTTAGTTTCATGAAAAATTATTCAAGTGATTATACAGTGAACCAAATCCATAACAAGACTTTTTCCATCATGATGTCTTGGTTTTTAGCTATAAACTATGGTTATGATGAAGTGATTTAAGTTGTTTCTACATATCATATTTTTCATTTTTGTTATCTTGCTATATCATTTATCATTATACATGTTTATTATTATCACCCGTATTATTCTCCATTGATATGTGTATTTTCTAAAATTTATCAATTTATTTAAGTAAATATATTTTTATTCGATTACTGGGATTTATATCCCACCTTTTTCTTATGTATTTCCCCATGATACCTCATCTAGTTTATTTTACAATTGAATAATATGATCATGTAATAGAACACTTCAATAAAGATAATGTAATCCCTAGATTATGTTGACAGGTAATGAACCTAATTCCCAAAGACACTATAATTCTTAATATTGAGGGAATAATTTTGCGTAATTTTATGTATAAAATCATAAATTAACTTAAATAAAGATCTGGGTTATCATTTTTTGTAACATATATAATGTTTAGATATTTTCAAGTATTGGATTAGAAAACTCTTATTGAAGCCTTATGGATAAATCTCAGTATATGAAAAAATATAAATTTTTTAAGAATAAATTATTTGTTTTATGAAAAATATACATCACTATATAGATAATACAAGTGGATGTGACTCTTGAAAATATGTAAATGAGGTTAAAATTTGAAAACACCACATTGAGATAGACTAGACTGAGAACTGGTGCATGACAACATGCCTTGTTGGACAACTGTATTGACACACCTATGGGATATACTTTGGTAAATTCAAATGATCATTACGAGTTATTATTAATGGAATAAAAATTCCCATAAAATTATATGTTTGGAAACATATCATGGATAAAATATATTTATGCATAGAAATTCACAAGTTAGGGAATAAAAATCAGGTATAATATAACCCTTTAATGTTAATTGTATTCTTTTTTGTAGGTTTAATATTTTAAAATGTATAATTTTTTTTAAAAAAATGAGGTTGTTGTGGAAATTTAATAATTAATGGATCTATAAATATAAAAATCATATAAAGTTATGTTCTCTGTCAATATAATAAAGGAACAACATAACTCTATGAAAAGAATCATAAAACAGAAATCCTTCCATATTACAATAATTGATGATAGGTTGATTGTATTTTCATCCATCAGTAATTTAGGATTTTTTGGTTATAATTCATTCTTTATTAGTTATTTAAAGTTATTGTCTTCATTGTCAGTGTTTTCACTTTTTACTAATGGTCTCCTATCGAAAAACCTAGTTATCTGACTACCCTCAAACGTATATTTCTATTTTTTTCATTGGAATGTTTTATTAAGCATATTTTGACATGGGTTTTAATAAATATATTTTCATGTATCAAAACATTTCATACTAATTTTATTTTTAAATTGTGTGGATTCAATTTATGAAATGGGGAATAATGTAATGCCCCCAATTTTAAGAGAATCTATGTTTGATAGCATATACATTATGAAACACTTAACCCAAACAAGCATTGATTATTTAAATATAACATTTTTTCTTTCACAATAAATTTTGAGCTATTATTAGCATGATCTAATTTATAAAATATATATTTTTCTTAAATATATTTATAAATGGGTGGTAAATAATCAATCAATTTTTTGGTAATGTCTTCTTGTTCTTCAAAATATGTTTTCCTCAAAAACGATTTCTATTTATTTTTATAAAAATTATTATAATTTAGTTGAATATTTATAAAAAAAGTTGATAAAAAATCCCTTTTTTATATCATCCTATCAAAATAATTTTAGGGTGAAATTTTTTAATTTTTTCAGAAAATATATAATTTTATATTGAAGAGTGAAAAATTCTGTTTTTATGTAAAATTTTCTTTTTTTTATATAGATTAATTATTTTAAATTTAATCTTACAACAATAATTATATTTTTTGGTAATTTATGTATTATTTAGTTATATTAAATAATATTAATTATTTTTATAACAAAATTATATTGGATTTTAGTATATGTTTATTTTACAGATTGTAAATACATTTTATTAAAAAATTAAAATGCATATTGTGTGACAATGATAATTAATTAAAATAACCCCTAATTTGAAATGATCTAAATTAATACTTAGTATTATTAATATATATTTATGAATTGACAATCTTATAGTGAATCTTACTATGTTTAGAATTAGTGTAAAATCATATTTTCCTTAGAGAAATGTATTTTCCAAAACAACTAATTTCCATCATGACTGGGGGTTTTATTTGAAATTAAATCATTCCACGTATATGAAATTTTTATGATAAAAATTATTCAACCTTTTGAATAATATTAATTAATATTTGTTAATTAGTTCAACTAAATTATTTAATTATATGAATAATAAATTTTGTAAATATTAATTCCCCTAGAAAAATTTAAAATATGTTTATTTAGGATTAAAATAAATTGATAATGACTGCATAAAAGGTAACCCTAAAAGTATGATTATTAAAATCACAATTTCATTTAAATTATTATTATAATTATTCATAAAATTTTTTATTTAAAAATTATTAATAAATCAGTTTCATAAAAACTCTATTTTGATACTATAAAGAAATTATATTATTGAGTAATATTCAATTTCAATTAAGATATTACATTTGTTGAGTTAGTTGATTTTTGAAACAAATTAAATTTTAATAAAATATTATTGTTAAATTATGATTGAAAAATTTAATTCATGATATAAATTTTAATAATTCAAATGTAATTTCGATAATCGTTGGAAAAATATTATTCTAAAAAACCTCTACTTCTCAATAAATGTCAATTATTATATTAAAAGTTATTATTAAAATATTCTGAAAACATTTTGGATAAAATGATATTATTTTTTAAACATGCTTTTGATGTTATACAAGGATGAATTTTTAAGAATTTTCTGAGAGAGTTTAATTTTCTTATAAAATGTAAATATAGTATAAACATTTAGTGTGTATTATGTAATCATAATGACCAAATAATGATTTAATAAATACTATAAGAGGAATCCATGAACAAATATATGTATACCTTTTAAAATACAGTTATTTTATGTTTCTTTTATAAAATTAATTAAAACCTTTATGAATCATCAACAACCAATAATATATTTTAATGTTTTCAAATCATTTCTTAAAGGACATGTGTCACTACAACATTACAAGGGTCGTATTTTAATAATTTCGAACCACAAAACAATAACATAATGAAAAAAAACTCTTATTTGGAATAGAACAAGGGTAATAACCATTATTTTGTTTTTGGTTTCAGTTGTTTTTATATATAAAGTCTAGAACCAACGTTTGATATATAATAAATAATTACCCACGCATTTCCTATATAATCCCACCCAGTATAAAAATTTCAATTCACTAAAATACTTGGAAAACATCATTAGTTATACGTACTCTCTATGGAATCCTCCCAAGGTTCCAAAAATCTCTCTAGATGCTCATCCTAAGCATTCAGAATCACCCTCTCAAAATATGTAATCTATCACTCTACATTTAGTTTAGAAACTATTATATGTTATAACTATTAATTTTCGTTTTTTTAAAGTTAGGAGATGTTAATTTCTGTCCCCCATACCGTTAATTTCTTACAAAGATGATTATACACACCGTTAACTCTAATTAATCCCCATCCCCTATAAACCTTTATGTATACCCATTGACATACCAAAATTAAGTAATGGATCTTCTAATGATCCCCTTAATTAATTTTTTTAGAATATTAAGCATGATCTGTTAAGCCAACCCATACCCCCAATAAATTCTATTAAGAAAAAATATTTTTATAAATGGATTAAATGTGGATAAATGTTATTTCATGAGAAATTTGTTTAAAGAAAAAAAACAGACTAAAATGCGAAGAAAAAAAACCAGAAACTGATGTTGCAAAAGAGTAGCACAAGTATTCAGGCTTTAAAATGAAGTTTTTTTAGGGCCTATATCCTAATTATCCCATATATGTATAGAAAATAATTATATAAAGTCCTTGATGTTAGGCAACATTTAAGTATTGAGGGAACCATGCTCTAAAAAATACACTAGCAACAACATGAATACCAGTACCCATTTTCAATCATGGTAGTTCACCTTCATGAAAACATAAATATTTTATTGTGACCCAACATGTATGTATTCCATAGTATTTTAATATGGAATAAAATGTGATGATAAATGAGGGAATTGTTTTTAGTTTATATGGAGAACATATGCATGAGAATGAAATTAATGTAATTAGAGTGCCTGATATCATATAGCGATCCAATGAATTGGGTAATTTTTTAGTTTCATGATACGTCATTAATGAGATTGAATACTGATGTTAATCCATCACAAAGATTTTCCCATCATGAAATCATGGAAGTTATCATTGTCATATGTTTATGTTGTAATTTTTTATGTTATTTTAACATCTCCCATGCTGCCTTTATGTTATCATGAAATATCATTCCACATTGTTCTTTTTTATCATTATCATCTATATTATGATTAATTTTTAGGTCTATTTCCTAACATGTCTTAATTTCTTCATTTTGTTCCACATTTAATCCATTACAGGGCTTTATATGTCACTAATTTGTTATGTATGTCCCCATATTTTCTCGTACATTTAAATGTATTATGCAATAAAATAAGCATGTTAAGGATGTTCTTAAAAAAGATGGTTTAATGCCTATTTTACGTTTTATGTAATGTAACTAATTCCCAATTACATTATACTTACCAATATAACAAGATGTATTTTTTGTAGTATTATATAATAAATGAAGAATTAGTTTTTAATAATGATCATGGTTTTCATAGATCCAATTTCAAATAATTTCATCAAATAATTTTCAATTCAATAATTCATTCTCAAAATCCAATAATTCTATCATATCCTTTAATAAATGGTTTAATTTCAAATATCAAAGAATTTTTAAATTAAACGTCTAATATACTCAATTTAAGGGTCAAAATGGAAAATCATAACCAAATCAAGCTAGAAAATTAATGAATCTATTGTTGGGAAAATCAATACATAATTACCCACAATAAGCCTAACTAATTTAATGATTAGTCACTTGAAATGGGAATAGATAATAGAGAATATATGTAAAAGAAGATCAGAGTGGAAACCCTATATTAAAAATATATCAGATTAATGTTTTGATCCACAAATAACATGTGGATTCATTGCGTTATATGGCAGTGAGGGGATATAATATGATAATTTCATTTGAGGTAAGTAATACTTACTAGAGGATGATCAATCACATCCTCAACACTTTTATCTTAGAAAGATATAGGTCAAAGGTGCTAAAAAGAAGCATGAGATACTCCAAAAGACAACGGATATCATTAAGGTATAATGGTAGGTATTTTAAGGTTATAATGGGGATTTAGGGATTTTATTTATAATTTATAATGGATTAAAAACCATTTCATAACATTTTCTGGGTCATGTGGCATGGTTTGTATCACCTTGAGATTTAGTGAATTTTTTTTTCAAATAAAACATACGTTTTTATGCCTTCAGTTACATGAAACATTAATTTTATCTTTGGTTACATGCGACCTTAATCTTAAATGAAACATGACATGTTTTTGAAATTTTATTATTTAATTTGATAGTTATCACATAGCCATTGTAATAGTTTGTATGAATATGATTAACAAATTTAAGAATACATATCTTTTATTAATTTATATATAAATATTTTGTTGGAATAAAAATTTAACAAATAAAATTAAAACAACATTGATTTAATTGAAATCATATTTGGAATAAACTATTTTTATAAAATTAGAAACGTTTTACCTCAATCAATTAAATAAACAACTTTTGGTTAATTATTTTAATAAAAACTATTTATAAAATTTTGAATAAACTAATTATAATTAATCTTATTTAGTTCCAAGATAATAGATAAGAATAAATGTAATTATAATCTTAAAAGATATATTTTCCTAAATACCATTTTTTCACCTTTTTTCACACATATAATTAAACAAATTTTTAATATTTTAGAAAATTTATGTTAATATTTACTTTTTATATCATTATATAAAAATTATCATATGTTCATTGTTTAGTATTTTTTCTCAAAATAATAATTTTTTTGATAAATATTGAAAAACACTAACTTTTAATTAAAAACAGAATTTTTTAAAATAATTTATAAAATAAAATAATATTATAAAATAAATTAAAATTAAAATTATTTAAATTATATATATATATATATATTAATCCAATATAGGTATTTATAATCAATTTCATTTTCAAATTAGATATAGAAACTTTATAAACCTTTGAACATGTTTTCATTGAAAACCTACATTCCCATTATGAAAATGTGATTAATTTTAAATGAAAATTTTACATTTATGTGAATTTATTTTGAAAAAATTGATTCTGTATTTTAAATTTTAATATATAATATTATATATAAATTTTAATATAATTTTTACCTAAAATATATATTGAAAACAAAAAAAATTAATTATCATGGTTGTGATACAAATTGGTTTACCGAGGGTTAAACTAAAATGATATTGGTTATAAAGAACTAAATTTTTTATAAATAAAAATTTTATTGAATATTTAATCACAATAATTTATAAGAATCCCGAATAATCACTTTTGGATCCATGTGTATTGATATAACCATGGGTAAAACTTTTCCATTTTTAAAATTAAAAGTGTGACACTCACCTAACATTTAAAAGGACAACCTTCTCATATATTCTTCATAGTAAAATGAACATTTGGTTGGGGAATTATTGGCACAAATAAACTTCCCAAAATACGTACTCTAATTATATAAGACTTATTTAATGTAAAAAATTCATCTTATGAAGGTTTTGAGGAAAACCAAAAGTAATTTTCTTGAATAACAGTTGGCGTTATATAATGAGTGTTTTTATTTTGTTTCTTCCTCAACATCAAAAAAATCATATTAATCCATTATAATATAATGAAATTAGATTATTAGATAAACTTATATTTTTTATATTATTTTAATTACTTAAAAAATTCTATATTTCCATCAATTGGGATATGAAATTATTATTTTATTTTACGATGAACTACCGCCTTGGAAACATATGTTATTCAGTTTTCAATGACACCACCCATTGTTTGGTATGATGATGGATATAATGTATATATATATATATTATTATAATAATAAAATTATACCTCTATATTCACTATATCATATAATAATTTTTTACCTTCCTTTACATTGGTGTTATGATTTCATTACTAATGTGTACAGTGGATTACCACCCCGCGAAGTTATATGATTGGATTCCACTATATCTTTAAATAGAAGATAATAAAGATTAATTTAAAAATTATTATATTCATGAAATATTTATGATATTAATGAAATATTTATCTTCATTTAATGAAAATTCATCACCTCCCTTTTTACCTACTAACTTATTGAATGATGATAACGTTGTTCTTGTATGTTTGGACTAACACCTTCACGATGTATTGTGACTCTCTATTTTTATCATCAGAACACATGGATAATATGCATGAGTATAATTAATGAAAAAATACATTATTTTTGATATTATTATCATATTTTAGAGAAAAATATTAAATGCCATTTTTTCATAATGATTTTTAAAATATTGAAACCTTACTTATGCATATGTACGACATACCCTCTCCATGATCAAAACATACATAATTTACAAAAAACTTTCCTTACTATTTATATTAAATAATTAATTGAATTATAAATATTAAAATTATTTCAAATTTCTTATTCTATAGATGATTTACACATGATCGATTTCGAAGGACAATATATAAAAAAACATGAATGAAAAACCAAGCAAAAATTTCCTAAAACATGAATTTAACATATAATAATTGTAAAACAGTTACTAAAAGGAAATATGTAAATAATATATCTTATTATATATATATATATAATAATAATTTAATATATTTATATTAAACTTATATTTATTTAATATTAGGATCTAATGAGTATGAATAATGTCGAGACTTATGGTAGGGGATTTCTAGTCTCTCTTTTATTTATGGGAGACAAGTAAACTCACCAGTCAATTCTAAATTTGGTTTATATAATTCCCATTTGAAATTTTTAATATTTTTTTCTCTTAATTTTCATGATATTTTTACATTTTCATTTCTTGTTATTCATTAGGGTATCTTATGAATCAAAATATTATTGAAATGGAAAGGGAAGTTCATCTCACATTAGTTTTATATGATACATGTGTCACATTCACGACATGATTGATTTATGTGGTTTATATAATTACCATGAATGTATTTTAAAAAGATAATATGAAAAAATATATGTATTCAAATATTCATAAAATTATATCACTTTATTTGTATTTATGGATCAAATGTTTCTAAATCAATAATGCAATTTTGTCTCAATTTTCTATCTGTTATACGTATGATTATGTTTTAACCGATATTATTATAATACGTGTATATAAATCACCTTTGGAATTTAGTATCATGTATTCTTTTAAATCAATTATAGTTTATATTTCATTTAATTATATTCAATCATATCAATTACATTTCTATGTTACCAATGTGGTAAAGATTTTAAATACATTCTCATCATTTATTAGGATTTCTTATAATTATTATTCCAATGATAGAATATAATGATAAATATCTCAAGAAACTCATGAAATTTATTGTCCTTTTATCATTTCGGGATAACACATTGTTTAGCTTATTTTTCCTTTCATTATTCACTAAAGCATAAAAAAGAATTTTTTTAAAAAAATAATCTTTTCATTTGAAAACTCATTTTCTTCCAAAACCATGTGTTCTAAAAAAATGAAAATGTTTTAAGGTTTTATTAATGTCATTTTTATCCATGTTTAACATTATATATATATATTTTTTTAATTCTATAATAATTTTATTTTAATAAAAATATCCTTTGGTATTTTGCAGAGAATGTAAAAGGAATCATTATGTAGTACATGAATGGAATTTTTCACCATCATGAGAATTATTTTCTTTGAATATTACATTATAATTATTCAAGGATATTTTAAAATGAATGTATTATAAACATGTTTTATGTTTTAATAATTTTTTTCAAAGAGGAAATTTTTTTTAAGAAATTATTTTTTTAAAAGATTCATTTATAAGATTGCATGTCTATTTCAAAATAAATTTATTTACAAAATGCTTTAGGTCTTAAAAAGTGATTATAAAAGAAAAGTTATCTTAATCAAGAAATTTTCCATGTGATTAATATTTCAAAATAATTTTTCATCTATGGTAAAATCCTCTAATGTAACATATGATTGAATGGGGATATGAACTAAGGATGTTATTTTTATTATTTCATTGAATGGTATTTGATTAAAACATGTTTAAGAATTTCATTTATCTAACATAGGTTATAACTTGAAAAAAGGATTTCAAACCCTATTTCATTCAGCAAGGGTAATGCGTTTATGATTTTTTGAAATGATTACGAAACATGTATCTTTTCCTTAGGTTATGATATGATGAAATTTTAATACAACCCATTTAATTTTATGGGTTTTGATATAATGAATTTTTTATGATACTATGGAAAATAAATGAATAAATTATATGATTGTTGATACCTATATATCAGTAAAATTAATTAGTTAATTATTAGTGTTATATAAAATCAATTCATACATGGAAACTTATACCAATATGAAAGATGGTACATTTTAGGTTATTTGTAACATCCCTAGTTTGATATCCATTGAACTGATTCCCCATGATAGGTAATAAAATGACCTGAGGAACACCTCTTCATTTTCCAGAGGCTTTCGACAAGACGCTTAAGTTTATAGATATACATTGGGGAGACTAAACCTTATTACCATTGTAATATCACAATATTAATAATATAAACAGATAAAACAACAAATATAAACAATTAAGGGGAAACATACAGAAAAATTTGGTATTTAACCACTTTTTATAACAATATAATGTATTTGATATAATTTTGGAAGTCATACAAGTAAAATTTCTAATACCAAAACCCTAAAAATCCTAAAAATATTTATGAGTCTCAACACTATCCTAAACATCCATGTTCCAACCCAACATCCCATCCCTATACCAAAAACTAGGTCCCTATCCTAAAACATTAACAGAAAGAAGTACCTTCTTATTGGATACCAATGATCCATAGAGGCCTGAGTAGGGTGTGATTACAACTCAATAATTCACCATCAATGGTTTCTATATCATAGACCAGTGTCTATAGTGGTATAACCAGGGAAACAATATCATTAATAAAACATGTAAAAAATGAACATGTTCTAATTTAATAAATACCCATTTAACTAAACATTATAAAGAAAAAAATTTCACATTTAAACCATTACTAATTGACCATTTTATAAATCATGTTTACTAGGGACAAACAATTGAAAAAACTGGCTTCATCGCATTTGGATCATATTACATAACAAAAGTAGTATTCCATATTAAATCCAAGGGGAATTAACTAATCATAAATTTTTAACATACCTCAGAGCCTCAGTCGAGTAATGAATACATGTCCAGATTATTTATAAGGTATAGATCTCCATCTCAACATCCAAAAAATTCATTACATAACACTTCCCTTGGATCCTCAGTCCAGATAATCTAACAGTATTAAAATTTATGGGGAATAAACACATAATACGACTCTTTTACCCATTAATTATAGGAGTGTAGTTTAGAGCCTTCATCTAACCTGAACTGTGTGTATAGATACGCAAGTGAATACCCCACATACAACCAATTAATGAGAAATTTATTCTTAATCGATTACACATTTACCATTTTCATGCCTTATCACAGTTCAAAAAATATACCTTTTCCAAAACAAACCATAATAAACACAAATACTGTTATAAAAAATTCCACTTATTCAATATTAATGTCCAGATAAAAATTAATATCAACTGATTTCCCCATCTATGAAAACAAAAAAAAATCAAAACAACCATTTAAAATCATCATGAAGGATGCCTTCTAAAATAGTGGTTTTCAATTGAAATCAATACCTATCCCCAAGATATTCATATAAATTTTCAACAATTACAAAGAATCATTTAAACAAATTTCCAAAAAAGGGAAACCACACGCTAATATCAAATCCCCATTTGAAATCTATAATGAAAAAAAATTAAAATCAAATGTAGGATAGTTTCTCTTTTTAAAACATTTCCCAAAACCCAAACATCATATTCTTCATTTATAAACTATAATCAACTAAAAATCAAAAATGCATTATTTCAACAATTCCCAAGGCACATTAAGAATTTCACAAAATTTGTCATGAAATCAATTAAATTTACCCTATAAATAGGCCTACACACTTTATTATGATTTGAAACCCATTCAATCTCATAAATATTTTATCTCTTTGTTCACCAATTTATTTTACCTTTTCCAAGTGTTTGGCATACCCCATGGATAGCTTTATTTCTATTCTCACATCATCAACAAACCCAACAGGTTTCGTAAAGGATATCACACCTAAATTTGTTGCTAAAAATTATTTACATAATGCCAGAATTGAAAATTCCTCATGAAAGGGAATTTTCACTACAACACACATATAAAACACATCAATACGTCGACAAAAATCATTAAAACCACCTACCTCACATTTGTGGGTGAACACTTTTTTAACCACCAAACTAGATCTGATCACAAACACCCATTATATACTCAACATTGAATATACCAAAAGTGTGAATGGTTTTGGGTTTTTGAATAAGTAGAGTGATTGTACAAGCCCTAATCTAGAAAAAGGACGTGATTGGTGGGTTAGACTCACCCAAATCATTATGTTTCACCCAAACGCTCACGAAATTAAAATAATATAAGGAGAATCATCCCTTAGAAGTATAGAAGAGTTTTTTCATCGCCATATCTACTGTAGGAGGATCAGAAAGGAATTTTTCTCATTAATCCTTAATAAATTAGATGAAAAAAAATATTTTCTATATATTTAAGGGACTCACGTTTTGAACATGTATTTTTTAATATCATGAACTAATCGTGCCTCTCCCTCTATCCACAAGGGCCATAAAAATGATTTCTTAGAAGAAACATCATGGTTTGGAAATCCATGCGGTTACCTTGTTACATCCTATATCTGAATGGTCGTTTTCCCACACAGTTTTCCTGTCCAGGCATAAAATTTGTAATAACCATTCTCCAAAATATACCCCCACAATGATTGACATGTTTTCTCTCTCTATTCATGTATTGAACCACTATGAATCCCCAAAAATGCATCATTAATAAATTCACTTTATTATCCAAAAATGAAGTGTAACCAATATTTAAACATGGACATACCTCAACAAAAGTATGTGATATCACAACCTCCTCTCCTTATAATGCATCATCCATGAGCTACACTTATGAATAATTATTATTCCCCCTAGAAAAATGGATGGGAAATGGGCACTCATATCAACTTCTATCTTCTATGATTCTCGTTGAACTCATCTATTCCATAATGACACTCAAACCAATGAGACTATCTCACCCAAAAAAAATCACCCAACTATGATTTCAAATATCCATCATGATGATCCTCAATGATGCATCCACCTCAACCCCAAATTATCAAAATTAAAAATATAAAACTTCTCTAGGTAACTTTACTAAACAACCACATATAAGGATACCGAAAAATATCAATACTACCCCAGAGATATCCAATCAGAAGACCTTCTATCCAATACTCTACAATTCATGTGATCAATTTCTTGGCTCTATCTCACATAGTTTCCAAAATTCTAATGGTGAAACATTCTTCATTCCAATAAATCAGAACACAAATTAGGAGAATATTTCTCGACTTACATAATTACACAACCTAAGGCCAAATGAACACACCCCATTTCTGAACATCTGATGCATAATCCAGTCATAAGATTCATCATGAGGTATTAGACCCATCAAAACCTAATCCAACACCCATCACCAAAACCAGTACACCATGAGGGATGATAACTATTTCCATCCAACTCAAAACACATGTAACATCATTAACCAACTACGTGCCTGCTATAGTGATCCCCACTATATGTATTAGTTCATCACAGTAGTTTCAAGTTATGATTATTTCCCTCATCAAAAAATGGCGAAAATACCTCAACCCAACCTTCACAACATTCCTAATGTGTTTCCCAACTGACCTTTCCAATAGTCTAGAAATGTCCACTCAACAATTTAATTGATCCTTGTCATCAAAACTAAACTTATTGGTCACAAATAATCTATCTTTATCTGAACAATGTAATTATTGGTTATTACTCAAATCCTTATCCCTTATTAAGGAATCGTTTTCATTCCAACATTAGTTGGACGTGGACCAAAACCCACCACATTTGTTCTCTTTCTACCTAATAGATTCGGCCCATTCAGAAGGACACAATCCATTGCACCTAACTTCTACAATTAGAATGTCTCCCCTCTAGAAAGAAATTCCACATTATCACTCAAGTCATACATAAATCACATGAACACACCTACCAGATTCCATTCCTAAAATATATTGAATCATCATCTCCTAAAATCCACTGCTCTGCACACCATTTCCAGTTTTACATCGCCCACTAACATCTCTTTACTGAAAAAACATGGATCACATCTAAAACTGGTCATAGCTAGATTCTATAGCTCGGTTTAATATACCACCACATCAAAGGCCCGTATGGATTATCTAATGAACCCAGAAATGACCCTTATATGATTCTATTTATCATCTTGATTCCGTGATATCCACTCCATAGTTTAATCCACACATCTCGGTCAAACAAAAGGGTCCCCACTATTGGAGTTTCTTAATAGCTAGTTCCCTTAATAAATTTCAACCACCATTCCTCATAATTTTATGAAAAGGTGGACCTCAAAGCTTGGACATGGCCATCCAACATCTAATGAAAGAACCATACAAACACCCCACAACACTCATTCTCGGATTCGAAGAACAAAACCAGTGGCATTAGTCAATATCCATTCCACCATGACTATCTCACCCATAACCGGTCAATTGTATATTTCCCACCATATATCTCCACATATAACACACTGTGAGTGAACCCTCCATGAGGACCCATATGGATTTATTATATATTTTTTTAGGAACACATAAATCTGGAACTATCTTATCATTCATGGGAGAATTATCAGATATTTAGATTTATCATCACTAGATAAATGTACATCAAGAAGTCGTCAAAGAGCACCCAAAGACTATATAAATCATCAATTTAACCTCACACCATGGGAACACCGTAACTTACCAAAAGATTTTGGATTCTCTTAATTCCAATATCTCATCAACACTCACTCAACACAGATCAAATGAGATTTCCAACCAAAACCCACTACCACTTCACAACCCCATTCCAAGTATTCATTGACCCAGAATTACATGTGGCACCATTTCCATCACCCCACTCAAGTTATTTGAGTATAACCTAGTAGTTTACATGAAATGAAAATGACCACTACACCAACCCACAACCCAATTGTCTGATGCATAACCTTCTCTTTCCACTGTTATCATATATAAGAATGATTGGAACGTATCCTAGGCCACCTATTCAGTCATCCCCATTGTTATCATGCCATCCATGCATATTCCCAAAACATGGCCCAATGAGCGCCATCCAGGTCTCACACATTACTATGTACAAACATTGAACATGTCTCTATACCACATGATCCATATAACATAAGATCTATGAACAAATAAATGGTCATACAATTAACTATATGACCTAATCTGACAATGTCATCTAACACAAGGATTTCTCTTATCTCACTCAAAAACCAAAAAATAAATGAAACCACTTCAAACCATGTGAATACCACTACACTAGGTGTCACTTCCAAACAAAAAGTGTCTTTCCTTTCCTTAGTCCCTCTTTCCTTATCTGGACCATACCAACATCGATGCAAAAATTAATTGTCATAAAAATAGACTAGTTGAACACCTGAATAATACATCCTTTCTAAACCCACCTAGATACCAACTACATGCACTAATGTTAATCCCTAATAATGAAACAATTGAATAACCATTCAAGTGTAAATAAGATAATGGAACTAACCATGCATCTTTCTAACTTCAAAATTACCCACTCATGCAACTTATTCCATGGCACGAGCAACACAATGATAACTTCCCCCACAAATACCATCAATTTCAAATGAATATAGACTCACATCCACAACATGTGTTGCTTATATAAAACCATTAACATTTTCACATATCCATATTTTACAAACTAAAATTTGGAAATACCCATTGTGTGGTACTTTTAAGGTTCAAACATCCACCTGTTCCATACACTCCCAACATCACTAGTAATGAGAGCAAACCATTATCCTGGGTCTCCATGGTTGTCAAACGATACAAAATACCTAAAATGGATTCAATACTTACAATGTAAATTGGTTATACATATAATAAATATACATAAAACCTAAAAAACCCACTACTCATGGGTGAAAATTCTGTTGTGTTCCAAACACACTGTGGAAAATTCAACAAGAAAACATTTACAATAGGTTTCCCACTAGATATACTCCCACACATACATCATCACCATAAGAAAACTCCCACCTTAGCATATAAAAAATAACTCTGAAGGTCCAATCACAAATGATTTAAAACATCCCAATTATATATATCTATTCAAAACATAAAGGTTAAAAACTATCAAAAAAAAACAAACAACATTCCATTTGTGATAATATCCAACCCCATCATGGTATCATACCTTGTAACATAATGACTAAAAAATAATGCATAAATAATTCCTTAAACCACCCATACATAGGTTCAACAACAATTACAAGGGATACCCCCCACCAGTGTCCTTTAAATGTTCCATCATTTTCCGATTTCCCTTTTAAATTTAAACAATAACCATTAAAACCCAATGTTTCACATTTCAAAACATTTTAATTAACAAACCCAATCATGTTCACATTCATAAAAAATATTTTTAATTGAAAAAAAGTCAACAACACAATATTTATTCCAATAATATTTCCTATTATTTTCATTATTGGCCATTTCAAGGAAATATTAGAAATATTAAATCAGATGAAAAAATTAATCTTCAAACATGTGAGTCCCAAAAAAAATCAATCATAGGAAACATACAGATGACATATCAATTTATTGTGCCATTCATGATGCATTAAATCAAACATCATTTCATGATATACTAGGCCATGATATTAAATCCAATAAATTAATAAAATCACATCCAAGGTCACCACTCGATGTGGAAGTTTAAATCAATCATAAAATCACAAAACAAAAAATCAATTCCCACCCATGGAAACCTAGGTTTACCCCCACACGTGGGGCTACAGACCTCCATGGATGAGATCATTTACAATTACAAACAAGATCCTAGTATCATGCCTACCATTGTAAAAATATTGATAAAAAGAAATCCACCTCTAACACTACTTTTTAACATCCCTAAAACTATAAAAACTGAACCAGTTCCCCGTGTTGGGCCATCACTTGCCCTCAAGCATGCCTTCATGTAAGATTGATGCCACTGATTGAAATCGTTCATCTATAATTATAGATTTGGGAAACTAGACCTGATAATAAGAGTACTATTTTAGAAAATTATATAATCAATTAAAAGAACCAATCTAAACTTTTAATGGACAACATGTTGTAAAAATCTAATTAGTAACCATGTAACACATGTGATATAAATATAATTAATGCACTACAATCCCGGTAGTCATACAAGAAAAATTTATAGAAATAGAACAATAAAATAACTTGATCATATTTCTATGTAATTACTTGGTCTTTACCTCCCATTCTACAGCTTAACAACCCATGCATAAAAAATAACATGTCCATGTCCTAAACCTATAACAGAAACATGTTGCTTTTTATCGGGTACCATAGTGTCATGATGACAGAAGCATGTGTGATTACAGCTCAATAGTCCACCACCAATGGTTTTTTAATTATTAACCAACCATTAGAACAATGTATGTAAAAAATCAAGTGCATTAAGTAAACATGGAAACAACATGAACATGTTTCACATCAAATAATTACCCATTTAACAAAATATTATAAAGAAATAATTTTAACCTTTATCCA
Source organism: Viscum album (assembly GCA_963277665.1). Classification (NCBI taxonomy): domain Eukaryota; kingdom Viridiplantae; phylum Streptophyta; class Magnoliopsida; order Santalales; family Viscaceae; genus Viscum; species Viscum album. The sequence continues at coordinate 763,521,226 of OY728135.1, forward strand.
ATTACTAATTAACTATTTTTTCACCTATTTATCTAGAGTCAACCATCTAACATAAATATATTTGGTCACACTGGGTGCATGTTCCATAAAAAAATTGTTTTTCCAAATTAAATCCCAATGCCATTCAATAATCATAATTTATCAACATACCAAGGAGCCTCAGTATTGTAATCAAGCCATGTCCTAGTGTTTGGTATGTATATAGCCTCTGAACCACATCTCAAACTACACCATATCCATACACTAGGAAGGATAGATCCTTAGTCAAAAATCCGAATCATACATTATATACTATTATCCTTGTAACCTTTGCCCTGATAGTCTCATAAAATTCAACAACATGGGGTATAACATCTCACTCTGAATCCCTAAACTATTCATTATAGAGGTGGGTTTTAAATCCTTGTTCTAACTTACCCAATGGGAGTTGAACCTCAAATCAATAACCCACATACAACCAATCCATTTTTATAATACTATTAAACCATTAATCATTTTCCATTTACACACCATATCCCATTTCAACACATATACCATTTATAATAAAACTCCATAAAAATTCATAAAATAATACTAAACAAATTTTTTTTATAAATTAATAACATGAGGGTAATTAATATCAACTATTTTTATAGTCTATGACAACACAGAAATCATAATAACCTTTTAAAATCATTTTAAATCCACCCAATTAAAAAATACTATTCCTCTGGAAAACTAAACCATGCCCCAATGCATTCATTTCCATTTCCAACCATTTAAAATAATCATTTTAAGAATTTTTAAAAATGGTAAACCATAACATCATTTAAAGTCATCATTTTAAATATATAATGTAATATACTTTTTTTATCACCTTGAGGTCAACACCTACTTTTAAAACATTTACCACCTTAAAATCATCACATTATTAATTTAAAAACCATAATTTTATCAAAATAAGAAAAACATTATTTCAACCATTCCAGTGGGACCTTAGGTATTTCACAAAATTTGAATGATAATCAATTAAATTTACCCATTAATTTACCCCACAAACAATACTATAATTTACAAACAATTCACAATCATAATTTCCCAATCTCAATATTCATTAATTTATTTCACTATTTCTAAGAGTTTAATATACCACATAGGTAGACCTATGTTTATTCTAATAACATTAACAACCCCAACATGTTCCATGATGGATCACACAAATAAATAAGTCCAAAATTATATTCATAACCAATACATCAAATCATAGTAAGGTAGCAAAATTTCACAACTAGATACACATGTAACACATTAAGGCTATATAAAAAATAATTAAGACCACCTAACTCATGTCCATTAGAGAATATTTTTCTAAAGTTATTACCTTGATTCAAACCCAGACACCAATTAAATCAATAAAATAGAATATTACATAAAATTGAGCATTTAAGTGTTTTGGGAGAAGTATAATGATTTTAAAATCCATAATCTGGAAAAATTAAGGTATAGGAGGGTTAGAATCACCAGGATATTTATTTCACACTGAAACGATCTCTAAAAAACATAAAACGAAGGAGAATAATCTCTTATAAGTATAGAAGGGTTTGGTTCCTCACCCAAGATGTTGAAGGAGGAACAAGAATGAAATTTGGTATAAAAACCTTAATTCGTCATAAATGAAAACAGAATTTTCCCAATTTTTATTGGCCTCACAATTTATACACATAGTTAGCCAAATGTTTATCAAACCATGAGGGCCCCTTTATCTAACAGTGGATAATCCACATGATAGTTTGAGAATCACTAAAATAGTTTGTAAAATATTGGGTGACCGTATCTGAGCCACTATCCAAATTGAGTTTTGGTTACATAGTATCCCTGCCTAGGTGCACAGGTTATACTAACCAATCTCCAAACATGTACTACACAAAATTTGGACTTTTTTGTCTATCCTATATAGTTTTGAACCCTAGATACATCCCTAAAGCTCCTAATAAACCTAAAAATCCCTTTCATTATCCAATAATTTAGTTCATCCAATATTTAAAAAAATACATACTTACAAGAATGTAAGGGATCTTACATTATACCAATAATGAAAGAGGGAACATGGGAGGTTATCCCAAGCATAAGGCAGGTCCCTAGGTGGTTATCCCAATACTACAATTTTATGAATTCATTGGTGGGTATCCTTAAAATAAGATTTTATATTCATACTTGAATGGAACAAATTTATGTCTTATTCTATTGTTATGTTCCCATGTATCATGTTTTTTTATTTCCTTATGAATAATGTATTATGAACTGCTAATAATTCTTCCACATCATAAGATTATGGTCTTTTACATTTAAGGTATAATTTAAAAATAATCATATGTTATCATAGCATTATGATCATGTTGTTGTTTTTAATTTCCATTAGTTTCTCATATTAAGAATCTAAGATCACCCATTCTTAGGTTACATTTCCCCATGTTATGAAGAATATTTTTGAGTAGGGTTTGTCTGTGAAGGGTAATAAAGGTGGAGATCATTATATGGGATTTTAATGATCTTTCATTAAATTAGATTATTGTGTAACTAGATTCCAATGATATTAAACAAATATGGTACTCGGGCATGTGTTGTGAAATATATTAAATTATAATTAGAAATGATGTAATATCAATATATGATAATACAACATCAATATAGTGGGCATTTGGGGAATGTTTTTTTCATGAGATAATAGGATTAAAAGACATCAGTGATAATCCTAGGTATATTTATAAGGTTATTTCTTCAGATTTCTCTACGTATTTTCTATAAGGGTGACTGAATGTATTGGAAAATTTTCTATAATTTTGTTATACGATATATCATGTTGTTTTTGGACCAATTACCTCCTTGTCTGGATACAAAAAGTTGATCTGTAACTAAAAAGATGTACCTAGTGAAAAAATAACTGAAAAGGGAATGTTTAACCCGACACAATCATTACCTGGTTGATGATAATGACTCTTTTTTGAAACCTAATTTCACAATCCTATAGGATATGATTTTTCAATTCAAAAGCACATTGAAAACTATCATGATGATTTAAATAGATTATAACTGTGAATGAAAAAGGATAATACAAAGATATCATTTATTAAAAATAATATTACATGCTTCAGTAAATATATAAGTGGTTATCATGAATATTTGGTTTTCTAAATATTATTAGGGTTTATCACACTATTCTTTTTGGTTTTAGTCAATGGATGGACCCCTAATGTTATGGAATAATTTTGACTACGAAAGGAAATTTTATGATGGGATAAAATAAGATAATAATGAGATAGAATGATATTTTGATTATTCATAATTATTTATCATGATATATGATTAATAAAATGAACCTTAATTAACTATGTGACTCACCAATGAATAGAATTATAGATTAATTTAATCATTTAGTTAATATAGACCATAAAATAATGAATATTTAGTTTCATATCTAATGAGAATGTGGAAAGAGGTACTCAAAGGAATGTCTCAATGGAATGATATAGTTGTTTAAGGAAAATAAGTACACATAGAAAGTAATTTTTGAATAAAAATAAAAACATTAATTAATGAAATTTATGGAAAAATTATTCTCAAAAATTTAATATTATGGAATGAATGTTTTAATTGTGGGAAGTATGGGATTTAAGAAAATCAATATGTTAGGAGGAAATATCATAATGGGAATCTGTAAGGTTGTATGAGTAATGGTTATATTTCTAATGATTATTAGACTCTGAATGGAATAAAAAAGAAAAAAGGTATTTTAGAATAAGATGATAAATCATAGTGAATGGTTTTAGAAGGAACTGTGATGATTAACATATTTATGTATTTGAATTCATGGATTATGAAATATAGTAGGTTTTTCATTTTTAATTTAGGAATTTAAATAATATGTTTACTGACACCAATGATCAAGAAAAGTTATTAAAATCAAGGTCATATTCATGGGAAACACATAATTATAGGATATATGACCCTTAATATATTCATTATCTTGATATAATGTTGTTTGGATAAATAGATAATTGATTTGGATAAGTTAAATTGGATAGTAATAATTTCATTAGAGCTTATTAATTATTTTTTTGAAAAAGTATTTAATGATATCACTGATGGATTTTACAGCAGTTTGGACATAAGAAATATCTATAATTATCCGTTTTTATATAGAAAATGTGGAAAATGAAATTTTTCAACAATATTTTAGGGTAATTCAGGTTTCAAGAGAAAATATATGATAATGATATTCACCTTTCTTGTATCTAAAGAGAAAGTGGTAATTCATGTGTTTGGGGGAATTAATTATAATTTCATTAATGGTATTTAGTGACCTTTTTTTTTGGAAATTATAGGATTTTAGTCTATTATAGGGGTCATAAGGGTAATCATTTATGAAATTGTTAAATTTAAATTTCAGATGAGGCATTATAGTTTAATAAAATTCTTCACCTTATAAAGGATTATTCTTAGCATGTTCTAACACTTGATTTATAATAACTATAAATAGATCCAATGACATATCATTATTTTATAGATATTATTTATTGATTAATACATGAATAATTAATCTATTAGATTAAGAGATGATATTTAAATTGATCACATCACAATGAAAGGTTGAAAATGTTCCATTTAAATAAAAACTATTAATTAATTTAATTTTCATATGTTTGTAGAAAATATAGGAAATTAATTTATCAAAATTTTGAAAAGGATATTGAAATTAACTTTTTTCTTGTTATCATTGTTTTTTATATCAATAGACTTTTAATGATTTATTGATTTATGCATTTCTCATTGTTAAATTACTAATGATGATTTTCTCTATCACTCTCCATTAGTATTTGGTGGTGTGTTTCCTCTTATATTTCCTTATTTTTACTTCCAAACAATGTTCTCATATGAAGAAATCTTCTATGTGTTATTTTATATGACTTCCGCACAACCATTTTTCTTTTTTCTCACAGATGTTTTTCAATCCTTTTTAATGATGTGTGTTTATTTTGTGGAATATTAAAATTTTATAATTTTTATGACTAAAATTAATTTTATAGGGATATAAGATTATCAAACATAGACATTGTGTCATTTTTATGAATATTTATTACAATTACGCAAACACATTCCTAAGGACTACAAATGCTTAATGTATTTAGAAGCATCGAACCCCAAAAAATGGATCCAAAGGTAAACTAAATAATCTACCAATATGACCCTCATAACAAGAACCCATAATATGCATATCATTTGTTGTGCATTTCTTCAAAAACTAGGGAATGGATACATAATAAAAGGTGATATCATATGCTCAGTATGAGTGAAAAATTGGACTTATATATGCATAACATGAATATAAGGATATGAGAAAAGTTCATAATATATTAAAACCATATCATACATATAAAAAATCATAATCTTGATTCATGCATAATTATTAAATTTTCTTAGGACATTAATCATATGGGAATCAAAGAACATGATCAATGAGATACTAATAGTGGAATAAGACAACGAATCGTTTAATAGTCATAAGTATAGAAAATAATTTTCATAATTGTCAAGAATTATTGATAAGGATAATAGAGTAGAATTGTCTTACTCCCTAGACCATCATATTAGTAATTGGTTACTCCCATGACCATCTGAGTAGAAAATTTCCCATACAGATCGGTCTTCATTACCCATTCTATTCCTCTATATCAAATGAGATATAAATCATTACCCAATGCATTTGGGGGAGATATATGTTTCCCCAATATCATAATTAAACAAATATTTATCTTTTCCACGTGATCATAATATATTAATTATCTCAAAATGTATAAAATTAAAAGGGTTTCATAAAAATTTTATTATATCATAAATAGTGGAAAAGATATTGGTTTTAGAATCATCCAATCATATCATTGTGGTATAACCTATGAAAAAAAGAAGGTGGTATAATAAAAATGTTTTCTTGGTATAAACTATTAAAGAGAAACAGGTTTCATATAAATCATGCCATAATATAAATAAAACCATTAGAGAATCAATAATAATGGTATCATTTGATCATATCTCAAGTAAGGCATATGCAACATGAAAAAATGTCATCACATAGGGAAAATGATTTTAAACGATTCTTTGAAACATTTAATGATAAAAATATCCTCTTTGATTTGATAAATAATTTTTTTAGAAAATTCATTTTGAAAATATTTTTATTTCTAAATATTATTTCAAACAAATAAAATAAAAATTGATGAAAATAAATTTCATGATGATTGGATGTTTTGTTCATTTCATCCACAATAAAAAAAATATTCCTTTCACATATTCAATAAAATGCATACGTGATTTTTGTGGATAATAACAATATGCTTTCTATTATTTGTTTTAAAAAATATCAATTATAGATTAAAAATTAATTTTAAAATATTAGGAGTTCAATAAAACTTTTTTAAATAATTTTTAGAAAACATGGTTTTAGAAATAAAAAAATTGTCACTAAATAGAGAAATAAAGTAATTTTTTTTTAAAAAAATCCCAATTATTTTAAGTATGAATGATTGTTGAAATGGTTCTATTATATGAAAATAATATGTATCAAAAGAGGAGAATAAAATTCATGAGTTTCTTTAGAGGTGGTTCATACTATTTTATTATTAGAAACACAATCATAAATAATCTCGATAAATGATGATATTGTAACATAAAATAATTACCTACTTGATATACTTCTATCATAATCACAATGATGGAATAACGTAAATTGGAAATAAAAATATCATGAGGATAAATTTTCGATATTATATGTCAAATAGGTTGTATATACATCTTATTAATGAATATAGGTGCGTAACAAAATATCATTCTCAATGAATGAAAATTGGAACAAAAATATATTACCATAATACTTGAATTACTTCATACTTGTTAAAACATCATTTATAATAAATATAAGTTAATTATACATCTATTATAAAATAAAAATTCTATATATCATTCCCTATATGATTTTTTTATGGCCTTTGGTACCTATTTATGAACAATTCTATGTTAAAGTTACGTTATAGGTAATAACCACTTTTTTATTTCTGTCTTGATTTGTTATTTTTTATCAATTTATGTTGATCAGGGTTCCATATATTCATAATTTTAACCATACTATAAATATCATATATATTAATTTTATAATTATTTATAGAATTCTATATAAAATATAGATATAAAATGAAATATATCATTTATTGAGATGTTAGGTTATACAAACACATGAAAGATGTTTCCATTTTGTCGACGTATTGAACTAAATAATGTTCAGTGATATGTTATCATTCTACAATCTTTTTTATGTCTTAAATATATTCCATATTACCATTAAAATCAATTTTATTACCTTTCATATCAGGCATGAAGGACTCCGTACTCTTCATGAGATGGTAGTCCACCACAAAGATGAGTAATGATATCATATTCCAAATAATTAGAAATCATGAGGTTATGTGTCATATAATAAGATAATTGTAGGTCTGAGTGGAGTACATAATAGGGGGGATTAATTATATATACAAAAACTTTTATAAATTGGATAATTATAAATTTCTCCAATTAAAATATTACCCAATCTAGTTTGTAGTTATTTTGAAAGAGTCTTCAATGTTTAGTTTATTTCTGAAAAGATTGATTAGTTCTTAACTATATTAATCAAAATATTAATAAATTTTTTGAAACTAACCGACATGTTCAAAATAGTTATTAGCACTTTCTAAACTACCAATAAATTTTCCATCTAGTTTTATGAAATGTTTTATAAAACAGATTAAAACTAAAGAGTAAAAAACTATTAGAAATAAACAAGAGGTTTAGTCTCAAGTTGAGACATAGTCCCCTCCACTTTGTCATCACCTTCCACAATGTATTTTTAATTATTAAAAAGATTTATCCATACCCTAGATCGTGGTTCACAATAGCACACACGACTATCTGGGTCACACTTGACCTCTACTATAGTTCATCATAGAAAACAAATATGTCAAACATGACCACTTCCAAAGTTCTACATTGGAAAAAAATGGTTAAAAAAGAGTGTGAAATTGAGGATATCAATTATCATCTAGTTATTCAAAAGAGTCAATGTGTGTGTAATAGACATATAGACACACTGCTCAAAAGATATGTTAAGAAGAAACACAAAAAAATAATTATAAGAAGGGATTTATAAGGTTCTGTGTGGATTGAGATGCCACTAAGGAATATTTAGATATAGTGGTATTGAAGGTATAGTTATCTTGTAGACATTGACATCAAAATAGATTGTCGTAGCCTCTATAGTCTAGCTTCTAAGAGCATGAGATATTCTGTTTCTTGTTCAAAAGATGTTCATGGTCATCTCAAGAAGATTTTTCTTTACTTCTTGATCTCCCATTATGTTCTTATATTTGAGTTCTTAGGTTCACCATAGATTCATGAGAGTTAATTTTATAAAGTATATCTGGAAAAGTTATGCAGCACACAACTCTATGTCTCTATATGTATTCTTCTATTTTATAAAAATACTTCGTATTTTCAGGGGCCGACAAAGAGCAAGTTCATTCCACGTGCATCGGCTCATCGTACCTCATACTGTCTTCCAAAATTCCTACAGAAAATATTAAATAATGTCTGAAACATTAATTCATCTAAATATGACCGTTAGAAATAATATTAATAAATTTAAACTTAAACAGTCTACCAGTGACTCGTTTATCAGCGTTTATTCTGTTGGTGTTTCCTTTTATCATTCTCTTATTTTGTATGTGTCTCCTTCTATCAGTGTCTTATTCTATCGGCGTCTCCTTCTATTGATGGCTTATCTTATCAATGTCTCATTCTATCATTGAATCCTTATTTCTATTGGTTATATAGTTTAACTATAGCTGACAAATTGGAAATGATAGTGAGTTCTTGCATCAGTAGCATCAGTAAATGAAAGGTCACTTAGACTGATGGTAGGTCATCTGTGTTAGTGTGTCATATGAAACGGTGAGTCATCTATCTATCGATGTGATGTCCAATGGTGAGTTGTATGAAACGGTGTTAGCATGACATACATAAAACATAGGCATTTTTGATCTATCTGTCAGTGATTCATATTCCCGTCGGTGAGTCACATTTCAGTCTTGCAATTCAACAATGTCAAAAAATGGTGAAACTCACAATTAAACATATTTTATCAATTATAAGCTTTTTTATACTTAAACACACATAAATAGTTATATGATTGAAATAATCAGATATATAAGATGATTCTCTAACATAATATAAAATATTACATAAGATAACATATATGTTAATATATGACACGATTTTTGAAAATTAAAACCATTGTAGTTAGAGATAGTGTCAAACAACATCTACGGGAAAACAATCATCGCCATTTTTATCATCAAAAATCATGTTATTATTATGTACCATTGGATAATAAGAATATATCATATGTAAAAGAATGTATCAGAGATAATAATGCGTAAAAACTTAATAATGTTCAATCTCCTAATAAGTGCAACATAATGTTCTCACAATGCTTATATTCTCCCCCTATGGTATTAGAAAAATTTGGAACTGAAGAAAGAACACTAAAAAATGTAACGGATAAACAATGAAATAGACTTTATAAATAGAGTACACTAGGGCAGAAAAGGTAAAATTATTTATCCCTATCAAAAAAATTATCACTCTATACTAAAGGGTAGGATCAACTGGTTTCTTTTGTTTATCAGAAGGATCAACAGAAGGTTCATTAAGAGGGTAAGGCTAAGAAGAAGGAGGGTATGAACAGATTTTGGGAGGAGTTAGAGGTACTCTTTCTAGAACTCTGGAAGCAAGGGTAGGTCTGTGCTAATAAAGAATCTGAGGCTGAAGAGTTTCTATAGTGACTGGTCTGATCTGAGATAAGGCATGAGAAACTGACATTTGAGTTTGAGAAGGAACAGAACCAGAAGATCCAAGTGGTGTAGAAAGAGGCACCAAAATGGATTCACTTAGGACAAGATGTTATATATTTAATAGCTTGATTGATTCTTTAATGATCTCTACATCATATTTTATAGCCTTCTCAAAATCAAATTTGTTTTCTATAAACATTTCTAACAAAGGAGTAAATTATCTGAGCTTCTTAATCTTATCCTTAAAATCTTTTTTCACTAGAGGAAGAGTATGATTGGTATCCAAATTCATAAACAGACTGTTCATTTGTTGATGTGTTATGAGTTTGGGAAAAAACTCATTTATCCATTTTGTTTGCTCTTTATTAGTGTGTGAAGTAATCCTCCTATAATAATACACAAGATCATGCAATTTATCTGCAGTATCCTCAACTTTGACCATACATAAAATAAAATCTTACATCTCCTCTTTCAACACTGAACTAAAAAGTTTCAAGATCTGTATATTGTTATGACTATGGATATAGGGCAGATGGTGAAGCAATAGCATAGGATGTAAATCATAACATTCTCTTTGTATCTAGGAAAACACAAGAGATTTAAAATTAGAAAAAAAATTCTCAATCCTTTTCTTTACATTTTCCATTATATTTCTATACTCTATAGTTAAGGCATTGATTACAGTTTTCAACTTCTTCATATAATTCCCAAGATTGTTTTTCATGTCTCAATTGTCTCCATTGTTGTGATTTGATTTGGATGAATTTATTTTATCACTATATTTTAATAATAAGTAGCATCATCTTGAGAGATACAATTTGAGGATGAAGTAAAACTAGAAGAACCATCTTTCTCTCCACCATCAACCATAGATTTAATTTCATTAAAATTATCATTCATCTTAGTATTATCTCTCCCAGCTTCATCAATCACATACATATTGCATTGAGTGTCTTATGGAGGCACATATATCTTTCTTGAAATGTTAAAAATTGGATTTAGTGACATAGTCACTAGAAGAGGTCTCATTCACAGCTTCCCTTGTAGTAAGGGAAATGACTTCATCATCAGAATCATCATAATCTAATACAAAGGATACATAACCAAGATTCCTTATTCATTGAAAATGAATATCAAAATCTAGAGGATTGAGACTATCAAGACTTGATCTTCTAGTTTGATTCTCTTCACCATCTTGAAAAAAAGGTCCTTGAGGTTCCCCCTCAGAATAATATTTGAGGGAAGATTTCTCCCCATCTGTCAAGGCTTCCTAGATCCGTTGAATTTTCTTTTACTTGTATAAAAAAACTGAGAAATAGTTTCATCTAGAGAAATATTTTCTTCGTTGAAAAACACCCTCCACAGATACACCATTTTTAGTTTCATCAACATTTATATTAAAAACATCTATATTTTCATTAGGATGGCCAGATTCACTTTCATTTCCACTTTCATCACATTCATCATTATTACCATTTAGTTATTTTCCATACCCAACTTCATCATCAACCTTCTCATGTTCTTGATCCCATTTTTATTCTGATCCAATTTCATCACTCTCATCTTGTTCATCTACATCTTCTTCTTCTTTGGATTCACTAATATATTCTACAATGCTTTTAACTTCTGTTCCTTCACTACCCTTAGATTTTAGAAAAGGTGCATGAGAGGGTATGTCTAGAGGTGGTATTATAGGCTAAATAGAATGTATATTTGTTGTTACAGTATTTTTTGGGTCACTTTTATCATATAATGGTGACCCACATATCTAACAGGAGTAGTAGTCTCCTCTTCCTCATATGAAGAATCAGTTACCTGTTCCTCAGGACAAATGCCATGATCCACTAGATCCCTTGTTCTTACTAGATGATCTATGGTAGTTAACATCTCATACAGTATATCTTCATCTTCATCCCATTCCTTCCTCCATGGGTTCAAATTAATTTTCATACTCTTATAGATGTTAGAACTTAAACCAAAAACCACTATATTCACTAACTACAACATCATCAGCTTCAATTACATAGCATTTTTCTGTTATCATAGCTAATACAATTCTAGAATATAATAGAAAATTTTACATAAAACTAGGTTTTATCATCCCATTGATGTTCTCTATATGATATTTATACAGATTCTATTTAACTCTTTTATGAAGAAAATAAACCAAATATACATCCTGAAACCTGAGAGAAGCAGATTCCCCTTTTATAGGAAAAATCTGGTGCTGAATAATCTTTAATAAAATTCCACACTCCCCGTTAAATTCTATGGAAATGGGTCTCATGAGATTTTTAATTATATTTATCTCTTTCAGAGCAGTCTCATAGAAAAATAAATCACTTTCTGGATGAGAAGTTCATAGGTAATCATAAAACGTTCCTTCATGAGGTACCATAAGGCATTCAGCCCAATGTCATGATGAGAACAAGAATATTTTCCCTTTAACAATTGTTTTCACCCAAGAATACTCACAACCTTCATGAAAATGTTACATATTCATATAGAATTCATATAATAGCTTCAAATAAAAGATATTATCATTGTTTTTGAACCATTCAATCCATCCATGATCTTCCATCACATTCAACAACAAAGCCTTTCTTTCCAAGTTCCATTCCACCAAAACTTCTTTCAGTGAGGTTAATGCCTAGTTTACCAAACATGGATTTGCAGGACCAAAAGGGTTGGTGGATTCAGCTTTTTTGTTTCTTGGACATAAGAGACTCACCCAGTTCAATATCTCTCTTCACTAATGTCATGCTGATCGGTTCAGTCTGAAGGTCTAAAGGTGAATGGTCGGGGTAGATAAATAGAGAGGCATAAGGAAGAGAGAGTATAGATGTAAACAGAGTAGATTTGATCGATTCAAATTTATATCATTTAGGGGTTTTGTAATTACCTAATAGAAAAATCATGAATCATGTTTACTAGAATTAACAAAACAGTTAGGTTTTGAAAAAAAAATATGAAATGAAGAAACATAGTGAGTCATTGTTATCAGTATGACAGACTCTGTAAGGTACTAATGGTGTCGGTATGAAGACGGTGTAGGCATGACAGTGGTATTAGCATGACAAATGTGTCAGTATGCAAAAAATTTAAGAAAAAAATTGTTTTGGTATAACAATATTATCCACATTACAATGGTGTCAGTATGACAACAATGTCCTCATGACAATAGTGTCGTCGTGACGACAATGTCAGCATGGAAAAATCACAAAAATATATTTGAGGAAATTAAAATAGGGGATCATACTACTTGATCATTCCTAAATCATATCTTATTTAATTTAATATTTCATAGTTCAATGTCTTAGTAAATATTCAGTAAAATGATATTTAGTGCCAATAAATTCTAAAGTGATATCAACTCTCTGATAATGATCTCACAAAGTGATGTATTACATCCATATGTTTTTTTAGAGTGAGAAACTATGTTCATAGAAAAGTTAATAGTAATTGTGTTTTCACATTTTATAAGTACACATCTAAATTGATATCCATAGTCTCGAAGAGTGTGTTTCCTGCACAATATTTGTGCACAACAGCTACCAGAAGCTATGTATTCAACTTCAGTAGTAGAGAAAGCTCCCAATCATTCCACTGTAAGTTGTTGGATCAACAGAATTACCAACTTCATGAAGATCCATATTACAAGTAGTACACAAGGGAGTGTCACTAATTTTAATTAAATCAAATAAAAATATTTATAAAATATCTGTTGTGTATTTACATTGATTTAAAATGATACATTCTATATTTTCAAAATATTGATATCCATGAAAGTAATTGAGTTTACCTGTGAAACTCAATTTAAACTCATTTTTCATTATCTATTTAAACTCAATACATAAAGAATTTCTTGAAGATCCAAAAATAATATCATCAACATATATTTGAACTACAAAAACATATTTTTAAATTCATTTTATAAAAATAGTAGGATAAAAAATTTCTTTTCTCAAAAAATTTTGAAATAAAAAAATTGATTAATCTATCATACAAAGCAATTGGATCTTGTTTTAAACCATATAATGCTTTTGTTAATTTGAAAACATGATTTTGAAAATGTGGCTTTTTAAAACTAGGTGTTGTTCGAAAAAAACTTCCAAATCTATATATCAATTTTAGAATGTACTCTTAACATCCATTTGATATAGTTTAAAATTAAGATGGTCAGTATAATCAAGTAATATTCGTATGGCCTAAAGTCTAGACACAGGTGAAAAATTTCATCATAGTCAATTTTCACTTCTTGACTACAACCTTGTGCAACTAAAATAGCTTAGTTTCTAACAAAATTACAAGATTAAACTACTTTATTCGTAAAAAACCACTTAGTTCTTGTGTTCAAGGTGTCTTTGGGTCTATCAACAAGTTTCTAGAAATTATTTATTTCAAATTGATTAAGTTATTCTTTCATATACATTACCCAAAATTCATCCCTAATTAGATCATTGATGATTTTAGGTTGAAGATTTGATAAGAAGGCTTGATTTTCAAACTAATTAATGATAGACGATCTAATCTGTGTCTCTTTATCTTAGACTCCAACAACACCATCTAAAAGATAATTCATGAGAGTTATAGTAGGTCTAGAAATGGATAGGATAGTAACTTTAGGATCTTCTATAGGTCTGGGTTCCTCATGTTAAAATTCTAAAGAATTTCTATAACTGGTTGATTTCACATATTTTTTTGATAGAATATTAGATTAATTTTCATTTATGATTAGTTTTACATATCATAATTAATGTTGTTTATATATATCATAGATTCTGTGGATCTTTTACATCAAATTTTATATGAACATATTCTTCCACACACATGGTTCTTTTATTAAAGACACTATAGGATTTTCTATGGGATGATTAACCTCGGAAGATTCCATCACCACTCAAGGATGAAAATATAACAACATTATATTTTATATTAAGAATATTGAAATTGCAACCAAAAATATTGAAATAAATAACCGTAGGTTTTCCATTGTTTCACAAATCCTAAGGTGTCTTTTTGAGAATAGGTCTAATTATGACACTATTAATTATGTAACAAGCTATATTCAGATCATCAAACCAAAATTAAATAGCTAAATCATATTCATTAATAAATTTTTGAGCTATCTATTGTATGGTTATATTAATTGTTTCAAAAACATGATTTTTAGGTTTCTTTGTGGAATAGAAGTTATGACTATAGCCATTGTATGAGAAAATTGAATCAAATTATTGATTTTCAAACTCACAGACATGATAACTTCCGAAGGATTTTATTCTAATTCCACATTGATTTTCCTATATTTTATCATACTTGGACATGTAAGTACAAGCGTCACTTTATTGAGCTGAGAAATAAGTCCAATTGTACCTAGAATAGACATATACAAGAATATAGACATGGTTATTCCCATTTAAACTATAAAATCGAGATGGTCCAAAAAAATCCATGTGAACCAGCTCTAAACGTTTAAGTGTTCCAACTTATATCTTTTATATGAAAGTTATCTTGTGTTGTTTTCCCTTTAGACAAGGATTACAAACTTTTTAAATTAGAAACTTGTGTTTTGGTAGATCATTAACTAATCCTTTTCTAATAATCTTTCTATGTCTGTGTACTTTATAATGTTATAATCTCCAATTCCAAAGACAAGACTCTTTATGAAAGGCACTTAAACAAGAAACATTTTTCGAGTCTAAATAATCTACATTAACTGAATATACATTTTACTTACTAAAAGATATAAATACCAATCCATTTTTAGAGTTAAAAACATTACAATCATTATTTTGAAACATAACATGAAATTCATCATCTCATTATTGTGAAATAATAAGTAAATTAAACTTTATTCCATCAATAAAATGTATTTTAGAAATTATATGTTAGTTTGAGTTACAAATATGTTTTAATACAATGAGTTTTTTTTCGGATTATCACCAATGGTGATATTTCAACCATAAATCTTGATGAGGTAGTTAAATCTTGAATAGGCTCTTATCATATGTCTTGAAAATCCACTATCCATGTTCTATTGACTCTTCTAAGAGATTTTAAAATATATTTCATACAGAATAATAAAAAACCATATTTTGGTACCCATAATTGTTTGGGTCTAGTGACATAGGTAATCAATGCCTTAAGTGGCCAAATTTTATTTACTGGTTTCCTATAATAATTATATAACATGTTTGAAATATATACACAATTTGGACTAGAAAATAAAGGGGTAGAAAATGTTTTTTTTTGAACTGGAACAATGATAAGAGTTTATATTTTTAGGCAGGAGAATAGATTTTAAATATTTAGTTAAAAATTCATTTTAGATAAGTCTCTTTTTCCAAGGTTGATATCTAATTCCATAAGTGTTCATAGGATCTATCTTTTTACCAAAAATTTGAATAATATTGTCTTTACCATTGGTAAAATTGTATATATCCTTCTTCAACTGCTCATTAGACATTATTAATTCATTTTTTTCTTTGAGAAGTTTACCTTATTCTAATTTTTAGTGTTATGTTCAGATTTAACAGTTACAATAAGAGCATGTTGTTTCTTAAAATATTTTTCATTATCTTTTAGTTCATTACATTTCTCTTCTAACATGTTTTAGTATTCAAACAATTCATCATATGCCATATTTTCAGATTTAATTTCACTTTAATAATAATAAAAATTGTGTGTAGGTGAATCTATGGTTACCTCAGATGTTGTTTCAAAAAATACATATTTTCCATGTCATCTTTCTCATCATGAGATGATTCTTATTCACTCGATATATTTTCATATTCACTCCAGATGGGCTTCATAGAATTATTATACTTATTTTATTTGTTTAAATACTTCTATGTTCATTTTATCACTAGATAGTCAGCATTGACATGTTCTCTCCTCTTACATTTATAACAAACAATCTCATCTAATTTTTCATTTCTTTTCCAGTTCTTTTTCTAGCTACCCTTATTATTAAATATTTTTCTACAATTTGGATTCCTATAAAGCTTCTTATTTTTATAAAATTTCTTGAATAATATTTCCAAATAAGCCATATCTTCATCACTATCATACTTGATTAATCATTACTACAGATTTATATAGAGGCTATCACCTTCTCTTTCTTCCTTATTCTTATAGGTAGTAGTCTTAAATGCTACTGATTTTCTCTTAGGTTCATCATTCTCTTTTAGATATTCTTCATACATCATCAATTTTCTAATGAGTTCTTTGAATGGTAATTTGTTGATGTCACAGGATTCTCTAGTAGTGACATAAGTTACTCACCATGTATCAGGTAAGAATCTAAAAATCCTCATTATTTGTTCTTCGGTAGTAACATATATTTTGAGAGAGATTGTAGTATTCAATATTTCATTAAACCTGATATAAATGTTTGAATCAGTAACATCATACCTCATCATATAGTTATAATTTTAATATTATATGTGTCATGTCTCATTTCCCCAACACTAGATATTCCTTCGTGTGAAATAGACAATGAATACCATGTTTCATGGGTTGTTTTACAAGAATAAATTCTTTTAAATTCCTCATCTCATAAAAGAAATATAAGGAATTCATGGATTTATAGTTATTATTATAATAAGCCTTAGTTAGGTCTTCCCATGTAGTTTTATAAGTAGTATGAATCTTATACTCATCTACAATTGAAGACCAGATTTGAAAATCCATACATTAAAAATTCAATTTCCTCATAATATTCCATTGGGAATAATTTGTTCCATTAATTAATGGAGGTTTGTTGTTAGCAGCAACGTATATTCTATTATATATAATATAATTTGGAAAATATTTTAATGATATAAAAATTTAGATATAATTTAAATTTTATGATCTTTGAAATCAAACTAAAATCAATGTTGAAAAGATTTGAAAAGCTTTGAAAACTGAAAAATCAAAAACAAAACACCTTGTGATACAAAATATTGGTTAGAGTAGAGTACTCAAGAGGAGGATGAATTGAGTATCTATAGAAATTTCTCTCATAAATTGGATCATTAAATATTCCCCGAATTATAATATAACCTAAGATTGTTTTTAGTGAATTTATAAGAGTATTGAATATTCTCTTATTTTCTCAAAATATTGATTTGTTCTCAAATTTATTAATCTAACGATTAGTAAAACTTTTGAAACTAACCTACGTGTTCAAAATAGTTTTAAACACTTTCTTAACTGACTATGAGAGTTCAATTTATTTTTATGAAATACATGATAAAATAGAGTAAAACTACAGAGATAAAACATAGTATAAATAATCTAGAGTTTAGGACTGAAGCAGATACATAGAACTCTCCACTTGGTGATAACCTTCCCTATGTTGTTTAAATTAATAATAAGTATGATACACACCATGGATCGGGGTTCACAATAGCACACATGGAATTCCTGGCCACACTTGACATCTACCATAGTTATTCATGGAAAAAACAAAAAACAGGTCACACATGACCTCTTCCACATTTATACGTGGGATAAAAATTGTTAAAAAATAGAGTGTGATTTAGGATATCAAATATCCTCCACTTATAAAGAAGAGTTAGTGTGTATTTAACATACGGATACACACACTACTCGAAAGATATGTAAAAAAACACACAACAAGGAAAATAAGTATAAAAAGGGATTTAGAAGGCTCTGTGTGTCTTGAGATGCAGCTATAGACTCTTTAGATGTTGTGGAATTGATGATTGAGTCCTATTCTAGAAGTTGACTCTATAATATTGTGTCTTATCCTTTGTGTTATTTCTTCTAGGATTATGAGATACTCAGTTTCTTGTTCGAAAGATGTTCATGGTCATCTCCACAAGTTTTTATTTACATCCTGTTCTCTAAGTTTGTTCTTTCTTTTGAGTTATTGGGTTCACTATAGTTGCATGATAGTTGATGTTCATAATTATATCTATCACTAGTATGCACCATTCGGATCTATGTTTTGGTATAAAATCTTCTATTTTAAAAAATTCATTTATAGGGTTGACAAAGAGCATGTTCATTCCACGTGCATCGTCTCATCGTACCTCATACTATCTTCCCAAATTCCAACATAAAACATTAAATAAAATCAGAAACATTAATTTGTCTAAATATTACCATTATAAATAATGTTAATATATTCATATTTAAACAGTCTATCGGTGACTCATTCTATCGGTGTAGTATTCTATCGATGTCTCTATCAATCGGTGTCATATTCTTTCAGTGTCTCCTCCTAGAAGTGTCTTATTTTGACAGTGTCTGATTATATTGGTGTCTTATTCTGTAGGTTTCTCCTTATATTAGTGACTCATCATTTATTTTGGTGAGAAATTTGAACAACGAGGGAGACATTTCAACGGATGGTGAGTTGTCTACATCATTGAGTCATATACAATAGTGATTCAACTGTATATCGGTGTCATTTCCACCACTCAGTCATATGCAATGGTGTCAGCTTAAAATACGTTGAACATATGCCTATTTGATATGTATGTGAGTCAGTAATATGCCTCTCGATGAGTATCTGGTCGGTCTTGCATTTCAGCAAAGTCACAAAATGTTGAAACTCATAACTACACATAGATAATGAATTATAAACTTGTTTAAACATAAACATGTATAAATAGTTATATGATTAAATTGATCTGATATTTAAGTGGATTATTTGACATAATATAGGATCTTACAAATGAAAAGATATTTGTTAATATATAACATGATTTTTAATAATTAATACCATTATAGTTAGAGATATTTTACAACAATATATATGGGCCGACAATAATAATCATAATAATATAAACAATATCCTCTATATATATATATATACAATCATGCAGAAAATAAATCCATCATAATTACAATCGTGGGAAATGGTAATCTTTAAATTAATGACACTAGTTTTCAAGGTGGTAGTCAGCCATACACATCAACAATTATTTGATATCCCAATTGACAGGAGTGTAAATGGTTTTTGGTTTTTTGTTATGAACATCAATTGAAATATACACAAGGTCAACGTTGAGAAAAACCAAATCCATCATAAAAATCAATAGATAATTCATGGAACAACAAAGGTTTTGCACATATATTCTAGTTTTTGCTCACAAGATTGAAATCTTCATTCAAGAACCTAGAATGATCAATACAAAAATATTTCTTATTCCATCCCTGAAGTCCATTGGAAAATAGAGGGAAACCATTCATGTGATATCCATGTTGTGTATATGGAAACCCAATCTACATGAAAACCTCTTATACACCAAAGGAGTTTTTAACTTCTTCATTCGTTGGAGGATCATCATTGAAAATGATGAAGCTATGTGGAATACGTCTTCTATGATTGGAATTTAGAGTGACCATCACAAAAGGTTTTATCTATAAATGGACACTCACTGCACAATTTTGGGTGACTCTAAAATAGGTGAAGGATCACTCTACCTCCCAAAAGGATAATCTTCCTTGACATTGTGATATCATATAATACACAAGATGTAAAATAGTATGTGAGAGGTACCCAATGGGTCCAAAACTGACTATTCCATTAGTTGATAAATCCTCTCTCAACCACGTTTATTCTAGACCTGGTGTGTTTAAAGAATCCTACTATGTGCAATCCTCACATTGTGAGAAGACCTTCTATCCTTCGTGGACCAAATATTCACGAATATAAGGACTACCATTATATTAGTGCACAATGATAGAACAACAATTTTTAGAAACACCCATACCTTCTACACATCTTTTGTTTGTTCCCCACCAAAATTGCATGCAATAATTTCATGGTCCCTCACATGACTCCTTATATGCCTCATGTGAATTCATTTCCTGAATTTTTTTATCCTACCATAGGTACACTAATTTGATTTTCATCTCAACATAGAAACCCTAACATGAACCTCATGTTTTACCACTCCTCCATATATTTAAATCATATAATTTCCAATGTGATGCCCCTCCCAAGGGTGCATGGTCTACAGTTATGAATGCCCATGGGGGGAGGATTGAGTCCATCACGCCTGAGCTATGTGACAAAAAACTACCTAGTCACAACATATTCAACACATCATGACAATATATGAGTTTATCCAATGTAAAAAAGAATAGTATGGGTCATGTCTGAGAATCATTTAATGGTATCGACACCGCCTACCCTCATAAGTAATGACATCATATTCATATAGAATGAGATCCCACACACATGGAATGACATCCCTCATGGGAATCTTCTAGCTGTAAGACCCACACAAATCCCCTTTGACACTTATTTCATGAAATGACTATCTAATATTTTACATACACATTTTCCTAAAAATAACAAGGACTCACATGGAATAAGAAGTTGGTAGTCATCATGACATCCATCGAATCTCAATTATGGGCTTTCTCTATAGACATAATGCATAACCTCCACTCAAATGGGATACTCTTATACATAATACCCAACATCCATACACAAACAATGGATTGTTTTGACACATACTCCCCAACCACATGCTTCAATGGACCTCATCCTTTGGTGTATGACCCATCCCATTAAAAACTATTTTTAGTTTTATTTGAAACTAATTGAGTTATGTAGGAAGACTTAATTTGTTCTAGAAAAAAACCACCATCCATTTTGATTTTATCTAGGCCACATCCCCATTAAATCATGACCCTCACCTAGGATCCCACATCCCCTCCAAGTCCCATGGGAAATTCAATGAATAATCCCCACACAAATTTCAACCAAGATAAATTATCTTGGAAAGGAAATCTTCCATGTGTAAGACCCACAAAATTCCCTATTTACACTCCCATCACAAATAAAGCATCCTTACCTCCTGACCTTGAACTATATGAACCAATGAAATCAAAAAACATAAAGCTATTGGACCAAACTTTGTGGGTATTGATCATTTTTCTAAACAAGATACAAATGACATTTCATTGATGTTAAATACCATACAATAGTATTCAAAAGTGCTCCCTCTTAGGGACATACCTCCCTAATCTACCCTAATTGGTGTTCCTGTCAACCTCAATGGTATGTCATATTCCCTTTATGGTTCAAACCTATAAAATATTTCTAATGGGTCATTTTGATTCATCTAAATTCATAGTGTAACATCTTTAATTAATTGGACACACCTCCCAAATCCACCACCGTAGGGTGTTCTGATCCATCCACCAACAAACATATTGGTGTGACATCTTCCCTCCCCAGGCCACAGCTCTATGATCCTCATCCATTGGGTGTCTGGATCAATCATATTCATCTCCAAAATATGTTAAACACATGCCTAATTAGTATCAACAAGGATTTTTGATCCGTCACTATAAGATATTAAAATAATAACCCCAAATATATACCTGAGAAAATACATGGGATGCCTGAGGTGAAATATTTTGAAGATATGTTCTGGAGGCATCAGCTGCCTTAGGAAAAATAAGGCTAGTTTGATGTAAAATATGTGGATAATATAAAACACTAGAATTAGATATTGCATGATAAACATGGGATTCAATGGATTATTTCCCTATTATTCCTCAATTAGATACCATCGAAATATGAAGAATATTGGTGTCCAATGTTCCTAGAGTCCATACATTCTAGTGATGCATATCCGGACTACTCTCCAGACCAAAGGTTTCTTCCCTGTTAGGATCCACTAGAATATCATGAAAAGAGAATCATAATTAATTGGATACTATAAATAGATGGGATTAGGAATGTGTTTCACAAGACTTAACTCTATGATAGATATTCAAATAGATTACGAGTTTTATGGAGGAAACCATTGAAGGAGGAACTCACATCTCTTCACCCCCTTTCAATCAAGGATCATAAATTAAAAAAGGGATAAAATTCATCGACCTTTTGAAGGAGGTAATGTATGTGAAAACCCATTCTTTCACATGTTAGCATGTATGGTAGTTTCCTAGAGGAATGAGTTACAAATTTAAACGGTAAACCCAATGTAAAACTCTTCTCCTCAACAAGGGGAATAGTAGCATTCGAGACAATAGTTGTTCAACATTTCACTGAAAACAGATATCTGTAACTAATCCCCACCAAGAAAATGGTGGTCCCAACAATGAATTCACCTGAAATTAGGGCATTAGATGTTGGGTAGTCACCCAATGATGAATTTTCTGTATGGACCCCTCTCCTCCTTGAGAAGATTAGATGATGATGGGGAATTTAACATAAATTTATTTACACATATACTAACAAATGAATACACCTTATTATTAGGATCCAAGTCATAGGAAATCAATAACCCAACACCCATTAACACAATGTTATGATAAATTTTAATATGGAAATCCAGCATGACACCACCTCAAACATGACTTTTGTTCTGACCTCAGTTATTGGGTGCCAACACCCTGTGTCACCCTCATTGATCATTTTGAAAAATGAAATCGACACCCCTAGTATTTTGGTAAGAGCATGATTATGCAATTCATGTAACGGATAAGGCCTTCCAGGACCTGGATTCATTAGTGCCTCACTGACACCACCTCCCCCAAGGGCCACCTAGGAAGAAATCACTCCCTATTCATACAACGCACTACTTCAAGAGTCGATACCTAGGGAAATATTATCATGCACCTCTTATGGTGAGGTGGAGGGGGATTTCCAAGTCACCCAAATGGTGATTACCACCTACAACCTACCATGAAGGTATCCCACTCCGCCCTATCAGTACTAGCAGTGACAGGTCCTTCAGGTAGAAGAATAGGTGGACTATACATTATCTCTACATACCCTGGTCCAAACTACCTAACATCAACATTGAGTGTTTTACTTGGAGAATTTTCTACATGGGGAAACATATTCCATAACTATAGTGGCCACTAAAACCAAAAGATAATCCCATCATATTCCTACCCAAAATGAACATGGATCTGTCTATGACTAGTTGGAATTGAGAACTCAACCACCCCGTATGTAGGATGAGTTGACCCTATCAACAATTTTCTACAAATAAAACTATTATAGGAAAACCCATGATGATGAGTTTTAGTAAATAGGTCCTTTGCAGACAGTATCAAATTAAAATTGAGGTCCTCTCTACTATCACAATCATAGTGAATTTCTTCCATGATCTATTCCCAGTTCAAGAATAGGTCCTCCCATCTTATGCGACAACCATTATGGAGGTCATATGCATGAATCTACCCCCATTCATCATGGAGGCCCTCCCCATGTCATAGCCAATCAGTGTGAATTTCATACATGTGCCTTTACTAGCTAAATAAGAGGTCCTCCTAACTCCATAAATTCTCAATGTAATGGTCCTACCCACTTCATCGGCAATTAGTATGGAGGTCATTCCAATTATATCACCATCATCCAACACTGAGGTCATACCCTTTCCATATCCAATCAGAGTGTAGATCCTCCACACCCCTTTAACAATCAAGATTGAGGCCTCCCCATTCACCACCTAAAAAATAACTTGTCCTCAATACCATGTCAAAATTTAGAGTGCAGGTTATATCCACTCCTATATTAGTCAATGTGGACGTCCTCCCATCTCCGACAATAACCAACAAGTTGGACGCCCCCAAATTCCTTCAAATAAAATAGGAGGACCTCCGCACGCTATCACCCAGATGCATGGGGGTCCTCCACATTATAAATAAAAAACCTTCCCTAAAGAGTAATCCCAGGATAGAAGGGTTAAATTCCACTACTGAAGGAAAATGGTGATAAGAACCAAGTTATTGTAATTCATATTCACCTCTCATATTCTGATGGGAAATGTGGTCAATTAATAGAACCTTTACATCAGTCACTAGCATTAAAGTCTTCGACATTATCTTGGTAGGTGAAGTTCATCTTCTCAAAAGGTGAGATTCATAGGCTCCTGATATCCCACCGTAGATAAATGCTGGTGGAGGATATCATGGATTCCTTTAAAGGACTCTTAATGAAACTATCTTTATCATATCCATTCTGCCTCTCAAAATCTACCCAATATAACATAGAAAATTTATGAAATAATACTGATTATGAGAATCTATTTGGACCACCATAGTGTTTCATCACCCACGCACATGAGAAAATTTCAAACACCCAAAACTATATGGACTTGATGATGTGGTCCATTAATCCATTGAGAGACGACACAGTTTTTAGAGAGTAGTTCAATATTGTAGTGACTCTTCAACCGACCATCCAAATGACCCAAAAACCTATATCACTTACACCATTAATCTCATGGAAATTTTTTATTGGTATTTGGGCTGATAAACTATAGAGCTATGATTTTGAGAAAGAAATCGTGTTTGAATCCCCAACTATTGATCAATTATTCATTATGATCTATCCAAGTGGAACATCAATCTTTGACATTCTAGAGTACCTCATATTGGGGTAGATTATTTGTTTCTAGCTGAACATCTGGTATTTTCTTTATCCCCTTATGGATCATCAGTTGTTCTATTAATGAAGTGGGAAGAACCTAGATGACATTGATAAGTAGTGAATAATGATTGAATTGGAAACACACCTATTGTATACGCACCCTTCATTTCCTAGCTACAACAAACCCCCATCCCTCATATATTTTCTTCAAAATACTCATAGTTATCCATATAAACATGTAAGATTCATTTATACATGTCTATATTAGGTTATAGGGATAATATGTTTCACTCCACTTCATCCCTATCCCACTATAGAGTATCATTCCCATTGATATTGAGAATTTTACCTTAGTAATTGTTATGGAAAAAAATAGATCTTCTAATGTTTTCCAAGGATGGGGGCATCAAATCCATGTCTGGTAGAGAGAAACCTCCCCTAGGGTAGTGTAGTATCAGTTGGACCCTCATTCGGGTTTCCACACTCACCTATAATGATAGACACATGACCTTAGGGACCCCTCCACATCAATGTGGGCTAGTCAGAATAGTAACAAGTGAAAATTACCTATTGTTCCTTCCGGTCAATATGATATCATGTAGATGACCATGTTCAATATCAAGGTATCCAGCTTTCTCAAGGAGGTCAGAAATCATGAAATGGTCATCGATGAGCTCCTTGCTGAGTGGTTCCTGAATTATAGTGCTCCTCAAATGGATAAAATTACTAATCCTATGGGAAAGCATCAATTACACATTTTTAGTCATCAATAGATGAGATTAAGGATACTGTACATCCAAACAGAGTATGGATAGGAGTTTATGGAAAAAGATCGAGATATGAGTAACTGATTCCCCCTTAGAAGTGTGTTAATCTTCTTCATGATTAATATAGACCCATACCATGATACACAAAACCTCATTACCAAGTTTATGATCCTAGAAATTTAATGGTTTCTAGGATTCCTTGTCAAGATTTAGACCCTCTCTATGATGATTTGATAGCTTCTCTCATTTCTCTCCTTAAGGACTATGATGCACGATGGGTTCGAATCTCACCCAGAATGGATGGATGACATGAGAGTGACCCTAGATTTGGTCACCCTTGATTTTTCCATATTAACAGGTTGTTAAAAACACTACATCATTTGGATAACTTCATATTAATGTGTGGGACCTTGTTGGGAACCCCAGATTAGTAGGACACCTCCACGATCTGATGTTTCATAAAGACATTAGAAGGAACTTCCTACTCCTGGTACAACTAGTGTCCCATGGAGTCTATATCTATTTTGGAAGATAAACATATGTATTTAATCTACCAATTCATCTAAAACTTTCTCAAGAAAATCATTGCAGTCCTCTAATTATGAAAGGAACTGCATGGTGAGAATGTCGCTGAATATATTCCCTAGATGAAATACAACATCTAGTTACGAAATATTTCAAAGGATTAGGATGAGATAATGACTATGTGTGGGGGAGTTCATGATTTATTTTTTCACTACCCTCATTTATCATAAATTTCCAGGTGGGTTCTGGGATTTCATTAACAATCCCTAACATCTAGAAGAAGCCAGGTAGTATTCTTTCAAAGCACGGATAATCCCTCATACATTTCCTACATGATGAAATATAAAGTTTGATACTACCATTTTCAAATAGGTAGTGGCCCTAGAGCCTCTAGATTTGTTTTCTCATTTTCCATAAGAGCCTCACCAAGTTTATACGCCTGATATATCTTAGCATATCTAGGTGAAAAATCATTAGGTGCTTCTCCTCTATGAACATCTACCTGGATGAGAGACTATGTCAGCTATCTCTCATCTGGTATGTCACCTTGTCAGTGATAGGGTCCCATAGTTTCCTCCGCAGACACATGTAACCAGATCTATTATTTAAAAAACACACAATTTCCTATTTATTTCCCATGTTCCCAAGAACAAGGAATTCCGAATCTACAAGAGTGAAAGAATACCCAGGAAGCTGAACACACTAATCCCCTAGATAATTTACCTTACCATAAGATCCTTATACATACCATCAAAAAATGATATTTCATGAGTATTAGCATCATTACCAACTGGATAATTGTATTTCTATGTTGTGAAATGTCTCGAAATATGTGGTACAAATCTATATTGATCCTGACAGTGATTGTGAAGTTGAATGAAATTAGGTTTACAAACATGGGACTTAGATGCATGATGATTGGTTGGATCACAGAGCAGTTTCCCAAACCTATAGTTTCATTCATGCCTTCTTAAGCCAGACCAAGCATCTTGATGTCATTGGACCTTCTATGGATAAAATAATTTTTATCCACATCACAGTGATCCAAATCATATATTATTATGCACAATAAGTGTAATGGAAAGAAAATTCCACCACCGAAGACAACTCCATCTTTTACCCTCAGTGGTTTAATTCATAAAGAGATTGGAATTTCCCTTCGGATCGGTCCCACACATGAGGATCCCTCTAATGATGTCCCTATTTACACCACTATGAGCACTGCTGATTTAGAAGCTATTTTTATGGTCCACATAGATGAAGAATATCAGGAAAATATTCAAAATTACTTCAGTCCACCTTATTGAAGGAATAGTTGATGGAATGAAATATGAAAGGATAACAAGTTAGTGCCTTAATCCAATCAGTAAATTATTTGGAGACTATGAAATAGGCATTTTATAATGCTTAGTAAGAACAGTCCTCACATCCTTCTCCTTTAGACATGCTTCCATAGTTAATTATTCTATCATACCTGTCAGAAAACCCATGACATCATTGTGTTCGGAAAAATCCAACTAAATACTGGACTCATAGAGTTTATGTTCAACTTATTTTATTTATTGGGGTGTTAGAATACATGAAAAAATATATTTCTGGTACTATCCATAACCTAGGTGTACCACCGACAACACCAGTTATGCCTCCATCCTAAGAATGACCGCCTGTAAGAATAAATGTGAATCAAGAATGGATGTACTATGTCATGAAGAACCTCTCAAGAATACCTTCATGTATCTTGATCTTTAATGACCTATTCTTGTCTAAATAAATATTTGAGTCCCTCAAATTATACATTTAAATCATCCCTCTAGTGCAAAGCATATAAAACCATTGTCAAAGATTATTATGCATGGGAGGTTTAGATAGAATAATTTCATGTCATCATATCTTTCACCAAAGAAGATGAGGGCTCCCCTATAAAGGGTCACATAATCCTAATTTATATATAAGAAAAATTCAACGGTATGGTAGTTTACCAATTATTTGAGGACATAGTTTCGGGGATCAATCTCATCCCGACCAGAATGCTCCACATGTTAGGACTTACAATAATAAATTATTGTGACCTATGAACTAAAGATTCATGGTTATAAAAAGAAATTATGAGAGCATCTGGAATAATCCTATTAATGACCCTATTCACAATCTTGATAGAAAGTGCTAAATTCATGGTTTTCTCAAAGGATACGACCTACCACATGATAGAGGGTATGCCATGACATCATCTTCTTGTAGTAGTTCCCTCTTCATATCACCAATGCCTCATATAATAAATCAATGGTAATGTTTTAATTATTTAGGGTGGTGAATATCCCTTTTATTCCTATGAATCACAATACCTGGAATATGGTTATTACAAGAGAGTGGGGAACAAAGCTATAACAAATGAGGTTGATCACACATCTTTTGCCGCCAGCCCAGGGGAGAATCTGGATGATTCTTTTATTCTCCCAATTAGCCAATTACGATCTATAATTCCATATATGGGATGTTTTTTGTTTCCCATAAGTAATTATTCCACATCCCTATGCACATGGAACATCATAATATTACTCCATACTCATATATAGGCCATGCTCAGGTGATACTGGAAGCCCCTACTCCTATGATGAACTAATATGTATGCCCCATGCATATCATTTTAGGCCATAATTTCATTTTTTTTCGATCCATGATGAATCAATATATTTTGACGGACAATTATCACTTTTATATCAATCATGGACCCATAGTGTCTATCCAAATGTGATTGTATCAATCAAATTGATCTCCATTTCCTTAGTTGATTCAAAGATCCCAATCAAGTATTCTGTATCCATGCAACTACGTGCTAATGTTCCCACATGATCTATCAACTAGTATGAAACTCCAACCATAGATTATGCAGTATTATATTATGAAGATGACATGGAGGATTCTTTTCCAACATTTAAAGAGGGTGTCTCCTCCATAGATGATTTGTTAATTAAGGTAAATCTCATCATCGAGGATTATCCAAGGCCAACAATGATTAGTATATAAATGACTCTATAGGAAAAATATCATAATTTGGATTACCTAAAGAATCATCATGATGTATGATCCTATAGTTATAATGATATACCAAGACTAGGCATGTAGGTCACCGTTGACCATATTTTTCTCCCAAAGAGTCATCTCCTATTCAATAATCCTTCTAGGAAAATTCATCATTTTCAGGGATTCATGGTTGTGGAAAAATATGATAAGTATATCAAATCGAAATTCATCAAGGAATTAACATACCCCATGTTTATTTCCAACATCATTCCATTAAGAAAATGGAGTGGGATGATTATAGTCTATATCTATTTTTAGGTCCTCAACCACCATAATCAGAAGGATTAAATTCCCCTTCTAATTATGGAGTAGTTGATCGATGCCACATATAGGTTCTAGTCTCTCTCTCTCTTGTGGATGAGTATTACAGGTACAATTAGATCATGATGGACCATAAAGAGAATCATTTCCCCACATTTGGAGCACCACATAAGACCTTCATCTATTTGTTAATTCGTTTTGGTCTAGAGAAAATAGGATTCAAATATTAGTGGTATATAAACCATATCATTAATAAGATCCTCAAGATGTTATTGGAATTATACATGGACATTTTGGTGGTAATATCCCACCAGATTTAGGACCATATCAAAGATAATGCAAAATTATTCAGCTTCCTATACTCATGGAATTTGAAGATAAACCCTTGAAGTTCTATTTTGAGGTTACATCTAAGGTGGTTCTCGTCTTTTTTTTCAGATATACAGGAATCAAGATTGAGTGATAGAAGATAAAATACATCATCTCGATGCCTCCTCCAAGAAACCTCAGGGATCTCCAAGTCCTTCAATGAAACTTATCCAATATATAGCAGTTCATCAGAAACATGGTTGGATTTTTTGTGTCCTTTCCCAAGATCATATTGAAATTTATTTTCTAACGTTAGGATGAAGAGTTACAAACCATCTTTAATGAAATGAAGCAGTATCTACTATAGACTTTGGTTCTAATTCAACCCATCTCAGGGAATCCTCTGTTCTTTTATGTGAAAAAACTGGAATGGTCCCCCAATGCACTTATTGATTAGGATAATAATAAAGGCATATGGAATGGTTTATAATAACACATTGGAATTCTTTATAACATTGAAGAAAGATACACTCCTATCAAAAAGATCTTCCATTCACATGTTTCTTAGTTTAGACATTGGAGCATTATTTAAAGCATCATGAGACATATATAGTTTACCCTGTAGACCAGATAAAGTATATACTGAATCACATTGTGTTTACAGGATATCTAGGACACTAAAAAATTATCATTTAGTTTTTTGACAGCATGTTCATCTCATATAATTCTATTAAGGGATAGGCTTTGGAAGACATCCTTACTAGCAATCTGGTTCCTAAATAGTTTAAAATGGATACCAATTTACAGGGTTAGTATATTCTCTTATTGTATTAGGATATTACTTATTGGGAGATTCACATAAATGGTGACGCTCGAAGCCCATCTATTAGAGGGATCAGTGATCCCATGTTAAACATTTTAGTCATCAGGATCGTCATTATCACCCCAATACATGATGTTATACCCTACTCATTCACGATGATAGTAGTCTGCACCAACAGTGTGGTAATGTTTCAGGATCTCATTACTAATCTCATGATGGCGCTCGATATTGTTGTTACCCTATTTCATTTAAAGTGGAGAGTCTAAGTTAGTCATGAAATAGATCAATGTTAACTACATCATCAATTATTTAGACCTTGTGACTTTGTTATAGAGCACTCTCTGGCTGAGTTCCTAGATTTATTCTCAACCAAATATGAATCATGTTTCCTAACTGTAGAATGGTCATGTAGATTCCCTATCCATTCTAGTGTAATCTCTTTAAGATCATGACCCAGATAATCTATTCATTCACAAAGCTCATCAGAGTGGCATCACTCCCATCATCCTTGATGATGATGACAGCCAGTAGGTAATCAATATGAATGTTGATGCATCTATATTAGCACCCATGGTTCTCCCCTCCTTAGAAGAAACATAATATTGGGAAATTACTTTTATAAAATTTCACTATAATGGTATCATATCACTGGAAAGAGATGATCATGTGGGAATCCATCAACACGTGATGTATTTCACCTTCCAGCGTGTTATTAACCTCAAGAAGACTATATAAAAATGTGGATTTTATGGATATATCATCCATTTAATTCTAGGAGACAATATTTCTAGGGTTATCTAGGATGTTCATGTTATGACTTTCGCGGTTCATTAGGCAGTGTTGAAGCACTCCAATAAAATTTGGAGGATAGGATACTTATGGATCACCATGGTCCATAACTGCATCAACTATGCCATGAGGTTTCATGTGGGTCATATACATGCCAAATATATGCATCTAATGACATAACCTCATTATAATGTCAATTATTATTGTCCCATTTCATTTGGGTACTTGATTTCCTGGGATTCTATCCACTAATAATAGCTCGCAAGTGCCGGTTCATTCTCACACATCTGAATTTTTTCCCAAGTGGGCATAATTGATTCCCGATATGGAAGTCAAGGCCTTATTTGGGATCTAGTATTTGAGATAACACATCATCCATAAATTCATATTATCTCATTAAATTCTCACCACAAACAGGTTAAACATCTAGGCTAATGAGTCGATGAGATTATATGCCATGTATAGTGTATGTTCAAACCATACATCCCTCTTTCACATTCTATAAAATTCATAGATCTAGGAGTTAATCAAAACCCTATGGAAATTTTTTAGATTATAGTGGTATATAACAAAATGATTTGGTTGGATAAACACTACAACACCCTCTTTTCTAATTAGAATATGAATTGAAAATACACCCATGTGACACCATATTCTCTATTGTAAGGAACAAAGGCAGTAACGCCCATTGAGATTTAGTTTCCATCACTGGGAATAGATTTATATGATCATCAGACCCCAAAATGATTCACAAAAGTATATCTGGATGACCTATAATCCCTTAATGTTAATAGGCTCTAGGCCATTGAAAATATAGAGAGGCCCTAAAATATGATAGAATTAGTGTTCAAAATGAAGTTTCACCTCCTCTATTTCCTCTAGGTGACATGGTATTGTCTTTTAGAATGCCAAGGATACCAATAAAAAAGCCCCCAATGTTGGATCCTAAATTGAAAGTACAATACAACATTAAGAAGTTGAATCCTAATAGAACATAATCTTTTATCACTATGGGTAGAGAGAGAATCACTCCACTAATGGACACCATGTTTATAAAATAGTACTATGAGTGAAGAGTTACCAACGTCCCTGCCACATGATGATAAACTACATAGAAACATTGTCCAACATTAATGATGATAAAACTTGTAACAATTATTCATCATAGTCATAGAATGATAAACTATGTAATAGAATAATTCAATGTTGTATGAAATTCGAATGTGACCCTAACACCATCATTTCCATATAACATTAACCTATGTGTCCATATTCTAGTCAAATGATGTTAAACTATCAAGATGGTCTATGAAACTTGAATTTAATCTATTTGAAAGTTTCTGAACTCTATGACCTTAGTCTAGAAGTCCATGTCCATGAGTCATGAATTTAAATTGTATGTGAAATTTATCTAGGATGTGTCATGTGGGGTTAGGAATCCTTGGTCATCATTTATGTTAGTTTTTCTAGGACACCATAGCACACATTCCCCTTTGAGATAATACCCACCATGGTAAAAAATTCATGACATTAATCTAGGAGTTAATATCCTGACCACACATGGTTATATTAACATCTTAACCATTTTGGA
This sequence comes from Viscum album, assembly GCA_963277665.1. Classification (NCBI taxonomy): domain Eukaryota; kingdom Viridiplantae; phylum Streptophyta; class Magnoliopsida; order Santalales; family Viscaceae; genus Viscum; species Viscum album. The sequence goes on from OY728135.1 coordinate 763,554,647, forward strand.
ACCAATATGCCTCATAAATATTAATATGATATGATGATTACCCCGGTTTAAATTTGGATTCCACATACGATATGTATGGGTTGGACAACAGATGTTGCCCCATGATCCAATCATGGGATTCCTCACAATAAATGTGAGATTCCATAATTCCTTCATTAGGGTGTGTCACCCATAATAGCATTGGTTATTTACTACATTTTGTTATATGAATAAATAAGTATTTTTTTCCATCCCTATAGGATATGTATATATTATTGGAATTCTCAAATTTTAACATATCTACAAATTTATTAACATTTTCCCCCTTTGTACTTAGTTACAGTACATGAGTTACGATATTAAATTGTATGTAGTTCATATTAATATTTTTATGTGGTATGTGAGACACCTTAGCTCCATTCATGTATGTGATTCATGTTGTATTCCATACACATTCCCTTGGAATGAACATTTTACCCACAATCTAAGCAACATGACATTAAATGGTTTTCCATTGTCCATATCGTATGTCTGTAAATTGTGTGTGCCACCATCTAGAATAATCTAAGGCCTCATTCCCATATTTAGAGTATACATAGTTACCCTCATACTTCTTATCTTCAAACTATGTCACAAATTCATTATGTCATTTGGCCCCATGGACCCACAATTGGATCGAGATTTAAGACCATTAACCAATAGTCTACCTCAGTACAGACATTGTGATTTTAAACTATATGTGAGTCTTATCAAGAATGAGTGGTGTGCAAGATTGCTTCCTAGGTCCTCATTCATGTTGGTTTATTCACTCTTCTAGGATACACATATCCCTTTTTTGGGATACTCCAAATGTTCCAAACTCAATGACTATATACTATGACTTCATGTCCAAGAATTATGACCTTAAACTATGTGTGAATCCTCATAGAAATGAGTTTTGTAGAGTTGGGAATCCTCGGATCTCATTCACATTGGATTTTTCAGTATTCCATACGACAAATATACATTTGAAACATATCGTGGACTGATTTTTATGAACATAACTTAACAACCCATATCCCAATAATATGACGTTAAACTGAACGACTGGTCCAAGAACAATGACCTTAAATTGAGATCCCATTGTCCATGAATTATTATATTAAACTATTTAATGACCTTATAGTCCATGAAACATGAATTTAAATTTTCTTCTATGGTCCAGACCATACGACCATAACCTATGTGCAACATCCCAGCCATATGACCAAAAACTATGGGAATCACCCTAATCAATTGATTTTAATTTATACCATCCACCATCCTCAACGTATGACATTAAACTGTGGGTATATCTTCCTCATTGTATGATATAATACTGAAAATCATCCTAGGGTCTCACCATAGAGGTCCTCTCCATTGGTGCTGGTCACCTACTCTGACGTTCACATATTTAGATGTCTCCCAGCATCTGAGATGATGCTCCCCTAGAAGATGGGTTTTATCTTTTTGAAAACCAATACACATACACAAACATGCTCTTTGTCATAGAAGTGTAATTGAATGTGTTTTGGAAACCATTTGAACATTCCATCAATCCATTTACACATTTTGTGTGCCCCTTATTTGGATTATCAACCTATTCAATGTCATAATGAACTCCCTAACGACATGGTATCATGCTATTTCTGATGACATACTATTCTGTGACAATGTCCCAAAATACTTTTGATGACAATTCAAGACTGGTTATATGTTTTGAACATGGTCAATAGTCGACCCTCATTTGGTTTTCCCTATTCCAGGCTAATGGTATGGATATATTATTTGAAACATGGTTAGTACTTATATTAAATTTTCATAACACTCTCCTTATTTTCTTGATTTTGGGAATTTTTATTCACACATCCCATTATCATTTTTTTAGATAGAATTATGTACCCCTAGAGTTATCCAATTCATGAACTAGTGCATGTTAGAAAACAAATTTTTCTCTTAATAGGACCTTATTTTCCAGCTAGAGCCTCTCGCAGCCCAAACACTATCAATGGCCATTCAACAATATGATACCCAGGGTATTCGATGGTTATATAGAACTATCATAAAACTGAGAAACCATATTTTACTCCCTTTTTTCTCACACCGAGTATGAGTCATTTGATCTTAGGGATTGTTTGTTAGTTTTCATAAAAATATTATTGAATAACAGTAATAAAATTCTTAATGGAAATATATTTATTCATGTAGAAGATGGTTCAAAAAATACAATTAAATAAGAAAATTGTGGCTTTGGAGAGGGTCATAAACACTTGGGATATCATATTGAGTTTTGGAAAAACATACCTAATGTATCTACTTTATCAATTGAGAAATGTAGCCTTGCTAACCTCTAGCATGGAGCCTCCACGTTCTGATGATAGATCCTATGATTTTTTCCTCCAAATTTATCACTGAATGAATCTCATCATCCAAGATCTATTCCAGTCTTACATAGTATGGGGATGGGAAATCCGAGATGTCACCTGCCAAATCTACCGCTCGACCTCCTCCATATGATAATTTTGTTATACAATGATCTAATATTGAGTGTTATGGAAATAAGTATGCTAATTTTTGGGTTTCTAAAAATGATGTATTTCTTAACAGAATTCATTGAACTTGAAAATTTTATCATTCTAATCCTACCACCATGAAACATCCATATGGTGTCTTCCTCCCTCCCCCACTCTATGATAATTTCATTAACCATAACCTAAATACCACATGTGTTCACCCATAATGTTCCCAAATTACATAACCAATATAGAAGAGACCCATCTGTCCCACTAGTTAGATTTGGAGATTTTTGTTAATGAGTTTTTGTATCTGATTCCATGCCCTATGCTGGATTATGAAATAATATTCAGTCACATCAGGTTCAGAGTGTTCTATATCTTGAGGCAGGGTATGCTTGTTCTTGGGAATATCAACAACATGGTCAACAATATTATCTTCCACTAGAATCCTATTAGATGGTTTGCGATATAGATATTATGTTCCTTCATCTTTAGTTGAATCTATCACATAATATTACCCCTACTAGACGTGAGTCATACAACACTATTTTCATCACTCATAGACGCGACAGAATATATGTCTCAGACTAAGGCCGAATTGGCATGGATGAATGAGTCCTCATGAAAGGTCATGATCATAAGAGAAGGTTCCCTGGAAGATCCAATATCATCCATTCACTACGAATGAATCCTTTCAAGAACTTCTTGTGAAAGAAACACATTATTCATCCTGATCAGCCAATGAAAATTCGGGATTTTTGAATGAGGACTTACGTGACATGAGAATCGGCATGTTGAGATATTGAACAACAACCTAGATTTACATTGAGACCCTTTGAAACTAGAGGTTACATCGAGTACAAGATATAATTCCACATGTCATGGATGAATATGATATTCATGAAATAAGAAAGCATGTTGTCACAAATTCTCTCTTAATATATGGTTATTCTTGAATTTCTTGTTATATTCTCTTACCTTGAGGTGGAGAAATATTGATGATGTACCATCTCTAGTGCACTGCTTCTCCATTAGTGGTTTTCACTATTGGGATTCCACGACATGATCCCCTTAGTTAAATAGAAGGAATTCAAGCTCTAAGGCTGATCTCCAAGCCTCTTTCTCCACGTTTAGACCACCATCCACTTCCACCTCAAGTGCAAAACTCTAGGAATGGTCCTCCAAACCCATTGGTGAACCTTTAGACCACACACCAGGCATCCCTATCCCATTTTTAGAATACTTCCATGAAGAAAATGTTTTAGTAAGAGAAATTAGATATTTAATGTGGAAGGATCAAGGGAGATAAGTATATTAAGGATTACCTCGAGAAACATGGCTAAGTCATTTTAAAAGACTGACATTTCATCACATTACCATAGAATAACATGATGAGAAACCTAACCTAAATAGTTCATTACTAGATTCATGTTCCTCCTTATTTGTTGATTCCACCTCATGTAATGGAATTTCAAAATATAGAATCCCCTATAGAGATAAGTCATTGTCAAACATCCCACGTACTATGGTTAAAGGAAGATCTGACTATCCCCACTAACATGCATATATTTGCATAGCCATAATATATACATTTATCTGGTATATTCTCACCATGGCCATAATCATAATGCACATTAATTCTGGTGTCTCGATCCCATAACTAATTAAATCCTTCTTATGTTCTTCCATGGATAGTGACATTCGATGTGTTTTCTAATCCATCCTGAGAGATTAAAAGACTACATCAGATGCCGACTATATCAGGTACCTCAATTTCATCATAGGTTCCTCCCTCTACCTACTTTTCCAAGCATGGAAGACATGTAATTACTCCTGAGGTCACTTTTGAGACCCTTCCCCTTTAGGAGGTAGGGGTGTAGCCACACCTTATGACATCCCTTCCACAGTTCCATAATGATCTACCTCAGATACCTTGCATGCCACTAAGGGGTATCCCTCCATCTTTCTCACTTCTCTGGAACCACATTTGCATGATTGGACATGTAAATACACATCCTCATGAATTCATAAGGATATGGTGACTTTAGGTTCTAGCATAGTCTGTCACCATGATAGTGGCGATGTTGGTTGCTGATAGCATAATTGTTACCCCAAATCATTCATTAATAATTATCCACCATATATGAAGGATGATAGAGGGGTCCCACTCCTCACAAATCCCCATGTAGACTATCTTCATCATTCACAGAATAAAACCATACTACTTGGAAATGACGGATGGTATTTACAATTCACTAAAAACGTGGTCTTTGATCCTGGCCACCAGCAATCCACCTCTGTAACTCTTTAGGTACTCCCACTATTCTCATATGCCTTTTAGGTTTTACACCATTGAAAAAATAACAGTTCATAAAAATATGAGGTTTTTGTTTGAGTGGTTTTCAAACCAAACAATCACCCCAGCATTGTTAAGCATGACTAGCTAGGCCCCTAAATTATTCAATATATATGGAAGTGGACCAACATTTGAGGTTCAGATTTCATGTGTAAAATTTTAACCCCTATGGTGTGCCATGATTTAAACATGTATGAACTGTCATGGTCTGTAGATCCTTCTAGGCTGAATTCCCTCTGAAACATGAGCATATATTGTGTACAGAACAGACCTAATATGTACCCCCCTGTTGTCTCTATTTCATGCCACTAGATTCACTACCCTGACCATTTTCAGTGGACACATTCCAATCCATGTATCCCTAACTAGTATAATCTAACAACTAATGAATGTTGTGTTAAAAACAATATTGTAGGCTAGTGGATCCTAGACTTCAACAATGTTATACCAAAATTTCATACACTATTCATCTTTTAGAATCAACTTGTATTATCCTGAATTCCCCCTCTACGATGTTTTTGGACACTATTTTCCCAAATGTAGAATCCTACCTTTGTTTCCTTCATTAGAAAATTTTTAACCATTACAGGAATAGAATGTCATTGTGGATGATTGGAGCATGTCTTATGTTCTTATTCAGAGCCTACAGAAAGTATTGTGATGATATAAGATTTTCCTTCCTATCATTCACTGTGTTCTTTAATGTAATTATCTTTTCATACTTGGATCATTCTAATTTAATTCATCTGATGTAGTGAATGTCTTATAAACTAATGTAACCTTCTCGTGATGAAGTTGGAATGTGTTTGTATCATAGTTCCATTGGATTAGGAGGTCTAGAACCCTCTCTTATTAGTGATAGAAGTGTAACTACGACATCCGAACCTCCACATATAGTTTTATGTGGTTTAGCTTTGCCTCCAACACTATGCTAGTGTATCGTAACAAGTACACCAACACAAATTCTCTAGTGATGTTGCCTCCTGATTGCAGGTCTCTATAATTTTGATAGCCTAGGATGTTATTCTTCAAATTGCATTAGAAAATGGTTTTTTAGAGTTTAGGGAATTCATCTACCTCTATATACACCCCATGATAGTCACATTCCACCTATTCAGTGCATAAACATCAATAGACCCATGCTATCTGGTAGGATTTCCATACACGGTGATGTTCTAGGAATTGAGATCATCCTCTTCTATAAACATTGATCGTGTTGTGTCATCCCTGTATGTTGGGATGATCAACTCATAAATCATTAAAAAATTTAATAGGGGGAGATAGTCTCTTTGTAGATAGATCTTATGTGCCTTTTCTAACATGGCTATGAGGACTTGATTTACTGACATTGTGCTCCTAGAACAATGGATCTGAGGGTTTCAAATAATTTTTTACGTTCTTTGTCGAAGAACCCACTACAATATTAGTGGGGTTATTTTAGTCATCTAGTTAGAATTAGTTTAAAATATATAAGTAATATTCACATAATAAGGGAGGTTTGGACTGCAAGATGGTGGTTTGGTCAGTGAAATATAAGTGAAAAAGAGGTATTTTACGTGAATGAAGTGGTCGATGATAATTTGTTCATGTAAATATTGGACATGCATGCCTGATAGTGAAAGATATTATAACATAGAAACTCATAATATTTTACAGGGCCCCAACCACCTATTTATAGTTGTTCACCACAAGCTTACAGGTTCATGTAATAATATTATGATCCCAACTATGAACTTTTCAAGCACCCGCTGAAGGGATTACTTCTCATTGAAATTTCCCTCAGAAGTCGACATTCCAGTCCAATTTTTTTTTTGATTATATTCAATGTGGGAGACGTTTTAGTTACTAAATTCTTGTGACACGTGCACATGGAAAACTATGGGAAAAACTAAAGTCATCTTCTAACTCAATGTATAATTCTATGAACAACAAGGGTAGAATATGTACGAGTTATTGCATTTAGGAATGATCATAATCTATGAACAATAAAAATTCACACCCAATACAAGGAAATTTACCATTATTTCATTGAATTAAACTTGAACAACTAAGGAAAAAAAATATATTAGTGTTTCATGAATGGAAACCCAATCAGCACACAAACATATTCTATGCCAAAGGAGACATCCAACCATTTCCATTTTCCTAATCTCCCTGCGGGAAATGATGGAGCTGTTTTGATAAAATCTTCCATGACTAAAATATTGGGTTCCCATCACCAATGAATTCATCTATAAATATAAGCTCCCACCCACTATTTTAGGTGACTCTCTAGATGATGAATTTTCACTCTAAAGTGTGCAAGTCTTTACATCCATAACAATGTAAAATCTCGGAACCCTAATGATTTAATATAATGAGCTATAGGTTCTATAACAACCCAATATTTTATCAATGGAAATTACCTTCATATAATTATATCCTATAGTATAAAAAATATGAAATCATATTTATAACATAATACAATATTTATAAATTATCTTTGAATGAAATGAGATGTATTTAGATAAATTAACAAACCAATACTAATAAAATAGTATCTTGAACAAATAAATAGTAATGTGATAATTAGGAATATAAAATAGGATAATATAATTGTAACATCACCTATGAAACAACAAAAAAATCATAAATTGTTGACTTCTATTTTATTAAAACTATTTTTTTTTCAAAAAATAGTAGGAATAATGAGAAACCAGAACAACAACCCATTTGAGAGACAATGTATTTATTTCTCTAATGATATACCAAGGGGATAAGGTGTTGGAGTTAAAACTTTCATGGTGATGCTTACCTAGTTATAATAGGATATGAACATTAATAAATATAATGGGGAGCATTTTCCTTAACCAATGAATAAGAAACTAGCTATTGAGTCTTTTAGGTTATTATAAACACTGAGATTTAGTGGATCTTATGATCTAGTATTCACGAAATAGTTGTTCAAATCAATGGAGAATATATTTTAGGTTTATTGCTATTCTGATATGTATAATTTGACTTTGCCCATGTAATTTGTAGATAGAGAGGAAAATCAATGGTCATAATTGATTAAGAACACCAATATAATAGAATAAATTAAAGAGGTTAATTGGGATGACATTATGAAAATATTTCTTAACACTTATTTCCATAGAACTATTCATACAAATATTGAGAGATAATTATTTGAGCTGAAAAAAATGGTGAATCTATCACATCTTATATTGAAAAATATATAAGGATTTCAAGGAACACCTCGGGGTTTATTATCAATAATGATAGAAAACATGACATATTTATTGGATTAAAATAACATATTCAAAAGGCTATATATATTTGGGACATTGGGATTTATGAAGAAGTTGGTTTATATTCCATCAAAGTATAGGTACAATTTGTTGAACAGTCACAAGGCTTTGGTGACAAGAATTGAGTGATGGAATTTCAAGATAGATTATCAAATAAAAAAAGGTGGAAAGAAAACTCAACCAATAAAATGTCAAAAATATTAAAAAAATAATCACGGGAATGACCTCAAGGGATGGTGGAATGCTTCAAATGTGGGAGATAATTCCATGATTCTCAAGATTTTTGAAGGGACAGGATGATGATAGAAAAGCAGGGGTGGAAAGGATAGAACCACCTATAATTCAATTCATTAATTGCAGGGAGAAAGGTCACCATGAAAGTAAATGAACTAAACTTTGACGCCTTTAGGGTAATAAGTGTTAGAAACCATAAAATCAAATTTAGAAACAAAAAACAAATGATATCACTACTAATGAGGAGGAGACCAATAATTATGTCATAATTAGAATAATGGTTATTCTTTCAGGAATAGAGAATGTCGTATTTGATTCTGGTTTTATTCATTCATTTATATATTCTATGATTTGTGGAATAATTCAAACACAACCACAACATATAGAGGTTGACTTACCTATGGGAATATTAAATGGGGAAATTATTGAATCTAAATAATATAACACCACCCAACTTATTGTTTTTATACTAAACCTCTATTAAAATATTTTCATGCATCCCTTGGTTGAGTTTGATTATATATTTGTCAGGGTTTGGAAATCATTATAAAAATCCAACATCAATAGTTGGGAACGGTAGACCACTCTTCACATCCAAAGTATCCTTTGATTCTTTATAAGTGTAATGATGATGCTGAATCTACATAAAAATAATTTAATCAGGTGTGTATATTATTTCATTATGATAAACAATATCTATCTAAAATGAGCGATATAATATAGAGAATCATAATCAATGACATTTCCATTATGAGGGAATATAATGATGTAATTTTTGAATAATTGGCTAGTCTTCCACATTATTAAGAGCATCTGTTATCAATTGAATCTATTCCTAGATCTCCAACTATATCAAAGAAACTTCATTGAAAGGCCACCATTGAGTTAGGGAAACCAAAAAAGTAGCTACAAGATAATCTGGAAAAGGGTTTCATTTGCATGGGTGCTTCACTATGGGGTGTGGTACCATATTTCATCATGATGAAGGATTAATCAATCCACCTCTTCATTTATTATCATGTACTTCACAAGATTATGATAAATAAAAAGTATCCCCATCCATGGATAGATGAATTATTTGATCAATTTTACAGGGTCAGTTATTTTTTTAAGGTGGAACTTTAGTTGGAATATCAACAATTAAATGTGAGGAAGGAATATATTACCAAAACCACCATTCAGTCAAGTTATAGACACTATGGGTTCATAGTGATTCCATTGAGACTCAGTAATTCTCTAGAAATATTCACGGAGATAATTAATAGAGTGTTCAACAATTACCACATAACATTTGGTAGTATTTATTAATGATATTTTGATATAATCCAAGATAATAGAAATTATAGGATAATTTATGTAATTTTTTAAATACCGTGTGAATGGATAATATATACACAATGTAGATTTTATGTGAGTTCTCGATGGGGAATGTATATTTCTTGGAGAATTTTATCACCAGCAAGGGAATATCTATGGACACTTTCAAGAAAAAAGAATTTGAAGAGTACCCCATTACAACATCTATAATGGAGAGCAATAATTTCCTTGATCTATTAGGGAATTAACAAGTAGTTTTGAATAATTTACATGGTTTTAAAACCCAAAATCTAAGATAGCTTAGATGGGAGAAAAGTTTTCCTGGACCAGTGAATGTGAAGACTAATTTAAACAGTTGAAAAAGAGGCTTATCACTACACCATTACACACATTACCAAATAGTGTGGAACTATATGTGGAAGTTAGACTTTATTAAAATAATATATTATGTTGTGTAATGTTGAAAAATGATAAGGTGATATCCCAGGACTCATGGTATCAAAAAATGATTGTGAAAAACTATCCTATTCATGATCTTGGGTTAGAATCTATGATTTTTTTGTTGAAAGTTTTTGCAAAATTTAATATATTGAGAGAAGTTTTAGATATATAATTATCAAAAGAGCCTAAAATATATATTCACATAGAATTATATTTATATGCACTAGTGAATGTGGTTATAAATCAGCACAAATTATGATTGTTCAATCAACTATCATCCTAGTAAGGTGAATAATGTAGTGGATTCTCTAAGTTTAATGGATCGAGGAACATTATATGTGATGATAATTGACAATGATCTAGAATTCATATATTCGAAAAGGATCAACATGGGAATAATTAGGGAATAAAAATAATTAATCCTTTCTCAATTTATTTTTGAACCATTCATTATAGAAAAAATGATGCTCGTAGGAATGATGTGGAAATACAAAATAATATGGAAGATATTAGAAATATGAAATCCATAGAATTAAAAATTTATGAGGGTGAAGTTGTTTTATTTGGCTCATGTCTATGTGTACCATAAAATCTAATGATAAATAAATATATATTTAATTATTCACATAGTTAAACCTTCTCTGTTCACCTAGGGAGTCCAATGATGTATCGAGATCTCAAAGAAATCAATCAGTTGGACAATATAAATAATGAGACTATGAAATATACATCTAATTGTTTTTTATGTCAGCAAGTGAAGGATGGAATTAAAAAGTCTATGGGGATGATTCAACCATTACACATACCAACATAGAAATGGTAAAACATCACCTTAGGCTTTCTCACAGGACATTAGAATACATCTTGGGGAAATAATGTTATATGGGTTTCATTGGATTGTTTTAAAAAGAAAACTGAATTTATCAAAATTTGAGGAGAATATTCACATGATCAACATTAAATGATATACATCAATGAAGTTCTAAGGAATCATAGAGTAAAACTACCAATTTTATCCAATTGAGATATGATATTCACCTCAATGTTCTGGAAAATTTCCGAACATCCTCTAAATGCTGAGATAAAATTCAGTATGAAATATTATCATCAAAATGATGGAAAATATGATAGGAATATGTAGACTATAAAAGAAATGTTATGAACATGGTCTATGTACATCAATTTAGTATGGGAACAACATCTACCTTTGGATGAGTTCTCTTACACAAAAAGATTCCAATATATCATCCAAATGGATCCATATGAAGTCCTTCATGTGAAAGGATATCGAAAACCAACATACTGAGATGATGTTGGGTAACCGAAGAATCTAGGACATGAAATTGTTGAAGAAAAAGTAGAAAATGTGAGAACCATTTTGAAACATATATGACTGTCTCGAAGTTGATATAATATATGTTCAGATAATCATATATAATATACAGAGCATAAGGATGGAGATATGGTATTCCTCCTCATTTCTATGGAAAAGGATCTTGTGATTTGGGAAGAAGAGATTGATGGGTCCTAGGTGCATCAACACCATAACTATTCCTGATCATGTCGGAACTGTGGACTATTGAATAGAACTTCCAATAACTATTTCTCAATTACATGATGTATTCCTTGTATCTCACTTGATAATATAAACACTGGATCCTCAACATGTACTGAATTCATAGGTGGTAGAGTTGGAAAATGATTTATCTTACGAGGAGATTCTAGTGAAAATCAAGGATCATAAGATAAATTTCTATAAAATAAGAATACTCATATGGTAAATGTATTATGGTGGAACCATAATTATGAAGATGAGGCATGATATCATGAATAAATTGTGAAGGTGAAATTCCCTAATCTATTTAGGATAAATGAAATCTCTATGGATAAATTTCATAAGGCGAGAAGAATTTAATGAAACAAAATTTAAAAAATTAAAGTAACATTCTTCTAATTATTTAATGTTGTATAAACAACATTAAATTTATTAAATTACACAATACATACAATATAAATTAATTATGAATTAATTAAGTGGTACTTCAAGAAATTAATGAACCTATACTGATGGAATAGTAACTTGAACATTGGAGTTTTATTGTGAGCATATGGACTAGTATATCAAAAAATATGATAGTAACCTAACATGTTAAACTATAAATAAAATTGGTTCTTCTTACAAATTATAATATGATAGAATCCTAGAATAGTATTAGTAAATAAAGGTTTTAAAAAATTACAAATTAAGTGTTACTATTTTTGTAAGGAATAAATGTTTATTTACAATTAAATAATTAATATAGTTTTTAAAAATACAATTTATTTTCATAAAATGAACACATATTTAATATTTTATTGACATAGGATTATAATATATTTTTATGATAACTTAATTAGCTTTAATATTTTTCATAAAATCAGTTATAATTTTAAAATATGTATTTTTCTAATACAAGATGATTTTAATTAAAAATTAAATTTTTCATATATAATATTATTTTCATAAAATGGTGTTATTTTTTAATTTTAAACATCAAAAACCATTATATTTATTTTTTGAGATTTTTCTGAAATAGTAGAATTTCTATTGGATAGTGAAATACAGTAATTTACAATATTTTCAAAATACATTAATTTTTTAGTCATGTATGTTTTATAAATGATGTGAGCACCATGATATTGAAACATAATTCTTCCTTTATTTTAGTTATTCATGGTTTTCAAATATATTCTAATTCTTGAGCCAAAATAATAAACTTGTGAATAAAATAATCCAAAAACACACATTCATCCTGTAAGATCCCGGTTCTTATTTTTGAGGTATTGGTTTCCTATTTTCTCTTTTCCATAAGTGTTTTTGAGAAAATAAGGAAAGTGGGGAAGGAAATCCTAAATTTTGGGACTACACACCATGTACTATTACACATGTCGTGTACTTTGGCTGTGCGGAATGAGTAAATAGGGTGTGTAGCCATGTTGGCGATGAAGGGTGTAAAAACTGACTACACGCTGGGTAGTGGGTATGTACACACCATGTATTCAGTCGGCATGCATACAGTATGGTGGTGGAGGCAGCCGCTAGCTGAGTGTCATGACACACCGTGTACTCATGTAAGACATTCCATGTACTCATGTGGACAGATAAACAATGCCAGGTAACCGCCAGAGGAATAGTTAATAGAAAAGTACATGTCGTGTACATGAGAAGTACATGACGTGTAGTTTGTTTTTTATTTCTAAAAATGGGAAGTATCCCACCCTGTTCACAGTATTTTCTTAGAATAAGAAGATGGATTCGGAAGAGTGGGTCGAGTCTTTGGAGATCCCCCGATCGAGTACCGGGAATCTGTTTTCTGTACCGTCGATCTCCCTAGAAATGAACGAGTGATTTCTTCCTGCTACTTGCATAGTTCATGGAAATTATTCATCTAAGGGATGTTATTTGAGATTGAATGATGTTTTCTTGTATGCCAGATCTACGTCATTCTTGGAATATTTGAGGATCTTCATTTTCATATATCATTCATGGGTGTTTAATGCATGTGGCTTGCTGTTTAAATTCCCACCGTTGTGCGTTTTTGTGTACTGTTGTGCTATGAACCCATGTTGGGGTATCATGTGGCGGAGGTCGTGAGTGTTTTGAATACCTATAATTGTAAAGGTAATTAAATGTTATAATAAACTGTTTTTTGGGATCACTGCTTGGATCCAGGACCACCCCTAGGGTGCGTTTCTCTGTTTAGCCGTTTGGCTTGGATACCCAAAGGTATTCCATGTTTACATTATTCAATACATTTACCTTGAGTGGAATTGTAAAAAATTTCATGTTATATGTTGGGCATAGAAATGTTACTTTTTTAGCCTGAGGGCGTGAATATAAATAAATAAATATATATATATATTATCTTGAGGGTGTGGATATATATATATATTGTATAGCCTGTGGGCATGGATATAATGTAGCATGAGGGTGATGCCAGAGGGCGAGGCCTAAGGGAGAGATATTATATAGCCGAAGGGAGAGGCCTAAGGGAGAGACATTATATAGCATGATGGCATGGATATTATAAAGACTGCGGGCGTGGTTTTACTATATTAGCCCGAGGGTGAGATTATGTTTGGCCTAAGGGATTGATTCTGTTGAGCACAAAATGCTATAAAATTAAATGGTTAAATGAATAATAAAATTTCAATATAACTGGTAAAGTTAGTTACTATTGAGTACTACTTAGTTTATTTCATTTTACTACTACACACTGTTGTTGCATATTTTCACACAGTTGGGCAGTAGCCTTTAGTGGGTTCCTACTGGGATTTATTTCTCACACCCTGTTTGGGTCATTTCTTTAGCCCAAACAGATTATGTTTCTATAGGTGTTGATAGTGGCAAGGGTCCCTATATAGGTACAATATTGTAGTAGAGTAGTAGGAGAGCTTGGTACCGAGCTTAGTCTTCTGATGCTGCTGCGTTCTGCCTAATTTGTTTTTTTCTTTGATTTACTCTATACTCTGTATTGTATCGTATTGTACTACTTTGTAACATGATCTGGTTGTTTTCAATGAGTATTGACATGTTGCATCTTGATATATATATGACTGTTGGTGCTCTTTACTTCAGTTGTCCATTTTAGTTGTATATTGTTTACTACTTCCACTGTTGTGTGTTATTTATCCTTTCTGCTTCTCTACACATTGACAAATGAGGGAATAGTTTTCCCACTATTATACATGGGCCCTCTCTACTAGTTAGCATCCTCTGGAGTTTGGAGAAATGTGCTTGAGTTCATGTGACCAACCGGTTTCGGGGCACCCGTTGAGTGGCACCCGGATCCGGGACGTTACAAAGTTGTATCAAAGGGAGGTTTCTTTTCTTTTCTTTTATTTGACATACTATTGGGAGCACTAGTCAGGGATATGATTGAAATGGTAGTTGGTAATAAAATATTCCTGGGAGTATCTAAATCGTGTACATAGAAAAGCAAATTTACCTCGTGTTTCAAATTTTCTAATTTGACATTTTACATTTGATTTTATTTTCACCTTTGGGTGATGCACATGTGATTGTGTTGTTTATATTTTATCCATGGTTTCTATTTAGTTTCAACCTGATGAGATCAGGGTATTCCATCTCATGTATAATTTAATCACATACTAAGAATCACATTCCATGAATAGTTCCATGCCATGTAGGCACCTTGGAAAGTGCATGTTGCTATGATAGTTGTTGTGCTAGAAAATCATGTTGTTGTGAAAGATGCTTTGATAAATACCTGCTATGCGATAGGGTATTTTCATTTCAGTTGTTGATAAAATGGATGCCAAAATTTGGTTTTTGGGGAGTATGGGATCTCATTGACAGGAATTTGGTGGATCATTGACTGATTATTTTGTTATAACATATATACATTTCCAAACATTGATTTGTGGGGAGTATGGGCCCTCACAGGTCCGAATTTTGAACTTAGATGTTATTTTTCTGTATTTTCTGGGTTCTGGAGTACTTTTATAGGCTTATTGTCTGGAAAAACCAAGATACCCATTGTGTAGTTCCTCAGACCCACATCGTGTGTTCTTA
Organism: Viscum album; assembly: GCA_963277665.1. Lineage (NCBI taxonomy): Eukaryota > Viridiplantae > Streptophyta > Magnoliopsida > Santalales > Viscaceae > Viscum > Viscum album. The sequence continues at coordinate 763,570,373 of OY728135.1, forward strand.
TGTTTGGGAAGAAAAGAAAACATTTTGAGTACTCTCCGTGTACCCACAGTACACGCCGTGTATATGCTTCCTGTGTCAAGGACCGTGTGGGCGGGGACACGAGGAAGGGAAATGAAAATCTTAGGGAAAACACGTCATGTATCATATGTACACCACATGTAGTGTTGACACGGAGTCCGGTCATGTATCTAACAACACAGACAGAGGAGACCAAAATACATATACACCGTATCCACTGTGGAACACGCCATGTAGTCTGACCTGGGGCCTTGGCCATATAGCTAACAAACATAGGTCAGTGTTGAACACGTCGTGTGCCTGAGGGACATTCCGTGTAGTCCTTACCAGTGCAAGATCCTGTGGACCTAACCGTGTACCTAGTAATATGGGGTTGTGTACACGCTGTGTTCGGGTGTAACATGTTGTGTAGTTTAAGCCGAGTAGTCGGCCGTGTCACAAATGACACGGTCAGTTGGAATTTACACCTTACATACTGTGTAGATGTTATACACGTCCTGTAGTATTGTTCAACGGGATCCGTGTGGATTATCCATGTAAGAGGACCCAGGAAGGGGAAGAAAAGTAAAGTACACGAACTGTAGTCTATAGTAAAAACCGTGTAGTCATGTTTTCCAAATCCTGAAATGCATTCTTCCTCCTGTTCCCTTTTTGGTCCCCTCATTTCAGTCTTTCATTATCTTGATCTATGGTGTGCTATTGAACTTGTAGAGTCATCCCACTGAGAAGACCATGTGTTGTTCTCCAAGAGAGCGACAAAGATTATACTCCCGAGATGGTGGGCTATGGTCTAACAATGGATCCTACTGCAGAGCCAGATGCAGATCCAGCCGTTATACTGGACACAAGAGCGGTTACACAGTTCCATGAAGGCTTCATGAGGTTCATGCAAGCCATTCAGGGAGTACCGCCGGCTGCCACATCTATGGCTGAGCTGACTCATATCTTCTAGCAGCAACATCAACCTTTGTTTTTAGGGGATGGCAGACCACAGGCTGTGGAGTATTGGCTGGGGTCTATGCAGAATATTTTCGAGCATCTTGAGACACCTCTAGGGTGGAGGGTCAAGCTCATGACTTATATACTATATGATTCCACCAAGATGTTGTGGGATGTTACCACCCTATCTGAGCATCACCACGACTTGGCGTGGGAAGATTTTCAGACTGATTTCTATGAATTCTTGTTCTCAGAGACACTGAGGGAATATTGAGCTCAAGAGTTCATGAATCTGCAACAGGGTGCTATGTTAGTGATGGATTATTCTTCTCACTTTACTGAGATTCAGTGTTTTGCAACCATTTTGGTCAGTGATGAGACGTTGCAGGCCAGACGCATTGATGATGGTATTCGATATGACATCCAAGCACTAGTGAATGTTTTCAGGTTGCTGACCGTACATGATATCGTAAACCAGGATCTGATTACTGAGAGGAACCTATGGGAAGCTACTAGTGTGGACTAGGGTGGATCGACACCAGTTACTGTTATATTTCTACTGGTAAGTGGAAGAGACTGATGGAGTTCTCTCACGGTGGAAGTACCAGCCAGGGCAATGCTTCAGGTGGCCCGATCATTTGCTACCAGTGTGGTAGAGAGGGGCACAAGAGACCATAGTTTCCACGTGACCCAGTGGCATGTCGAGATTATTGCAAGGTGGGTCATCTCCAGTGGTATTTCATGGTGATTATACCAGTGGCTAGTGAGAGGGGTTCTATTCAGACTCCGCATGTGGGAGTAGGAGCAGCAGCTTCTTACCAGTCGGGATACTAGAACACATTAGGGCGTGTTGGCTGAGATGGTGGTTGTGGTCATGGTATCCAGACATTGGGATCTCAGAGGCATTAGGGTAGGAAAACTCCATGTAGCTATGCTGTGTTGCAGGGCCGTGGCACTTCACAGGCATATGCAGTGCAATAGACAGAACAAGAGCAGGATCTCGGACCTTCTACTGTCAGAGGTATTATTCTATTCGATTTTGTTTTATCTTCAGTACTTTTAGATAAAGGGTGGTACACATAGTTTTATATATGTGCCTATTGTGGAGAATATTAGGCTCTGTATTTCTTCTTCTACTGATGTTATGATTCTAGACACTCCGTTGGGGAATATAATGACTGGTGTGCGTCAGTGTAAGGAGTTCCCCGTTTAGGTTGGTTAGTGTCACTTTCTGTGGGACCTCTATGTCTTAGAGATGATGAGCTATGATTTCATTATCAGAATGGACTAGTTGGTACACTTCCGATCCATTTTGGTTTTCAATCATCGTAGGGTGAGTTTCACATCACCCGAGTGATAATATTTTCTATACAAGGGTGACTGGGATGTCCAGGTGAGCCGCAATGGGCCTGAGCATCATGGGAAAGGTTGTGTGATAGCCCACATTGTGAGTTTATTTCTGGATGATCAGCGGTATTGTCAGAAGAATTTCCCACTAGGGGTTGATTGTTTCAGGGATATCTTCATGGATAACATTTTGGTTCTACCTCCAATGCGAGAGGAGTATTTCATTATTTATCTTGTGCAAGGAGCGACACCGATGTCCAATCCTCTTTATTGGATGGCTACACTAGAGTTGTAGGAGCTCAAGAAACAGTTGGAGGATTTGTAGTCAAAAGGCTTCATCCAGCCCAACGCTTCTCCTTGGGATTCTCTGGTAAATTTTGCAAAGAAGAGTGATGGTACCCTTAGTCTCTGTGTGGATTATCAGAAGAAGAACCAGTTGACGGTCAAGAACCGATAACCCTTTCCAAGGATTTATGGTCCTTTTGATCATCTTCAAGGAGCACGGGTGTTATAGAAGATTGAATTAAGATTCAGATATCATCAGTTATGCGTTTGACAATCTAATATTCCTCTTATAGCCTTTATAAGTAGGAATGATCTATATGAGTACTTGGTGATGCCGTTCGGACTCACGAACACACCAACAGTTTTCATGGCATTGATGAATCGTGTGTTCTATACTAATCTGGATTCTACTGTGGTAGTCTTCGTGGATGATATCATGGTGTACTCTCACACTCGACACGACCATTCCACCAATCTTGAGATCGTTTTGAGTACACTGAGAGAGCATCAACTATATGCTACGCTCTCAAAGTACCACTTTTGGATGGATCAGATAAACTTACTGGGTAATATTATCTCAGAAGAAGGAGTTTCAGTTGACCCAGAGATGGTGAGAGAAGTAGTTTCCTGGGAGCATCCTATGAACGTGTTTGAAATATAGAGTTTCTTAGGGATGACTGGTTACTATAGGCACGTCATCCAGAACTCCTCTCACTTAGCAACACCGTTGAAAGGTTTGACTAAGAATGGTGTGAAATTCGTTTGGTTAGAATCATGTGAGATAGCTTTTCAGAAGATGAAGGGAATGTTGACATCAGCACCAATCCTGATACTCCTAGTTTAGGGGAAGAGCTACACAGTTTACTGTGATTCATCAGGTATTGTTTTGGGAGTTTTGTTGATGTTGAGCGATTGAGTTGTTATATATGGGTCTCAGTAGTTTAGGCCACATGAGAGGAATTACCTGACGTATTATCTCGAGTTGTCTGTAGTTGTTCATGTGGTGCGTTGTTGGAGACATTATAACTTGGTAGAGAATTTTTTGGTTTTAACAGACCAAAAAAGTCTCAAGTACATCTTTACTCAGCATGACCTAAATCTAAGAAATCGAAGGTGGGATGAATACCATAAGTCCATCATCATTGAGCTTTCATATACACCTGGTAAGGGAAATGCAGTTGCTGATGCACTGAGTAGGAAGACTCAGATACAGGAAGTTCATAAGGCCAGTAGTGAGTGGCATCTTATGGATTTGTTCTCTGAGATGAATTTGGAGGTGCACAACAGTCAGGGGAAGAACTATCATTCTTCTCTCGTTGTGACATCTACCCTCCTTGATAGAGTTACGATAAGATAGCTGGCTTACTAATAATGAATAGTTCTCTGGGATTTAGTGGCAAGTGAGGAACCTCCTCCTGGATGGACGATAGGCGATGATGAGGTATTGTGTTTCCATGGATGAGTATGGGTTCCAGGGGATATACGTGAGGATATGATGCATGAGTTTCATGATTCAGTTTGGGTAGTTCATCCTAGGGTTACCAAAATGTACCGTGACTTGAGATGTCAGTATTGGTGGTCGGGAATGAGAACAAGAGTAGCTGGTTTTGTTACTAGATGTTCCACATGTCAGTAGGTGAAGGCATAGCATCACAGGCCATCCAGACTATTATAGCAGTTACACATCCCGGAGTGGAAATGGGATGATGTCGCGATGGATTTCGTGACTGGGTTGCCGAGGTCACATTGAATCAATGATGTCGTGTGGGTTGTGGTGGACATATTCATGAAGGTGGCTCAATTTTTGCCGGTCAAGGAGACCTTCGGTGTTGAAGATCTCAGAAATTTGTATATCTACGAGGTCTTTGTCTCCATGGGGTTCCTCATTCAATCATTTCAGATAGGGACTCCTGTTTTAATTCTCATTTCTGGTGGGGTTTTCCGACGGCATTGGGTACACAGGTGCTTCTGAGCACATTTTCCTACCCTCACACCGATGGCCAGTCAGAGCATACGATACAGGTGCTAGAGGACACGTTGCGTGCATGCATCCTAGACTTTGGTGGCTCTTGGGAGAAGCACTTAAACCCTAGAGGAGTTTTCCTATATTAATAGTTTTCACAAAACTATAGAAATGGAACCATACGAGGCCTTATATGGAAGTCCATGCCGATCGGCACTATGCTGGTTAGAGACAGGTGAGGCTGCTTTAATGGGACCATGCCTCATACAGGAGACTTCAGAGCAGGTCCAGTTGATTCAGAAGTAGATGGACACCACATTGTCTCGTCAGAAATCTTATGCTGATCACCGCAGATGACCCTTGGAGTTCGTGGCCTATGATCAGGTTTTCTGGCATGTTTCACCGAGTTTGGGACATAGACGGATCAGGAGACAGGGTATACTTTCACCGAGGTATGTGGGGCCATTTGATATTCTGGATAGAGTCAGGTTGGTTGCTTATCGGTTGCAGTTACCATAGAGGTACCAAGCCATGAACGATGTCTTCCAGGTATCTCAGTTGTTCCACTAACATTCCAACCTGTCTCACGTCTTTCAGGCAGAGGAGGTTGAGCTTTAGGTTGATTCGTCCATTGAGGAACATCCAATTCGTATCGTGGATATGAGCACGAAGGATCTCTGAGGTCGGTCAGTTCCTCTCGTACGGGTGCTATGGAAGTAAGGCTGAGTGTAAGATGAAACTTGGGAGTGAGAGATTGATGTATGTGATCAGTGGCCAGAGCTATTCTAAGCTATTTCTTTTCCAACTTTGGAAGGGAAATTCTGGGATGAATTTCTTTAAGGGGTAATGTTTTTAAGAACCCGGTTCTTATTTTTGAGGTAAAGGTATCTTCTTTTCTCATTTCCTTAATTTTTTTTGAGAAAATAAGGAAAGTGGGGAAAAATTCCTAAATTTTGGGAATACACATCATGTACTATTCCACACACTGTGTGATTTGGCCATGTGGAATGAGTACACAGGGTGTGTAGCCATGTTGGCGATGAAGGGTGTGAAAACCAACTACATGTTGTGTAGTGGGTATGTACACACCGTGTAGTCAGTTAGTAGGCATATAGTAACGTAGTGGTGGTAGCTGCCAGATGAGCATCATTACACATCGTGTAATCAATTATTACACGCTGTGTACTCATGTCGACTGATGAAGAGTGCCGGGTAGCCGCTAGAGGAACAGTTCAATGAAAATTACACACCATATACTTGATAAGTACACGTCATGTAGTTGGTTTTTTTCACATAAAATGGGAAGTAGAAAACCCTATTCATTGGATTGGATTAAAATTGGAGGAAGGAGTTAGATGAGAGGGTTGGACCTTTAGAGATCCCCCAATCGAGTACCGACAATCTGTTTTCTGCACCGTCAATCTCCCAAGAACTGCACGGGTGAGTTCTTCCTCCTCCTTGCATCCTTATTGAAAATTATTATTATAAGGTAATTTATTTTATTTTGAATGAGGTTTTCTTCTACATCAAATATAATTCATTCTAGGACAATGCAAGGATCATTGTTCGAAAAAACTATTCATGGGCATTTAGGGTAGGTGGCTTGGTGTTTAAATTCCAACTGTTGGGAATTATTGTGTACCGTTGTGCTACTAACCCCTGTTGGGGTATCATGTAGCTGAGGCTGTGGCAGTTTTGAATACCTAGAATTATAAAGGTGCTTAAATTTGATAATAAACTGGTGTTTGGGATCACTACTTGGATCCAGGACCACCCCTGGGGTGCGTTCCACTATTTAGCCATTTGGCCAAGATACAAGAGGGTATTCCATGTTTACATTATACATTACATTTTTTCTTCAGAGGAATTGTATACAATTGAATGTTATTTGATGGTAATGGCCCGATTACTTGTCTAGAATGAGGGTGTGAATATATATATATATATATATATATTATTATTATCCTAATGGCGTGGATATATATATATTGTATAACCTGAGGGCGTACATATTATGTAGCCTGAGGGAGAGGTCTGAGGGAAAGATATTATATAACCTGAGGGTGAGGCCTGAGTGTGAGATATTATATAGATTATGGGCGAGGCCTGAGGCGAGATATTATATTCCCTAAGGGCATGGATATTATAAAGCCTGAGGGCATGGTTTTACTATATTAAAATGAGGGAGAGATTCTGTTTGGACTGAGGCCTTTATTCTGTTAAGCATAGAATTATATTAAATTAAATGGTTAAATGAATACTAATTTTAATCTAACTAGAAATGTTAGTTAATACTGAGTACTGGTTAGTTTATTTCATTTTACAACCACACACTACTGTTGCATATTTTCACACAGTTGGGCACTGGCCTTTGGTGTATGCCTACTGGGATTTATTTCTCACACCATGTTTGGGTCATGTCATGGGCCCAAACAGATTATGTTTCTACAGGTGTTGATAGGGGAAAGGGTCCCTATACATGTACATTATTGTAGTAGATGAGTAGGAGAGTAAGGGACCAAGATTATTCTTGAGATGCTTCTGTGTTTAGTATTATTTGTTTTGTTTTTCATTGTTGTAATTTTTCCTATATATATGAATGCTGGTTCTCTTTACTTCAGATGTCCATTTTAGTTGTATATTGTTTACTGCTTCTGCAGTTGTGTGTTATTTATCCTTTCCACTACACTACACTTTGACAAATGAGGGCATAGTTTCTCCACTATCAAACCTGGTCGATCACTACTAGTCATCAGCCTCTAGATTTTGGGGAAATATGTTTGAGGTAATGTGACCAACCGGGTTTAGGGCACCAGTCGAGTGTCACCCGGATCCAGGATGTTACACATCCCCTATAAATACCACTCCTCGAGACCGCTTCAACTCACAACTCCGAAGAGTTAAATATTTCACATCATTTTTCAATATTATTCCCATGACCCGAAAAAAATTATAGGATCCATTGATCTCAAATAAACTACAAATCCAATTTCTATTAGGAGGATCTCAAGGAGAATAATTTCATGTTGTAAAATCCTCTTTGTGTTCATTTAATTTCATTTTAGGTTATTTAATGTTCTTATTCATTACTCACATATCCTCATCCATGTGTAATGATAACTCTAGTATCATATATGTTATTTAATTTTACTATGTTATTGGAATAATCCATCATTTAATCTATTCTCATCTCCCTTTTATTTTACAAATGAAAACTTCATATGTGATGTGTTAATTTATCCAATTCGAGGATGATAAGTTTTTATTTTAATTTACAACCATCCATGATGGCCATTAAACCATTAGAATTTTTAAAATTAATTCTAAATTTTATGTTATAACCACTTTTATTGTATATAACTATCATTTATACATAATATTAAATAATAAAATAGAATGAGTTTTTTGTTATCGAAACAGCCAAACTTATTCTGTAAAATAAACACTGTCATTTTATCTAATGATTAATTCCCATTTTTAGAAACAAAATAGTATATAAGACCAATTAAAATAATGTAATTTCATTAATAACATATTATTTTATTTCAGGTTAATTAAACCAATTTTACATGATCTTCCATACATGTATACATGTGAACTGATCATGAACACCAAGAAAACAAACAGTCTCGAATAATGAAATTGAACACTTAACTCAAAATAATTGTCATTAATGAAATTAATAAAATTATAATTAATTAAGTACATGTATAATATGTTTTAGACATATTAATTAATCAATTTAATTTGAATATCCAGGATATAAAAATGAATAGTGAATTAATACATAAGTTAAGGGGATTCTTGAACACAACTCCATTCCTTTTCGTTTTCACTCTCTAAAGTCATTTTTAGTATGGATTTTCATTTAATATTACTTAAAAATTATTTCCTTCCCATACATATTATTTTATAGTATATAAATGCTTCTAATAATATTTTTTGACCAATGCAATGATTTATCTAAAATAACAATACCTTTTAAAAACACATGTTTTACCTCTAGTGAAATTGTTTCTTCTTCACTCAGGATTGATATTCCATAAAAAAGTATATTATTCCCTTTTTATTATTGGAACCCAAATATTAATTCATGAAATCATGATTTATGAAATTCTCAGGAAACACACTTCCTTTCTTCGTGTTATTTTAGGGAAATTAATTTTTATACGTTATATATTGCATGCATGATTATGTAAATGTTCTGATGTGACAGGTGTGACTAAAATTATACAATTCTCTAGTGCATTGGGTAATGTTATGTATCTAATTAGATAATGAAAAAATTGTGTTAAAATTAATTTATATTTTTCTAAAATGATAATATGTAATTATTATGCACATATGATATTTGTGAACACGACGATATCTATTTTTTACAAATATTTTTATTTGTTTACCACTATGACATGATGTTTCATTTTTATGGATTTCCACATTATATGTTATCATCTATGCTTCATATAGTGATTATGATGATGATCCTATGACTATTCTATGATTATGATTTTTATTCTCACTTATGTTACTATATAACCTCTTACTAGGATTTCTAGAACACCACTTTTTTTATGTATATCCTCAGGTGAATATTTATACTAAGGAGTACATGTTAGCCACTAATAATATAAAGAAAAATGAACTAACTAATGTTTATTATTTATTATGTATATGTTATGCTCTGTCCTAATTTTTACTGGACACTAATATTTTTGGATCCTAGTTTTGAAACACTTATATATTTTTTATATTTGAAATGTTGTAATTGTAATGTAAGAAAAGCAGGGTCGTTATAGGTTCCTTATGGGTCCATAATTGATTGAACCCAATGTTGTGTAATCCTGACCCAGGATCTTTCAATTCATGTTATGTTATAGTTGGAGTCCTAGAACCAATATTTTTTACTTTGATTATATGGATATTTAATGTATTTAAATATTTAACATCTTATTACATATTGTTCATTGTTCTGTAGGATTGTGATGTAATAGTTTCCTACAGTATTTGTTGCATTGATATGTTCAAAGTAGTTCACTTCTATGATGAGAACCATGAAATGGTATAAAAATATTCTTAAATATTGTTACATGGTTTGATGAAATACTATTATGGGACAGATAACATGTAGACCGTTAGGTGCGAGTACTTGTAAGAAGATGAGACTTCCTATCTTGAAGATTGCACATGGTAATCTCCAAGTCATGGGATTATGAGAGTAGACCCACCAGTAGGAATTCCACATTTTTTGATGTCATCAGATACATACATATCTTAGTGTGTGTAATGATCCTTAAAAATTGATAATATCATTATTATCTGTCATGACTCGTGTAATTTGATTTACTGACACAATTTATCATCCAGATAGTTTTCAGGACGTAGGGTATGTTGGGTGTCTCACGAGTGGCATCTTATTAATGGATATGTCGATGGGGGATTTTTTTCCCCCTCAATTATGGAAGTTGATATATCAGCCCTTTGATTGAAATAGAACTGTTTTACGAAATTCCATGGCCATGGTGTAACGATGAATTTATTTTAGGTAGTTAATAAATGGTGTATCAATCATATAGGTTGATGACAATTACATGAAACCTTCTTGATGAGTTATTGAGACAAAAAGATTACATTACATAGTGAGCGTTCTTATGTGGATTTCATTTTTGTGACTTAAAGTTATTTCTCTTGGCAGCCTTACCATGTTGCTAGATAGTACTCTTGGACCTTAGGCAAGCCCACCTAATTCCATTGAGAATGTGTCCTAGAGGGTCACACACTATGTGTTTCTGGTGGTATCAGTTAAATAAAATTTTAATTTAACTAATAAAAATCATTCTCCATACAGTGGAATAAGTTTATTCAAGTTTAAATTGCTGCATAAATTAAAAAAGATATTTATTCACTTGATTGTGGGAAAAATATATTTATTTATTTTATTTATCATTTAATAAATATTTATTTACTAGATTGTAAATAAAGTATTTACTTAAGAGAAAAAATTATTTATTAGGGTGTTAAAAAAATAGAAGTGGAGTTTGAGATGACCAAAGCTGGTTCAGTAATAACATAATTATTTTCAAGGTCATAAATAATTATTTAACTATTTGGCACAACTTACTATAAAACTACTACTATTTTTTGACGTGAAATTTTTTTTAATTCCATTTTTCAAAAGTTTTCACACCATAAATAATGATTCTATATTATTATTAATAGCATGGGTTTTCTCTAAGGTTATGAATGTATTTAATTATTGTTATGTAATTAAATATTTCAACTGAATCCCCAGGGAAATAAATAGAAATGTATATCTATTATTTCATTTATTTTATCGCAAACCCCGATGAATTGAGTATTGTTGAGATAAATAGTTTTTCTCTTGAATCCTCTTCCCGCCCCTCTCTTTAATGGGAGACATTCTCCAAAACCGAAGAAAAAGTGATCAAGATTGATTGACACAAGAAACTTTCTTTTCCGCGTAAGAACCCAAAGGACAAGTGGCATCAATCGGAGGCCATCGAAGCATGTGTGGATCACCCATAGAGAGATACTAGTTTGGATCCTCTCATGTGCAATGAGATAATTTTGAAGGGTTATTTCTAAATATCAACATAATCAATAAAGAAAATATCAAAGATTCAAGTATTCTTTTCTATATGAAATTAATTAAATTAATTATAAGCATGATTTTCAAGATCCTCTCTAAAGGTTTTAGGCCTCTTTATTATTTATGTAATTCTTTGATTATATTTTGTGGAGAATGGCATTCATCATCATTTTGATCCCGGAAAAATAACTGATCGTTGAAAAAAATAATGATGGTTATCTACCCAATTGCACTTCGGCTACACCCAGAACCTCCATGGGGTATCAGATTAGTTACATCATAGTTTATAATTATTTAAATATTCCAATGATGATTTAGGAATTTAATAATTTAGTTGTTTCACTTAAGGTTAATCGTTATACAAATCTAAACACCAAGATATGCTCATCCTATTTCGTTTCATGTTCACCTTAAAGAAGAAATCATTTATTTTAATTTTGATTAAAATAAAATAGTGGATCTCATCTGGAGGTGCCAACATTTCTTGGTCATACAACACCATAACACTCAGTATGTATTTGGAAGTACACGACGTGTTGTCAAGGTTTAATACACACGGTCTGGTTTGCCAAGGCAAGCTATGTCATTGGAGTTTGTCTAAGTCTTAATGAATCTGTGTGTTGAAAAGGAAAAGGTTGCACACCATTTCTAGATTACACACTATGTGGTTCACTATACATGGATTGTAGTACCATCAGATGAGGGTTGGACCATGTACCTTGTACTTGGCTTTCATAGTTGGAGACTATTTAACATTGAAACTATATGGCGTGAGGCCCACAGGAAATGCCATGTACTCCAACTATTTCTGATGTACACTCATAGGAAGTATCCCTAGGAGTGTACATTGAATGGATAGTGAACAATAGTACAAACGATGTAGTTGTAACTGCATGTAGTGTACTCATCCAAATTACATTGATTTATAAAAAAAAATATTATATTATACAATCCTTTGAGATGTGTACCATGGTGTATGTGTAAGGATGAGAAACAACACATTATTGGTTATATATATATATATATCTATGTGTGTGTGTGTGTTTTTAATTTTACATCTTCGTAATGTTCATTTCTACTTGTTCGGTTGTTATGAATAGGTATTCACTAGGTTTCCACCATGGTACATGTTACATACAAATATTTTTTAAATGAATTAAATTTTTCTAAATTAGAATGGATGATAATCTCAAGGAAATTCATAAAAGGTTTTAAAATAAAAGGATTGATTAATTAAAAAATATAAATAATTGATTCGAGAATGATTTATCTTAAATAATAACCATTGTAGAATTGAATTCTAGATTTATTAATTTATAAATTTTGTTTCATGTATAGATGATCATGAGCTAGACCCGGAACATTTTATGTGGATTTTTTATTTTTATTTATTTATTTAAATTGAATTTGTCGGCCTGGGAACATTCTCCTAATTATTGTGTAGGGAATTCATTACCACGGTTTGTTTTATGTATAACCCTATTTCACCCTCACTTTTGTGTGAGATTAAATGAATTCATAATGTATAGATCTCCCAAGCTAGTTGAGGTGGATCAAACTGCAGTTGAGATGAATCAAATCCCAAAAGATACATTGGTTTAAAATTGGAATGTAAAAAACACAAACCTAAAAGGTTCAAGGTGTTTATCCCCTGGGTCAGGGATAGTTTATCAATCTCTAGATAAACTAAACATTATAAAAGATAATTATAATGACATTTATTTAATTTATTTCTTTCAGTGTCATTGTTTTTAATTATGGATGTGTTTTCATGATCACATAATTAATTAATTAAAAAAGCATGCAAGATGGAACTAAAATAAACCAGGACTTTTGTGTAAATATTATCAAGTCATAGTTAATCAATTAATTAAGTTCCACATAATATTAAAAAGAATTTGATAATTATAATATGAAATTCACGCATATAATTTTATTCCATAAAATAAAATATTCAGTTAGACCATGGATTTCTTTAGCTGATTAAGGGAAAAACACAATAAAACTATGTGTTTGACCAAAAATAGTGGGACACTTACTTTCATACAGGAAGCCCTTATGAAATGTTCTAGGTTTACATAGACATATTAAATCAAGGTGAGTATTAGATTCTAGACATGGTGTAATATTGGAGGCAATAGTTGAGGAAATCTGAAGTCAAGGTGTTAGGATTAGGGAGTCCACACAACAGATCATGGAATTGTAAGCGTGCAGTAGGCAAAGACCTGCCTATCGAAATACCTTCGAATGTCTTATCCATCCATTTTTCTGTTATTAGAAGGAGAATATGGATCCTTTCAACTTGAATGTAATGTCAACTGGACATTCCATGTTCAATGGTGAGGGCCATTGGATCTTAATAATATAGTGGGTGACTTAATAAAATAAATTTATTATTTCTCATAAAATGTAATCAAGAATGTACTAATGATCTTATCTTTAAATTGAAGAATGTAAATTACATGCCCGTAAACCACACTAGCCCTATGATAAATTATAGATAGAGACACCATACTCACTGGCAGTAACATCCATTAATGGTTTATAAGTCTCCGGGTTATCCTAGGACATGAATAGAAATCTTATATGTCGGTGTCAGCATTACCTACCTTCCAAAGAGGCAACTGATGCGTATTTCCTTATTTATGTGAATCATATGAATAGAATGGTTGAAATTAATTATTTGATTATATAATAAATATCTAGTGATATCATGAAGTCTCATGAAAACATGGATTCTTGTAGCATCCTTGATCACCTTTATTGTTTTTACCAAGATAGACCACGACAGGAATAGTTTGAGTTCTCCAAATAAAATCTTCCAGAGTAATCTTGGATAGGGTATCCCAGATGGGTCTCATGTATTCATGATCATTGGATACATTGTGAATTTGGAGGTTCTATTGTTTAAACTCACCGAATAACTAAGAACCTATCTCCTTCTCTCATCAATCCCTTAGAACACCTCCAAATTTGTTGTCAATTTCAACATGAACAACATTGAGAATCCTCATATGATCTTCTTATCCTCATTATCCTAGTGGAAGAAAATATGAACCACGAATAAACTTTTATTCTTATTTTGAATAAGAGGAAAGGAAAGGTGGGGATATTTAATCCCAATGCTTATTCAGGGACTTCCATGAATAGGAAGATCAAATGGGAGGCAAGAGAATAGGCGATTGTTTTTTTCACAAGTGGCAAGAAAGGCCACTAGGAGAAGAACTACACACTGCCTAAGAAGAAAGGGGAAGATTTAGGTGAATTGTTTTTCGAATTCAATCCATCTGTTACTAAAAATTGGTTTTTAGATATAGATTTTGGTGCTCACATATGTAAATAAATACAAGAACCATGTAGATTTCTGAAGATTGACTAAGGGGTGGTATATCTGCGAGTAGCCAACCGAGCCATACTTGATGGTATATCTGTCAGGGACTACCAACTCAGATTTCATACTAAGATAATATTGATGCTAATGGGTTGTAATTATGTTCCTTATATTAGTAAAATACTTTATTTTTTTATCCATATTAGACGTAGATGGATTTTCTTTTAGGTTTGGAAATGAATGTTTCTTCTTTTACAAATATAGAATTGGTTTTCGTATAACACATTCATTCAATAGTATTTACATGTTATAATACAAAAAACATGTACTGAACATAAATAACAAAGATACTTCACATGACTCATACTACACCCAACATTGACATCCCCGGTTAGGTCATTTTAAAAGATAAATGCTTGAAAAAGTTACCTTAAGATGGATATTTAGATTCTTTCGATCTAAAAGAACTTGGCATATGTCATGCATGTTTTCCTGAATGAATTTCCAAAGCCGTAGTTAGATATAAATGTGAAAGGGATAAAGAACATCTTGAATTGGTTCATACCGATGTTGTGGACTATTTACAATTGAAGAAAAGGGAGGGTCCTAATACTTCATAACTTTTATTGATGGGTTTATTAGATATGGATATATCTAATTAATGAGGTATAAGTTAGATTCTTTCGATAATTTCAAAAAATACAAGAATGAAGTTGAGAACTATATTGGTACGAAGATTAAGAAAATATTCTCATAATAAGGTAGATAACATTTTAATCAATACATCATTGATTATTTACGGGTTTTTGGGATCATATCCCAACTCACTACTCATTACACGGCCCAGTGGAATTGTAAAAGTGAAAGGAAGAACCACGACCTATTGGAAATAGTGAGATCAATGACGAGTCATGCGAGTATTCCATTATCCTTTTGGGGATAATCATTGTAAACAGTGGCACATATACCAAACCAACTACCAACTACATTTATAAATAGTATTCCATAAGAGTTATGGAGTGGAAATAAGTCAATGTTATGAAAATAAAATTTTTGGGGAAGAGATGCGTTTGTTAAGGCCTCTTATGGTAAAAAATATTTCATAATGATACATAATGTGTACCTTTATAAGATACCCCAATGAAACATGGTGATATTACCTATAAAAACCCTCATAAAAATGATATAGTGGCTAGAAATTCAATATTCTTTGAGAGGGAGCACATGCGAGGGATAAAATCTTCAAAATATATAGTGTGATTGGGATATAATTCAATACAGTTGAGGCTCAAGGTACATAAGAGTTGGTACATGAGCAGATTACATAATGCCTTGTGGAATAAAGAAATATTCAAGAGACACAAGAACTACATTGGAGTACAAGAGAGGATAGAGAACAATAATGGTACAGTTTTTTAGTTAATAAGGATGGTGACACGCTATTAGTTGATAATAATGATCCTATAACCTACAAGGAAGAATTAAGTGGTACAGATGTTTATAAGTGGCATGAATCCATGAATTATGAAATGGATTCCCTATATCATTACGAAGTCTAGATTTTGGTAGATCCTCCAGTTGATATAAATCCTGTTGGTGTCAAATGGGTATTGTAACACCCCGAGATTTTATGAAAAATATTATTTTTAATTTATTTAATTTATTGTGTTGTACGCTTCACCAAAAGGAGCTTGCACAACACGCATCCTTGACTTTCCTTGCATTACACGCAATCACGACCTTCCTCGATAGCGTGTGTAGTACGCAATACCGAGTTTCACTAAACAACAATATGCTATTAAAATATTATTAAAACTAGCCGTTATGAGCAGTAATAAACAATTTTTGAAATTTTATAAATTTTATTTTTCAAAGTGGACTCCATTTTTTGATGCGGAATATCGAAATTATCTTAGGGTGAAATTTTGGTACTTTTCAGATTACTTTCATTTTCTGATGAATAGTCAAAATTACTAAATTTAAATTAAAACAACCTTTTTAATAGAAATAATTAATAGTGATAAATTATTAATTTTATTGGTTTGAATGTATAATTAGAATAATTTTTTACAATTTAATACAATGTTGGTTATTGGATGTAATTTCACATTTAAACTAGAAATAAACAACTGTCAATCTTTTGATAGTTATTATCTCTTAAGAACACGCTATTTGTTTTGACGACAGTAATTAATTTTTAAATTAATTAATGCAACTGATATGTTTTGAATTTGTTAAAATAGACATCACTTTTGAATTCATAATATCAAATATAGCTTAGGACTAATTTTTGGTATTTTTATGGAAACTTTCATTTTTTGATGAATAGTGAAACCACTAAGAGGTAGTTAAAAAAAATGAATTTTTCATAAAACATAATTTTACTGCTTCTGTGAGTGGAATTTCAAAAATCCGAGAGACACAGTTCATATCAGTAAGTAAAATTTTGTTCAATGAGATGAAAATAATTTTCGGTGAATAGTAAGTTTTTACTTTTTTTACCACGGTTAAAAGTAAATAGGGTAATTAAGGGAAAAAATGATATTACTATTACCCTAACACATGTCATAATTCTATTGGACAAGTTTAATTCGACCAAAAACAGCCTTATGAATAAAATATGACCATTTAGGCCCACATGGATTAGATTAGGACATTTATTATTAATTTTTATAAAGAAGGGTTAAAATAGTTAAAATCAATGTTTAATAAGTAAATCAACTTTAATATGAGGTTAAACATAAGATAAATTCGACTATAAATATTCATTAGAAGACTAAAAAGATTTCCTAAATAATGGTATTTTATTTGTAATTTTTAGACATTATATAATTTAATTAATTTATGACACAACGATGATGCAGTAATTATCTTAATAATGAAATATTGACATAATTGATGTTATAAATACCCAAATAAATGAAATTTGAGACTTTTTATGAATTACACTAATTTAATAGGTTAATATGACATTTTTTTATTGATTTAATTAACTTGGTTCGATCTAATAATTCTGTTATGATTTTCACAAAAATCAATTACTAAATAGTGTCAATATTGACATAAAATAGTTGTTTTTAAAAAATATTATATTATTAATTGTTATTTTATTGCTAAAAATCTAAGGTTCGGCCAAATGACTTAGATAATGTTATATATATTAATAATAAACAACTTGGGGTCCTTTTGGCTTGATATAGTAAGTTTATTAACCTTATAGTGTAAGAAAACATGAAGACACAGTGAAAGTTAAATTATCTAACTTAATGTTAAATCTAAATGATAAGGTTAAAATTGATACCTAAACTTGTCTAAATTCTATTGGATGAGAGAATTTCGACCCATACCCAACTTATCTTCGAGATATATCAATTGGGAGCTATTAAAAACCGAATTTGACTTTATAATAAATTAATATTTTTTGTTATTCCAAAGGTGCCCCTCTCCTCCCTTATAAAAGGGCACCTCCTCCCCCTCTTCCTCACACCACTTTGAGCCTTCATGCTCGGCCAATATGTAATATTATTCCCATTCACCTACAATTGTTTAAATCCTATTTTACCCTTCAGTGAGTTTTTAGTAAAAGATATGAAAGGAATCTTTTGTCGTTTTTCGTACAAGGTACTTTTTGACTGTTGTGAAAAAAGTACGAGAAGAATGTTTTTATTAACTTATATGGCATGAATGGATTTTTAAAACATTATTTCCAAGAATATTCCTTTAAAAGTATTTAATTTTATTTTTAATCAACTTCTTTTAGTTTAAAATTGTATGACATGTTATGAAAGGAAAATGTTTTTGAAGTAGAAAGGATATTTTCCTCAAGAATGGAGTTCAAGTGTTTTATCAAAATACTTTTTCATCTATGATAATATAGGGTTCTGATTCTATCCCTATCATTACATTGATTTGATTATGTTGTGATGGAATTATTTTAATGATTTCATTTATCTTATATGAATTGTTTTATGATGTCACGATGATTAAGAATTCTATTTTTATTACATGGGTAATGAAATGATGTATGATTTATGATTTTTTTGGCACACATAGGAATGGTTTTATTATGAGATGGGTGGGACCTATATATCCCTCGAATGCATTGGGTAAATATTTTATATCTCATGAGATAGACATGGCTGGAACGGTAGGTTATACCTGTTCAGTGAAACATGACTGAAACGAGGAGTGAACTCGGTTCAGAAAGGGACTTTGTCCACTAAGAGAGTCTTGGAAATGATTCTTGACTAATAAGAAATGATTCTATATGATTATGTGTGTATGACACAAAGTTTCATGTTTTATGTTATTATTATTGGGATTACATTTCACTACTACTATTTATCCCATGTTATGAAATTATGATCTCTTTTGCCTGTTAAGATTTCCAAAAGATATGTTCTTATGAATATGACGTGATTGAAATTTCTTTTGTTTACCCTTACTGAGAATTTGAGCTCACCATTTTATGTTTTCTTTTCCCCATGACATAAAGAAAGGATTTAGGTTTAGAAAAAAAGTATATCTTTATGGGAGATGTTGAAGATCTTTCACCATGATTATAAGATTATATTCTGGGTTTCCAAAGACACTAAACTATTACGGTCCTTGTTTGTGTGTTTTTATTATGTAATAATTATTCCGAAAAAGTAATGTAATGTCCATGTACGTCAAGCTTCGGGTCTCTATAGTTGGTATTAGAGGAAATGTTTAGTCAACCTTTGGAAACTAGGATGCAAAAACGTTAGTGAGATCCCTAGATGTATTTCTAAGGTATGTATAGGGATGTCCGTAAGGATAAGTATACGTATAGGATATAGTCCTAGAACAATGGTAACGATATTAGATTAAACCAAAGATGTTAGATATTGAGGTTACTCCCCCTTTATTATGATTTTTTCCTCTCACACTAATCTTTTTGGGTTTTAGAAAATGGCTGGAAACAAGATGATTCCTGATAATGGAGGATATGATGGACAATGGAATGATATTCTTCAAGGAAAAACAAATGAAATGGGATTTGGAAGTCCAAACATCATTATTATACCGAATCCGCAATCTCATAATATGATCAATAAAGTAAAATTTGGTATGTTTCCTGACTCGGCTAATAAGAGAAAGACGGCATTTCATGATGATCATAGAGGAATGAAAGTTTAATTTCACCTATGTAAATCATGTGGGAAGAGGAATCAAGGAGAATGTTTCAAAGGAACTCGAAGATGCTTTGTGTGTGGAAGTGAAGGACACAATGCCAGTAAGCGCAAAGGAAAAGGTTTAGTTAACACCAGGGATGAGGATAATGGTATTGCTACGACATAAACAATGGTTAAATGTTTTAAATGTGGAATGTACGGGCATTATGAAAACCAATGCCCTAATGGAAAGTCTCCTGAAGAGAATCAGTATGGTCGTATGGGTAGTATTTATGTGGATGATGATGAAGAGACTACAAATGATATGTGAGATGAAAGAATTGTTGAAGCTCGGTCAATGGTTTAAGAATGTAGTGGAGTGATTACATTTTTATCGCGTGTAATGTTGTATAAGTAATCTCATGGTACAATGGAATAATGAGACATCTAAGGATTGTTACACCGTTGTCTTTCTTTGAGTTTTGAAAGTGTATGATAAATGTTACCAGTATCCATGAAAGTTTATTCAGATATTTTTGGAATGTAGATGATATTCGCATAATGAAGGGATCAGGAGGAAATTAAATGTTTGATAGTATTCATGAGCTTTTGACTGATATAAGGAGAAGGTTATATCATGGTTTGAGTATATAGAATTTTTGGATTTTGGTATGTGGAAAGAGTTAACATTTGATAGCATTCATGTGTTCACTAAGGTTTAATGGGTTTTCATTTTTCAAGAGAATACATCATTAAGGTATTCACATGATTAGAATGTGACCAACAAGATATATGTGGGATAAATGATGGTATTCACATGCTTGGTTGATGACATTTCAAGTAATCGTTTTCTTTATACTATGAGTTGGACTGAAGTATTTTAGATAAGCCTAAAGATTGGAATGGATTATGTTAAACAAATGTTAGTATTGTTTAAGGATAGAACTTTTTTGATATTATTTATGTGATGTTATAGTAATGTAGTTTTATAAAAAGGACAACCTATAGGACGGGCGACAGCACATCGCGTCGAACAAGGATGTGGGAATCAAACCCACAACCGAAGTGCGACTAGCCTTTATCGCCCACCACTAGCCTACAAGAAATCCTTTTTTAGTAGAAACTAGTTTTATTATATTAAGTAGTATGATATATGAAGTATAAGTCCATTTTAGGAACTATATATGATTAATCTCACTATAGATGGACTTTTTTATTTTTTTGATAACTTTTCTAACCTTTTGTTTGAGACAGATGGAATGACCCATCATTCTATCACATGATCTGCTAACACATTACGAATGAAAAATTCAACTTCATTTCTTTAAGAGATGAAGTGGAAATTGTCCAAAGAACGACAAACGGTGAGACTATACCAAAATCACGAAAGTATTTCTTCTAATTCCAATTTCATCAACTTTAGGGAAATGTCTTGAATACCCAAAATGTTGTCCTAGTGCTCTTATATCTGATGAATCAGACGGTACCTTAGATCGTCAAAATTTTATGGCTTTGTGATTGCTGGATTTTCCATTGCCATGTTCTCTACCACTCTCCATCAGAACATGATGGTTAGATTTCTCTTCCATATCAATATTTTCACCTATGTGGAAACCCAGTGATTAGTTTATTTGGGTAACCGTTACGTTTCATACTTTTGTTTTTAAAGATTGTTTTTGGTATTCCTTTTTACGATGTGGGTTTCTATTAAAGAAACTTTCTAATTGTAAACCATTTATAACCTCGATGAATTTCGAGGGCCAAATTCATTTTAAGGGGGGTAGAATGTAACACCCCGAGATTTTATGAAAAATATTCTTTTTAAATTCATTAATGTCTTGTGTTGTACGCTTCACCAAAAGGATCTTGCACAAAACTCATCCTTGACATGCCTTGCATTACACGCAATCTCGACCTTCCTCGATAGCGTGTGTAGTACGCAATACCGAGTTTCACTAAACAACGATATGCTATTAATATATTATTAAAACAAGCCGTTATGAGTAGTAATAACCACTTTTTGAAATTTTGTAAATTTTATTTTTCAAATTGGACTTCATTTCTGGATTCGGAATATAGGAATTTTCTTAGGGTGAAATTTTGGTACTTTTCGGATAACTTTCATTTTCTGATGAATAGTGAAATTTACTAAATTTTAATTAAAACAACCTTTTTAATAGAAATAATTAATTGTGATAAATAATTAATTTGATTGGTTTTAAAGTATATTTAGAATATATTTTTACAATTTAATACAATGTTGGTTATTGGATGTAATTTCACATTTAAACCAGACATAAACAACTGTCAATCTTTTGATAGTTATTATCTATAAAGAACACGCTATTTGTTTTGAAGACGGGAATTAATTTTTAAATTAATTAATGAAACTGATATGTTTTGAATTTGGTAAAATAGACATCACTTTTTAATTCATAATATCAAATATATCTGAGGCCTAATGTTTGGTATTTTTCTGGAAACTGTCATTTTTTTGATGAATAGTGAAACCACTAAGTGGTAGTTAAAAAAATGAATTTTTCATAAAACATAATTTTACTAAATATGTGAGTGGAATTTCAAAAATCTGAGAGACATGGTTGATGTAAGTAAGTAATATTTGGTTCAATGAGATGAAAATAATTTTTCATGAATATTAGCTTTTTACTTTTTTTTACCACGATTAAAAGTAAATAGGGTAATTAAGGGTAAAAATGATATTACTATTACCCTAACACATGTCCAAATTTTATTGGAAAAGTGTAATTCGTGAAAAAACAACCCTAGGAATAAAATATGACCATTTAGGCTCACTTGGATTAGATTAGGACATTTATTATTAATTTATTTAAAGAAGGGTTAAAATAGTTAAAATCAATGTTTAATAATTAAATCATTTTTAATATGGGGTTATAAATAATATAAATTCAACTATAAATATTCATTATAAGGATAAATAGATTTCATACATAATGGTTTTTTATTTGTAATTTTTAGATATTAAATAATTTAATTTAATTATGACACAACGATGATTTGTAATTATCTTATTAATGAAATATTGACATAATTGATGTTATAAATACCCAAATAAATGTAATTTGGGATTTTTATGAATTAAAAAAATTTTCTAGGTTAATATGACATTTTAGTATTGATTTAATTAACTCGGTACATGCTAATCATTCTGTTATGATTTTCACAAAAATCAATTACTAAATAGTGTCAAAATTGACATAAAATAGTTTTTTTTCAAAAAATTATATTATTAATTCTTATTTTATTCATAAAAATCTAAGGTTCTTCCAAATGACTTAGATAAGGTTATATATAATAATAATAAACAACTTGGGGTTATTTTGGCTTGAAATAGTAAGTTTATTAACCTTATAGTGTTAGAAAACATGAAGAGACGGTTAAAGTTAAATTATCTAACTTAATGTTAAATCTAAATGATAATGTTAAAATTGATACCTAAACTTGTCTAAATTCTATTGAATGAGATGATTTCGACCCCTACCCACCTTATCTTCGAGATATATAAATTTGGAGCTATTAAAAACTGAATTTTACTTTATAATAAAATAATATTTTTTTTGTTATTCCAAAGGTGCCCCTCTCCTCCATTAAAAAAAGGCACCTCCTCCCCCTTTCCTCACACCACTTTGAGCCCTCAAGCTCGGCCAACCCCTACCAATTTCTCCTATCCACTTCCCTAAAAACATCCTAGAGGTTCTGGTCTTCTTCAAAGACATATTTTAGTGCCCTAAAAGGAGATCTCAAAGAAGCACTTCAAATAAGAGGAGGTTCGGACACTTACGAAGAAAATCGGACCTAAGGTAAGGGAAATATCACAATCTCATTTTTATCTGAGATTGTTTATACTTTGTCATTTACTGGGGTGTATTTTATCATCCACATCCATGTTTCCTCAATATGTAATATTATTTCCATTCACCTACAATTTTTTATATCCTATTTTACCCTTCGGTGAGTTTTTAGTAAAAGACATGAAAGGAATCTTTTGTCGTTTTTCGTACGAGGTACTTCTTGATTTTTCCGACAAAAGTACGAGAAGAATGTTCTTTTAACTTATAAGAAATGAATGGATTTTTAAAACATTATTTCCAAGAAGTTTCCTTTAAATGTTTTCACATTTATTTTTAATCAAATTCTTTTAGTTTAAAATTGTATGACATGTTAAGAAAGGATAATGTTTGTGAAGTAGAATGGATATTTTCCTCAAGAATGGAGTTCAAGTGTTTTATCAAAATTATTTTTCATATAAGATAATATAGGGTTCTGATTCTATCCCTATCATTACATTGATTTGATAATTTTGTGATGGAATTATTTTTATGAATTCATGTATCTTATATGAATTGTTTTATGATGTCACGTTGTTTATGAATTCCATTTTTATTACATGGGTTATGCAATGATGTATGATTTATGATTTTTGTGGCACAGATAATAATGGTTTCATTATGAGATGGGTGGGACCTATATTTCCCTCCAATGCATTGATTAATGATTTTATATCTCATGAGATAGACATGGCTGGAACGGTAGGTTATACCGGTTCAGCGAAACAGGACTGAAACGAGGAGTGAACTCAGTTCAGAAAGGGACTTTGTCCACTAAGATAGTCTTGGCAATGAGTCTTGACTAATAAGAAATTATTCTCTATGATTATGTGTGTATTCCACAAAGCTTCATGTTTTATGTTATTATTATTGGGATTACATTTCACTACTATTATTTATCCCATTTTATGAAATTATGATATCTTTTGCATGCTAATATTTCCCAAAGATATGTTCTTATGAATATGACGTGATTGATAATTCTTCTGTTTACCCTTAATGATCATTTCAGCTCACCCTTTTATGTTTTCATTTCCCCAGGACATAAAGAAAGGATTTAGGTTTAGAAAAAAAGAAGATCTTTATGGGAGATGTTGAAGATCTTTCAACATGATTAGAAGATTATATTACGAGTTTCCAAAGACACTAAACTATTACGGTCCTTGTGTGTGTGTTTTTTTATTTACTAAGTATTCCTCAAAAGTAATGTAACGCCCATGTACGTCATGCTTCGGGTCTCTACAGGTATTCAAGTAGAAACATGTCATGGAAGGACCAGTCGGTACCTATAAGTCATTAATGGTTTCAAAAGGGTTAAAACAACGTCAAGGGATTGAATATGATGAAACCTTTTCACCATTTGCAATTCTAAAAACCATCGTAATTTTAGTAGCCATTGTCACATACCATGATTATGAGATTTGGAAAATGGATGTCAAAATAACCATTCTTAATTGGAACAATTAATAATATGTCTACATGACGCAAAAAATGGTTTTATTACTCCAAAGGATGCCAATACGGTATGCAAGTTTCATAAATACATTAATAGATTAAAGAAAGAATCTAGGTCATGGAATATTCATTTTGATGAATCCATAACAAAATTTGGTTTTATCAAGAATGAATGCAAGCCTTGTTTCTACAAACAATTTAGTGGGAGTGCAGTTGTTTTCCTAATAGTATATGTTGATGACATATTACTTATTTGAAATGAGATAGAAGCCTTACAATCTATTAGGGAATGGTTGAATTAATGCTTCTCCATGAATGAATTGGGTGAGGAAACATATATTCTTGGGATCATGATCTATCATGATATATCCAAGTTATTTTTGGGCCCAATTCATAGTAAATACATTGATAATATACTAAAGAGATTTAGTTTTGAAAAATCCAATAAGGGATTGTTTCTACCATCACATGGAATTGATATTTCCAAGAAAACATGTCCTCAGACACATGAGGAAAGAATGATATTGGAAAGGACTACATAGACATCAGTTATTGGTTCATTCATGTATTCCATAATATGTATAGGTAGGATGTCGCCTACGCATTTAGTGCGGTAGGTAGAAATCAAGTTGACCCAGGTGACCGTCATTGGATGGCAGTCAAGACTATCTGAATAAATTTAAGATGTACTAAGGATATGAACCTAGTTTATGGTGGAGATGGGGAACAAGTCATTAGAGGATATAAAAATGTTGGTTTCCAGACTAATCAAAATGACATGAAGTCACAAACAGGATACATATTAACTTTGAATAGAGGTGTAGTGAGAAGGAAGGGCTCATAGAAGAGTGTGGTCGCATATTCTACATCAGAGTCCAAATATATCACAACTTATTAGGTAGATAATGATTTTCTTGGTTGTGAAAATTTGTCCAATAGATATATGTGAATCTTAGTAGTAAAGATCCAATCACACTGTAATGTGATAATATTAAAATGATGGCTCTCTCAATAGATCCAAGGTCACATCAGCTGAGTAAACACATACATCATATGTATCATCTCTTGAGTCTTTATTCATAGAAAGGTGAAGTTTTAGTGGGAAGTATTTTCATAGGGGACTACGTGCTGGACCACTTGACTATATCCATAACTTATCCAAAACATGATCATCTAGTAAGGTCTAGCAGGATAAAGGTTATAGGTAGTTAGCTCTAGTCCAAGTGATAGTTTGTTAGAATTGTTGTACTAGAAATAACTATTTTTACTTTGATTACATGGATATTTAATATATTTAAATATCAGACATTTTAGAACATATCGTTCATTGTTCTTCATGGAACTGATTTAAAAATGTCCTAGAGTATTTGTTGCATTGATAAGGTCTTGACAGTTCCCCTCTATGATGAGAACCTTGAAATGATATAACAATATTATTTATTATAGTTCTATGTTTGGATGAAATACTATGATGGGACACATATCGTGCAGATTTTCAGGTACGATTACTTTTAAGCAGATGAGACTTCTTATCATGATGTTTGCCCTTGGTAATCGCCAACATAAGAGATTATATAAACAGACCCACCTGTAAAAATTCTGCATGTTTTGGTGTCATCAGATATTTCTAGCAGAAAGCTTATGTAATGGTCCTTAGACTGTAACATTATTATTAATGTGTTTCATGACTCATGAAATTTGATGTAATAATGAATACTATCACACATACAGTCAGTGGGAAGTAAGGTGTGTAGGGTGTGTCATTAGTGGTATTTTATTAATGGATAAGTCGAGGAAGCATTTGTCCCATCCCTTAAAGGAAGTTGATATATCTGCCCTTTGATTGAAATGAAACCATCACGGGAAGATCCATGGCCCTGGTGTAATGACAAGTTTATTTTAGGTAGTCACAGATCTACATATCAAGCATAAATGTTGAGGACATTATCATGAAACCTTCTTGACGAGATATTGAGAAAAAATGATTATATTACACGGTGAGTGTTTATATGTGGATTTTGTTGTTGCATCTTTAAGTTCATTCTCTTCGGTTCCATGACCCGTTGCTAGAAAGTAATCTTGTCCTTTTGGAAAGCCCGCCTAAAGCCAACAAGAAAGAATCCTATAGGGTCACAGACTAATTTTTTCTAGTGGTCTTGGTTAAATTCTAATGGAAGTTAATTAATAAATTTTATTCTCAAGACAGTGGAATAATTTTATTCAAGTTAGAATGATTGCATAAATTAAATAAATATTTATTCACCAGATTGTGGGTAAAATATATTTATTTATTCAATTGTACATTTTATAAATATCTATTTAATGTATTTTAAATAAAATATTTATTTAAGAGAATAATTTATTTGTATGGGTGTTCAATAAATGGAAGTGGAGTTTGAGTAGACCATGGCTGATCTGGTAGTAACAAAATTATCTCCAAAATGATAAATGATTATTTAACATGTTGGTACAGATTAAAATAATGTTTCTATTATTTTGTGATGCATAATTTTATTTATAATTCCATTTGGCACAAGTTGGCGCACCATAAATAATGACATGATATTTTTATTAAAAGTATGGGTTTTATCTAAGGTTATGAATGTACATAATTTATGTAACACAATTAAATAACAAAAATGAACCATGTTAATAAGTAGACACATATGTTTATTGATCCATGTACCAAAACACACACCTAGATGAATTGAGAATTGTTGATTGAAACAATTTCTATCTTGAATCCTCTTCCAACCCCTCCCAAGAACATGAGATGTTCTCCATGGCTAAATAACATGTGATCAAGAACGACGGACACAAGAAACTCTCTTCACCATGCTAGAACATGGAGAATGAGTGGTGTTGATCAGAGTCCATCAAAGCACGTGTGAAACATTGCAGGAGGGATTCTAGTTTGGATCCTCGGAGTGCAACGTGATTATTTAGAAGGGTTATTCTGGATGATCAACATCATCAATGAAGAAAATACCAACGATCTAGGTATTATTTTCATTATCAAATTAATTAAATTAATTATAAACTTGATGTTCAAGATCCTCTGTGAGGGTTTAAAGCATGTTCCGTATTAATCTAAATATTTGATTCTATTTCATGGAGACTGATGTTAAATGTCATATTGATCCCAGAATTATCATTGATCATGGTAAGAATTAATGTTGGGTATCAGACCAACCATGCTTCCACTATTCCCAAATCCATTATGTTAGTTATGCACAATGAATCCCCTATCATTAATCCTC
Organism: Viscum album; assembly: GCA_963277665.1. Classification (NCBI taxonomy): domain Eukaryota; kingdom Viridiplantae; phylum Streptophyta; class Magnoliopsida; order Santalales; family Viscaceae; genus Viscum; species Viscum album. The sequence continues at coordinate 763,598,579 of OY728135.1, forward strand.
ACTATGAAAAAAACCTCCAATATTGCACCCAATACATCTTTGGGAATTCATGGAATATCATTATATAAGAGAAACATGCCCAATAAACATTTTCCCACAACACTCACACCAAACATGCATATCTTGTGTGCTCCCTTTCATACATGCAGACAAAAATTTCCTGGTTCCTTACATGTTTACCCCTATGAGTCATGTTCATTAATAACTTTCAATTTTTATTCCCAGCATAGGTATGATAACACCTATTACATCCCATCAAAGGAATTATACCATATACCATGTGATTTAACACTCTTTCCCATCACAACACCCTATAATTACCAAAGCCATGATCCCCTAAAGGTGAAATATCTAAAATCGTGTAATCCCAAAGGGTGAAGAGAGATTCCCCCACATCTGAGCTCGATGACATAAAACAACCTAGTCCAAATTTCTTTAACTCATGATGTACAACAATCACCTTAACCTATACAATCAGCACGGGTTACTCCAGGAGTGAAAGTTAATGAATAGATTCTACACAACCACTCCTAATTGGGAATGAGATCCTCCTCACATAGAATGATATCCTCCCAACATTGTATGATATCCTCCTTGGATATCTTCCACCCATAATCCCCATGCCATCTCTATATGGTGATTCTTTCAAGTACCTATAATCAAATCCATTACATCCAATTGTTTCTCACACCTAGAATGACTTGTGTATTCTTAGAGGTTAGTTTTGATCATGAAATAAAAATAATAATAACTATGGGCCTTTTATATAGATATAAGTCCCAACCACTCCTCCAATGGGACACTCATATCTGTAAGCCCCAACATCTATACTCACTCTATGGCTTGCTTTCATACATATGCCACAAACACATGCTTATATGGGTTTCCTTCTTATTTGTGATCCATAATTTTTTGTTGACTACATGGGATTTGATTATCAAATAACTGGGTTATAGAGGAAGCCACATTGAGATCCAAATCCAATATCCATATTAATCGTAATTTTATTTAGTCTACATCATATGTAAGATCATTCCCCTCACCTGGGAGACCATCACTTCTCTAGGTCCCTCGGGTAGCTAAATCTGTAAGCCCTAAAGTATTTATAATCAATGGGAATAGTATGATGAAATGAATCTTCCAAGAATAATACACACTCCATTCCTAATAGATGTTACCTTCATGTAATGGGAATACTTATAACATAATTTTTAAATTCTTGAACCAGACATATCACATGACCATAAAATACGGAATCGAACTACATGGATTTTGATCCATGTCTTCCAAACAAGGAACATTAAATGAATCTATGAGGTTCAATCCCAACTAATGGTAAACCAAGGTGTTCCATCCTAGGTAAATACCCCCAGGATCCACCCCAAGGGGATTTCCAATCAGAATTTATGATGTGTGTCTTCCCATTATGAGCACACCTACTAGACCTACCTCCATAGAGAATTTTAATCTATCTATATTTATAGTGTGACATCATTCCGTTATTTTTCACACCTCCTGAATCTTCTTCTACATGGTGTTATGATCCATCCATTGATAAACATATGTTTGTAAAATCATCACTCCTAGAGAATCACATCCTCGATCCACCTCAATGGGGTTTTATTCTCATGAAACTCCAATATTACAATATGTTAAACTCATTCCCTAATCTATCTCAACCATGAATTATGATCTATCTCCAATAAACCTTAAATATGATTCCCCAAATACATACCTCATAAAAACATGGGATGCCTAAGGTAAAACCCTTGGAATACATACACTTGTGGTGTTAGTTACCTCATAAAAACTTGGGTTTCTTGAGTTAAAGTCCCTGGAATGTATATTCCTTTGGCATTATATTCCATGTCATTGACATGGGATGCCTTTGGTTTGGCACCTAAGATGCCTCCATGAGATAACCTCCTAAGGTGAAAAAAATAGTTAACCAATGTTCCTAGAAACCAATAATTTCAATGATTTATGACATAACTACTCATCTAATATAAGGCTCCTATAATATCAAGACCCATTAGAATATCTAGAAATAATCATCATAATTAACAGACATCTATAAAGATATTGTACTGGGAATGATTTCCACAAACATGACGTAAATATATGAGGCGAAACCCGACTGGGTTATGAGTCCCAAGGAGGAATACATGGAATGAGTAACTGAAATCTCATCCACCCATTTATATTAAGTAAAAAATATCACCAATGAGATTAATGATTTTAATTCACCTATGGAATAAAAGAATGTGGTTCCACGAGCATGCCAGGACACATTAACACGCATGGGGGTGGCCCCTAAAAAGAATTCAAAATATCAATCATGCACATGGTATAATAAAATATCAGTATTTTTATGTTACTGAGGTTATAATATCTATATTTTATAATAATAATTGAATTATTTTGAGGAATAAATAAACCAAAATGATAATTGATGAATGTTACCCATTCTTTGGTTATCATCCTATGGTTTGCACCTAAATCCTTCCTAGGATATATTTCTATAAAAAATAAGGATTGTAGGATGAGTGTATGGGTGTTGGGTAGTTATTAAGCCAGTTATTTTCTGAAAAAGGGCATGAATATCTGAATAACTTAATAGGTGGTTGGCCTTCTATATGTTAGGTGAGTGGAATAGTTTATTTTTTTTAAAATAAAAAGTGGACCTAAATCTTTATCGTGCCACATGTGAAAAAAATGGATCAAATTGAAACCTTAAAGATTATATGATCAAAATATGGGTATATTATATATTATATACATGTTTATATGTGATTTTCACACTTATCATTTTACATTGAACCCCTGGTAAACTGATTTTTACAATAACCACAATAAATATTTTCTACATCATTTACTATTAATTTTTGTAAAATATTAAGTTGGAATTAAAATATATTATAAATTATGATAAGTAAAATTATGGAATAAAATTATATATATTCCATTATTAAATTTTGTAAATTTTAATGTAAAATTAATCCCCTTAGTGGGACTGGAATGAGTGTTTTTGAGGAGAAAGTGATCAAAAGTATATATTATTCTCATATCTAAATTCAATACTAAATTGATTCCAATGATCCATATTGGATTAATGGATAAATTATTTATTTAAAATTACATTGAAATGAGTTTAAAATATAATTTAACTTTATCAATTAATTAAATGAAAAGGCAGATTTCATTTTAATTCATCATTTTCACTATTATTCAAAAAATGAAAATTTTCATTAAAAATCATTCTAATATATTTTTTCCTCGATGATTTCAAAAATAATGATTATTTTATAAAATTAATTTTCTATAATTATGAAAAATGAATGTATTTTAAATGTTCACTAAAATAAATGAAAAACATTATTTCAAGAAAATGTTATTCTTGAAACATATAATTCTTTTTAGAAAATCAAGTACTTTTTATCAATATGTTCCCCTGAAATAAAACAATAATAATTAATATAAAAAAAATTTATATGTATTTAAACTTCTATGTTTAATGACTAGGTTATAATGGTCATGTTAAAATAACTATATTAATAATATATATTGGTTTTGTTAATGCATATAGTTCTGTGCAAGGAAATCTAAATAAATTGTTTCATGTAAGGAAAACATAGATTAGTAAAGATTGTAATGAAATATTAACCCTACATTCCAACTAATGAAATATAAAATTAGTTTATTTTGTTATAATGATAATATATCTGAGATTAAATTTATTTGAAATTTATTTTCCCAAAATATTTTTGGGGTACATTCTTCCCCAAATAAAATTAATCTCACCCTCAAATTTCATTTTGGTTTTGATAGGTTTAAATTTGGAAATTTCATTCACTGAAACAAACATTATACAAATGATTAATAAATTATCTTTAAAAATTGACTTTTGGAAACCTGAAGGTTATATAATGTGTCTCATAACTATTTTTCTATATAGGAGATCATAGGTGGGAAGTGATTATTTGGAAAATTAATAAAATCATTAATAATTATGTAGATTGGTAGATATAATTGATCATAAGAAAGAGGGTCATATAGAGAGGGTTAATGACTAAAAATCCATAAACCAAATATATGTGAAAAAGGTCATTGATATCATAAAAAATGATTATAGTGGTAAAATATTTTATTTCTATATCCTTATGAATATGTTCAAGATTTTAAAGAGAAGTTATAATTAATTTATTTTATTTTATTTCATAACCACAAAATCATGATATCGGTATGCCTTAATCAATTTCATGTTCATAAATTACTCCCAAAAATAATAGTTAATTTTATTTCTTAAATAACTAAAAGAACCAATGATCCATAAATAGAATGATATATCTTCCCATTTATCTTTAGTTACAATGACAAGAATACTCTTAACATGTGTTAACCAATATTAAAAAATATTTATATGGTTATATAATGTATTATTATCTAAATCCTCATCCAATGTTTATATTTTACCTTTTGATAAAGGTTTATCCTTGTAAACCATCTAAAATATTAAAACCCAAGACATTAGAAAGAAGGAAACTAAATTTTTAAAATAGGATTTTCATTAATCACCCAAAAAACACAATGTTGATCTCATTTGTCACAAAATAAAATCTGAATGCCTTAATCATGTATGGTCTTGAAACATGGTAATAACCTGAATTTCAATAAAACCATATTGTTAACATACATGATTCCTCATTTCCGGAATATAATCATATACTTTTTTATAAATTATTTAGATCCATTTATGTTGAAAAATATATCAGGGATAACATAATTTTTTTAACAAATCTTTTATCAGTTCAGAGGTCATACATACTACCCAAATTAATTTTTCCATATCAATCATATCTTTATAAAAACTAAACCCCATTTTTGTTTCCTCAAGAACATATTTAGGGTTTTCATCACATAATAAAAATATTTTCATGATATTAAATCACTTTTTCTAGTCCATCATAACCACTTAAATATTTTTTAAAATACTTAAAAAAAACTATACCAAAAAATCCTTATAAATTCCACGATTGATAATCCTTGAATTAAATTTCATAAATTAATAATAAAAATAAAATAATATCAGTAAAATATTATTAAATAATAATAATAATAATATGAATACAATAATATAAATAATACAAATATAAATAAGAATAACAATAACTATAATAAAATAATAAAAGATAAAAATAATAAAAATATAATAGTAATAATAAATAAAAAATATGAAATTAAATAAATAATAAAGTAATAGAATAATAAATCATGAAATAAATAATAATACAATAAAAATTACAATATTCAAAATAATATAAAAATCATTATATAGAAACATAATTATATAATATTGAAAAAAGTTATATATTTAAATGTTTGATCATAAAAAATAAATACATCACTGAGGTTGATGGTATTAAGGAAAACTGAAGCAGTTGGAAGAAATGGTGGATGGAACTCCATCCTTGAACAATGGGTCACTCATCAGATGTACTCTATCATCTGCTTGTACTAATGTTGATGCCATCGATGCTACTCCTGCTCCTCCCCCTGCTACTACTATCAATGAATCCCTTCCTTCTCCCTATGAATACACTCTATAATCTCACCCTATGCTCACATATTCTGTTGATATTATGCATCATATGATGATGAAGCTCCACGCGATCCTATTGGGATAGAAGCTGAAATCATAAAACCATAATAATACCCTAGTGTCAATCAAGAGTTGATACCAAAAAATCATCATTTTTTTAAGGCATAATGGGTCCTCTACATCCATGTTGCCACATCAAATCTTGTTGCACTGGTCTAATCCTCAGTCATATCTAGACTCTCGGTATGTATCTAAAATTTCATGGCCTTTTATTACACCTTCAATTGAAATTTAGATTAAAAATATTAAAAATATTAATTTCAATAAATTGTAAAAATTAAAATGAATTTACATTGACCACAATATTTTGCTGGATACCACCACTATTCTCTCTAATGATAGTGTCACAATAAATCCTCATTGAAATGTAAAACTCTATAATATTAGGTTTTTTTACTGCCTTTATGATATATAAAATAAATAGTTTACATATAAATACATATAATTAAATTTAAAAATTGTACATTCGATATGTTTCCTAAGTGCAATGATTGTACAACTAAAATATTGATGTGTCAACTCCTGTCTCCCCCAATTTTGTTGACCTACAAATTATCTCCTCTAAAAATGACCACCCATCCCATGGTAAAAAAATATAGCCCAAACCTCAGATGAAATTTAATCAGGTCAATGGGTGCAACAAGACTCATTGAACTCTATGACTCCTGTTTTACTCATCACTGTCCTACTCAAATTCTTCAAAAACTGATGGAAATGATGGCACATACAACCCTCCCATGCCTTCTAGATATAATAATATGTTCTCAAATAAATAGGATACCATAAAACCAACATAAAATTTTATATATAAATGTAATAAATTAATAAATTTGAAAATAACTATAAATTTTTTATGTACCATTCATTAATAAAAACTTTCGACATTAACATCAATGGGAATCTGATCCCATATAACCCATGCCACATAAAAATAATTTCACAATATATCAATCCCATGTACATTATCTATTTGCGTAGATTTTTGAAAAAAAGAACAAATAATTAAGCAATTATTATATATATAAATTAAATATAATTAGTGAAAACTAAATAAAATACCCTTGTAAATATTCATCTATATGCCTGGATCAAATCAAATATATAGACATCACTTGTGGATAGGTTCTGGAATCCTCAATATCGCAAGAAAATGAACCATTTGATTCCTTGACACACTACCAGTTTTCTGAGGGTCAGATGATCCAACGTCCAGCTCATCATTAGGTAGAACACCCTACCTGAACTCACAAAATATATCTGAGTCCATCTGAAACATGAAATGACTATTTTTTGAAAATAGTTGACAAAAACAATTTTATATTGATATATATTAAATATTATTATTACCACAATTTAATTGTGTCAATATTTATCTCTATTCTCATATTTATATAATAAAGTGTCTTCATATTCCTCTTTAGTATCGTCAATTTCCATAAAAGTTTTAGATTCATCATATGTTATCTTTTAAAATTCATTTGTTACTTCAATAATATAATCATCACCATAGAAACTTAATTATGGGGTTTCATCATCGATATTCATGTCACATTATGGAAAAGAAGGATGTGGAGTAGTCTACTGAAAAATTTCAATTCCATTCATTTTAGTGAAACAACATTTAGATTGAATAAAATAATTTTCATGGGATTTGATTATTATTTTGATCCACCAATCACTCAAACCTCTTAAAGTAACATAGTAATTGTTACAATAAATTTTATGTGTTAGATAAGATAATAAAAATGTTTCCTTTAATACAAGTATGAATAAATATTTAATACAAATATTTCATGGCTTAGATGAATGTACAATCATCTCTCAGTATCCATTCACTATCATTTAATCATTATTATATAATTTCTTCCCAAATAAAGTAGTTCAATAATTTCATCTAGTATACTATAAAAGTCATCATCAATTTCTCTATGATGGGATCATATCAAAGAAAAACCACTATTCATTGTTTTTTTGGCTCCACATATGCACATGTATGAAATTGAAAACAATTCACTATATATACATTATAAGATTTAACCATTTTTGATGGTGGGTTACTCAATAAAGTCATTGGATTATCAATTATATTAGAAATTTGAGATACTAGACTATTTTTATATCAATTATCAATATAAAAAGAAATAAATGTATTTTAAATATTAAATCAAAAATAATTTCTCTTAATAGTTTTTTAAACTAGTAAAAAAAAATATTTTCCATATTCTTCAAGAGCAGCTGTTGTAATTTTATGAAGATGTTTCATGATAAGATTATCATATAACCAAAAAATAAATTATATTAATTTATTATAACAAATATTATAGAATAAGTTAAGGATCACTCATAGTAAAAATGGTGTTATTTCTTTAATATTGATTAGAACATATGTATGAGCACTGTAATGTTCATCATCAGAAATACATTGTTCATAAATTCCACCAATGTAAAGTTATGGTTGATTAAAAAAATTGATTTCTCATTTATTCATCATGATTTCCCTCATTATGGCCCACATGGTTGTGCTTTTAGGGGTATTTAGATTATGAATAATGATATATTAAAAAGAAACTACCTCATACATATAAGATTCTATAATTGATCCTTAAACCAATGATTTGTAACATATTATTTCCTTCTATTTCTATAAGAATTTCTCAAATGAGTACTTTCATCGAAATTGTACTAGACTGACACATTTTTCATCATGAATAAAATTTAATATCAAATGATCCATTGAGTCAATCAATGCTTCTGGGATGATTTTTTCTAGTTCATTTGAAATTAATTCAACATCTTTTTATAGTCTTCATAGTGTGTCATAGTTTATTATCACCAAAAAAATGTCATGGAAAAATATGATATGTCTGTTATAATATCCCAAATCATATAATTAAGAAAATATTTTAATCAAATATGTAATTTCATTCTTTTATATCATGAAACTCATGAATTTTTTATCCAGTAATATGATCATTTCTATCACATATTCTCAAATTGAAAAGATAAACATTTCGAAGCTTCAATTCTGTAATCCAAGGATAAAATAAAAAACGATTTTCTTTGAAAAGTGTATTATATTTCTTTGGATTCATTAAATTTTAGGATTAGTAATTTTCAATCAATTCATGTTTTAGTCTCCTATAAATTTGGGTAAAATATTATCATACCATGACATTATCTTTGGTCTTACTTATTGAAAACATGATTGCAAAAAATATATTATCAAAATAGTTCTTCACAATATGACTGACATCTAACATGTGACTAACAAAAAAATCAGACTAATATGTAATATCACAAAAAATGTTATGTGATACCAATTGTGTTCATTCATAAAGACATCAATTTTCATTTGGTTTATAGTTAGAGAAAATGTGACGGGAGGTAATGAAGAAACACGTGATTTTAACTATGTACTAGAGATCATTGTTGGTGGTTCACCTCTTTCATTTGCGTATTTTCTAAAATGATATATATTACTCTAGAAAGGATGTTTGGTTTGATGTAATCTCTGATAACTATTAGAAAACAAGGTTTTCTTCTATTGATGGGGAGAAATGCTTTTTTGCCTCCCTCATATAGTAAAAACATGATTTTTCGCTATTTGTACTCCATAAAGATAACATGTCATACGTTGGGAAGTCACTAATTGTCCACATCAATGTAGCTTTCAGTAGGAAATTTTGTTTCTCATCTACAACATATGTACTAAAACAATTACTCCACAATAAATTAAATTCATCAATAAATGGCTTAAAATAATCATCAATATTATTTTTCGTATGTTATTGTATTAAAAATGTCAAAAAGATATATGGATTCATCATCAACATCCAAGGAGGTAAATTTTATAGAGTTAGAATGACAATCTAATTGGATTATTGACTATTATAAGAACCAATTGGTTAGAAACTATCAGTAGAATGTCCCAATTATACATTTCAGATTATAAAGAAAAATAAAGATGTACTTGGTCAACAAATTTCGATGAATCACTAGAATATGGATGATATAATATTTTACTATTTGAACTATTGGTTTTTTTACATGCCATCAAAGACACTATGTTTTCGAACATAAATAAACAGTATAATCTAGGTTTAAGTAGGAAATAACACAACTATTTAATAATAATTAGTTTACACATTCCTAGATGACACTCTTTATACCTCATTTATCAATGTGTAGGACAACAATCCAATGACTCATTATCACCATAATATAAGATGTAATCATTAGAACATGCATGAATCTTCTGATAACCAAGTCAAATATTATGAATCAACATGTCGCTCTCATTGAAATTTGTAAGAAATAAACATACTTAATAGAATATTGATTCAACTAAAGAATATACCTGATCAAAATATCTATATCAAATTCCATTATCTGAATTAATAGCCAAAATTTTTGCAACTGCTTCAAATTTGGTTTTCTTGCAACCAGGATATAAGGCGTCCTCGATGGACCTCAAGAAATGATAAAATTAATATGGTTCCAACTCAACAGTCAAATAAATATCTTCATGAGTTTCAGTTTCTTAAAATGATAGATAGACCACTTCTTGATATAAATTTTTAAACATTGATTGGTGTGGAAGGAATTTATTAGTATTTTAACTGGAATCATGTTCACCATCCTGATAATAAAAAAAAATAATATATTTGAAAAAAAAATCAATAAATGACCCCCAATGTTGTCAAATGTGCCAAACATCCTCATACCAAATTTTTTACATGGAATCATAATTATCTCTCCTAAAAAATCATTTAGTTCTGAAGATGGAAATGATAAGAAAATTTTGACACCCTCAATATATACAAGATTTATTCCAAATCCATTTGGATTCAAACAGTCATTTATCTAGGTGCGATAATATGATAATAAATGTTTTCCAATTGCATGTTCCATGTTTCCTTAAAAATATATAAACTAACTAGTTTTTTATGATTAATTGGATATAACAAAATCATTATCCAATGAAAGGATTTTTTAATTATTCCATATTATTCTTAATTATTTTTTATTATTCATAATTACTTTTAATAAATGCTCATTATTTCTAATTATATATATTTATTCTCACTTACTACTATCCACAGCTAATTATTCAAAATTATCACAAATTGTTCCAAATTACTGCTATTTTTTAATAATTACCACTAATTATTACTAATTACAACTAATTATAACTAATTAATTTTAATAACTGCTAATTATTTCTAATTATAACTAATTATTACAAATTACTTCTATTTATCTCTATTTACAGCTTGAACACATATTTTCCACTAATTACTACTATTAAAAACTAATTATTACTATTTATTGATAATTATTACTATTTACAACTAATTACTACTATTTAAGGCTAATTATTACTAATTACCTCTAGTTATTACTATTTGTAGTTAATTATTACTATTGTATTCTAATTATTACTATTTACCTATAATTATTACTAATTACCACAATTAATTTCTAATTACCACTTTGTATAAGTAATTATTACTAATTATTAATATTTATTACTGATTTTTAATATTTATTACTAATTATTTATATATATTACTAATTATATATATATATATATTATATTTTAATTATAACTATTTATCACTAACTAAAGCTAATTATTAATAATTATTACTAATTGCAACTAATTATTATTATTTATTACTATTTACAACTAATTGCCATAAATTATCCCTAATTACCACTAATTATTACCAATTACTACAAATTATTCCTAATTACTGCTAATTATTCCTAATTACTGCTAATTACTCCCAATTAATGCTAATTATTCTTAATTACCAATAATTATTACTTATTAATGATAATTATTGCTATTTACCACTAATTATTACTTTATATTAATATTTCATAAAATTTATTACTACTAATTTATATTTGTTACTAATTATATATATATATATAGTTTTTAATTATTACTAATTATCAATAAGTAAGGCTAATTATTACTAATTACGATTGTTTATTACTAATAATTAATAATTGCAACTAATTATTACTATTTATTACTAATTAATACAAATTATTCAAAATTACCACTAATTATTACCAATTACTGCATGTAATTCCAAATTACTGCTAATTATTCCGAATTACTGCTAATTAGTCCCAATTACTGCTAGTTATTCTTAATAACTAATAATTATTAATTATTAAGTTAATTGTTAATAATTAATGCTAATTATTACTATTTATTACTATATATTAAAATTTATTAATACTTATTACTAATAATTACTAATAATTACTATTTATTAATATTTATTATTATTTGTTACTAATTGTTACTAATTGTTACTAATTACTTATAATTATTATATTTTCATCTAATTATTATTAATTATTACTATTTACCGCTATATTTTACTAATTAACTCTAATTATTACTAATTATTATTAATTAACTCTAATTATTACTAATTATTACTAATTACCACTAATTATTACTAATTATTACTAACTACCGTTAATTATTACTAATTACAAGTATTTATTAATATTTATCACTAACTAATACAATTTATCGCTAATTATTGTTGTTTATAACTTATTATTACTATTTCCTACTAATCAATTTTAATTATTAATATTTATTACAAATTAATGATAGTTATGTCTAATTATTAATATTTATTTCTATTAATTTATACTTATTAGTAATTTTTAATAGTTATTAGTATTTGTTAATATTTATTTCTAATTATTATTAATAATTAATTTTTTTTGTTATTTATTACTATTTTTTACTAATAACAACTACGTACAATGAATTATTTCTTTTTAATACATTTAGTTAATAATTTATACTATTTATTACAAAATTTCAAATTATTAATGATTAATTGTATTTATTTGTATTTATTAGTATTTTTTACTAATTTTTAGTACTTTTTATATGTTATTGCAAATTATCACTAAAGGTTAATCATTAACGCTAAATATTGTTATTTACTGCTAGTTATTACTATTTACTGCTATTTATTATTTTCTACCGCTAATTATTAGTAATTTCATTTAATTATCAGTAATTATTACAAATCATTTCTAATTTCCCCTAATTATTAATAATTATTACAAATTATTAATATTTATTACTATTTTTAAATATTAATTACTAATTATTACAATTTATTAGTATTTAATACTTTTTACAATTATTTATTGCAATTTATTGCAATTTATTACTTATTATTACTATTTATTACTAATTACCGTTAATTATTACAATTTATTGCTATGTTTTACTAATTAAAAATAATTATTACAAATTATTAGCATTTATTAGCATTTGATACTTTTTTTCTAATTTATAATAATATTTACTATTCATTACTAATTATCGGTAATTATCACAAATTGTTTCTATTTATCCCTAATTATTGTAATTTACACATAAGTATTAATATTAACTACTATTTGTTACAATATATAAGTAATTATTACTAAATAATAATATTTATTATTACTAATTATTACTAATTTTTTACTAATTTTTCTATTTTTTACTTATTATTTCTCTAAATTACTATGAATCGCTAATTATCTCAAATTATTACAATTTAATATAGATTTATACTATTTACCGCTAATTATTTCTATTTACCGCTAATTATTACTATTTACTACTAATTATTACTATTTATTAATATTTATTACTATTTAATAAAATTTAATAAAATTTATTTTTATTTTTTTTATTTATAACTATTTATTAATATTTATTAATATTTTTTATTGTTGGTTACTAAATTTTAATAATTACCCATAATTATTGTTACGAACCAGAAATTATTATTAATTATTTCTATTTAGTGCTATTTAATACTATTTAATACTATTTATTACTAATTATTAATAATTATTACTATTTATTACTATTTATTGCAATTTACTCATATTTATTACTAATTATTCCGAGTATTTTCTATTTATAAATAATTACAGTTATATATTAATAACTACTGCTAATTAGTACTAATTACTACAAATTATTACAGATTACCCATAATTATTACCAATTACCGATAATTTTTACTAACTACTTCTAATTATTACTATTTATTACTAATTGTAATTAAATAATAATAATTAATACACATTGATTAAAATTAATGCTAATTACTATCAATTAATCATAATTAAAACTAGTTACATGTAATTCTTATTAATTAATTATAGTTGAACCAAATTATTACAAATAAATTATATTTACTTTTAAATAAAATAATAAAACCACAATGAAAATACATATTTGAAAAAATAATTAATGCAAAATAAAAAATTCTAATTGTTATTTAATTTAATTACCGATAATTAACTATATTTACAAATAATATAAAATCATTTGAATTGACAAAAAAATTAATGTAATTGATAAATACATTAAATTTGAACCATTTGTAAGATGTACAAATTAAAAATTGTCCCAGTGTAAAATTTTATACTTTGAAAAAATTGAATAGATAAATATGATAGTCGGGAGGGAGAGAGGTGTTGAGAGAGTTGTGAAATGAAAAAAAACGGATAGAGGTATATATAGACTGCATTATTTGTGACGGGACCCGTCACAAATACTAACCCCCTTTTAATTAGGAGCAGCAGTTAAAAAGGTAATAGTGTTAGGTCTCGTCGCAAATACATTCCTGCCGATATAGCATTTGTGATGGGAACCATCTCAAATTATCACCCGGGAAAAGGGTATTTGCGACGGGGGGTCAAGCCCATCGAAAATGTGAAAAAACCATCGAAGGGAATTTTTGACGGGAGTGACCACACGTTGCAAATACTCTTTGAATGGTTTGGCACATAGTGAACATTCAACCTTGTTTGACGAGACACCTATTCTCATCACATGTAATTAGATATTTGAGATTGGAAAAGGGTATCTGAAAATATAGTACCTCCTCAAAGTCTATTTGTAACGAGACCCTTTCCTGTAAAAAATAGCCCATCGCAATAAACAATTTACTTGTAGCAATACTTTAGTGATACAAATTTTCACTCTAATTGTGTTAACTAATCATTTCGTTTTATCTATGAAATTTCATTCACTATTCCCTTCTTCTACACACATAAAACATCTTCTTCTTCCATTCTTAATTTTCATTGAGTGCTTCTTCCCACATTATTGACATATAAGAAATAAGAATATCCGTCACTCTAGTCAACATCCCATATAGTTGGACAATATAAAAATTTCCATCACATTCAATGTTAACATAGTTTCTTCTTGTTCCCACCATTGACTAAAACCCCAAAGCATAGTGTGAGAAACAATATTCTTAGTGGAATACCACATAATCATGAATAATATCACTTATAGAATATCTAAATCAATAAACCTTAGTTTTAATCTATGACATAATAGGGTTATCCTTGGGCATACATGTTCACCATCTATATAAATTCATCATCATGGTTCGTAATGATTTTGTGAGTTTCCAAAGTATCTTCCTCCGGAGTGTCAAACATGGTGTGAAGCAAGGCTAATTATCATGCACCAGATGACAATCGATTCTAGCTCAATGCACCCTTTTATGAATAATTACCCATAGGTATCATTGTGTCAGAGGCAGATCCAATTGTAGTATCCAAATAGTGTGGTAATTGCATAAAATATACATTTTATATCCCTGACCAAAATCGAAGACATTTTCCCATGATTTCACAAACACCTAGTTGTGTCTTTTTAAACATCATATCCTTAGAAATAAACATAGGGATCTAACTAATGATTGTTCATTCTAGTTTTTAAAGGACTACTAAATAAATACAAATATACGTACTATAATAAATGAGGATTATTATAAATATATATTACATCATTAGTATGAATATTAATTACATTACACAAACACATGCAAGATGACTATTGATGTTTATTGTCTCTAGAAACATGAAAAAAATTGGTCTATAGGTAAACTACATGAAGAGACTCTATTTTTTTTACTCTTATGACTTCAGACTATTTGTCGGAATACTTTTGAAGCCAGACACTAAGACATTATTTGTCTCCAAGGCCCGGTGTGCCATGTTTTAATTTTATTAATATATTAAATATATTTTAAATCACAAAAACATATTTTTTCATAAATAATGAGTTAAATTATTAATGGTGTCTCAAATCAATAATCTTTGATCACAATAGAATCTAGAACATGAGGATTACCCAAGGTGCAATCTAAATATTGTCGGTGTGGAGCGTGTAGATATTACAATCGTTGGAGGGTGTTTTTAAATTAAATTAATTGATTAATTTAATTATATATTTTAAATAAATTTATCATAAATACTATATAAATAATTTATAATGGAATATCACCCTGGTTAGCTGTATAACCCTACTACCATTGAGATGTGATTCTACCACCCTCATTGGTGAATCCAGATTAGTTGATCAATCATCAACTGGGTCTAAGAATATCCAAGCATGGTGAATGGGACAAATCGTTCTCCGTTGTTGTGAAGTGTGTTCTTTATCATCAAATGATCCCATCTAAAGGTAGGACTTGTTATTTGTTGATTTCCCCACAAATTATTAAATGACTGATCATGATCATTTATTACTCTTTTATCTACATAAATCTGAAACCCTTATAGTACCCCTGTAATAAAAATTTTTTATTTATTTTTTTATCCCCAATATGCCATATTTCCCACCCAATCATTGAAAATTTTTATTCATTTACAAGAACAAAAGCACAATGATTGTTTCAACTATTTTTCTTGTTATTTTCTACCACCGTTCATTGTGATCATTGCGGATTATCCTTCAATGACTTAGTTAGACATTTCTGGGTGGGATAAGACATGATCAGACCCCCAAATACGTGAAATATTCATGCGTATCTAAATGATCAGAAAATATGGAATTGATCAGGATGATATTTTGATTTAGGTTATGTTCATTGTAGATATGGGATCTGATATTAAGTTGGATTTTGTGTGGAACTAACCATGCACGATCGATGGTGAATGATATTTATGCATATGAATCAGAACCCCATTTTTTGGAAAAAGGACATAAAAAAATTGGGAGAGAAGTTTATAATAATATTTGGGAATCATGTATGTGTAATTTTAGGAGAAAGGGTCCTATATGTGATCAGTGTAACAGATCTATCCTTTTACAAAAATATTGACCATGCAAAGTGTATAGGGATGAAAACACACTATGTAGTTCTCCTATTGATGCAGTACTATGGTTTTTTGAAAACTCAAGGATCACACACTATGGGTTTAGTCCATATGTCTTGTCACCAATCGTGGGTATAAAATTTATTCTGATAGAGGCATGCTGGGAGGACCCCAGGATGGAGGACATACCATGTATCAGAGTGCAAAGTCATGATAAATATTACATGGACATGAACAGGATCATGATAAAGACCAAAAGTTAGTGAGGCACGCAATGTAGTTCCTTTACATATCATGTATGTATATATGGGTAGATTTTGATGTACTGGTAGATACGTGGCCAGGTAGGGGGGAAAGACCACATGTTGTGTGGGTCCCCTTACATACCTTCTACCCTCATTTTTTTAGGAAAATTATAACTATAATATCTTCATTTTTTGGACATCGATATTGGCACGTGGGTAGACTATCCTAATTTTTTTACAATGAATGTGATGAGGAACTTTGTAGTGAATTTGGAGAACTGATTCAAGATGTTCTAAGTGTGACACAACATTAGGCAAAACACGATTATGAAAATTTCCAGACATCATCATTGGTGTGTAACCCTCATGATAGGAGATTACATAGGTCCTCTATATGAATAGTTGAACCCTTATGTAGAGTAATATAATGGGTCTGATATCCCTTCACCACTAGCTTATAACCCTTTAGTGGAGATAAGGAATGTGTCATCCACCATTAGAGTGGAACCCTCAAGCAAAGCCATCTTAAGGGTCCTATACCACTAGAGTGGAACCCTCGTATGGATTCAAGGCGTGTTTCTTCTACCACAAGAGTATAAACCTCCAACAGAGAGAAGAAATCAGTTTTATAACACTAAATTGCAACCACCCTATGGTTTCTAGGCATGCTCACTCTACCACTTGGATGAAACCCTCATACAGAGTTAGGGTGTGTGTCCTCTACTACAAGAGTGAAACGCTATTGCAGATTCATATTATGGGTCCTCTTCCATCATAGTGGAACCCTTCTGCTGGTATATAGAATGGGCCATATATATATATATATAGTGGAAACCTATTTTGGTACTATGGAATGGGTCATCTTCCTAGAGACAGTGGGCCATGACTGTGTGGTGCAATGGGGAGACATGAATCAACCATGATGCTTCTTTAGATAGATGTACAAGGTGTTAGACCTTATTGATGGACCATTGGAACAGATTGAAGACTCATTTCATGGGTTCCACTATGTGATGGGTATTCCATCTCTCTCTATTTTAGGTTTGTATTATCAGTATATATATATTTTTATCCTTTTCATGGGATTTAATTTCTCTCTTTTTATAGGTTGACCTATCTTTTCCTAGTTGGTCTTTTACTAGTCTCTCTTTAGCTAATGAGGAATCTTAAGAGGTATATATTTACCCACACCATCATGGGATTTTCGTACATTTTTCATTATCCATTCAAATAAAGGATACATTAGTTGTGATTATAGTGGATCGTATGGATACACTAGTTCATTAGAGAACATATGACTGTCAACATGTATATAAGTGGAGTCAAGAAATCTCATCATTTTATATTTCCAGTTTTTTTCTATTGGGACATTTTCCATGTTGGTCATGTACATTGTCCCCTTTCATTTTATATTTCATTTCTTTTCCCTTATAATCTCTAGAGGATTAACATCCATGGTTATTCTATATATGTTTAATATTTTTTATTATTCGCCTTCACTCATTTATAGAGATGGCTGGGTTCATGCATTCAGGAACACTATTAAATGGAATACAATTTTAGTTATTCCTTTTAGGGCCCATCTCCAACCACTATCACATGGAGGAGGTCTTGGGGTAGTTGCGACATAGTGTTTTTTCTAGATAGGTAGGTCTCGGTGTGTAATGTCATGACAGATTGGTATCAAATATGGTTAAACCTCAGTATTGTTTATGGACTTTTTTTACCTTACGAATTTTGGATAGGAATTTAATGCAACAATTTCAATGTGTAACATTTATGGATTTCATAAAAAGAAACCCAGTGTTGATGCAGCAACTGAAATATCTATTCACCAGGACTATTACTATTGTCTTGTTGAATCCTAATATAAAGGAATTGGTTGTTGGAAAAATATGCATCATATATGATTACTTATTTTGAAATTATTTGTTACGTTATATCCCTATAACTATATTCTCATCTGACCATTATACATCTTGATTACATTTTTAAAATTCCTCTAGGAAGACAACCTAACATGTTATCGATTCTTGAGTGTGATAACGATCCTATGAGTGATGGGGACTCAATTCAGTGGCCATCACCTGAGATCATTCCTTCATGTGGATTTATAGAATCATCCCCACTAGTCATGTGAAGCTTGTACTAGTAGAGCTAGTTGAGGAAACATGTAGTCATAACAGAATTTGTGATTTAAAGTTATAAAGGTAGTTGAGGTTTTAGAGTGACCTGGATCCTCAAGTAAAGGAGGATTGGGTAGAGAAAGGTATCCATTTTTTAAGGCATATCCAGACATCAAATTATTATGTGATTTCACTAGAATATCACATTTTCCATGGAGCAGTTATGAACTGTGGTTCCTAGTTACATAGATTCATGTGGAGTCAACAATCTCCTGAGACTACTTCTAGCTGCTATTTTTGTAGAGACCCAAGTTTGACGTACATGTACATTACATTAATTTTGTGGAATAATTAATACATAACAAAAATAGACACCCAAAGACTGCAACGGTTTAGTGTCTTTGGAAACTCGAAACATAATCCCCTAATAATGTTGAAAGATCTTAAAAATCGTGCATAATGATCTTCCCCTTTTGTTTTCATACCTAATTTTTTTACATCCTGGGGAAAAGAAAACATATAAAGGGTGATATGAAATAATTAGTAAGGGTATGCATGGAGAAAATAAAATAAACCATATAATTTTGAAATAAAAAACATGAACATAAAGTTAAAAGATCAAAATATTGAGTGGTGGAATAAGTCATGGAAATATATAAGGCATATATTATAAAGTAATATCAATAATTGCAAAATATCATGGGACTAAAAAATATAATTGTTGAAAAAAATAAAGAACATGATATTATTTCCATGGAAGACAAGGCATTTCAGCCATAACCATTATATTGGATGAAGTCCATTATTGAACCTGGTTTACTTGTCGTTCCATCCCTGTATTACTGAACCAAATTTACTTGACATTATAGTCGTGTTTGTCGCATGAGATATAAATATTTACGCAATGAATTGGGGGATGATATGGGTCCCACCCATATCATAATGAAACCATTCTTATGTGTGCCACAAAATCATAAATAATACATCATAGAATAACCCATGTAATAAAATTTGTAAATAAAGAATCATGCCATCATAAGAAAAAAGAAATTCATAAAAATAATTCCATCAGAACATAATCAAATCAATATAATAATAGGGATAGAAACATAACACTATATCATTATATATGGAAAATAATATTCATAAAATACTTAAACGTAGTTCCTGAGGAAAATATCTTTTCATTATCAAAACATTTTCTTATATCAACATGTTACACAAATTTAAATTAAAATAAGTTAATTTAAAATAAAATTGAAATTTTTTAAGGAATATTACATGGAAATAATGTCCTATGAATGCATAAAAATCTGCTCATGCCGTATAAGTTATAAAGCATTCTTCTCGTACTTTGGCTGGAAAAGTCAAAAAGTATCTCATACTGGAAATGAAAAAAAGATTATATTCATTTATTTTACAAAAAAAATCATCAATAGGTAAAATTGTATTTAAAAAATTTTAGTAGGATAAATATAATATTACATATTGAGGAAACATGGATGTGGATGATAAATATGCCCCAGTAAAAACTACAGTATAAACAATATCAGATAAAAATATGAGATTGTACGATTTTCAATTAACTTCTATCCAATTTCTTTCATACGTTTCCAAAACTCCTATATTGTGGGTTTAAACATATTATAAACATGTAACATAACCATTATAATATTTAGTATATCATATATGATTCACTATGACTTTATATTTCCCTTTCATTTTTCAATTCAATATTAAGCAGTGTTTTAGGTAAAATCCTTTCCTTTATTGTATGTGTTTTGATTAAATTTTTTTTCATATGATAACATTGATCATGATTAATTACATCTATAATGTTAAACATGATTTATATATGATATTTATTTATTATAGTAATATATATAATTGATCGATAAATGGAATGAAATACACCATTCATGGAGACGGTAGGTCGTACTTACACATGAACGTTGTTTTCATTCCCGTATCAAAGTAAATGACATTTATAAATATACATAAATAATTTAGAATCAGTATTTCATATATTTCATGATTATGTATTAGATATACTTTATAATCATTCTTGAATGGTTAACATGGAGAATGAACCTCATCGCATTGTGGAGACGGTAACCCGTACGTACGCATGAGCGATGATATCATTCTCATGATTGTGGAATTGTATTGAAGTGTATGGTGAAAAATATTTACGAATCAATATCACTTTTAAATAATCATATAAATTAATTTTTTCCATCATTATACAAATCAAAGTATGTTGGTGATTAAAAAAATTATTACACCACGGCGTGGAGATCGTACTCTGTACGTATGCACGTGCGGTGATTTCATTCTTCATCGGATTGTTAGAAGCAGAAATATGTTTGATTAATATTTATAATAACATATCATTATATTAGTGATACTAATTATATTATTTTATAAGGAAACCAAGAAATAATATTAAGTATAAGAAGAAATAAATTTGAAAGCACCGTTAGAAGATATTACCTCTTCAACGAAGTGCATTTTTTAAACATCCTCTTAGGGCACTAGAGTTGGTCTTTGAAGAATACCAAGACCTATAGTATGTTGATAAGAAAGTTGATAAGGTAAATGGTAAGGGTTTGGTTGAGTTTTAATTTTAAAAATGGAGTGAAGTAGAGAGGGAGGATGTGTCCTTTTATAAGACAGTAGAGGGGCACTTTTGGAAGCCTCCAAAATATTAATTTATAATAAACTCAAAACCCACATAAAAAATATAAACTGAATCAAATTTTAATATGAGATAAGATAGAGTTGTAATATCATCAATAAATAAAATTTATACATGTTTAGAATTTATTTTAAACCTTATCATTGTGATTTGTCTTTATTTAATCTATTTAATTTTATTTTTGTTAATAATATTATCAATTTTAAATGGTTACAAATAGATACTTATGTGTGTTGAATAGTCCATAATTAGATACTTTATGAGATTTTAGACCATGTAATTTTTAATTTTTAATTTTTTTAAAAAATTTAGGGATTATAAAAATTTTATTAATACGTTATTTTTATAAAATATCAATACTGTCAATTTTGAAACTATTCATTTATTTGAATTTAAATAAAATCAAAACAGATGATAGAGTTGAACGAAAACTTTTAATAGATTTATAACATGTAATATTATTCTAGAAAATTTTCTGAGAACATTTATTAGTTCATATAATATTTATTTTAATATTTTTAAAACCATTTATTTGATATATCTCTTAATAAAATAATTATTACAACATTTTTGTATAATTATTTAATATACATATTCATTTCATAAAAATTAAAAATAAATTACTAAAAGGAATATAACTTTAATTTATTTTATAATAATATTTTTAGTCTAATTTATCTTCTAAAACATCCCACTTTTAAAATGTAATTTTTATTAAATTATGATTGTGACAACTTTGACATCATTTGAAATAAAATAATATAAATGGTATAATATATTTTATAATGCCCCAAATGGTCCACAAGTAGATACATATATGATTATGGTGTAGATATACTCTACCAATATGTTTTGTTCAAGTGTTTGTGTATTTGATAGGTATTATTATTTTAATAAAAACAATATTATTGAATTTTTTCTCTAAATAAATAATTTCTCAATCATTAATGTATAAGCTATTTAGTTAATTATATATTTCACAAGAATTAAAAAAAATTCCATGATAAAGAAAAGCATCTTATATTTCAAATGAGTATTTATAATGTAATTAATATTTAGTATAACCTTATATTAAAAATAATTCAATTATTAATGTTTGAGTGAGACATATTTAACTTATCTTTAAATAAAATAAAATAAATATCTTAATCACATACAAGTGGGTTCTAATAGATCAAATTTCTACCCATGTTTCATTTAGAACGAAATATAATCATCCAATTATATAAAGACAAGTTTTAGGGTAATTTTATAATATGATTTTTACCCTTAATTACTTAATTTACCTTTAACTATGGTAAATAAAATTTACCATGGTTACTATTCATAATGCCCAAAAATAAAAGAATCCTATTAACATAATTTTTTTCTTTTTATTCCAAATAATGAATCGATTTTTCCAAATTCAAAACACATAAATTTTAGTAATTAATTTAAAATTACTCTCATTGTCGAAATAACGGGGTTTCCTTTAAAACATTGCAAAAGGTTAAAATGTATATACCTAGGAATTCAATTTAAAATTAATTATAATGACTTAAATTATATTAAATGGTAAAAATGTATTATATTTATAATTTAAACCAATTCAATATTAAAATTTACCATATAAAGTATCTCGGTGAAAAAAGTTTCTTTTATGTAAAATTTAGCATATTTTTACTATTCATCAAAATATAAATGTTATCAGAAAAATATTAAAAATTTAACCAAAGTAATTATTTAAATCCTAATTCAAAATAATTAGTTTATTTTGTAATATTTAACATAAAAACTTTTTAAAAATTTGATTTAAAATGGACGCTCTATCAAAAGGTGGAAAAACAACATTTTTTGAAAAATAATTCCTTTATAAAAAAACATGATATTGTCCTCATACCATGTTATAGAAAATGTGTAAGATGAATTATAATGTTATAAAATTTAAAATTTGGTTAATACAATTCATAACAACAAGTTCACAATAATAATATATTGTTGTTTAGTGAAGCTCGGTGTTCTGTACGACGCAAGCCATCAAGGAAGGTAACTTTTGCGTGTAACGCAAGCCAAGTCAGTGTTGCGTGAAATATTAATCTAATGTGGTGTACAACACAAGAAATCAAAAAAAGTAAAAGGAATCATTCTCATAAAATTTTTGGGTGTTACATTCTACCCCCCTTAAATTGAATTTCGCCCTTGAAATTCATCAAGGTTAAAAATGGTTTACTTCTTGAAGTTTCATTCATAGAAACCCACATTGTAAAATGTAATACGAAAACATAATTTTAAAAAATAATGTATGAAATGAAATGGTTACTCAAATTTACTAATCACTGGGTTTCCACATAGGAGAACATAGGTGAAAATATGGATATGGAAGAGAAATCTAACCATGAAGTTCTGATGGAGTGTGGTAGAGAACCTGGATATGAAAAATAAAACAATCACAAATCCATAAATTTGGGATGATCTAAGGTACCATATGATTCATTAGATATGAAGGTACAAGGACACAATTTTTTGTTTTCAAGATCATTTCCCTAAAGTTGAATAATTTTTTCATTAGAAGAAATACTTTCTTGATTTTGGTACAATCTCGTCGTTGGTCATCCCTTGAACAATTTTAACTTAATATCATTAGTAAATGAAGTTGAATTTGTCATTCGTGAAGTACTATCAGATCATGTGATAGAATTATAGGTCATTCCATCTGTCTCAAACAAAAGGTTAGAAAAAGTTATTAAATATACATAAGTCCATATATAGTGATATTAATCGTATATGATTCCAAAAATGGACTTATACTTCATATATCATAATGATTTATAAAATAAAACCAATTTCTACTAACTAGGTACTTCATATAGGCCAGTGGTATGTGATAATGGCATGTCTCACTTCGGTTGTGGGTTCAATTCCTCCAACCTTGTCTAATGTGACAGGTTGTCTCTCATCCTACATGTGGTCCTTTTTGTAAAACTATTCTATTATAACATTCTAGAAAAAAACAATTTTCCTTAAACAATACTATTTAGTGTCCAAGTTAATCGATTCCAACCATTAGGATTATCGAAAATACTTCTGTGCAATATTATTGTGTAATGAAAATTATTACTAGAAAGGGCATCTACCGAGTATATTAATACCATCATTTACCCATGTATATCATAAATATATTTTTTCGTCACATTTCAAACTTGTGAATACCTTAATCATGTGTTCTCTTATAACATGAGTTACCCTTGAACCTTAGTGAAAATATGAATGTTGTCAAAATTTAACCTTTTCCACATACCAAAAACAAAAAAAAAATCTATTTACTCAATCCATGATATCACTTTGTCCTTATACCAGTCACGAGCTCAATAATACTATCAAACATCTCATTACCACTTTATCCCTTCATTATACACATATCATCTACATTCCAAAAATATTTGAATAACCTTTCATTTTTCTGGTACCATTAAACATATACATTCAAATACATTAGGAAATAAAAATAGTGTAACAATCTATAAATGTTTCATTATTCCATAGTACCATTAAATTACCTACACATAATTAATATTGACAAACATACAATAATTACACTACCATCTTAAACCATTAAATAAGCTTCATCATTTTATTCCTCAACACTTCATTCATCTCATATATCATTTTTAGTCTCTTCATCATCATAAACATAAATTCTACCAATAAAACCATTATAATTCTCTTCATGAGATTTTCCCTTAGGGAATTGGTTTTCATAATTCCTGTATATTCAAAATTTAAAACATTTCACTATTTTTTATGTCTTAGAAATACCATTATCCTTGTTCGTTGTGTTAACTGAACCCATTTCCTTTAATATTATTGGCTTTGTGTCCTTCTTTTCTACACCCAAATGATCTTCAAGTTCATTTGAAAATTTTTCCTTGATGTCTCTTCCCACATGATTTACCCGAGGAAAATTGAACATTATTTCCTCTATGATCATCATGAAACTAAATCATTCTCTTATTAGCTGAGTCGGGAAACATACCAAAGTTGATATTATTGATCATATTATGAGATTTCTAATTAGGCATAACAATGATGTTCCACTGTCCAAATCTCATTTTATTCACTTGATCATGAATAATATCACAAAATTGTTTATCATATTCTCGATTTACATGAATATTTCTATATGCACCCATTTTCTAAAACCCAAAAAGAATAGTGTGAGAGGAAAAATCACACTTGGGAAACAACATATTTAGGGGGAGTACATTAAATCTCTGACATCTTATATTTAATCCAATGTTATTCATGACCATTATCATAATTCTTGGACTATAAAATATACTTATACTTAACATTAAGGACATCCAAAGAAATTCCGTAAAAATATCTTTAGGGATCTCACTAATGTTTTCACATCCTATTTTCCAAAGGTTGATTAAATCATTCCTCTGATACCAACTATAGAGACCCAAGCTTGATGTACATGGACATTACATTACATTTTAGGAATACTTAATACATAACAAAAACAGACACCCAAGGACCATAATAGTTTGGTGTATTTGGAATCTCAGAACAAAATCTTCTAATCATGGTGAAAAATCATCAACATCTCCCATAAAGATATTCCCATTTTGTTTTCATACCTAAAACATTTCTTTATATCAATGGCAAAATAAAACATATAAAGGATGAGCTAAAATGCTCAGTAATGGTAATAATAGAGAAAATAAAAATAACCATATACATTTGAACTTAAAAACATTTAAATAAAGTTTAAACATTAAAATATTGAGTTGTAAAATAAATCATGTAAGTACGTAAGCCAGAGATCATAAAGGAAAATCAATCATGAAAAATAACATGGGAATAAACCATGAAATTTATTCAAACCATCAAACACAGTATACGATTTCCATAATATCCAAGGCATTTCTTTCACTACAATTATATTGGATGAAGTCCATTAATAAACTGGGTTTACTTGTCTTTCCAGACCTATATTACTGAACAAGATTTACATTCCATTCCAGCCATGTTTATCTCATGCGATATAAATATTTATCCAATTAATTTGAGGGAGATATAAGTCCCACCCTTCTCATAATGAAATAATTATTATGTGTGCCACAAAATCATAAATCATACATCATAGCATAACTCATGTAATAAAATGGGATTCGAAAACATCATGTTATCATAAGATATAAGGACTTCATAAAATTAATTTCATCAGAACATAATCTAAAAAATGTAACCATATGGATAGAAACATAACCTTATATCTTCATATATTGAAAATAATTTTGATAAAACACTTGAACTTAGTTGTTGAGGAAAATATCCTTTCTTCACTAAAACATTTTCTTTTCTCAACCTATCACACAATTTTAAATTAAAATAAGCTAATTGAAAATAAACTTGAAAACATTTATAGGAATCTTACATGGAAATAATTTATTATTAAAGCCTAAAAATCTACTCATTTTGTATATTTTAAGAAAACATTATTCTCATATATTGGCTGGAAAAGTCAAAATGTTTATTGTACTAAAAAAACCAATGATTCTATTCATTTCTTTTACTAAAAAATCACCAATAGGTAAAATTGGATTTCAAAAATTTTATAAGTATAAAAATAGTATTATATATTGTGGAAAATTGGATGTGGTTGATAAACATTCCCTACTAAATACTGAAGTATAACCAATCTCGGATAAAAAATGAGATTGTGAGATTTTCCATTATCTTAGGTCCAATTTCCTTCGTACTAGTCCAAAACTCCTTTATAGTGAGTCTAAAATTTTTATAAACTTTTAAAATAACCATAATAATATTTATGATATAATATATGATTCTCTATTACTTTATTTCCCATTAATTTTTCAATTCCATGTTGAAGTAGCGTTTTGGGTTAAATCGTTTCATTTAACGTATGTGTTTTGACTTGTGACTTTTTTCCTATGATTACATATACCAAGATTAATTAAATTCATAATATAAAAATTATTTATATATAATATATATCCAATATATTATTATATATAACCGATCGATAAATGGAATGGAATACACTGTTCATGGAGAATGTAGGTCGTACGTATGCAAGAACTGCGTTTTTGTTTCCTTATTAAAGTAAATGACACACAATAATATATATATATATATACATAAATCCAG
The DNA here is from genome assembly GCA_963277665.1 of Viscum album. Taxonomy (NCBI): domain Eukaryota; kingdom Viridiplantae; phylum Streptophyta; class Magnoliopsida; order Santalales; family Viscaceae; genus Viscum; species Viscum album. The sequence goes on from OY728135.1 coordinate 763,626,635, forward strand.
TGGCCTTAATATGTCATATATCTTATGATTATTTATTATATATACTTTAGAATCAATCTTGAATGGTTAAAATGGAGAATGAATCTTATCGCATTGTGGAGATGGTAATCCATACGTATGCAGGAGCGACGATATCATTCCCATGATTTTGGAATTGTATTGAAGTGTATGGTGTATAATATTTCATAGTAAATATCACTTTAAAATAATCATATGTAGTAATTTCTTCCATCATTATACCCATCTAAGTATGTTGGTGATGGAAAAAATATTACAACATGATGTGGTAAAGGTATTCCATACGTACGCACAAGCTGTGGTTTAATTTTTCATCAGATGGGTAGAAGGTGAAATAGGGTTTTTTCATATTTATAATAACATATCTGTATATGAGTGATAATGATGTTATTATTTGATAATGAAACAGCTAAAAAATAGGAAGTAGAAGAAGAAATAAATATTTATGAACCAATATAAGATATTACCTCTTCATCAAACTGTCTTCTTTAAACATCCACTTAGGGCACTAAAAATGGTCTTTGAAGAAAAAGAGGACCTTGAGTATTAATTTATGATAGTTGAACCAAATTAATTAATAATAATTAATAAAAATTGATTAAAGTTAATAATAATTACTACTAATTAATAATAATTAATATTAGATACACGTAATTATTTTTAATTAATGATAGTTGAACCAAATTATAATTAATTAATTATATTTACTTTTAAATAAAAATATAAAACCACAATATAATTACATATTTGAAAAAATAAATAATTCAAAATAAAACATTCTAATTATTATTTAATCTAATTACCGATAATTAACAATATTTACAAATAATATAAAATTAATTGAATTAACTAAAAAGTTGATGTAATTGATAAATACATTAAAATTGAATCATTTGTAGGATGTACAAATTGAAAATTGTCATGGTGTAAAATTTTAAACATTGAAAAAATTTAAGAGATAAATATGAGAGTTTGGAGGTAGGGAGGAGTTGAGAGAGTTGTGAAATGAAAAAAAAAGATTGAGGTATATATAGATTATATTATTTGTGATGAGACCCATTGCAAATACTAACCCACCTTTTAATTAGGAGAAGCAGTAAAAAAGGTATTAGTGATAGGTCTCATCGCAAATACATGCCTTCCTGCATATCATTTGTGATGGGACATATCGAAAATTATCACCGGTGAAAAACGTATTTGCGACGGGGTGTCAAGCCCATCGAAAATGCTAAAAAACTATCTTAGGGAATTTGTGATGGGAGTGACCACAAGTTGAAAATACTCTTTCAACGATTTGGCGCACAGTTCACATTCAAACTTTTGTGATGAGACACCTATTCTCGTCACACATAATTAGTTATTTGATATTGGAAAAGGGTATCCGAAAATATAATCCCTCCGCAAAGACTATTTGTAATGAGACCCTTTCCTATCACAAAAACCCATCGCAATAAATGATTTTCTTATAGCGATACATTAGAGATACAAATATTCACTCTAATTAAATTAACTAACCATTTCATTTTCTCTTTGAAATTTCATTCACAATTCACTTCTTCTACACACATAAAACATCTTCTTCTTCTATTTTTAATTTTCATTGAGTACTTCTTCCCACATTATTGACATATAAGAAACATAAATATCCTCCACTCTAGTCAATGTCCCATTTTATTGCACAATAAAAAAATTTCCCTCACATTCAATGTTAACATAGTTCCTTCTTGTTCCCACCGTTGACTAAAACCCCTAAGCATAGTGTAAGAAACACTATTCATAGTGGAATACCACATAATCATGAATAAAATCACATATAGAATATCTAAATAAAAAAACCATAGATTTAATATATGAAATAATAGTGTTATCCTTGGTCATTCATGTTCACCATATATATAAATTCTTCATGATGTTTTTGTAATGATTTTGTGAGTTTCCAAAGTATATTCCTCGGGAGTGTAAATCCTTCTATGAAGCAAGGATAATTTTCATGCGCCAGATGACAATCGATTCTAGCTCAATGCATGCTTTTAAGATAAATTACCCATATGTATCTTTGTGTAAGAATAAGATCCAATAGTAGTATCTAAAGAGTGTTGTAATTGCATAAAATCTACTTTCTATATCTCTGACCAAAATCCAGGACATTTTACCATGCTTTCACAAACCCTTAGTTATGTCCTTTGAAACATTATATACTTAGAAATAACCATTGGGATCTAACTATTGATTTTACATTTTATTTTTTAATGGATTACTAAACAAATCGAAAGATACTTACTGTAATAACTGAGGCTTTTTATAAATATATATTACATAATAAGTATGAATATTAATTACATCACACAAACTCATGAAAGAGGACCATTAAAGTTTTGTGTCTCTAGAAACATGAAAAAAATTGGTCTAATGATAAACAACATGTAAATACTCTATTTGTTTCCTCTTATGACTTCAGACTATTTGTAGGAATATTTTTGAAGCCAGACACTAAGACATTATGTGTATCCATGTCCCGTTGTGCCATGATTTAATTTAATAAAATTATTAAATATATTTTAAATCACACAAACATAATTTTTCATTAACAATGAGATAAATCATTAATGGTGTATCAAATCGATAATATATGATCATAATAGAATCAAGAACATGAGGCTTACCCAAGGTGTGACCTAAAGTTTTTCGGTGTGGAGCATGTAGATATTACAACCATTGGCATGTGTGATTAAATTAAATTAATTGATTAATTTAATTATATAATTTAAATAAATTTATCATAAAACCTATATAAATAATTTATAATGTAAGATCACTAAGGTTAGCTGTATAACCCATCTACTATTGAGATGCGATTCTACCACCCTCATTGTTGAATCCAGATTAGTTGATCGATCAATAACTGGGTCCCAGAAAATCCATGCATGGTGAATGGGATAGATCATTATCCTTTGTTGTGATGTGTTTTATTCATCATAAAATGATCCCATGTGATGGTAGGACTTGTTATATGTGGATTTCCCACCAAATTATTAAATTATTTATCATGATCATTTATTATTTTTATATCTACAACAATTTGAATCCCTTTTAGTACCCTTGTAATAAATTTTTTGTAATTTAATTTTGTTATCCCTAATATGCCATGTTTACTACCCAATAATCCACAATTTTTATTCATTTTCCATGAACAAAAGGACAATGATTGTTTCAACTATTTTTCAAGTTATTTTCCACCACCTTTCATAGTGATCATTGCAGATTAGCCTAATAGGTCTTTTTTAGACATTGATGGGTGGGAGAAGGCATGATCAGACCCCCAGATACGTGAAATATTCATGCATATCGAAATGATCAAAAAATATGGAATTGATTAGGATGAAAATTGGAAATAGGATATGTTCCTCGTAGATATGGGATCTGATATGGATTTAGAATTTTGTGTTCCAATATCCATGCATGATCGATGGTGAATGATATTTATACGTATGAATCAGAACCCCATTTTCTGGACAAAATACATTCAAAAAAGATGGCTATAGCTATTTATAATGATTTTTGGGAATAATGTATGTGTAATTTTAGGAGGAAGTGTCCTATATGTGATCAGTGTAATAGATCTATCTTTTTACAAAACTATTGACCATGAAAAGTGTATAGGGATGAACACACACTATGTAGTTCTCCAATGGACGCAGTACTAAGGTTTTTGAAAACTAAAGGATCACACACTACATGTTTTGGCCATATGTCTTGTAACCATCCATGGGTATAAAATGGAATCTGATTGAGGAATGTCGGAAGGAACCCAGTATGGAGGACATACCATGTATCAGAGTACAAAGTCATGATAAATATTACATGTACATGACAAGGATCATGAGAAAGGCCACAAGTTATTGAGGCACACAATGTAGTTCATTTACATATGATGTAGGTATACATGGGTAGAAATTCATGTACTACTACATACATGTCCAGGTATCAGGGAAAGACCCCATGTTTGTGTGGGTCCCCATACATGCCTAGTTCCCTCAATTTTTAGGAAACTTATAACTATGATATCTTCTTTGATTGAACGTTGATTTTGTCACGTGGGTAGACTATCCTAATTTTTTTTCATTGAATGTGCTGATTTACCTTTTATTGGTTCTTAATATCTGATTCTAGATGTTCCAAGTGTGACTCAACATTATGGAAAACACGTTTATGACAATTTCCGGACATCATCATTGGTTTGTAACCCTCATGATAGGACATAACATAGGTCCTCTACCTATATAGTTGAACCCTTCTATAGAGTCATATAATGGGTCTGATATCCCTTCACCACTAGCTTATAACCCTACAGTGGAGATAGGGAATGTGTCAACCACCAATAGAGTGGAACCCTCAAGCAGAGCCAGCTCAAGTGTCATCTACCACTAAAGTGGAACCATCATATGGATTCATGGCATGGTTCCTCGACCACTAGAGTGGAAACCTCCTAAATAGTGATGTAATTGGTTTTATAACACTAAATTGGAACCACCCTATAGTTTCTAGGCATGGTCACTCTACCACTAGGATGAAACCCTCCTACAGAGTAAGGGCCTAGGACCTTTAATACTTGCGTGAAACACTGTAGTAGATTCATAGTATGGGACATCTTCCATCATAGTGGAACCCTCCTGTTTGTATATGTAATGGGTTATATATATATATATATTTGTACAGTGGAAACCTATTTTGGTACTATGGAATGGGTCATCTACCTAGAGATGGTGGCCCATGACTTTGTGGTGCAATAGTGAGACATGAATCCACCATGATGCTTCTTCATATAGATGTACAAGATGTAGGGCCTTATAGATTGACCATTGAAACAGATTGAAGATTCATTTCTTGGGTTGCACTATGAGTTGTAGATTCCATTTGTCTCTTATTTAGGTTTGTATTATCAATATATATATATTTTTATCATTTTTATGGGATTTAATTTCTCTCATTTTATTGGTTGACCTATATTTTCCTAGTTAGTATTTTACATGTCTCCCTCTAGCTATTGAGGCATCCTATTAGGTATATATTTACCCACCCCAACATGGGATTTTCCTACATGTTTCATTACATATTCAAATGAAGGATATGTTAGTTGAAATTATAGTGGATCATATGGATACACTCATGCATTAGACCACATATGATGGTCAACGCTTAGATAAGTGGAGTCACGTAATCAAATCATTTTACTTTCCAGTTTTTTTCATCTTGGGAAATTTTCCATGTTGGTCATGTAAATTTTACCTTTTAATTTTATATTTCATTTATTTTCTCATATACTCCCTTGAGGTTTTTCATCGATTGTTATTCCATAGATGTTGCATATTTTATATTATTTATCTTCAATCATTTATAGAGATGGTTGGGTTCATGCATACAGGAACACAATTAAAAGGCCTCCAATTTTAGTTATTCCTTTTAGTTCCTATCTCCATCCCCAAACACATGGGGGTGGTCTTGATATAGTTCAGGTATAGTGTTCTTCTAGTTAGGTAGGTCTTGGTGTGTAATGTAATGACATATTGGTATTAGAGATGGTTCCACCTTAGGATGGTTTATGGAATTTTTTCACCCTATGAGTTTTGGATGGGAATTTAAGGCAACAATTTCAATGTGTAACATTTATGTATTTTAGAAAAAGTAACCTAGTGTTGATGTAGCGACTAAAATATCCATTAACCTGGACTATTACTATTGTCTTGTCAAATCATAATATAAATGCACCGATTGTAGGAAAAAACGATTCATGCCTCATATATGATTACATATTTTGAAAATATTTGTTTAATTATATCCCTATAACTATATTCTCATCTTACCATTATACATATTGATTACATTTTTAGGATTCCTATAAGAATTCAACCTAATAGGTTATCGATACTGAATTGTGATAATGATCATTTGAGTGATGAGGACTCAATTCAGTTTCCATCACTTGAGATACATCTTTCATGTGGATCTATAAAAGCATCCCCACTAGTGAAGTGAAACTCATACTAGTAGATATAGTTGAGGATACAAGTAGTCATAGGAGAATTTGTGAGTTAAAGTTCTAAAGGCAGCTGAGGGTTTAGAGTTACCTAGATCCCCATGTGGTGGAAGACTGGGTAGAGAAATATATCCATGTTTTAAGGCATATCCAGCAATCAAATTATCCGGTGTTTTCACTAGAATATCACATTTTCTATAAAGTAGTTGGGAACCGGTGGATCCTAGTTACACAGATGCATGTGGAGTCAACAATATCTAGGCAATTATTCTAGCAGCTATTTTTGTAGAGACCCAAGCATGATGTATATGTACATTACATTACTTTTGTGGAATAAATAATACATAACAAAAAAACACCCAAGGACCGTAATAGTTTAGTGTCTTTGGAAACTCGAAACATAGTCCTCTAATCATGGTGAAAGATCTTCAACATCTCCCATAAAGATCTTCCCCTTTTGTTTTCTTACCTATTTTTTTTATATCATGGGGAAAAGAAAACACATAAAGTGTGATATGAAATGCTCAGTAAGGGTAATAATGGATAAAATAAAACAAACCATAAACATTTGAACTTAAAAACATGATCATAATGTTAAATCATAAAAATATTGAGTTATGAAATAAATCATGGCAATAAGTAAGGTATTGATTATAAAGGAACATCAATCATGATAAAATACCATGTGAATAAAAAATATAATTGTTGAAAAAAATCAATAAAAAGATATTATTTCCATGGAAGACAATGAATTTCAGCCACAACCATTATTGTGGATGAAGACTATTACTGAACCGGGTTTACTTATCGTTCCAGCCCTGTATTACTAAACCAAATTTACCTTCCATTATATCCATGTATATCACATGAGATATAAATCTTTACCCAATGAATTGGAGGGATTTATAGGTCACAACCCACTCATAATGAAACCATTCTTATGTGTGTCACAAAATAATAAAATCATACATCATTGCAAAACCCATGTAATAAAATTTGTTTCTTAAAAATAATTCCATCATAAGAAAAAATGAATTCATAAAAATTATTCCATCAAAACATATTCAAATCAATATAGTAATTCAGAAAAAAACATAACCCTTTATCATCATAGATGGAATATAATTTTGATAAAACACTTGAACTTAGTTCTGGAGGAAAATATCTTTTCATCATCAAAACATTTTCTTTTCTCAACATGTTACACAGTTTTAAATTAAAATAAGTTAATTGAAATTAAACATGAAAATTTTTAATGGAATTATACATGGAAATAATATCCCTACGAAATCATAAAAATCTTCTCATTCCGTATAAGTTAAAAAACATTCTTCGTGTACATTGGCTGGAAAAGTCAAAATGTATCTCGTACTGAAAATGATAAAAGATTCTATTCATTTATTCTACAAAAAAAAAATAAATATTTAAAATTAGATTTAAAACTGTAGGAGGATAAAAATAATATTACTTATTGAGGAAACATGGTTGTGGATGATAAATATTCCCCATTAAATACTAAAGTATAAACAATCTCGGATAAAAAATGAGATTGTGAGATTTTCCCTTAATTTTTGTCCAATTTCTACCGTACATGTCCTAAACTCCTATATAGTGGGTTTAAACATATTATAAACATGTAACATAACCAAAATAATATTTTTGATTTCATATATTATTCACCATGACATTATATTTCCAGTTCATTTGTCAATTCCATGTTAAAGCAGCATTTTGGGAAAAATCATTTCATTTTTCATATGTGTTTTGATTGTAATTTTTTTCATATGATTACATAGATCATGATTAATTAAATCCATAATTTAAAAAATTATTTATATATCATATATATTTAATATATTAATATACATAATCGATCAATAAATGGAATGAATTACACCATTCATGGAGACGGTAGGTCGTTCTTATGCATGAACGTTGTTTTCGTTTCCTTATTAAAGTAAATGAAAAATATATATATACATAAATAAATTAGAATCAGTATGTAATATATTTCATTATTACTTATGTAACGACCCAATGTTTTTCAATGAAAAATTATCTTCTTATATTTATGTAATAAAAACAAAAAATAATGAACTACTATGTGATAAGTGACCTTTAAACATAATATTGTCACCCTATGTTTGGAATTTTGAAAGTCCGACATACACGGTTGTGTTCAAGATGGATTTCAGAGTCTAATAAAACAAAAATAATTTTTGGTGAATAGTACCCTACCCTTATGAATAGTAACCTACAGTTATAAATATTAATAGGACCCTTATGAATAGTAAATAAGAGTAAAATTGCCTATAAATAAAAAAAATTAGACATCTTAGAAAGTGATAATTTCACCTTAGTAATAGTTTTGATATTTTATAAGTCATAAATAGTTAATTATAATTAATTAAGTAATTTAAAAGAATATATATATCCCTGGAATGTATTCCTAAATTATTGAATCAATGTCTAATAGCTTTTAGAAAAATTTATAAGACCCATCATAATTTTTGAAAGCACCATAAAATCAGTTTTAATCTTAGAACCTTTTTTTGAAGTAAATTATGATTTTAATTAAATTTTAAATTAATAATATTTAGAAATTATTTTTGAAGAATGGAATTCATTTTTGGAATCTACATGTTGAAAAATGGTCTGGGTAAATGTTTTGGATTTTTCTGAGATACTTGAATTTTTGATGAATAGTTGAATCTGATAATTCACAATAAATGCTAAATAATGTATTGATCAGGTCATGTGTGATATCCTGATAATGTAATTACACTTGTTTCGGTATAAAATTATAAAATTTCTATTCTTGGTCATTCAAGACTCACTATTACTTTTATTAGGTGAAATTAATAAACTAGTCAATTTTATATTAAGGAAACCCCTCTCCCGTCCACTATAGAAGCCACCCTTCACTCCCTCTTTTCCTCACACCTCTCAATCTCCAAGACATCTATATACTCTGCCAAAACATCTTCTCTAGACCCTCCCCCACGTCCAAGAGCATCTGGTCTCATCAAAAGACCAAGCTTAGGCCCTTATTGAGGATCTCAGGAGGAAGATTCTAGAGGTAATTTCTCTTCCTCTTCTCCGTTAATTTCCTTTCATGTTCATGTTTATTTCTTGATCTCTCCCCACCTATATTCATCCAAATTGAATTTTAAAACTAGTATTATACATATAATGTATTTTTATAATTATAAGGGGATATTATATCACCCCACACCCTTTCCCAATTCCCTTTATTTTATTAAAGAGAACGTTTTTCATGAGGTGTTAATTTATCACCTTCAAAAACGACATGCTCTCTTATTCCATTTCTACCTTCATATCTGGTCATGAAACCATTTTTATGGTTGAATCAGAATATTTTATATGTATTATGTTATATTTTATGTTATTTAAATATTTTATGTCCATATTATTAAGTCAAAAGTTAAAACAAGTTCGTTGTGATCCAAAAACTGCCCAAATTAACCCAAATAACCATCATTAAATTCTTATCTAATGACTCGTCCACATGTATTTAATATAAATCATTATAAAAAAATTAAATCTCTTTCTATATCATTAATAACATGTAATATCAGTTCTGTATGTTTACCCATGATCTACCCAAACATCAATTTAAGAATACAAGTGAACCACTCAAGAAAACCATGAAAACGAATATCCCCGAACAATGTTTTTAAACTCTATAAGTCATCCAAAAGAACATAATATGAAATAATGAAACCATAATGAACCCTATTAATGTATAAAATGTTCCGGAATTTCTAATTAATTAATATAAGGTCATTATACAGGACATTAAAGAGAAAGAGGCATTCGATTACAAGGTAAGGGGAAATTCTCAAACCTAACTTTCATATTTAGGGTTCTACCTCTTTACTGCATTTTGGATATGGTCACACCGTAAAAGATCATTTTTTCGTCTTTTTATTTTCATTTATAGGATATAAATGTTTCATACTGATGTTTATGTCAATCCAAGAGTTTTCCAAAATAAATGTTCTCTTAAGAACTCAACTTTTACCTCTCATTCAAGGTTGATGATTCTTATATCAAGTATGTTTTCCATATTTATTTTGGGAACCTAGAGTTTATGAATGTGTTATTATGATATGAAACCCATTTCTTTTCATGCGTTATTTATGTTCATTTATGTTATATGGTCATTGTGTCATGCACGATAATTGATAATGTTATGATGTGACGGGTGCCCCCGGAATAATATAGCGCATTGTGAATGTTTAAATGTGACGGGTGAACCCGGAATTATATAGTGCTCCAATGCATTGGGTAAAGTGATGAATCACATTATTAAATGTGAAATAATGTGTGAACAAGATGATATCTAGGTTCAAAAATATGTGTGGTAGTTAACCACTACGACATGATGTTTCATTTTTATGCATTGACACATTTCAAGTCTTTTATTTATGCTCCTCTCATGTTCATGATCATTTTCCTATGTCATGATTATGAACACCCCATTATATATTGTTATTATCTATCCTCTTATTGGGAATCTAGCTCACCCCTTTTGATATATATCCTCAGGTGGCTACATGTACTAAGGAGAGGACAAGTGCCACTAAGAAGCTAGTGAAGAAGAAATTAAATAATTGTTTATGGTTGATGTTGTATTTTTTATGTATGGTCCTAGTATGCCCAAGACACTAAACCTCTAGATCCTATATGTGTAATACTATTATGTTTTTTATCATTGAAATGATCTAATAGTAATTAAAGAAAAGTCCGGGTCACTATAGTTGGTATCAGAGGAAAGGATTAGTTAATTTGGGAATTAGGATTACTGAACCCTAGAGAAATCTTATAGTATGAGACTAAGTAAAAATTTACACACATGAATATTTACCTAGGGATACCATATGATATGTTTTTGGTATAATTTTTGAAATTAATAAGTTATTCATGAGTTGTTTAGTTATGTTTTGTTCTATGCTTTTCTATTTTATAAAATGGTGGGAACCAGGAGAAATCAGGCCAAAAACTCATGTGATGGCCAATGCAACGATTGCCCGAACGACATCCCCAATTATTTGGGAGGTGGAGTTCAAAACATAATGGTGATGCTTACCCAATTATCTCAGGATATGAATAATAAATATAATAATGGGGAATTCGCCCCTTCACTGAAGAGGGAGCAACTAGATATCGAATGTTTTATGCGGCAACGACCACCGACGTTTAGTGGATCTTCCGATCCACTAGTTGTGGAACAGTGGGTCAACTCCATGGAGAATATCCTTTTTATTCTTCACTGTTCCGAGATGGAGAAGGTGACCCTAGACATTTATCGTCTAGATTGAGAATTCTATCAATGGTGGTCTTTTATTATAACACCAAGCCAAGGGGGGAAATTGAAGAGATGGAATGGGAAGACATTAAGAAAATGTTTCATAATAAGTATTTCCCAAGAACTCTTTGCATGAAGATGGTTAGACAATTCATAGAGATCATGAAAAAGGAAGTAGAATCTATCACAACCTATGAATCGAATTTCACAAGGCTCGCAAGGTATGCTTCGGGTTTTGTTATCAACAATGATAGTAGAATCGATAGATTCTTTAGTGGATTATAACCACATCTTCGAAAGGCTCTTGCAATTTGAAACTTTGGGTGTTTTGAAGAAGTCGTTCGGTGTACTATCAAAGTGGAGATGGACTTTGGATAATGGTCCCATGGCTATGGTGATAACAAAAGAATGATGGAGTTTCAATATGGTGGATATAGTGATAAAGGTGGGAAGAAAACACAATGTCCCACATTCCAAAAATGTGGGAAGTTACACCATGGGAACTGCCTCAAAGGGATGAGGAAATGATTCATGTGTGGTAAAGAAGGACACCATGCTCAAGATTGTCGAAAATACATGAAAATGAAGGATAATGTAGATGATGAATGGGGAGAACCACTCATGATTCAATGCTATAATTGTAGGGAGAAAGGGCACGATGAAAAACAGTGCACTAAACCTTGAGCTCTCGAGGGTAATAAGTGTTAGCAGCCACCAATGCAAAAGGAACAAGATAAGGCTTATTCCATCACTAATATGGAGGTGGATCATGATAATGAAGTCATTCATGGAACACTACCTATTCACTCAATAATGAAAAAATTCTTATTTGATTCTGGTTCTACGCATTCCTTTATATCTTGCAATTTTTCTAGAACTATAGAATCGAAGCCCTGAAACCTTGATGTAGATATATCTGTAAAAACACCAAGTGGTGAAATCATTGCAACCCAAGTGTTTGACACTTCTCTTATTGACGTATGTGGGAAGATTCTTCAGGAATGTCTTGTAATACATCCCTTGGTGGAATTCGATGCTATAATGGGAATGGACTGGCTCTCATTATATAGAGCGCATATCAACTATCAAGAAAAGGAAATACCTTTTCATATTCTAAACCTTCCCATGATCCTCTACAAATGAAAGGAAGATCCTGAATCTCCATTAAAAATCCTTCAATGGTGTGAGTGTTGATTCCCGATGAAGAATCATACGTCTCCCAAATGGTTGAGTAGAAGGAAAATGCCAACCTTGACGAAATTCCCTTTGTGAGGGAATACAGTGATGTATTTCTCGAAGTGTTACCTGGAATTCCCCCGGATTGTGATGTAGAGTTCTCAATTGAACTCATACCTGGAGCTACTCCTATCTCGAAATGTCCCTATAGGATGGCTCCTATCTAACTGGAGGAGTTAAAGAAGCAGTTGGAAGAGCATCTGGACAAAGTGTTCATATGCCCTAGTGCATCACCTTGGGGTGCGCCAGTGCTCTTTGTGAAGAATAAGGATATAACCATGCTGATGTGAATCGATTATCAGGAACTCAACAAGATCACCATAAAGAACAACAATACTCTCCCAAGGATTGATGACTTGTTCGACTAGTTAAGTGGAGCTCAATACTTCTCAAAGGTGGATCTTTGTTCTGGATATCATCATGTAATGGTGACGAAGGAATATATTCATAAGGCTTCATTCCATACAAGGTATGGGCACTATGAGTTTTTGGTGATGCCCTTCGGACTTACTAATGCCTCTGCAATCTTCATGGATTTGATGAATAGAGTCTTTAGACATTAACATGACAAATTTGTGGTAGTGTTTTTCAATGATATTATCATCTACTCCATGAGAAAGGAGGAACATGAAGAAAATCTAAGACTTGTGTTGGCGGCATTGAGAAAGGAGAAGCTGTACGCCATGTTCAGCAAGTGTAACTTTTGGATGAATCAAGTCATGTTCTTGGGACATGTGTGTAAAAAGTGAGGGAAATTCTGTGGATCCTTCAAAAAAAGGCGATTGAGGAATGGCCCAGGACCCCTAGTGTTAAAAAAATCCTTAGTTTTCTTGGAATAGTTGGGTTCTACTAACTTTTTGTGAGAAAATTCTCACAATTTTGCATACCCACAAACTAAGTTTACAAAGAAAGGGGTAAAGTATGTATGGATGGAATAATTTGAGGGAATAATCAAGGAGCTAAAGGGAAGGTTGATCACTGCAAATGTACTCACACTACCAAAAAGTGGAGAATGTTTTATGATATACAGTGATGCTTCAAAGAACGTCTTGGGTTGCGTACTCATGAAAAATGAAAATATGATAGCCTATGCATCACGACAGTAGAAGATCCATGAGCAGAACTACCCAACACATGATCTAGAGCTGGAGGCCATGATTTTTTCCTTGAAAATCTGGTGTCACAACCATTATGGTGAGAAGTGTGACATATACACCGACCACAAGAGCATAAAGTATATATTCACAAAAAAGGAGCTCAACATGCATCAAAGGAGATGGTTAGAGCTAATCAATTATTATGATTTCTCTATTCACTATTATCCTGGAAAGGAAAATAAGGTAGCTAATGCTCTAAGCAGAAAATAACCTGCTACTCTATCCATGTTGTGGGTTGAGAAAGACCATATCTTCTTGGATATTCAATGGATGTATTTGGGAATCATAAGGGCATGGGATACATCCTACCTTTCACAAATGATTTCACAACCATCCATCCAAGGGAAGATTATGGAAGCACTAAGTGATGATGTGGAGATACAAAATAGGGTTAATGCAGTAAAGGAAGGGAAGCTGCAAGAGTTCCATATCAATGATGATGGTGTGATTCGGTTTGGAACACGGCATTGTGTGCCTTCATCACCCGGGATAAAGATGGATCTATTAAAAATGCACATAGATCAACTTTCCCTATCCATCATTGGAGTACCAAGATGTATCGTGATATCCGAGAATACTTCTGGTTGGATAACATGAAGAAGGAGATTGCAGAATATATATCAAGGTGCATGGTATGTTAGAAAGTTAAAGGTGAGTGAAAAAAGTCCAAGGGTATGATGCAGCCATTGCCTATACCCATGTGGAAATGGGAAAATGTTACTGTGGACATTGTCATGGGTCTCCCGAAGATGTCAAAGGGAAATAATGCGATATGGGTTGTGGTTGATCGACTCACCAAGACTGCCCATTTTATCGCTATTCGGGAAGAACACTTGCTTGATCAAGTTGCAAGTATATACGTGAAGGATGTGGTGAGACTGCACGGTGTTCCACTCTCAATTTTCACTGAACGTGATCCAAGGTACACATCTATGTTCTAGAGGAGCCTTCAACATGATTTTAGTACTGAATTAAATTTCATCACAGCCTATCACCCCCAAACTGATGGCCAGTTTGAAAGGACTATTTAGACAATTGAAGATATTCTAAGATCTTCCTCTCTATATTTCAAAGGTTGATGGGATCAAAATCTCCCATTGGTTGATTTCTCATACAACAATAGCTTCCACTCGAGCATTCAGATGGCTCTGTATGAAGCTCTGTATGGAATGAAATGTAGAACTCCAACCTGTTGGGATGAAGTTGAAAAAATAAAGCTACTTGGGCCCGATCTTGTTCAAGAGATGACCGAGAAGGTTAAATTTTTTCAGAAACACATCAATGCTACTCATAGTTGGCAAAAGAGCTATGCTGACAACCGAAAAAGGGAATTGGAGTTCGACGTTGGAGATAAAGTCCTCCTTCAAATATATCCATGGAAGAGAGTCATGTGATTCACGAAGAAAGGGAAGATAAGCCCAAGGTATATTGGCCCATTTGAGATCCTTGACTGCATAGGAGTTGTGCCCTATCTTCTTTCACTTCCACCGAATATGGCTCAAGTTCATGCTATCTTTCATGTATCACTACTACAGAAGTACATACCAGGCCCCTCACATGTATTAAACTCAAGGGTGGTGCAGCTGGAAGATGATCTCTCATACGAGGAGAAGCCAGTAAAGATTCTGGACTAAAGTGATAAGGTTCTACGCAATAAGACAACCCATCTTGTCAAAGTGCTGGGGAGGAACCATAAGTTTGAGGAAACAACTTGGGAACCAGAAGAGGCAATGAAGGAGAAGTTCCCTCCCTTGTTTGTGTAAAGTGAAATTTCGGGGAAGAAATTTCATAAGGGGAGAAGAATGTAACAACCCATAGTATTTCAATGTAAAATTATCTTCTTATTTTTATGTCATAAAAAAAATAATGAACTACTAAGTGATAAGTGACCTTTATACATCAATTTGTCACCCTATTTTTGGAATTTTGAAAATATGACATACACGGTTGTGTTCAAGATGGTTTTTGGTGTCTAATGAATCAAAAATAATTTTTGGTGAATAGTAACCTACCCTTATGAATAGTAACCTACCATTATGAATAGAAATATGACCCTTATGAATAGTAACTAAGAGTAAAATTACCTATTAATAATAAAATAAAATTTAGACATTTAGAAATTGATAATTTTATCTTAGTAAACATTTTTGGTATTTTATAAGTCATAAATAATTAATTATAATTAATTAATTAATTTAAAATAATATCTATATCCCTAGAATGTATTCATAAATTATTGAATCAATGTATAATATTTTTTAGATAATTTTATAAGACCGTTTGTAATATTTGAAAGCACCACAAAATCAGTTTTAATCTTAAAAACTTTTTTTTAAGTAAATTATGATTTTAATTAAATATTAAATTAATATTATATAGGATTTTTTTTAAAAAATGTAAATCATTTTTTTATTCTACACGTCAAAAAATGGTTGGGGTAATGTTTTGGGATTTTTTTAAGATACTTGAATTTTTGATGAATAGTTGAATCCGATAATTCACAATAAATGCTAAATAATGTATTAATTGGGTCATGTGTGATGTCCAATAGATGTAAGACCAATTGATTCGTGATTACATTATAAAATTACTATTCTTGGTCTTTCAAGTCTCACTATTCCTTGTCTTAGGTGAAATTAATAAACTAATCAATTTTATATTAAGGAAACCCCTCTCCCCTCCATTATAAAAGCCACCCTTCACTCCCTCTTTTCCTCACACCTCTCAAGCTCCAAGCCATATCTAAACACTTCCCAAACACATTTTATAGACCCTCTCCCACGTCCAATATCATCTGGTCTCATCAAAAGACCATGCTTAGGCCCTTAATGAGGATCTCAAGAGGAAGAATATAGAGGTAATTTCTCTCCCTCTTCTCCTTTAATTCCCTTTCAAGTTCAAGTTCCTTTCTTGATCTCACACCACCTATATTCATCCAAATTGTTTTGTAACTCCATTTTTATACATATATTGTATTTTTATGATTATAAGTGGATATTATATCACCCCACACCCTTTCCCTCTTCCTTTTATTTTATTAAAGTGAACATTGTTCATGAGGTATTAATTTATCAACTTCAAAAAACGACATGCTCTCTTCTTCCATTTCTACCTTCAGATCTAGTCATGAAACCATTTTTATGTTTGAACCAGAATATTTTTTATTTATTATGTTCTATTTTATTTTCTGGAAATAACAAATGGCCATACAGTGATGTATTTCTCGAAGTGTTACCTGGAATTCCCCCGGATTGTGATGTAGAGTTCTCAATTGAACTCATACATGGAGCTACTCCTATCTCGAAATGTCCCTATAGGATGGCTCCTATCTAACTGGAGGAGTTAAAGAAGCAGTTGGAAGAGCATCTGGACAAAGTATTCATATGCCCTAGTGCATCACCTTGGGGTACGCCAGTGCTCTTTGTGAAGAATAAGGATATAACCATGCAGATGTGAATCGATTATCGGGAACTCAACAAGATCACCATAAAGAACAACAATACTCTCCCAAGGATTGATGACTTGTTCTACTAGTTAAGTGGAGCTCAATACTTCTCAAAGGTGGATCTTTGTTCTGGATATCATCATGTAATGGTGACGAAGGAATATATTCGTAAGGCTTCATTCCATACAAGGTATGGGCACTATGAGTTTTTGGTGATGCCCTTCGGACTTACTAATGCCTCTGCAATCTTCATGGATTTGATGAATATAGTCTTTAGACATTAACATAACAAATTTGTGGTAGTGTTTTTCAATGATATTATCATCTACTCCATGAGAAAGGAGGAACATGAAGAAAATCTAAGACTTGTGTTGGCGGCATTGAGAAAGGAGAAGTTGTACGCCATGTTCAGCAAGTGTAACTTTTGGATGAATCAAGTCATGTTCTTGGGACATGTGTGTAACAAGTGAGGGAAATTCTGTGGATCCTTCAAAAAAAGGCGATTGAGGAATGCCCCAGGACCCCTAGTGTCAAAAAAATCCTTAGTTTTCTTGGAATAGTTGGGTTCTACTAACTTTTTGTGAGAAAATTCTCACAATTTTGCATACCCACAAACTAAGTTTACAAAGAAAGGGGTAAAGTATGTATGGATGGAATAATTTGAGGGAATAATCAAGGAGCTAAAGGGAAGGTTGATCACTGCAAATGTACTCACACTACCAAAAAGTGGAGAAGGTTTTATGATATACAGTGATGCTTCAAAGAACGGCTTGGGTTGCGTACTCATGAAAAATGAAAATATGATATCCTATGCATCACGACAGTAGAAGATCCATGAGCAGAACTACCCAACACATGATCTAGAGCTGGAGGCCATGATTTTTTCCTTGAAAATCTGGTGTCACAACCATTATGGTGAGAAGTGTGACATATACACCGACCACAAGAGCATAAAGTATATATTCACAAAAAAGGAGCTCAACATGCATCAAAGGAGATGGTTAGAGCTAATCAAGTATTATGATTTCTCTATTCACTATCATCCTGGAAAGGAAAATAAGGTAGCTAATGCTCTAAGCAGAAAATAACCTGCTACTCTATCCATGTTGTGGATTGAGAAAGACCCTATCTTCTTGGATATTCAATGGATGTATTTGGGAATCATAAGGGCATGGGATACATCCTACCTTTCACAAATGATTTCACAACCATCCATCCAAGAGAAGATTATGGAAGCACTAAGTGATGATGTGGAGATACAAAATAGGGTGAATGCAGTAAAGGAAGGGAAGCTGCAAGAGTTCCATATCAATGATGATGGTGTGATTCGGTTTGGAACACGGCATTGTGTGCCTTCATCACCCGGGATAAAGATGGATCTATTAAAAATGCACATAGATCAACTTTCCCTATCCATCATTGGAGTACCAAGATGTATCGTGATATCCGAGAATACTTCTGGTTGGATAACATGAAGAAGGAGATTGCAGAATATATATCAAGGTGCATGGTATGTTAGAAAGTTAAAGGTGAGTGAAAAAAGTCCAAGGGTATGATGCAGCCATTGCCTATACCCATGTGGAAATGGGAAAATGTTACTGTGGACATTGTCATGGGTCTCCCGAAGATGTCAAAGGGAAATAATGCGATATGGGTTGTGGTTGATCGACTCACCAAGACTGCCAATTTTATCGTTATTCGGGAAGAACACTCGCTTGATCAATTTGCAAGTATATACGTGAAGGATGTGGTGAGACTGCACGGTGTTCCACTCTCAATTTTCACTGAACGTGATCCAAGGTACACATCTATGTTCTAGAGGAGCCTTCAACATGATTTTAGTACTGAATTAAATTTCATCACAGCCTATCACCCCCAAACTGATGGCCAGTTTGAAAGGACTATTTAGACAATTGAAGATATTCTAAGATCTTCCTCTCTATATTTCAAAGGTTGATGGGATCAGAATCTCCCATTGGTTGATTTCTCATACAACAATAGCTTCCACTCGAGCATTCAGATGGCTCTGTATGAAGCTCTGTATGGAATGAAATGTAGAACTCCAACCTGTTGGGATGAAGTTGAAAAAATAAAGCTACTTGGTCCCGATCTTGTTCAAGAGATGACCGAGAAGGTTAAATTTTTTCAGAAACACATCAATGCTACTCATAGTTGGCAAAAGAGCTATGCTGACAACCGAAAAAGGGAATTGGAGTTCGACGTTGGAGATAAAGTCCTCCTTCAAATATATCCATGGAAGAGAGTCATGTGATTCACGAAGAAAGGGAAGATAAGCCCAAGGTTTATTGGCCCATTTGAGATCCTTGACTGCATAGGAGTTGTGCCCTATCTTCTTTCACTTCCACCGAATATGGCTCAAGTTCATGCTATCTTTCATGTATCACTACTACGGAAGTACATACCAGGCCCCTCACATGTATTAAACTCAAGGGTGGTGCAGCTGGAAGATGATCTCTCATACGAGGAGAAGCCAGTAAAGATTCTGGACTAAAGTGATAAGGTTCTACGCAATAAGACAACCCATCTTGTCAAAGTGCTGGGGAGGAATCATAAGTTTGAGGAAACAACTTGGGAACCAGAAGAGGCAATGAAGGAGAAGTTCCCTCCCTTGTTTGTGTAAAGTGAAATTTCGGGGAAGAAATTTCATAAGGGGAGAAGAATGTAACAACCCATAGTATTTCAATGGAAAATTATCTTCTTATTTTTATGTCATAAAAAAAATAATGAACTACTAAGTGATAAGTGACCTTTATACATCAATTTGTCACCCTATTTTTGGAATTTTGAAAATATGACATACACGGTTGTGTTCAAGATGGTTTTTGGTGTCTAATGAATCAAAAATAATTTTTGGTGAATAGTAACCTACCCTTATGAATAGTAACCTACCATTATGAATAGAAATATGACCCTTATGAATAGTAACTAAGAGTAAAATTACCTATTAATAATAAAATAAAATTTAGACATTTAGAAATTGATAATTTTATCTTAGTAAACATTTTTGGTATTTTATAAGTCATAAATAATTAATTATAATTAATTAATTAATTTAAAATAATATCTATATCCCTAGAATGTATTCATAAATTATTGAATCAATGTATAATATTTTTTAGATAATTTTATAAGACCGTTTGTAATATTTGAAAGCACCACAAAAGCAGTTTTAATCTTAAAAACTATTTTTTAAGTAAATTATGATTTTAATTAAGAATTAAATTAATATTATATAGAATTTTTTTTTTAAAATGTAAATCATTTTTTTATTCTACACGTCAAAAAATGGTTGGGGTAAAGTTTTGGGATTTTTTTAAGATACTTGAATTTTTGATGAATAGTTGAATCCGATAATTCACAATAAATGCTAAATAATGTATTAATTGGGTCATGTGTGATGTCCAATAGATGTAAGACCAATTGATTCGTGATTACATTATAAAATTACTATTCTTGGTCGTTCAAGTCTCACTATTCCTTGTCTTAGGTGAAATTAATAAACTAATCAATTTTATATTAAGGAAACCCCTCTCCCCTCCATTATAAAAGCCACCCTTCACTCCCTCTTTTCCTCACACCTCTCAAGCTCCAAGACATATATAAACACTTCCCAAACACATTTTATAGACCCTCTCCCACGTCCAATATCATCTGGTCTCATCAAAAGACCATGCTTAGGCCCTTAATGAGGATCTCAAGAGGAAGAATATAGAGGTAATTTCTCTCCCTCTTCTCCTTTAATTCCCTTTCAAGTTCAAGTTCCTTTCTTGATCTCACACCACCTATATTCATCCAAATTGTTTTGTAACTCCATTTTTATACATATATTGTATTTTTATGATTATAAGTGGATATTATATCACCCCACACCCTTTCCCTCTTCCTTTTATTTTATTAAAGTGAACATTGTTCATGAGGTATTAATTTATCAACTTCAAAAAACAACATGCTCTCTTCTTCCATTTCTACCTTCAGATCTAGTCATGAAACCATTTTTATGTTTGAACCAGAATATTTTTTATTTATTATGTTCTATTTTATTTTCTGGAAATAACAAATGGCCATATTACTAAGTGAAAAGTTAAAACAAGTTCGTTGTGATCCAAAAACCGCTCAAATTAACCCAAATAACCATCATTAAATTCTTATCTAATGTCTCATCCAAATGGATCTAATATAATTCATTATAAAATAATTAAATCTCCTGTAATATAATTAATATCATGTAATATCATTTCTGGATGTTTACCCATGATCTACCCAAACATCAATTTAAGAATACAAGTGAACCACTCAAGAAAAACATGAAAACGAACATCCCCAACAAATGTTTTTAAAATATATAAGTCATCAAAAGGAACATAATATGAAATAATTAAACTAGAATGAACCATATTAATGTATAAATGGTTATATAATTTCTAATTAATGAATATAATGTAATTATACAGGACATTAAAGAGAAGGAGGCATTCGAGTACATGGTAAGGGGAAATTCTCGAACCTAACTTTCATCCTTTAGGTTCTACCTCTATCACTCCATTTTTGATATGGTCACTCCTTAAAGATAATTTGTTCATCTTTTTATTTCCTTCTCTAGGATATACATGTTTTATACTGAATTTTATTTCAATCCAAGAGTTTTCCGAAGGAACTATTCTCTTAAGAACTCAACTTTTACCTCTCATTCAAGGTTGATAATTGTTGTATCAGGTATGTTGTTCCCTCTTTATTTTGGGAACCCAATGTTTTTAATGTGTTATTATGATATGAATGCCATTCATATTCATGGGTTAGTTATGTTCATTATGTTATATGTTCATTTTGGAATGCATGAAAAATTATAATGTTATTATGTGACAAGTGCGCCTAGAATTATATAGTGCTCCAATGAATTGGGTAAAGTGATGAATCTCATGACGAAATTTGAAATTATGTGTGAAAATGATGCTATATTGTTTCAAAAATATGTTTTGTAGTTAAACACTAAGACATGATGTTTCATATTTATACATTTCCTCATTTCATGTCTTTTATTTATCTTCCTCTCATGTTCATGATCCTTTTCCTATGTCATGATTATGCTCACCCCATGCTATATTGTTCTTATCTATCCTTTTACTAGGCTTCTAGCTCACCCCTTTTAATGTATATCCTCAGGTTTCTACGTGTACTAAGGAGAGGACAAGTGCCACTAAGAAGCTAGTGAAGAAGAAATTAAATAATTATTTATGGTTGATGTTGTATTTGTTATGTATGTTCCTAGTTTTCCCAAGAATCTAAACCTCTTGATCCTCTATGTGTAATAATATTATGTTTTTTATCTTTGAAATGATGTAATAGTAATGAAATAAAAGTCCAGGTCACTATAGTAGGTATCAGAGGAAATGTTTAGTTAATTTTGGAATTGGGATTAGTGGACCCTAGAGAAAACTTATAGTATGAGACTAAGTAAACATATGAACACAAGAATATTTACCTAGGGATCCCATATGTTATGTTTTTTGTATAATTGATTAAATGTATAAGTTATTCATGATTTGTTTAGTTATGTCTTGTTCTATCCTTTTCTATTTTAGAAAATGGTGGGAAGCAGGAGAAATCAGGCCGACAACTCATGTGATGGCCAATGCAGCGATTGACCGAACGACATCCCCAATGATTTGGGAGGTGGAGTTAAAAAATTCACGGTGATGCTTACCCAGTTATCTTAGGTTATTAAAAATAACCATAATAACGGGGAACTTCTTCCTTCATTGAAGAGGTAGAAACTAGATATCGAATGTTTTATGTGGTAACAACCACCGACGTTTAGTGGATCTTCTGATCCACTAGTTTCGGAACAGTGGGTCAACTCCATGGAGATGATCTTTTCTGTTCTTCACTATTATTATATGGAGAAGCTGACCCTAGCCATTTATCGTCTAGATGGAGAAGTCGATCAATGGTGGTATTTGATTAAGAACACCAAGCCAAGGGTGGAAATTGAAGATATGGAATGGTAAGACATTAATATAATGTTTCTTAATAAGTATTTCCCAATAACTCTTCGCACAAAGAAGGAGAGAGAATTCATAGAGCTCATGAAAAAATAAGGAGAATCTGTCACAACCTATGAAGCTAATTTCACAAGGCTCGCAAGGTATGCTTTGGGTTTTGTTATCAACAATGATACCAGAATTTATAGATTCTTTAGTGGATTAAAACCACATCATCGAATGGCTCATGCAATTCGAGACTTTGGTGGTTATGAAGAAGTTGTTCGATGTGCTCTCAAAGTGGAGATGGAGTTTAGAGAATGGTCCCATGGATATGTTGATATGAAAAGAATGATGGAGTTTCAAGATAGTGGATCTAGTGATAAAGGTTGGAAGAAGACACAATGCCCCACATGCCAAAAATGCGGGAAGTTGAACCATGGGAACTGCCTCAAAGGGACGAGGAAATGCTCAAGTGTGGGAAAGAAAGACACCATGCACAAGAGTGTAGAAGAGTCATTAAAATTAAGGAAAATGTAGCCGATGAAAGGATAGAACCACTCATGATTCAATGCTACAATTGTAGGGAGAAAGGGTACTATGTAAACCAGTGCACTAAATCTCAAGCTCTCGAGGGTAATCAGCGTCAGCAGCCACCAAAGCCAAAGGAACAAGGGAAGGCTTATGCCATCACTACTACGGAGGTGGATCATGATAATGAATTCGTACAAGGTACACTTCCTATTCACTCAAGAATGGAAAAGTCTTATTCGATTCTGGTTCTACGCATTCATTTATATCTTGAAAGTTTTCTAGAAATATAGAATCGAAGCCCCGAAACCTTGAAGTAGAGATATCTATAAAAACACCATGTGGTGCAATCATTTCAACCTAAGTTTTTGACACTTCTCCTGTTGACTTATGTGGATGATTCTACAGGAAAATCTCTTAATACTTCCCTTGGTGGAATTTGATGCTATAATGGGAATAGAATGGCTCTCATTGTATAGAGCGCATATCAACTGTTAGGAAAAGTAAATATCTTTTCATATTCCGAACCATCTCATACTCCTCTAAAACATAAAGGAAGATCATGATTAACCATTGAAAAATCCTTCAATGGTGTTGGGGTTGATTCCCTATAAAGAAGCATACGTCGCCCAAATGGTTGAGTTGAAGGAAAATGCTAACCTTGAGGAAATGCCCATCGTGAAAGAATACGCTGATGTATTTCCAAAAGAGTTACCCGGAATTCCCCCAGATCGTGATGTAGAGTTCTCAATTGAACTCAAACCTAGAGCTACTCCTATCTCTAAATGTCCCTATCGGACGGCTCCTATCGAACTGGAGGAGTTAAATAAGCAGCTGCCAGAGAATCTGGTCAAAGGGTTCATACGCCCTAGTGCATCACCTTGGGGTGCGCCAGTACTCATTGTGAAGAAGAAGTATGGAACCATGCGGTTGTGTATCGGTTATCGGGAACTCAACAAGCTCACCATAAAGAACAAGTATCCTCTCCAAAGTATTGATGACATGTTCGATCAGTGAATAGTAGCTCAATACTTCTTAAAGGTGGATCTTCGTTCTGGATATCATCATTTAAAGGTGAAGAAGGAAGATATTCAGAAGACTGCCTTCTGCACAAGGTATGGGCACTATGAGTTTTTGGTGGTGCCCTTCGGACTTACTAATGCCCCTACAATCATGATGGATTTGATGAATAGAGTCTTTAGACATTACCATGGAAAATTTTTGGTAGTGTTTGTCGATGATATTCTCATCTACTCCAAGAGAAAGGGGGAACATGAAGAACATCTAAGACTTGTTTGGCAACATTGAGAAAGGATAATGTGTACGCCATGTTCATAAAGTGTGACTTTTGGATGAATCAAGTCATGTTCTTGGGACATGTGATCACAATTGAGGGAATTTCTGTGGATCCTTGAAAAAACAAAGGCAATTGAGGATTGGCCCAGGCCCTCTAGTGTCATAGAAATCTGTAGTTTTCTTGGATTTGCTGGGTAATATCAACGTTTTGTGAGTATCTTTTCATGGTTGTCAAGACCGCTAACTAATTTAACAAAGAAAGGGGTAAATATGTATGGACGAAAGAATGTGAGGGAAGCTTCAAAGAGCTAAATAGAAGGTTGATCACTGCACCTGTTATCAAAATACTGAAAATTGGAGAATGTTTTGTGATATATAGTGATGCTTCAATGAAAGGATTGGGCTTCATACTCACGAAAAATGAAAATGTGATAGCCTACACCTCCGGACAGTTGAAGATCCATGAGTAGAACTACCCAACGCAGGATCTAGAGCTGGAGGCCGTGATTTTTTCCTTGAAAATCTGGTGGCACTACCTTTATGGTGAGAAGTGTGACATATACACCGACCACAAGAGCCTAAATTATATATTCACACAAAATGATCTCAACAAGCGTCAGAGGATATGGTTAGAGCTAATCAAGGATTATGATTGCTCTATTCACTATAATCCTGGAATGGAAAACAAGGTAGCTGATGCTCTAAGCAGAAAAGAACCTACTACTCTATCCATGTTGCATATTAGGAATGACCATATATTCTAGGATATGAAAAGGATAGATTTGGTAATCATAAGGGTAGGGGATACATATTACCTTGTTCAAATGATTGTGCAACCATCCATCAAAGATATGATTAAGGAAGAACAAAGGGATAATGTGGAGATACAAATGTGGGTGAATGCAGTAAAGGAAGGGAAGCTGCAAGAGTTCCATATCGATGATGATGGTGTGATTCAGTTTGGAACATGGTTTTGTATGCCTCCATCACCCGGGATAAAGAAGGAGCTATTAGATAATTCACATAGATCAACATTCACTATCCATACTGGGAGTACCAAGATGTATCGTGATCTCCGAGAACACATCTGTTGGGATAACATGAATAAGGAGATTGTACAATATATATCAAGGTGCTTGGAATGTCAATAAGTTAAAGCTGAGCGACAAAAGTCCTAGGGTATGATGCAACCATTGACTACACCCATGTGGAAATGGGAAAATGTTACTATAGACTTTGTCATGGGTCTCTCGAAGACGTCAAAGGGAAATAATGTGATATGGGTTGTGGTTGATCAACTCACCAAGACTGCCCATTTTGTCACTATTCGGGAAGAACTCTCGCTTGATCAACTTGCAAAGATATATGTGAAGGAAGTGGGGAGACTGTATGGTGTTCCACTCTAAATTTTCTCTGACCGTGATCCAAGGTTCACATCTATGTTCTGGAGGAGCCTTTAACATGCTTTGAGTACTGAATTAAATTTCAGCACAACCTATCACCCCCAAACTGATGGCCAGTCTGAAAGGACTATTCAGAAACGTGAAGATATGCTAAGAGCCTACTCTCTTGGATTCAAAGGTTAATGGGATCAGCATGTACCATTGGTTGAGTTCTCATACAACAATAGCTTCCACTCGAGCATTCAGATTGCTTCATATGATGCTCTGTATGGAAAGCGATGTATAACTCCAACCTGTGGGGATGAAGGTGGAGAAAGAAAGCTACTTGGGCCTGATCTTGTTCAAGAGATGACCAAGAAGGTTCAAGTCATCCAGAAACACATCAAAGCTCCTCAAAGTCGGCAAAAGAGCTGTGCTGACAACCATCGAAGGGAATTGGAGTTTGACATTGGAGATAAAGTATTCCATCTAATATATCCATGTAAGAGAGTCATGTGTTTCAGGAAGAAAGGGAAGCTATGATTAAGGTATATTGGCCCCTGTGAGATCCTTGACCACATAGGAGCCATGGCTTGTTGTCTTGAACTTCCATCGAATATGGCTCAAGTTCATGGTTTGTTTCATGTATCACTACTGAGGAAGTACATACCAGACCCCTCACATGTACTAAACTCAGGGGTGGTGCAGCTGGAAGATGATCTCTCCTATAAGGATTAGCCAGTAAATATTCTAGACCTATGTGATAAGGTTCTATGCAATAAGACAACCCATCTTCTCAAAGTGTTGTAGAGGAACCATAAGTTTGAGGAAGCAACTTGTGAACCAGAAGAGGAAATGAAGGAGAAGTACCCTCACCTGTTTGTGTAAAGTGAATTTTCAGGGGAAAAATTTCTTAAGGGGGGAAGAATGTAATGACCCAAAGTCTTTCAATGGAAAATTCTCTTCTTATATTTATGTCATAAAAACACTAAATAATTAACTACTAAGTGATAAGTGACCTTTAAACATAATTTTTTCTCCCTATGTTTGGAATTTTGAAAATCCGACAAACACGGTTGTGTTCAAGATGGTTTTTGGAGTCTAATGAAACAAAAATAATTTTTGGTGAATATTAACCTACCCTTATGAATAGTAATATGACCCTTATGAATATTAAATAAGATTAAAATTACCTATTAATAATAAAAAAATTTAGACATCTTAGAAAGTGATAATTTGACATATGTAAACATTTTTGGTATTTTGTAAGTCATAAATAATTAATTATTATTAATTAATTAATTTAAAAGAATATTTATATCCCTGGAATGTATTCATAAATTATTTAATCAATGTCTAATAGTTTTTAGATAATTTTATAAGACCCTTCTTTGTTTTTGAAAGCACCATAAAATCAGTTTTATTCTTAAAAATTGTTTTTTTAAGTAAATTATGATTTTAATTAAATATTAAATTAATAATATATAGAAAATTATTTTTGAAAAATGGACTTCATTTTTGGATTCTACACTTCGAAAAATGGCTCGGGTAAATTTTTGGGATTTTTCTGAGATACTTGAATTTTGGATGAATAGTTGAATCCGATAATTCACAATAAATGCTGAATAATGTATTAATTGGGTCATGTGTGATGTCCTGATGATGTAAGACCACTTGGTTCGGGATTAAATTATAAAATTAATATTCTTGGTCGTTCAAGACTCACTATTCCTTGTCTTAGGTGAAATTAATAAACTAATCAATTTTATATTAAGGAAACCCTTATCCCCTCCATTATAAAATCCACCCTCACTCCCTCTTTTCCTCACAACTCTCAAGCTCCAAGCCTTCTATAAACACTGCCCAAAACCTTCTCTAGACCCTCCCCCACGTCCATGAGTATCTGGTCTCATCAAAAGGCCATGATTAGGCCCTTAAGGAGGTTCTGAAGAGGAAGATTCTAGAGGTTATTTCTCTCCCTCTTCACCTTTAATTTCATTTCAAGTTCAAGTTCATTTCTTGATCTCTCCCCACCTATATTTATCGAAATTGTTTTGTAACTGTATTATTATACATATAATTTAATTTTATGATTCTAAGGGGATATTATATCACCCCACACCATTTCCATCTTCGTTTTATATTATTAAAGAGAACATTGATCATGAGGTGTTAATTTATCACCTTCAAAAAATGACATGCACTCTTCTTCAATTTCTACCATAAAATATGGTCATGAAACCATTTATATGGTTGAATAGAATGTTTTATATGTATTATTTTCTATTTTATTTTCTAGAAATAACCTGTGGCCATATTACTAAGTGAAAAGTTAAAACAAGTTCGTTGTGATCCAAAAACCTCTCAAATTAACCCAAATAACCATCATTAAATTCTTATCTAATGAATAATCCACATGGATATAATATAATTCATTATAAAATTATTAATGCTCCTATAATATCATTAATATCATTTAATATCATTTCTATATGTTTACCCATGATCTACCCAAACATCAATTTAAGAATACAAGTGAACCACTCAGGAAAACCATGAAAATGAACATCCCTGAACAATGTTTTTAAACTCTATAAGTCATCCAAAGGAACATAATATGAAATAATGAAACCAGAATGAATGATATTAATGTATAAAAGGTTCTGGAATTTCTAATTAATGAATATAATGTCATTATACAAGACATTAAAGAGAAGGAGGCATTCAAGTACAAGGTAAGGTGAAATTCTCGAACCCAACATTCATCCTTCGGGTTCTACCTCTTTCACTCCATTTTTTATATGGTCACTCCTTAAAGATCATTTTTTAGAAATTTTCATTCCATTTCTAGGATATACAAGTTTTATATTGATTTTTATGTCAATCCAAGTGTTTTCCGAATGAACTCTTCTCTTAAGAACTCAACTTTTACCTCTCATTCAATGTTGATGATTCTTGTATCAGGTTTGTTGTTCCCACTTTATTTTGGGAACCCAATGTTTATGAACGTGTTTTTATGATATGGAACCCATTCCTTTTAATGGTTTAGTTATGTTCTTTTCTGTTATATTTTCATTGTGTCATGCATGATAAATGATAATGTTATGATGTGACAGGTGCACCAGGAATTATATAGCGCAATATGAATGTTTAAATGTGATGGTTGCGACTGGAATTATATAGCACTCCAATGCATTGGTTAAAGTGATGAATCTCATGAGTAAATGTGAACTGATGTGTGAAAAATATTATATCTTGGTTCACAAATATGTTTGGTAGTTATCCACTAAGACATGTAGATTCATTTTTATGCATTTCCACATTTCAAGTCGTTTATTAAGGCTCCTCTCATGTTCATGATCATTTTCCTATGTCATGATTATGCTCACCCCATGGTATATTGTTCTTATCTATCCTATTACTGGGCTTATAGCTCACCCCTTTTTATGTATATCCTCATGTGGCTACATGTACTCTGGAAAGGACATGTGCCACTATGAAGCTAGTGAGAAGAAATTAAATAAATGTTTATGGATGATGTTGTATTTGTTATGTATGGTCCTAGATTTCCCAAGACAATAAACCTCTGGATCCTCTACGAGTAATACTATTATGTTGTTTATCTTTGAAATTATGTAATAGTAATTAAATAAAATTCTGGGTCACTATAACTTATTAGATATACTTTATAATAATTTTTGAATGGTTAACATAGAGAATGATTCTCATCGCATCGTGGAAACGGTAAGCCGTACGTACACATGAGCGATGATATCGTTCACATGATTGTAGAATTGTATTGAAGTGTATGGTGTATAATATTTCAGAATCAATATAACATTAAAATAATCATATATATTAATTCCTCCCATTATTATACCCATCAAAGTATGTTGGCAATGAAAAAAAAGATTAAACCATGGCCTGAAGAATGTATTCTATACATACGCACGTGCGGTGATTTTGGTTTTCATCGGATGGGTAGAAGAAGAAATATGATTGTTTAATATTTATAATAACATATCATTACATGAGTGATACTTATGTTATTAATTTATAACGAAACAATGAAATAAGATGATGTAGAAGAATAAATGAATTTGAAAGAACCAGTAGAAGATATTACCTCTTCTTCGAAGTGACTTCTTTAAAGATCATCATAGGGCACTAGAGTTGGTCTTTAAAGAATGTCAGGACCTATTGTATATTGAAAGGGAAGTTGAGAAGCTAAATGGTCTGGGTTTGGATGATTTTGAAATGTATAAATAGAGTGTAAAGGAGAGGGAGGAGGTGCCCTTTTATAAGACACTAGTGGGGCACTTTTGGAATCCTCCAAAATATTAATTTATAATAAACTCAAACCCCACATAAAAAATTTTAAACTGACTCAAATTTGAATATGAGATAATATAGGGTTTTTATATCATTAATAGGTAAAATTTAGACATGTTTGTAATTTATTTTAAACCTTATCATTTTGATTTATCCTTATTTAATCTATTTAATTCTATTTATGTTAATAATATTCTAAATATTAAATGGTTAAAAATACTTACTTGTGTGTTTTTAATTATCCATAATTAGATAATTTATTATATTTTAGACCATATAAATCTCAAATTGAAAATTTTAGAATTTTTTGTGATTTTAAACAATTTAATAATATGTTATTTTTATAAAATATCAATAGTGTAAATTTTTACACTATTCATTTATTTGAATTTAAATAAAATACATAAAGATGATAGGTTTGAACGAAAATATTTAATATATTTCTAACATGTCTTATGCTTCTATAAAATTAGTGGGGAACATTTATTAGTTCATATAATATTTATTTTATTTTTTTTAAATCCATTTATTTGATATTTCTCTTAATAGAACAATTATTACAACATTTTTGTATAATTATTTAATATACATATTTATTTCATAAAAATAAAAAATAAAATACTATGATGAAAATAATTTTAATATATTTCATTTGAATAAATTTAGTTGAATTTATCTTCTAAAACACCCAACTTTTAAAATGTTATGTTTATTAAATTATGAAGGTGACAACTTTGACATCATTTTAAAAAATATAATATAAAGGTCATAATCTATTTTATAATCCTATAAATGGTTAAAAAGTTGATAATTATATGATAATGGTTTAGATATACTCGACCAAAAAGTTTTTTTCAGGTTGTTGGGTCTTTTGATGGGTATTATTATTTAAATAAAAACTATATTATTGATGTTTTTCACTAAATAAATAATTTCTGCATCATTAATGTATAAGCTGTTAAGGTAAATATATATTTCATAAAAATTACAAATATATTCCCATGATAAATAAAAACATGTTATCTTTAAAATGGGTATTTATAATTTAATTTATTTTTATTATAGCATTATATTAAAAATAATTTAATTATTAATGTTTGAGTGAGTCATATTTAACTTTTCATTAAATAAAATAAAATAAACGTCTTATCACATAAAAGTGGGTTCCAATAGATAACATTTCGACCCAAGTAAAATTTAGAATGAAATATAATCATCCAATTGTATTAAGACAAGTGTTAGGGTAATTTTATAATATTATTTTTACCCATAATTACCTTATTTACCGTTAACTATGGTAAATAAAATTTACTGTAGTTACTATTAATAATGCCCAAAAATAAAATTATCCTATTATCATAATTTGGGTCTATTGATTACAAATGAAGAATCCATATTTTAAAATTCAAAACATAGAAGTTTCAGTAATAAAATTAAAATTAATCTTGTTGTAAAAAAAATGGTATTTCATTTAAAACATTGCAAAAGGTTGGAATATTTTTACCTATGAATTCAATTTAAAAATAATGATAATGACATAAATTATATTAATGGGTATAAATATATTCTATTTATACTTTAAAACCATTAAATATTATAATTTACCATATAAAGTATCTCGATGAAAAATGTTTCTTTTAAGTAAAATTTAGCGTATTTTTACTAATCATCAAAATATGAAAGTTATCAGAATAATATGAAAAATTTATCCAACGTCAATTTTGATATCCTGATTCAAAATAATTAGTTTATTTTGTACTATTGATCTTATAAACTTGTTAAAAAATAGATTTAAAATTGACTCTCCATCAAAAGGTGGAAAAACTAAATTTTTTAAAAAATACATCCTTTATTAGAAAACATGGTTTTGTCCTCATACCATGTTCTAGGAAATGTGTAAGATGAATTATAATGTTATAAAATTAAAAATTTGGTTAATAATATTCATAATGAAATGTTCATCATAATAATATATTTTTGTTTAGTGAAACTCGGTATTGCGTACAATTCAAGCCATCGAGGAAGGTCACTTTTGTGTGTAATGTAAGCGAAGTCAGTGTTTCGTGAAAGATTACTTTAGTGTTGCGTATAACACAAGAAATTGAAAAAATTAAAAGGAAAAATTATCATAATATTTTGGGGTGTTACATTATACCCCCTAAAAATGAATTTCTCCCATCAAATTCGTCAGGGTTATAAATGGTTTACTACTTGAAGTTTCTTTCACAAGAAACCCACATCGTAAAAAAGAATACGAAAAAAAAAATTGTAAAAACTAATGTATGTAATATAACAGTTACCCAAATTAACTCATTACTAGGTTTCCACATAGAAGAACATAGGTGAAAATATGTATATAGAAGAGATATCTAACTAACATGTTCTGATGGAGAGTTGTAGAGAACCTAGATATAAAAAATCTATCAATGACAAAGGCATAAATTTGTGATGATCTAAGGTACCATATAATTCATTGGATATGAGGGTACAAGGATAAAATTTTTTGTTTTCAATATCATTTCCTTAAAGTTATTGAATTTTTTCATTAGAAGAAATACTTACTTGATTTTGGTACATTCTCATCGTTGGTTGTTCCTTGAACAATTATCACTTCATATCTTAAGGAAATAAAGTTGAATTTTTCATTTGTGAAGTGTTTTCAGATCATGTGATAGAATGATAGGTCATTCCACCCGTCTCAAAAAAATGTTTTGAAAATGTTATAATATATACATAAGTCCGTCTATAGTGATATTAACAGTATATGAATCAAAAAATGGACATATACTACATATATCATACTGATTTACAAAATAAAATTAATTTCTACTAACCAGGGACATCCTGTAGGCCAGTGGTATGCGATAAAGGCCTTTCTCTCTGGGTTGTGGGTTCGATTCCCACAACCTTGTCTGACATGACAGGTTGTCGCCCATCCTGCATGGTGTCCTTTTTCTAAAACTATACTTTTATAAAATTATAAAAAATGTTTTATCATCAAAAAATACTATCTGATGTCCAACTTAATCTATTCCATCCATTAGGCTTTTTGAAAATACTTATGACCAATATCATAGTATAAAGAAAATGATTACTAGAAAGGTCATCAACCGAGAATGTTAATACCATCATTTACCCATGTATATAATACGATATATTTTCTTGTTCACATTTCAAACACGTGAATACATTAATCATGTATTCTCTTAAAAGATGAGTTACCCTAGAACCATAGTGAAAACATGAATGTAGTCAAATGTTAACTCTTTCGACATACCAAAAACCAAAAAAATCTATTTACTCAATCCATGACATCAATATGTTCTTATACCAGTCATGAGATCATTAATACTATCAAATATCTCATTATCTCATTATCCTTTCATTATTATCATATCATCTACATTCCAAAAATATATGAATAACCTTTCTTGGTTTCTGGTACCATTAAACATATACTTTCAAATAATTTATGAAAAAAATAGTGCAACAATCAATAAATGTTTCTCTATTCCATAGTACCATTAAATTACCTACAAAAAATTTCTGTTGAAAGTTATAGAATCATTCCACTACATTCTTAAACCAATTAATGAGATTCATCATTTAATTCCTCAACACTTCATTCATCTCATATATCATTTTTAGTCTCTTTATCATCATCAACATAAATACTACCAATA
Source organism: Viscum album (assembly GCA_963277665.1). Taxonomy (NCBI): domain Eukaryota; kingdom Viridiplantae; phylum Streptophyta; class Magnoliopsida; order Santalales; family Viscaceae; genus Viscum; species Viscum album. The sequence continues at coordinate 763,661,080 of OY728135.1, forward strand.
CAACAATTCTATTTCTCATCATGAGATTTTTTCTTTAGATAATTTTCTTGAATAATTCATGTATATTCCACATTTAAAACATTTAACTTTTCTTTATGTCTTAGAAATACCATTATCTTTTTCCATTGTTTTAATTGAACCCATTTCCTTTGCAATTACTGGCTTTGTGTCCTTCTTTTCCACAAATATCTTCCAGTTCTTTTGAAACATTATCCTTGATTTCTCTTCCCACATGATTTACCTGAGTAAAATTGAACATTCTTTCCTCTATGATCACCATGAAACTCCATTTTCTCTTATTAGCTGAGTCGAGAAACTTACCAATGTTGAGATTATTGAACATATTATGAGATTTCTAATTAAGAAAAAAAAAGAATTTTCACCTTCCAAATCTTGTTTCATTTTCTTGATCTTGAAGAATTTAATTACATTGTCCATCATATTATCCATTTACTCGAATCTTCCTATTTCAAACCATTTTCAAAAACCCAAAAAGAATAGTGTGAGAGTAAAAAATCACACAAGGAAAACAACATAATTAAGAGGATTACGTTAAATCTCTAACATCTTAGGTTTAATCCAAGGTTATTCATGATCGTTATCATAATTCATGGACTGTAAACTATACATACAATTAATCTTAAGAACATCCCAAGACATACCTAAAAAAATCTTTAGGGATCTCATTAAAGTTTTCGAATCCTTGTTCTCAATGGATGACTAAACCATTTCATTGATAACAGCTATAGAGACCCAATATTGATGTACATGGACATTACATTACTTTTTCAGAATAATTAATACATAACAAAAACAGACACCCAAGGACCGTAATAGTTTAGTGTATTTGGAAACTCGGAACATAATATTCTAATCATGGAAAAAAAATTTCAACTTCTTCCATAAAGATCATCCCCTTTGTTTTCATACCTAAAACATTTATTCATATCTTGGGGAAAAGAAAACACATAAAGGGTGATCTCAAATGATTAGTAAGGGTAATCATGGAGAAAATAAAAAAAACCATATACATTTGAACTTAAAAACAAGAACATATTGTTTAATCATTAAAATATTGAGTTGTGAAATAAATCATGGAAGTACATAATAAAGAGATCATAAAGATACATAAATCATGATAAAATATAATGGGAATAAACCATGTAATTGTAACAAACCATCAAGCACAATATATGATTTCCATGGTATCCAAGTCATTTCTGCCGCGACCATTATAGTGGATGAAGTCCATTACTGAATCGTTTTTACTTGTCATTCTAGCACTGTATTACTGAACCTGATTTACTTTCCACTCCAACCATGATTATATACTGAGATATAAATATTTATCACAATCAAAGGAGGGAGATATAAGTCCCACCCATTATATAATTAAACCATTCTTATGTGTTCCACAAAATCATTACTCATGAATCATAGTATAACCGAAGTAATAAAATGGGATTCTAAAAAATCATGCCATCATAAGATAAAAGGACTCCATAAAAATAATTCCATTAGAACATAATCAAATCAATGTAATAATAGGGATTGAAAACTAACCTTATATCATCATATATGGGAAATAATTTTGATAAAACACTTGAACTTAGTTCTTGAGGAAAATATCCTTTCTTTAACAAAAAATTTTGTTTTCTCAATGTGTCACACAATTTTAAATTAATATAAGTTAATTGAAAATAAACATGAAAACATTTAGTGGAAGATTACATGGAAAGAATTTCTTATGAAAACATAAAAATATGATCATGTCTTATAAGTTAAAAAAATATTCTTCTCATACTTTGGCAGGAAAAGTCAAAAAGTTTCTCGTACTGAAAACAAAAAAATATTCTTTTTATTTATTTTACTAAAAACTCATCAACAGGTAAAATTGGAATTAAAAAATTGTATAAGGATAAAAATAATATTAAATTATGATGAAACATCTATGTTGTTGATAAATATACAATAATAAATTCTGAAGTATAAAATATCTCTGATAAAAAATGAGATTGTGAGAATTTCGCTTATATTAGGTCAAATTTCGTCCATACATGTCTGAAACTATTGTATAGTGGGTATAAACATATTATAAACTTGTAAAAGAACCATATTAATATTTATTATATCATATATGAATCTTTATTACTTTATATTTCCCGTTCATTTGACAATTCCATGTTAAAGTAGTGTTTTAGGTAAAACAATTTCATTTATCACAGGTTTTTTGACTTGTAATTTTTTTCATATGATTACATATACCATGATTAATTACTATAAAAATTAAAAACATGATTTATATATCATATATATTCAATATATTTTTATATATAATATAAAAGATAAATGGAATTAAATACTCTGTTCATAGAGAAGGTAGGTCGTACGTATGTAAGAACGGTGTTTTTGTTTATTTATTAAAGCAAATGACACACTCACATATACATATATACATAAATCCAGTAGCATTATTATGTCATATATCTCACGATTATTTATTATATATACATTATAATCAATTTTTAATGGTTAACATGAATAATGAATCTCATCACATTGTGGACATGGTTAGCCATACATACACATGAGCGATGATATCATTCCCATGATTGTGGAATTGTATTGAACTGTATGGTGTATAATATTTCAGAGTCAATATAACTTTAAAATAATCATATATTTTAATTTCATCCATCATTATACCCATCAAATTCTGTTTGTGATGGATAAAAAATATTACACCATAGCGTGGAGAAGGTATTCCATACGTACGCACATGCGGTGATTTCATTTTTCATAAGATGAGAAGAAGGTGAAATAGGGTTGTTTCAAATTTTTAAGGACATATCAGAAAATTAGTTATAATAATGTTATTAGTTGATAGTGAAACAACTAAATAATAAGAAGTAGAAGATGAAATAAATATGAAAGAACCAATAGAAGATATTACCTCTTCCTTGAAGTGCCTTCTATAAACATCCTCTTAGGGCACTAGAGTTGGTCTTTGAAGAAGACCAGGTCCTCAAGTATGTTGATAGGTAAGTTAAAACCACACCTAAAAACATCCAAAGTGACTCAAATTATAATATGATATAAGATATGGTTGTAGTCTAATCAAAAAATAAAATTTAGACATGTTTGGAATTTATTTTAAACCTTATCATTTTGATTTATCCTTATTTATCTATTTAATATTATTTGTGGTAATAATATTATAAATATTAAATGGTTATAAATACTTAATTATATTTTGTGAATTGTACATAATTTTATACTTTATGAAATTATAGACCATATAAATTTCATTTTTTAATTTTTTAATTTTTTTTGTGATTGTTAAACAATTTATAATATGTTATTTTTATAAAATATCAATAGTGAAAATTTCCACACTATTAATTTATTTGAATTGAAATAAAATCAAAACAAATGATAGAGTCAAAAAAAATTAGAGATTCATAACATTTCATATGGTTGTAGAAATTTCTTCGAGAACATTTATTAGTTCATATAATATTTACTATAATATTTTTAAAACCATTTATTTGATATTTCCCTTAATCAAATAATTACTACATAATTTTTGTATAATTATTTAATATACTTATATTATGCATAAAAATTAAAAATAAAATACTATGATGAATATAAATCTAATAAATTTTATAATAATACTTTTTTTCGAATTTATCTTCTAAAATATCCTAATTTTACAAAGTTATGTTTATTTAATTATGAAGGTGAAAACTTTGACATCATTTAAAATAAAATAATATAAATGTCATAATTTATTTTATAAGCCTCTAAATGGTACAGTAGTCGAAAATAATATGATTATGGTGTAGATATACTCGACCAATAATTTTTAATACATGTTTTTTGGTATTCTTATGGGTATTATTATTTTAATAAAATCGATATTATTTATTTTTTTCAATAAATAAATAATTTCTCCGTTAATAATGTATAATATATTAAAATAATTATATATTTCTTAAAAATTATAAATAAATTACCATGACAAAGAAAAAAATTTATATTTCAAATTAGAACTTATAATTGAATTTATATTCAGTATAACCATGTATTAAAAATAATCTAATTATTAATGTTTGAGTGAGTCACATTTAACTTTTCCTTAAATAAAATAAAATATATTTTTTAATAACATACAAGTGGGTTCGGATAGATACCATTTTGACACAAGTATAATTTAGGACTAAATATAATCCTCCAATTATATTAATAAATGTGTTAGGGTAATTTTATAATGTTATTTTTACCCTTAATTACATAATTTACCTTTAACTATGGTATATAAAATTTATCATAGTTTCTATTCATAATTCCCAAAAATAAAAGTATCCTATTAACATAATTCAGACCTACTGATTACAAATATGGAATCCATTTTTCCAAATTCAAAATTCTGATATAGTAGTAAATAAATTAAAATTTATCTTGTAGTAAAAAAATTGTTTTTTTTGAAACATTACAAATGATGGAAATGTTTTTACTTATAAATTCAATGTAAAATTAATGATAATGAAATAAATTATATTAAATGGTTAAAATAAAATATATTTATACATTATAACCATTCAATATTTTAACTTAACCATCTAAATTATCTCAATGAAAGAAGTTTCTTTTAAGTAAAATTTAGCATATTTTTACTATTAATAATAATATTAAAGTTTTTAAAAAAATATGTAAAATCTATCCAAAGTAAATTTATATATAATGACTCAAAATAATTATTATATTTAGTCAAAATGAACTTATAAACTTGTAAAAAATTATATATAAAATGGGTGCTCCATCAAAAGGTGGGAAAAGATTATTTTTGGGAAAATAATTCGTTTATATGAAAAAATGATTTTGTACACATACCATGATATAGAAAGTGTGTAAGATAAATTATAATGTTATAAAATAAAAAATTCAATTAATTATATTCATAATGGCTAGTTCATAATAATAACATATTTTTGTTTAGTGAAACTCGTATTGCGTTCAACACAAGCCATTGAGGAAGGTCGCTTTTGCGTGTAACACAATCCAAGTCAGTGTTGTGTGAAAGATTCCTTTGGTGTAGCATACCACAGAAGACCTCAAAAAAATTGAAAATAATATTTCTCATTAAATTTCATGGTGTTTCAATTTCATGAGGTTTTCTTCTACTCATGATTGTGATCAGGATAGATTTAGGCTCTTCTGAATCTATATTTAGGAGGAATAATTGATCTTGATTATGATTTGTGTTTCAATGACCATACATGGTACACTCTTGACATGATTCTATGTGGATACTTCCATGCATGGAACATAAGATGTGTCTCTATAGAGATATCCATGCAAGAGTATTAACCCAGTGTATTCACACCATTGATGGGGTGTTGGAGATGGAGTTGGTGATAGAGAGCTTCGTACGATAGTGTCACCAATTACATGGTAATGGTAGTGGGTGTTAGATGGATAATTAATCTACAGTAGATTTTAAGATCCAATAGATAATATCATATTATAAGATATATTTTCAGGACTATATTCAGACAAATGGTCATGTATCATGTTGACCATGAAGGGTACTGGGGTAATGCAGAGAGTGGTAATGTCATTTGTGTGATGGGAAATGAAACATTTCACATGATTTATTGACATGACATGTTGAAAGGGAAGGTAGATAGCAGTTGGACTGCCATTATAGAGGTAACATCATGATCATGGAGCTACCAGGAGAGCACACAGTGTCCTTTGGTACCTTGATCTTGGAGAGGAGTAGTAGAATATACAAGAGGAGGAGTTATGGTCAATGGGAGGTGTTATGGTATCATTCCCTCACTACCATTAGGTGGCCCACATCTGGCTCATGTAGCTGGAGGTCGGGGCGATGGACATCTAAAGACCTATGTATGACCCAACATCACATGAGATGATTAGAGGGACAACTTATGTTTATTATATCTTTTTATTTGTATTTGTAGACACAATTGTGAGTAATTCTATCATATCATTACTCATGGTGAGAGAGATGGAGATTCATTTGGAGGCTTTATCCCATTATCATAGTCTTGATGATATTATGGGGAACACTTAATCAATATCATTTATCTTTTATCAATGTGAGCTACCATTTGGAGGAGATAGGTTATCATGGGACCTTTTGGTTGTCATGATGAGACCATAAAACATATTTCTGGATATGGTTTGGTTTTCCATCATTTGAACCTACATTTATTTTCCCCATGGATGATCCATATTCCATATCATTGATGGGATATGATTCTTCTTTATTGGTGAGAGATATGTATTAATTGGGATAGTATATTTTTCATGATGGTGGATACATCACATTACCCATCCATTGGCAAGTGTATCCCTTTGTGTAATAGGATTTTCAAGAATCTGGATTCCATTAGTTATTTGAGATTATTTTTATGTATTTATCAGAGATGTTTTGAGACCACATTTGAAGAAAAGATGTATTTGTACGACAAATGTTACCGTGAGACACCTCCAATATCATATATAGCATATCAGATGGTCCATACTAAGATCTAGGAGCTAGGATTATAGTTATAATACCTTTGAGATATTTGTTATATCAGACCCACTGGACCCACTATGAATATCCAATGTTGATAACAAAAGGTATATTGTAGCATACGGCTTTGTGTAGATAATCATCATCTACACTAGGCCACAATAGTGAATAAGGACCTATTTTTAGGAATTATGACCTATTTGATTAGTTGTGAGTATAGAGTTAGTTATAAAAAATTGATATGTGGACCAGATACCACTAGTTAAATGTTTGAAAGGATGATATTTTGAAATATTCATTCCCAAAACGATATAGACACTATGACTTCTTGGTGAATCCTTTCATTGTGAAAAATTCTGGCACTATGTTTGTGGATTTCGTGGACCATGTCTTCCTACCATACATGCAGTTATTTTTTATTTACTCTATTGATTTCATACTCATTAACTCTACATTAGATGAGGATAATATAGAGAACTGGATAATGGTACAAGATTTTATTTGGGAGCACCATCTTAGTGGTGATCTCTCAATTTTCTCATTTTGGATCCATGAGGTTCACATTCAAGGACATGTCCTTTTTTAGCATGCATTAGCTAAGGACTCATTAAAGATCAATCCAATTAATTCTTGGGTTCCACACTAGATCATGTTATAGGTGTATAGCTTTTAAGTCCTAGTGGGGTAATAGAAAAGTTTTTTTAGACATATCTAATAATGAAGCTCCTTTGACCGACCACACACAGAATGTGAAATATAATTCCTATATTGAGATGCGCCATAGATCTTTTGAGGATTTAAGGATAATTATGATGATTGATAAATTTTTTAGAATATTGGAGGAGGTCATGGAGTTCATAGTGTACTGAGATGCCTCAGGAGCTGGGCTCAACTATGTTTTAGGGTAGAGGTAGGATGTTATCGCATATGGATTGAGGTATAAGAGAACCATTAAGAAGCGTTATGTGACTCATGTACTAGATATAGTTGAGATATTTTTTTATCTAAGTATGTGTAGGAAATTAATTATAAGAGAACACTTATTTGATTACCTGGACCATCAGAGTCTCCAGTATGTCTTCACATTAATATACATGGAACTGAGACAACCATTCTAGTTAGAGTTTTACAAGACTATTACATTAAGATATTCTATAATCTAGGGAAGAGAATTATGGTTGATGTTTTCCTTTTTATAAATTCATATGTTTGTTTTTTGGTGGATTTGTCAGGTTAGTTATGTTCCATGTAGTTGATCCTAGTTGAGGAGGAGGGTGCATTTTTTCATTAGTTGATGGTTTTTTCTACTCCACTTCTCCAACATCTGAGTGTCTACCAATTGGGATACATTTAATTTGAGATATAATATGACCATATGTCATTGTGATATTCACTAGAGATATTTTTAAAAGGATGGAATTATATTATCCTTTTCAAATAATTTATGGTTGTATTAGTTACTTTTTAAAAGGAGGGGATGAGAGAGTTATCCACATATATTTGGTATTACATAATAATGTGGGAATATTTATATAAACTGTAAAAAATAGTTTCTGATTGCTCGAATGAGATATATAGTTGATTATATCAGCTCTTTATTACTCAATAATCATCAGTTTAAGTTTGAGAAGAAGGTTCCAACAAGTTAGTTTCAGTCTATTGATATTAAAGACTAGAAATGGGAATTCATTTCCACGGAAGCTATGATAGGAATTACTCTAATAGAGAGAGAGGCCATCATAACATCAAGGTGACAGATGACTTACATATTATTTCATTTCAATTCATTTTTATAATAAATTAGTGCTTAGTAGATATTATATGTCAGTTGTACATACATGAGACCATTCCCCTTGATGAGGTTCCCTAAACAATTGACTCTATCCATGATGTGTGGTTAATATAATAGTTATGTAAATTTCTGTTGGTGGACTTTTAGACATAGATGAGGATGATTAAAAAATTTTATCCCTAGATAGATTGGGAGATTTATTGAAATATTCAGGTTCTCAAGGATATGTTGTGTATTTTTGTGTTACACATCAGTCAATTATGGGAGGATCAATTTATAGTGGTAATGTTTGCATACAAAAAATTATATTACTCCACTATCAGAACAATAAGATTAGATTTTGTTTCTGGGAGGCCCTAAAGTTCTTCCTTATATAGTAATGAAATGTGATAGGAATATTATGTTGGGAATGATATTGTTCAGATGACAATGGAGAAGGTCGAGGTCATCAATGAGAGAATGAGGATATCTTAGATAAGGTAGAAATATTATATAGTCCACCATCATAGGCCATTGGGGTTCGAGTAGGGAAGCCTTGATTTCTTCATATTATCACCATATTGAGTATTTTAGAGATTATTCTAGGTATTTGTAATATCCTAGAGGTTCATTGAGAAATTTGAGATCTTTAATAGGGGTTGTGAGGATTCATACCATATATGTTTACCATACAGTTGGAGAAGGTACACAATTTCTTCTACATGTATCAACTGAGGAGATGCATGCATAGTGAAGTGCACAGTGTTGCATTTGTTGTCAATGAGGCATGAAGTTGTCTTGGAATAAATGGAAGTCAGGGAATGTCAAGATGTGAATGACAAAGGTTGTGATGGTGTTGGTGGTGAAGGAGAATGGCCATGGTACTAAGATGCGTGTCACTTAGGAGATTCACTTAGTGGTATTGGAAATTGTGGTTGAAACATTATCCATGTAAATCTGACGATTGCTGAGCTGCTCTTTAAGTTCATAGAACTTGTATCTTGATGATACAAAGTCACAACATTGATTGAAGACCATGCATTGTCTTCACAATGCATGAGGAGTTGAAAGGAGTTCCATCCACAACTACAAAGTGGATGATGTGCATTAATGAAGTCCATGCACTATCACTTAGTGCATGTGAACATGAAGATGATCCAATTGATCTCTGATTAGATCAATAAAGAACATTGAAGATTTTATGTGATTCAAGAGCTCGGTTGATGAAGAACCTTCAGAATTCCCTCCTAAGTTGTGAAATGTTGAAATGTTATTAAGAACATGAGGAGGAGATGGGAAATTCCTAAGAAGAAGAAGAATTATGAAGAAGATGGCTTGAAGTGGCATTTGGCATATGGGGATAATTTGTTTTTAGACAAAGTCTTTATTCCTATACATAGAAAAAATTAGGCCAGCCAAGGCCAGCCCACGGGTTCAACCCCAAGGCACTTGTGGGCCTAAGGTGCCACGCCCATGGGGGATCCCATGGTGCAAGCACAAGGCGGTAGGGGGCCGTGTATAAGCCCCCGAGGGCACGTGGTGGTGAAGCCCGCGCACCAGAGGATGCATAGTGGGCGCCAGTGGCGTGCCCGAGTGGCAGAAGTGGGCGCAAGAGCGCGCCCGCAGAGAACACGGTGCGGGGCGGCACCGTGGAGGGAGAGGATTCAACTGAGCCGGCTGGGGGAGCGGATGGTTGATAAGCCGCAGCAAACCGCACCCCGTTTCGATGTGGGACGCTGAAAAATTCCCAGGAGCGCATCCTGGCCGCACGATTGATCGCGCGCCAGATCCGAGCCGCTCATCTAATCGAGCCATTCGCGATCTGATCTAGGCCGTCCAAGGTTATTCGATCGCCTAATCTGACGGCTCTGAGGAATCTCCTTCCTCGAGCTTGAGCCGAGGACACCCCGAAGCCACCCGCGTGCCTCCGTCGAACCGGGAGCAACCCGAGCACTGATGTCGAGCTCCCAGCTGTCTTTCTCGAAGCCGAAGGCACCATTGTGCTCGTATCTCCGTAAGGAACATATACATGCAATAAAATATGCATGCACACGTTGGATGGAGAATTTCGAGTATTGGCCGAAGGCAAACGAAGTGCTGAGGCCATGAGGATTATTGATGTGCATGGTTTGTGCCTAACCGAAGGCCATGCATGCGTTCTAAGTCGCATGCACGTAGAGGAGAAAAATATAGAAGGAGAACCCGCGGTGAACCGAGGAGAAAATCAAGATTTGAAAAAATATGGAAAGATCTGAATACTTCGTGGATTTGAGATTTATCCCACGCGGAAGTTTTGAGGCCTCTCTGCCTATAAAAGGAGAGCCCATGCCCTCGTTTATGCTTGCTGATGCGCTGAATATTTGTGGAGTCCCGTGAGAAGCACTCTCTGCCTCACGAAGAAAGAATCCCCGCACACACTTGCGCGGCTGAAGTCACGGTGCCACCCGAGGCCCGAAGGAGTTCCCTGTGCGCAGCACTTGCGCGACAGGAAGAGCTCTCTCTGCCCGCATACTTGCGCGGCAGGAGAAGATTGCGCACCCAAGGCGCTCTTTCACTCTTGAGGCTTGCACAACCCGAGCCGCATCCTTTTGCGCGCCCAAGTTTGGTTGAGGCTTGCGGGGCCCTTGCGGCTTGGCACCTTGCGCGGTGAGGCAGTGGAGAAGATCCTTGCTTGTGACCCTACGCGGAAGTGGAGGTGTTGGTATTTGGGTGTGAGCAAGAGGAGGAAGACCCGAGGCCATGTGTGTGCACAAATAACAACACCACGTGGTGTGTTCCAAGTGAGGAAGACCCTACGGGTTGGTTGTGCACACTTGAAGATTAAAAGAGAAAAACAAAAGTGTGTGTACACAGTGGAAGAGTACATCTGGGCCGTGTGTGTGCAAGAAGAAGTGGAGGTTCTACCTTGTTTTTGCAAAGTAAACAAAGTGGGTGCAAACAAGAACAAGTGAAGGCCGAGCCTTTGTGTGTGCAAAGTGATTGTGCACACTTAGAAGAATAAGAAGAGGATTCTCACACAAAAGAAAAAACATACACTTAAGTGTGTGTAAGCAAATTGAATAATGTGTGTGAAGAAGTGAGAAGCTGGTGTGTGCTTAAAGATACTACACCCTTTTTGGGTTTATTGCACCAAGAGAAGAAAGAGGGAAGTGCATGCTTGCATGCATGCACGTGCACACGTGAACAAGTCTGTATCTGCTTGTGTGCATTTGAGGAGTCCAAGACCAGGAGATCTTGAAGATATTGTGATGCCATGCATTCAGTGCATGAAGTTGATGTGAAGTGAGACTGGACCAGACTGGAGTTAAAGATATCAGTTGTCTGAGTATTCAGTAGTTGAAGAGAGAAGCCAGGTCATCCTGAGAAGAAGGAGATAAATCCTGAGCAAGACGAGAAGACCTGATCAACTAAAGTGATCAGAGGTACAGAGCAAGGCCAGCAGTCTTTATCCCAGACTGCTGAAGATACTTGAAGAAGCTTAAAGAGAAGAAGAGCTACTCGTGTGACTCGAGGATCTAGGAGAATCCCCCTGTGAGACTCAGGGTGGAAGAAGTCTTCAGTGGGATTCTGGAGCTGGCCAGTGGGACTCTGGTAACACTGTGGGACGCAGTATAAAGACCCTCATGTGGGACTCAGGAGAGATACAGTGGGATGCTGTATCGACCATTGTAATACTAACAGATTATAATGGAAGATACCATGTTGGGGTGTATAACCAACATGGCAAGGACGTAGGCGTTTGGTGCCGAACCTTGTAAATCCTTGTGTCCTGTGCCTTTATATTTACTGCATCATTCGAGGAAAGGTGAGAGATACAAGAAGAGTGGATCGAGGCTTTAACCATCCATAGAGGTTTAATTGATTAAGAATCAATTAGTAAAAAGTTTTAAAGGATCACTGATTCACCCCTCCCCCTCTCAGTGATTCACACTGATCTGGGCACTTCAATTGGTATTAGAGGGAGGTTACCTCTAAAAGATCCAAGAGAGTCTTTATGAAGTGCAGATTTGAGGAAATGAGCGACCAGCCTCAAATGGAGATATCTGCCAAGACTCAGAAAAATAGAAAGAAGAAATAGGCCAAGAAGATGAAGAAAGAATGTCCTAGCTGTGATGAAGATGGAAAGAACAATGATCTTCTAAATGCAATCAAATATCTTCAGAAGACAGTCCCCAAGGACATGGCAATGTGTATAGCTACAGGCCTCCTTGATCTTCAAGAAGAAAAATTACAGCTAGAAGATGAAGCCAATTCTCTGGAAGTCCAATTGGAAAAAAGGGTTGGCATAACCAACACTCTCAGAAAGCTGGTGAAGGATAAAGATGAAACTGTTTCTCTTTGCAATGAAAGATATGAAGACACTGCTGAAGAATTGCAAAGAAGCCTTTCTGAGAAATAATTCTTTATGATATTGCTCAAAGATGTTTTCCATGCACTGGAAAAGAGGCATAAAGTGTCAATGAATGTCAGAGATGCTCAACTCGAAGACCAAGTCAAAATGGTGAAGGAGCTTGACAACTCATTGCATGAAATAAAGAAGGTGCATGATGACCAGATGGAACAGCTTAAACGGAATTGGGAAGGTAGGCTAAGAACTATTGAGTATGAGAAGAACTCCCTCAATATGATATGCTTAGAACTAGAGGTGATATTGAAAAATCTGCAATCACCCGAAGCTGAATCCTCCCAGTCAGCTGAAAGGAGAAATGTTGCTACTCAAGTATGCATTGAGCAGGATGATTCTAAAAGAAAGACATCCTCTAATAAAAGGGCAACAACTTCTAAAAGGAAGGTACCATCCATCCCATCTTGTACTAATGCTTCTAATTGTGTTTCCACAAAAAGTGCAGGATGGAAGAATAATTCCAAACAAGTATGGATGAAGACAATAAAGAAAGAAAGCTCTCCTGAAGCAGCACAACAATTCAAGACAAGTACCCTACAATCAGAAGGAATCAAAAAGTCAAGATTTGTGGGTCAATGTTGGTGTTGTAATATGTATGGGCAATGTGCAAAGGATTGTTGGTACAATCCACTGAATGTCAAAGCACAGAGGAAGCCCATGCCAAGGGGGAGCAAGCCAGAGGAAAAGAAGCAACATCCACAGGTCCAGAGACATCTGTTTACTGCAAATAGATTTGGATTACTTGACAACATCTAGGATGTTTGAAAAAGTGGTCAGATAGATACATGTCAATCTCCAACTGTATCCAGAGCTCAAAAGAAGAAAAGATCACAGAACCTGGCTCAGAAAGAATCCTTGGGAAGAAAGAAGAAAGTTGAATATGCTCCCAAGAAAGTCTTGAAAAAGGAAAAGGAGTCCTTGGAGTCTAAATCCAAGAAGGGTGATGCATCCAGAAGGACCACCAAGAAAACATGCTTCTACTGTGGAAAGAAAGGACACATCATGGACCTTTGTAAAGAATCCATGAAACTAAATAGAAGAAGACTGAACTCCAAAAGACAATCAATCCAGAAGAAGAAGGGATTGATTGAAAATAAGTTGCCTAAGAGAGGTAGCTTAGCAGCATCCAAAGAACCATGTGGAACTTCCAAAACTGAGGCCAGTCTTCCAAATGATTTACTAGTCATATGGCCAAATCAGTTGCAACTTGCCAAAGATCTGCAAAAAGCTGAAGATAAAGTTCTGGCAATTGCTAAGGCAAAAGGGAAGAAGAATATTTCACATGAAGATGTGTTGAGATCCACACTAGCACAAACATCAAAGAAGATCAGATGTGCAAGTGTGAAGAATGGTGAAAATGGGACATCTCGGTTGAGATAATCTTCTCAACCTTGTTGTTCACATTGATGAACCAAGGAGTTTCCATCTTATTCCCTTATACTATTGGTATTTACATGTGCTGACATTGTAGGGAATTGAAGATGATGATCATTCTCAACTGGAGGATGGTTTGGACAGAATGGAGTGCACCCCTTGAGGGGGAGCCAATCTGGAGAAGATGATGTTCTGAAATTAATATCATCTTGAGAAAGTAGATGAAAGGGGGAGCTTTATCTTTGCACCTGAACATTATAATGTGTATTGTGAAGTATGTGCAGGATTCAGCAATTCATTGAATATCTGAAAAAAATTCAACCCCTAAGCATGATCTCACATGTTTACAGTGAATGTGGACAGCATTGAGTTCCTTGGTTACATCACTCTTGTTTTCTACACCGGGTTAGCCCAAGTAGACTTAGAGTTGATTTACTAAAGGTTCTTTGCTAAAGAGAACATGTGGCATCATCCCTCTCCTAGTGATTTTTAAAGAAGATGCTATTCGAAGGGAGGAAGAGATTTTTTTTGAAAGGGAACCACACCACACCTTTTCATTTGATTGCCAATAAGGGGGAGAAAATATTGGCACACATATTGACCCATTCATATGTGCTGAAGGAGTGTATTGAAAACAAATACAAAGGGGGAGATTGAAGTGCACAGTGTTGCATTTGTTGTCAATGAGGCATGAAGTTGTCTTGGAATGAATGGAAGTCAGGGAATGTCAAGATGTGAATGACAAAGGTTGTGATGGTGTTGGTGGTGAAGGAGAATGGACATGGTACTAAGATGCGTGTCACTTAGGAGATTCACTAAGTGGTATTGGAAATTGTGGTTGAAACATTCTCCATTTAAATCTGACGATTGCTGAGCTGCTCTTTAAGTTCATAGAACTTGTATCCTGATGATACAAAGTCACAACATTGATTGAAGACCATGCATGGTCTTCACAATGCATGAGGAGTTGAAAGGAGTTCCATCCACAACTACTAAGTGGATGTTGTGCATTAATGAATTCCATGCACTATCACTTAGTGCATGTGAACATGAAGATGATCCAATTGATCTCTGATTAGATCAATAAAGAACATTGAAGATTTTATGTGATTCAAGAGCTCGGTTGATGAAGAACCTTCGGAATTCCCTCCTAAGATGTGAAATGTTGAAAAGTTATTAAGAACATGAGGAGGAGATGGGAAAATCATAAGAAGAAGAAGAATTATGAAGAATATGGCTTGAAGTGGCATTTGGCATATGGGGATACTTTGTTTTTATACAAAGTCTTTATTCCTATACATAGCAAAAATTAGGCCAGCCAAGGCCAGCCCACGGGTTCAACCCCAAGGCACATGTGGGCCTAAGGCACCACGCCCATGGGGGATCCCATGGTGCAAGCACAAGGCAGAAGGGGGCCGTGTATTAGCCCCCGAGGGCACGTGGTGGTGAAGCCCGCACACCCGAGGATGCATAGTGGGCGCCAGTGGCGCGCCCGAGTGGCAGAAGTGGGCGC
The DNA here is from genome assembly GCA_963277665.1 of Viscum album. NCBI lineage: Eukaryota > Viridiplantae > Streptophyta > Magnoliopsida > Santalales > Viscaceae > Viscum > Viscum album. The sequence goes on from OY728135.1 coordinate 763,676,693, forward strand.
AAGAGCGCACCCGCAGAGAACACGGTGCGGGGCGGCACCGTGGAGGGAGAGGATTCAACTGAGCCAGCTGGGGGAGCAGATGGTTGATAAGCCGCGGCAAAACCGCGCCCCGTTTCGATGTGGGACGCGAAAAAATTACCGGGAGCGCATCCTGGCCGCACGATTGATCGCGCGCCAGATCCCAGCCGCTCATCTAATCGCGCCATTCGCGATCTGATCCAGACCGTCCAAGGTTATTCGATCGCCTGATCCGACGGCTCTGAGGCATCTCCTTCCTCGAGCTTGAGCTGAGGACACCCCGAAGCCACCCGCGTGCCTCCGTCGAACCAGGAGCAACCCGAGCACTGAAGTCGAGCTCCCGGCTGTCTTTCTAGAAGACAAAGGCACCATTGTGCTCGTCTCTCCGTAAGGAACATATACATGCAATAAAATATTCATGAACACGTTGGATGGAGAATTTCGAGTAGTGGCCGAAGGAAAACGAAGTGCCGAGGCCATGAGGATTATTTCTGTGCATGGTTTGTGCCTAACTGAAGGCCATGCATGCGTTCTAAGTCGCATGCACGTAGAGGAGAAAAATATAGAAGGAGAACCCGCGATGAACCGAGGAGAAAATCAAGATTTGAAAAAATCTTGAAAGATCCGAATACTTCGGGGATTTGAGATTTATCCCACGCGGAAGTTTTGAGGCCTCTCTGCCTATAAAAGGAGAGCCCATACTCTCGTTTATGCTTGCTGATGCACTGAATATTTGTGGAGTCTCGTGAGAAGCACTCTCTGCCTCACGAAGAAAGAAACCCCGCGCACACTTGCGCGGCTGAAGTCCCGGTGCCACCCGAGGCCCGAAGGAGTTCCCTGTGCGCAGCACTTGCGCGACAGGAAGAGCTCTCTCTGCCCGCATACTTGCGCGACAGGAGAAGCTTGCGCACCAAGGTACTCTTGCACTCTTGAGGCTTGCACAACCCGAGCCGCATCCTTTTGCGCGCCCAAGGTTGGTTGAGGCTTGCACGGCCCTTGCAGCTTGGCACCTTGCGCGGTGAGGCAGTGGAGAAGATCCTTGCTTGTGACCCTACGCGGAAGTGGAGGAGTTGGTATTTGGGTGTGAGCAAGAGGAGGAAGACCCGAGGCCATGTGTGTGCACAAATAACAACACCAAGTGGTGTGTGCCAAGTGAGGAAGACCCTACGGGTTGGTTGTGCACACTTGAAGATTAAAAGAGAAAAACAAAAGTGTGTGTACAAAGTGGAAGAGTACATCTTGGCCGTGTGTGTGCAAGAAGAAGTGGAGGTTGTACCTTGTGTTTGCAAAGTAAACAAAGTGGGTGCAAACAAGAACAAGTGAAGGCCGAGCCTTTGTGTGTGCAAAGTGATTGTGCACACTTAGAAGAATAAGAAGAGGATTCTCACACAAAAGAAAAAACATAAACTTAAGTGTGTGTAAGCAAATTTAATAAAGTGTGTGAAGAAGTGAGAAGCTGGTGTGTGCTTAAAGATACTACACCCTTTGTGGGTTTATTGCACCAAGAGAAGAAAGAGGGAAGTGCATGCTTGCATGCATGCACGTGCACACGTGAACAAGTCTGAATCTGATTGTGTGCATTTGAGGAGTCCAAGACCAGGAGATCTTGAAGATATTGTGATGCCATGCATTCAGTGCATGAAGTTGATGTGAAGTGAGACTGGACCAGACTGGAGTTAAAGATATCAGTTGTCTTAGTATTCAGTAGTTGAAGAGAGAAGCCAGGTCATCCTGAGAAGAAGGAGATAAATCCTGAGCAAGACGAGAAGACCTGATCAACTCAAGTGATCAGAGGTACAGAGCAAGGCTAGCAGTCTTTATCCCAGACTGCTGAAGATACCTGAAGAAGCTTAAAGAGAAGAAGAGCTTCTCGTGTGACTCGAGGAGCCAGGAGAAGCCCCCTGTGAGACTCAGGGTGGAAGAAGTCTTCAGTGGGATTCTGGAGCAGTCCAGTGGGACTCTGGTAACACTGTGGGACGCAGTATAAAGACCCCCCTGTGGGACTCAGGAGAGATACAGTGGGATGCTGTATCGACCATTGTAATACTAACAGATTATAATGGAAGAAACCATGTTGGGGTGTATAACCAACATGGCAAGGACGTAGGCCTTTGGTGCCGAACCTTGTAAATCCATGTGTCCTGTGCCTTTATATTTACTGCATCATTCAAGGAAAGGTGAGAGATACAAGAAGAGTGGATCGAGGCTTTAACCAGCCATAGAGGTTTAATTGATTAAGAATCAATTAGTAAAAAGTTTTAAAGGATCACTGATTCACCCCCTCCCCCTCTCAGTGATTCACACTGATCTGGGCACTTCACATAGCCTCGTCCAGGATATTGATTGGGGTGACCAGTACAACAAGGTCATAGAATCATTTTTGTAGAACCAAATGATGATTTATTTTTGGTGGGAGTGGATCCAACATGGATGAACTATCCCCTTGGTTCAAGTGTTTTGGCTGCACGAGATCATGCAAGAGATCTCCTGGGAGTGGTAGAGCCAATTAAGGGCAATGTATCATGACCTTTTAATTTAGTTTTTTTATTAAAAAAATATTAAAGGAGGAAATAGTCTAGTGACCTTTTTTTTCTTATAATACATTATAATATTTCTAAAAATATTTATAGAGCTAGGAGTAGAGAAGATGTGTAATTCCAAGGCCCTGTTGTCCATGAATTTATTTTACAAAAATATTAAAAATATTTTAAATCATGAATTCATGGTTGTTTAGAAATTATTAGATAATTATAACATGGAGTTTAATATTGAAAATATTATATGATAGTATCATTCAAAACGTTAGTTTTACCATTCACATGTCCAAAAGCTAGTCGGATTGAGGCATTCTTATATAGGGACCATTGGATGGTTCATTAACATTAAATTAATTGAATAAATTAATTATTTAAATTAAATGAAATAATCTAAATATCACTATAAATAATATTCAATGTTGAATCTTCTTGATTATCCTCATAAAACTAGAATCATTGGGAAGAGCTTCTACCACTCTCAATATATAATCATGATTGGGTGATCGATTGCCAATAAGATCCAGGAAAATAGAAGCATAGTGAATTCAATGGATCTTTTTACATCATTGGGAAGCACATTCAAAATTATCAAACAATTCAAAATTGATGTATGACTCATCATATGGGGAATTATTCACTTATTATTAAATGATTGGGAAAGATATGTCTTAATTATTTGATCTATGTTAATCTGTGACCATTTCCATTGACCTTATTAAGTAAATTTCGATATTTAATTTTTATCCATGATATAGAACTTTCTACCCTAATATGTTATTTTATTTAATTGGAATGAAATTCCTAGAAAATGATTGTTAAAAATATTTTTATTGGGATTTTATTCTATTATTCTTCTTGATCCTCAATGATTAGCCTACAGGGTCTCAGTTCAACAAAACATAGTGAGATCAAGCACGATGAGATGCCTGGATATGCGCAAAAATATCATGTGGTAAATTAACCGGTGAATAGGTAATGGATTATGTTTTTTATATGTGATTAATATTCCTTGTAGATTTGGTATAAAATATAAGGTTGTTAGTTGTGTTGGATGAAACCCCCACAACCAGTGGTAAATAATCTTCATATGGGTGAATTGGAAACCCGTTTTTTGGAAAACGGTTAACCATAAATGAGGGAAGAAAGAATTTAACATTGATTTCAGGTGGCCTAAAATCATGATCCAATAAGGATAGGGCATATCAGGGTTCCTTGAAACATATCTATCATTCTGTAAAAATCCTATATACATTGAATGTTCTAGGATGAATTAAAACCATGTATTATCACTATTGATATAGAGACAGGGTTTTGGAAATGATAAAAATCACACATTGTGTGGCTAGGCCACTTTATATGTGACCAACCCAAGGAAGATAAGGCATGTGAAATAGTCACATGGGAAGGAACCCATGCAAGATGGCAAGCCATGAATCAGAGAACACCATCACAAATAAAATGACCCAAACACAGCTAGGAGCAAGATCAGGACTTTGGGGGTTATTCATTTCTCTATAGTTTATTTACAAGAAGTCTATTGATATATGGGAAGAGATAAATTTACTAATAGTTACATGGTTAGGCCACAAGGTTAGAAAACATTACATCTGGGAGCCTATAAACATGGTGTACCCTCATTTTTTGGAAAAATTATACCTCTCATATCATCTTTGATAGGACACATATTTTTTCTAGTGAGTAGCCAATACTGTTTTTTATCCACATATAACATGATGGTTAAATTCATAGTGTATTTTCAAATATTTTGTCAGATACTTTGAGTGTGATGCTTAATTAGGAGGCACTCAATAATGGAAGTGATCAGATATGATCATTAGTGTGGAACCCACCTAATAAGTCATGGCATGGGTCCTCTACATATAGAATGAGGCACTCATGAAGAGACGGGGAATATGTTATCTATCTATTCATCACTTGAATGGAAACCACATATAGAGTCGGAGCATTGAACCTCTACCACTAATGATAAAACCTCATGTCGGGTCGGGGCATGGGTCTTCTACCACATGTGAGGAATCTCTTATAGATTCAAGGAATGGGACATCTACCACTAGGGTGGAAACCTCTTGTGGTGTTAGGGCATGTCTCTTCTATATCTAGAGTGGAACCCCCTACTGAGTATGGGCATGGTTTCTATACTTTTAGAGTGGAACCCTATTATTGATTCATGACATTGGTAATCTAAAGGTAGAGTCTAACTAACATATTAAGATAGGTAATGTAACACCCCAGGTAAATAAAGAATATGATGTTTTCATATTTATCCATATTTTTGAATAAAATATTAATATTACTTTAATGGGGACGCTATGCACGATGGCGTACCCAATACGCAACAATGAGTTTCTTGGTAATCATACGTTGCACTCTAATAATAAAATAATATAATTTTTAATGGTAGTGAACGCCTAGACGTTGTAATGGCGGGAATGAACAGAACTAACTAAAAAATGATTATATATGTTTTTCAAATATTTTTACTCTTTACAATAAATTTTATAGGATTAAAAATGCGAATGAATCAAATTTTATGCGTAAACATTCAAATATTCTTTAAAAGGTTGATTAACCGCATTTTGATGGCCAACCTATTTTAAATCCACTTTTTGACAATTTTATGTGTTATATTTGAAAAAATAAAATTCTTCTTTAGAATCGGGACATCAAAATTTACTTTGTGTAAATTTTTGGTATTTTTCCGAAAAAGTTCAATTTTTAATGAATAGTGAAAATGTTGTATTTTAATTCAACACCTCTTTTTAATCTAATTTATTTATATTATTAGATTATCTTTTGAATTGGTCTTAATGTGAAATTAAAATATATTTTTACCATTTAATACAATAGTGGTCGTTGGAATTAATTTCACTTTGAAATCAGACTTAAACTAGGGTCAATCTTTTGATACATTTTGTTTCATAAAAACACGCTATTTGTTTTGACAGTGGGAATTAATTATTAAATTAATTAATTCAAATTATATGTTTTTAATTTTGTAAAATATAAATCATTTTTGAATTCGGAATATCAAATATATCTTATGGTGAATTTTTGGTAATTTTCTAAAAAGCTTCAATTTTTGATGAATAGTGAAACCACTAAGTGGTACTTTTAAAAATTGATGTTCCGTTTAAATGAAATTTTGCCACCTTTGTGTTTTTAATTTCAAAAATCCAACATACATGGTTGTCATTAATAAGTAAAATTTGGTTTATTAGGATTAAGATTATTTTTTGGTGAATAGTAACTTATTAAGTTTTTAATCATGATTAGAGGTAATTAGTGTAGTTTAAGGTAAGAATAATGATTTAATAAACTTAAATGACCTAGACACATGTCCTACCCTCATTGGATGTGTCATGGACGAACAGGACAATCCATGGGTCATCTTGGGGACCCCTTGGAACCACTTTGGTTGGAAAATGACATAAATACCTTTTTAGTTAATGTTAAAGTAAAAATGACACAAACATGAAACGTTTTACTAAAACAATTTTTACATGGGGTTATATAAGTCATATTTTTGACTATAAATATTCATTAGAAAAATAAAAATATTTCTTACATTATATTTTTTTTATAATATTTAGACATTAAATAAATTAAATTATTTATGACATCATGATGATGCCGCGATGACCTAATTATTTAACGATATAAATAAAATTGAATGATAATGTACTATCTAAGACATAAAAATGTCCAAAACCTATTGAATGGGTGTATTTCGAACACTTATCACCTTATCCTGGAAAAACAACAATTTGGGACCATTAAAATCTAAAACACATTCTAAAATAAAGTAACCTTTCTTTACTTTCCAAGAGTGCCCCTCCTCTCCTCTTATAAAAGGCCCCCCACCTCTACCTCCTTACCCACACCTCTCAAGCCTTTGGCTCGGCCACCCCCTGCCCATTTAATCTCTCCACATCCCTCTATAACTCCTTGAAGCCTCACTTTTGGCAGAACCCTTTCCAAGGAAGCCTTTGAGTTCAAATCAAAGGAAGTTACCCGATTAAAAGGTAATGTCTTCACTTGTGTCCTTTTGTTTTATTTTGCTTCTCCAACCCCCTAAACTCTTTTTATTCATTTGTTTTGTAAAAAATACATTATCTTAAATATACTTGGATTTTGTTATAAGAATTATTCGAGATACACTTACACACACCTACATCTAATGGTTAAATAACATACTGCTTCTGTGGATGGTGAATTTCTGCCTCCCGAAACGATGATTGTTCAACATTCTTTTAACACCTTCAAAGGTGGAAATTAAGATGTCAATATATATATATATATGATATATAATATTTTTATGTTTACCTTAAGCTTCTGTATTTTTCATTTATGCAATATCGTTATGGTTTCCATTTTGGGTAAACGCGATATCTTCATTTTAGGAAGTGCGGACTACCGCCCCCTCAAAGTGATTTGATTATTCAATGCCATATGTGGGATGTATAAAGGATGGAATTTATGGTATTACATATTTTATCCTACTGGAATTATAATATACCTTTATATCTTTATTATTTCATTCAATTGAAAAAAAAATGAAATGAAAGTAGCGTTCATGCGTACGTACGACTTACCATCTCCATGAACGGTACATTTCATTTCTTATCTCCAAATGTTATGTAATATTATAAGTACATATATATAATGGATATATATTTAATATATTACATCTAAATTATGGATATCATTCTGGAATTATAATATATATATATATATCAGTTTGTTTTAATTCCATTAATATGGAAGAAAAATGAATGTAGCGTTCATGCATACGTACGGCCTACCGTCTTCATTAATAGTGCATTTAATTTTTTATCTACAAATGCTAAGGAATAGTATAAAATGAATATATACTGGATATAAATGATATTTAAAACATAAATAATATTCTGGGGATAATGTACCTATAACTACATGGAAAATTCTTTTCCAACATGTTCAATTTTTACTCATGTACTGAACATCGACAAAAATGTCTGATACAAACTCACTTTATTAACCAATTATTATAAAATTATAATATGTGACATGAACTGAATAATAATATTTAAAGGAGGTCCTTAAGAAATTTAAAATTGATGAAATTTTATTATTCAGAAGATTAAAGAACGATCGAGTCATGTCGGACACAAGGTAAGGGGTCCTACTCCTCTCTTTCTTTTTAAGTACACCCTTTTTTGTCATTCCTTTTAAGCTCATATTTCTTGTGATTGGGATGTCCATTTATATTACTCATACTGTAATTTTTATGTTAATATGATGAGATACCCTATTTCCTCTCATCAATCCATTTTGGAAGTTTTAAGTGGCGCTGTTAGGCTGTAAGGTTTTTGTAAGGGATTTTTCATCTCACTTTTATTCCCGTGAGATTTATGCTACATTTGCCATAATTTCCTTTGAGTGGTGTATGTACTGACCATTATTATACACATTGTGTAGTATAATTTCATTTATGGGTATTCACATATTCATTGTATTACCCTTCTTCCATGGGGTGTATGTTTCGAAAGTTACCCAACTCGGTAAGGGGACCTTTCACCCTCCTCTTTTTAAAAGACTTATTTTGTTATGTCTTTTAATTCACATACTATTATATTGGGATATGTTATTTTATATCCTTATTGATGTAAATTTTATGTCCAATTGATGAGATTCCCTTTTTACCTCTCATCAACTCATTTTCTGAATTTTGTAGTGACGTCGTTAGGCTGTCGAATTTTACAAAGGGAACTTTTTAACCCAATTTTGATTTCTTTGGGTTCAACATGTAGTTATTGAATATGTCATCTTTTGAATATTTGTGAATGACCTTTTATTGTTTGACACTTAATATACAATTATATTGGGTGTATTTAAATTTTTCACAAATAATTTTGAGATTGATTTACCAGTTATTTAAGGATACCTTCTTTATAAGGGATTTCATCAAATTTGACATTTCTATTGAGACTTCATTGTTGTTATGCACCAATTCACTCTTATATGGTGTATAAAATGTCCTTTGGAATATTATATCATGAATCCACTTATTCTCATGATATTATAATGTTCTGACTAAATGTTATTCCTCAATTATTGTATTCAAGTGTCTCTAATTTTGGTAAAACCCCTTTAACCAAAATATCGCTTTAATTGTTTTAATTATTTGTTCTTATTAATATCCATGGTTTCAAAATGGTTTTAATAATTTATTTATATGGATATTAATTGTTTAAAATTTCTAAAGCTTCAAGGAGGTATGGTACTCTTTGATTCAAAATTCTCTTTATTAAATGTTTTAAATAGTTTTGGAAATGGTTTTTTTGAATGGATTCATTATTTCAATATACTAAAATTTTATATTGTGATTGAAATGTGGAAATGTTATGTTTCCTTTATGCATGTTTTATGTGATACGTTTATGTTATGGTTCTTGGGCATTGTTATAAAAATGGGTGGTTCCGTGATAAACTAAGGGCGGGTGAGCCCGATAGAGCTCTCCAATGCATTGGGTAACGTGAAGGAGTGAAACATTAAGGTTTCTATGAAGTGATTTAGGGAATATACTGTGGTGGGTATTCCAAATGTAACCAAGAGGGTTACTCCCTATGTAAGTATTTTATGAATGCCTCATGTTACCTTTTATGTCTTATGATTTCTATGATTTATTCATGATTTGATGAGGTATGTTAATGTTCCTATGTTTTATGGGTAATGTATGATTTCATTCTTATATATATATGAACTCATGTTTTATTTCCATGTTTTTTTATAACCCTTACTGAGATTCTTATGCTCATCCCATGTTTTATTGAAATATTTTTCACAGGTCAATGGAATGGTAAATGATATGATGATAGTGTCAAGGAAGTGTCAAGAAAGAATCAATGCTTTATTTTTTTAAATATGTTACTGTTGATGGGGAAAAAATGAATACTATCTTTTATGTAACCACTTTGTTTAAATTTGGAATGTAATGCAAGTTTTTTGATCTAATTCTCTAAAACTCTAAACCTGAAAAGATCCTCAATGTGTAATCTTGTAATAACTCAATATTAAGTAAGGTTTATGGTTGGGGCCTTATAGTTGGTATCAAAGGTCGGTTTAGTTAACTTTAGAGGTTAGGGTATCCTCTAAGCATAATTTACATTACCATAATGATTAGGATTACAGAAAGAGTCCTAGTTTTAGATAAAGTGAATAAGTAAGTATATCTTAGTGGTTATCATCCTCATTAGTACATGATGGTTTTGGTGATATACTCACACTGGCATTTCTGTTTTTAGTGAATGGATGGATCTAGGAGGCACCAAAGGGACAATAGGTTTGAAGGAAACTGTGGTGGTTCTCTGATTAAGAGACTAGATGAAATGGGGTATTCAATGAGGAAACTTTAGGTTGTTCTAAACCAACTATCAAGGAGTCATGATCATCCACTTGAACCTTGGTATGTTCTGTAATGCATCATGTACGAGATGACCAATCGTTGCGGAAGTTCAGGTAATAATTTTAAAGGTAACCATTAGGGTTTATATGATCCTAACTTTTGAGGTAATTATGGGTTATTATATGTTATGATGGAAAATGAAATGAATGAGAAAAAATTGAGGTTAAAATATTTTATGATTATTTTTTTGAAGATTTTATCTCATTTTGGGGAATGTTTTAAGAATTATATAGTTTTGGAAAAAGGACAACACGCAGACCGTTTGACAACCCGTCACGTCAGACAAAGCTACGGGAATCGAACTGACAACCAATGTGTGACTGGTATTTATTGCCTACCACTGGACTATGTCAAGTCCCTAGTTAGTTTGACTGAATCCTTTTAGTTAGATGATTTAATGAATTAAGAGTATTTTGATTTTGGGTTATCTATGGAAATTTATTAACCTATCATGGAGGATATGTGATTAGGTTAATTACTTTTCAATACGAGACATTAAGAGCAACTAATGTTGTTTGGAGATAACTCTTACGATTTAACTTGGAAGACTATGTGACTAAATCTTTCAAATATTTGGGTTTCAATATTAGTTTGGTTTACTTTGAATAATTTTATGGACAAATTTTTTATTGGATGGTCCTCGTTGAACTTTGGGTTTTTTTAGACAAATCATGAAGATTAAGAATAGATTTTCTTTTTATAAAGGATTATACTTCTGTGGATTATCTGATCTTGTAATAACCTTTTTTGTTTTGGTTTTGGTTAAAGTCAAAATACATGGGGATTATATAGTTCTATTTTGTGGACTAGGTGATCCTCTAGAAGTTGATTATTGTACTCTTAATTTGAACAAGTCTTCCTAAATACTCGTCTTCTGGGGAAAGTATGAGTTTGTTTAAGAAATCTAGTAAAAGTTGAAAGTCAACATGAAAAGTATTTATGTTTCCTTAAGATCAAAAATAAATTCCTCAATGAAGAGTAACTTAAAACAAAAATTTTGTCTGTTAACTTTTCCTTCTGGGGAATCGAATATCGTTTAACCCATCACAAGTTTGTTATTTTCTTATGGTTAACTTTCTTGTAGACATGTTTAATATCACTCTCCATCAGAACATGACCCTTTGTTTTTTCCTCCATGTACATTTTTTCATACATTGAATCCTAGTATAGGTTAACTCGGGTGACCTTTGTACTTATCTTTCTTTATTTTAAAGTGATTGTTTTACTGACTCTTGTTCCGATGTGGGATTTTCAATGAAGTTTCCAAGCCCAATTTTAAAAATTGCGAGGACACAATTACCAAAAGGGGGAAGGATGTAACACCCCAGGTAAATAAATAATATGACATTTTCATATTTATCCATTTTTTTGAATAAAATATTAATATTACTTTAAAGGGGACGCTATGCACGATGGCGTACCCAATACGCAACAATGAGTTTCTTGGGAATCTTATGTTGCACTCTAATAATAAAATAATATTATTTTAAATGGTAGTTAACGCCTAGCCATTGTAATGGCGGGAATGAACAGAACTAACTAAAAAATGATTATATATGTTTTTCAAATATTTTTACTCTTTACAATAAATGTTATAGGATTAAAAATGCGAATGAATCCAATTTTAAGCGTAAACTTTCCAATATTCTTTAAAAGGTCGATTAACCGCTTTTTGATGGAGAACCCCTTTCAAATCCACATATTGACAATTTTATGTGTTATATTTGAAAAAATAAAATTCTTCTTTATAATAGGGACATCAAAATTTACTTTGGTAAAATTTTTTTATTCTTCCGAAAAAGTTCAATTTTTAATGAATAGTAGATAATGTTGTATTTTAATTCAAAACCTATTTTCAATCTAATTTATTTATATGATTAGATTATCTTTTTAATTGGACTTAAAGTGAAATTAGAATATATTTTTACCATTTAATCCAATAGTGGTTGTTGGAATTAATTTCACTTTGAAATCGGTCTTAAACTACCGTTAATCTTTTGATATATTTTGTTTCATAAAAACACGCTATTTGTTTTGACAAAGGGAATTAATTATTAAAATAATTATTGAAACTTATAGCTTTTGAATTTTTAAAATAGACATCATTGTTTAATTCGGAATATCAAATATAGATTAGGGTGAATTTTTGGTAATTTTCGGAAAAGCTTCAATTTTTGATGAATAGTGAAACCACTAAGTGGTCCTTATAAAAACTGATTTTCAGTTTAAATGTAATTTTGAAACCTTTTTGTTTTGAATTTCAAAAATCCAACATACATGGTTGTCATTAAGAAGTAAAATGTGGTTCAGTGGGATTAAAATAATTTTTTGGTGAATAGCAACTTATTAAGTTTTTAATCGCAATTAGAGGTAATTAGCGTAGATTAAGGTAAGAATAATGTTTTAATAAAATGAAATGACCTAGTCACATGTCCTACCCTCATTGGATGTGTCATGTCCGACAATGAAAATCCATGGGTCAACTTGGGGACCCCATGGAGCCACTTTGGTTGGAAAATTACATAAATACCTTTTTATTTAATGTTAAAGTAAAAATGAAACAAACATGAGATGTTTTACTAAAAAAAATTTACATGGGGTTATAAAAGTCATAATTTTGACTATAAATATTAATTGGAAATATAAAAAGATTTACTACATCATAGTAGTTTTTTTATAATATTTAGACATTAAATAAATTAAACTATTTAGGACATCATGATGATGCAGCGATGACCTCAATATTTAACGATATAAATAAAATGGAAAGATAATGTAATATCTAAGACCTACACATGTCCAAAAACTATTGTATGGGTGGATTTAGAACCCTTATCACCTTATCTTCAAAAAAAATCAATGTGGGACCATTAAAATCCGAAACTCGTTCTAAAATAAGGTAACATTTCTTTACTTTCCAAGAGTGCCCCTCCTCTCCTCTTATAAAAGGCCCCCACGTCTACCTCCTCACCCACACCTCTAAAGCCTTTGGCTCAGACACCCCATGCCCATTTCATCTCTCCACATTCCTCTTTAACTCCTTGAAGCTGCACTTTTGGCATAATCCTTTCCAAGGATGCCTTTGAGCTCAAATAAAAGGAGGTTACTCGATTTAAAGGTAATGTCTTCACTTGTGTCCTTTTGTATTATTTTGCTTCTCCAACCCCCTAAAATATTTTTATTCATTTATTTTGAAACAAATCCAGTATCTTCAATATACTAGTATTTTTTTTTATAAAAAGGATTCGAGATACACTTATACACACCTACATCTAATAGCCGAAGAACATATTGTTTCCGTGGATGGTGAATTTCTGCCTCCCGAAACGATGATTGTTCAACATTCTTTAACACCTTCAAATGAGGCCATTAAGATGGAACTATATTTATATATGATATATAATATGTTTATGGTTTTCTTTAATCTTCTGTATTTTTCATTTATGGAAGACCTTTATGGTTTCCATTATGGGTAAATGTGATATCTTCATTTTAGGAATTGTAGACCACCGCCCCCTCAAAGTGATTTGATTCGTTAATGCCATATGTGGGATGTATAAAGGATGTAATTAATGGTATTATATATTTTATCCTACTGGAATTATAATATACCTTTATATATTTATTATTTAATTCAATTTAATACAAAAAAAAAGAAATGAAAGTAGCGTTTATGCGTACGTACGGCTTACCGTCTCCATTAACGATATATTTCATTTCATATCTCCAAATGTTATGTAATATTATAATTACATATATATAATGGATATATATGTAATATATTATATCTAAATTACTGGTATAATTTTGGAATTATAATATATATATCTCTCATTTTGTTTTAATTCCATTAATATGGCAAAAAAATGAAAGTAGCATTCATGCGTACGTACGACCTACCATATCCATGAACAGTGCTTTTAATTTTTTATCTCCAAATGCTATGGAATAGTATAAAATGAATATATACTTGATATATATGATATTTAAAACACAAATACTATTCTGGAGATGATTTACCTATAACTACATGGAAAATTATTTTCCAACAAGTTCAATTTTTACTCATGTACTGAACATCGACAAAAACGTCTGATACGAACTCACTTTATTAACCAATTATTATAACATTATAATATGTGATATGAACTTAATAATAATATTTAAAGGAGGTCCTTGAAAAATTATAAATTGACCATATTTTATTATTCATGAGATTAAAGAACGATCGAGTCAGGTCGGACACGAAGTAAGGGATCCTACTCCTCTCTTTCTTTTTAAGTTCACCCTTTTATGTCATTCCTTTTAAGCTCATATTTCTTGTGATTGGGATGTTCCTTTATATTAATATTACTGTAATTTTTATGTTCAATGATTCGAGACCCTATTTCCTCTCATCTTTCCATTTTGGAAGTTTTAAGTGGCACCGTTAGGCTGCCGAGTTTTCGTAAGGGATTTTTCATCTCACTTTTATTCCTGTGAGATTTATGCTACATTTGCCACAATTTCCTTTGAGTGGTGTATGTACTGACCATTATTATACACTTTTTGTAGTATAAATTCATTTATTGGTATTCACATCTTCATTGTATGACCCTTATTCCATGGGGTGTAGATTTCAAAAGTTACCCAACTCGGTAAGGGGACCTTTCACCCTCCTCTTTTTAAAAGACTTCTTTTGTTATGTCTTTTAATTCACATACTATTATGTTGGGATATGTCCTTTTATATCATTATTGATTTAAATTTTATGTCCAAGTGATGAGATGCCCTTTTTATCTCACATCAACTCATTTTCTCAATTTTGAAGTAACGCTGTTACGCTGTCGAATTTTACGAAGGGAACTTTTTATCCCAATTTCGATTTCTTTGGGTTCAACATGTAGTTATTGAATATGCATTATTTTGAATATGTGTGAATGAAATTTTATTGTTTTACACTTAATATCTACTTATATTGGGTGTATTTATATTTTTCACACATAATTTTGAGATTTATTTATCCTTAATTTAAGGATACCTTCTTTATAAGGGATTTCATCACATTTACCATTTCTATTGAGACTTCATTATTGTTATGCACCAAATCACTCTTATATGGTGTATATACTGTCCTTTGGAAAATTATATCATTAATCCATTTATTATCATGATATTATAATGTTCTGACTAAATTTTATTCCTCAATTATTGTATTCAAGTATCTCTAATTTTGGTAAATCCCCATTAACCAAAATATCGCTTTAAATGTTTTAATTATTTGTTCTTATTAATATCCATGGTTTCAAAATGGTATTAAGTATTTATTTATATGGATATTAATGGTTTAAAATTTTAAAATCATCAAGGTGGTATGGGACACTTTGATTCAAAAATCACTTTATTTAATGATTTAAATAGTTTTGGAAATGGTTTCTTTTTGAATGGATTCATTATTTCAATATACTAAAATGTTATATTCTGATTGAAATGTGGAAATGTTATGTTTCCTTTATGCATGTTTTATGTGATACGTTTATGTTATGGTTCTTGGGAATTGTTATGAAAACGGGTGGTTCCGTGATAAATTAAGGGCGGGTGAGCCCGATATAGCTCTCTAATGCATTGGGTAACGTGAAAGAGTGAAACATTAAGGTTTCTCCGAAGATATTTAGGGAATATACTATGGTGGGTATTCCCAACGTAACCAAGAGGGTTGCTCCCTATGTAAGAATGTTATGAATGCCTCATGTTACCTTTTATGTCTTATGATTTCTATGATTTATTCATGATTTGATGAGGTATGTCAAAGTTCCTATGTTTTATGGGTAAAGTATGATTTCATTCTTATGTATATATGAACTCATGATTCCTTTCCATATTTTTTTATAACCCATATTGAGCTTGTTATGCTCATCCCAAGTTTTTTTTGAAATGATTATTACAGGTCATGTGCAAGGTACATAATATGATGATTGTGTCATGGAAGTGTCATGAAATAATCCATGCTTTATTTTTTAAAATATGTTTCCATTGATGGGAAAAAATGAATACTATCTTTTATGTAACAACTTTGTTTAAATGTGGAATGTAATGAAAGTTTTATGATCTAATTCTATAAAACTCTAAACCTGAAAAGATCCCCAATGTGTAATCTTGTAATAACTCAAGATTAAGTAAGGTTTAAGGATGGGGCCTTATAGGTAATGGGTCATATATCTACTTACTAAGTGAAACCCTCGTATTGTACTAGGGTATGAGTGCTGTGCTTATAGATTATGTCCCCTCAGCTCTACGGTATAGTGGTGAGCCATGGCTCAACATGGATGCATCAAAAAAAATATTCTTGAGATATTTGGAATTATTGATGGACCGTTAGGGTAGATGGAAGACTCTTTTCCCAAGTTGGGCTATGTGATAGAGGTCCCTGCTCTCTCTCATTATGGTTTCTTTTTTCAACACACTCACACACAGATACACATATGTATCCTTGCTGTTATATTTCAATTCCCTCATTATATGGTTTGAGCAATCTATTCCTATCGCATATCATACATCTCCTCCTTTATCTTTTAGTGACTCATACTAGGTATGTTTGTAATCACCCATCAATGGGTTTTGTTCACATGTTTCATGTATTATCTACAAAATGAAATGTTTTTAGATAATTATAGAGGACAAGAATGATACCCTACAACATTAAACTTTGTAATGTAGTCAAGGGTTAGAGATATTGAGGGTAATTTTATCACCACGATTTTTTTCCATTTTTTCAGGTTGAGACACATTTCAAGTTGGGCTTGTACTATTTCCTATTATTTTAAGATTACATCGTTGTACTGTTGTAGTTCCTATAAGTTCTAAATTCATGGATTATTCATTATATGTGACTTCTTTAATTATTATTCCTCTTTACCTATATGGAGATGGTTGGGTTCATGTGTACATGTACACTACTCTAATGCCTCTCAATTTTGTTATGCCTTTATGCACCTGTCATTAGCCCTTTTCCAGTAGAAGGAATCATGTGGTAATTCCAGCTTAACCATCCAACAGACATGCGGTCCCTCATGGGTTTGGTTATGATACAACATCATATCCCACTATGATCCTTTTATATGGAAACCTTATTAGAAATGACATATGTAATAAATTTCTTCATAACATGGAGAAGGAAAACATATAAAAGGATGAGATCATGTACTCATTAAGGGTGAACAAGGGATTTATGTATAAATAACATGCACATAATGGTATGAAAACATAGGAATAACATTTGAAACCCAACCCTATATTCCAATGATCGTATTATTGAGTCACATAATAAATATTGTTTGTTGATGTGAAAATAAACCTATGTAAATCAGAGAACATGATACTGGATAGCATAAAATGGGAATAAGAAAAGGAATTGTGGAATACACATAAGAATAGAGGATAAATTATATAGTAGTCAAGCCTCACAACCAAGGCTATCATAGTATAACAGGTTCACTCCCAATACTATAATAGTATTATGGTTTCAATACTAAGACCATCGTAGTAGATAAAGACCCTTACTAAACAATATTCACTCCCTTTTCCCATCCTATAAATCTGATCAGAAATTAATATTTACCCAATGCATTGGAGACATTTTTATAGTGATAAACATATTTATGAGTTTTAAGAAATCATAATACATTCATCATATCAAAATTAATAAAAAAAGGTTTCATAGACATTTCATCACATCATAAATTATAAAAAATATAGGAATTTTATAATCATTACACCATTTCATCGTATCATAGCCCATAAAAAATAGGATTTAGATTGAATTTTATTATGTTATAACCCATCGATGGGATAATTATTTCATAAATATTTGTTCTTAATAAAAATAAAACATTCATATAATGAAAAATAATCTTATCGTTGGATAAAATCCACATTAATGTCTATGTAATATTAAGGAATGTGATCATATATGGAAAATAATTTTAAATGATCATTTAATAAATTTCATGATGAAAATATACATTTATCTTTAAAAAAACTTTTAACTGATAAAAAATTTTCATAATATTTTGATTTGAAATTTAATTTGTAAAATTTATAAAAAAATATTTGAAGAAAATATGTTCATAATGGGGAAATGTTCAATTCATGACGTACACAACCAAACTAAGATCCCATCTACATTATCAATAGAATCCAGAATGACGTCTTTTGGAAGAGGAATTGATGATTTCGTTCAAAAAAATTATAATTATTCAATAATGCAGAAAATTTTATTTAAAAAAAATTGAAGAATAATAAATCATATTTTAATTTTTTTTTAAACATTCATTTAGAAGTAAATAGATTTTGACTAAACAGAAAAATAAATACATATTTTAATAAAATAATTCTCTTATCCAGCTTATGTACTAAATTGTTGGAAAATGTAAATTTAGATGAAAAGATCATCAATAACTAGAGGATTATAATATTTATGTTATTATTTAGGTAGAAATCTCAATATTTTATCATTGGAAACATAGTTATAAACAATCCTAATAAATATTGTGATTTAAAATAAAAGCACCACCACTATGATATAATTGAATCACATGCCCAATAAAGAAATAACATGAAATGGAATGTAAAATTCCATCTGAATAAATACAAGATATTGAATTTCAAATAGGTGTTATATAAATCATGCTATGGAATATAGGTTCTTATCATAACACACGTCTCTAAGAATGAAAATTAAGATTAAAATATCTTACCATAAGTATGTACTTCCTTTATACATTTTCAAACCTCTAGTATCATAATTAGTAGTTTATTATAAATCTGTGAGGAAAAATATATTTTATATATTCCATGTAACATATTATTATCTTATGAATTTTTTTTTCTATTTATTAAAAATACCATGTTAATGTTTTGTTTCTGTGATAACCTCTTTGTATTTGGTATATGGTTTGATTTTCTATTTTTGATATTATTAAAATGATCATCGTTCCATAATCACCTGAATTTTATCCATTTTATAAATTACATATATATTAATTATATAGGTTTTTTACAATAATCAATAAAATATTGAGATAGAAAATAAAATACACTGTTCATGGAGATGGTAGGTCGTACATACGAAAGATTATTGATTAAATATTCTAAATATATTGAAATAAAGAATGTTAAATGGTAAATTATAATTAATGAATCATTATATATATATATATAACATATGTTATTTATATCCATAGTTATAGAAATATATGGAAATCATGAATGAATCACATCGATTCACGAGGTGGGAGTCTGTCTTACGCACGTGCAACATTCTAGTATTCCCAAAAAATGGAAAGCAAGAAAGTATTTGAGATTTAGTAATTTTATAGGTATAATAATATCACTTAAATCATATATTAAGAATAAATTAATCCTTATCTACAAACGATAGATATGGTAATGGAAAAAGTAATGACATTGGTTTGATAGGTGCTAGCACATTTTCCACATAAATGATGATTTTATAACCCCTTTGATTGAAGTGGGGATGGTTTTTTTATGGAATTTAAATAAATAAATCTATTTTTGTTAAATATACTTATTTTATTATACAATAATATATCGTAAGAATTTTTGGAGGTAATAGACTAAATAAATCAAAAATTATTGTTGATGAGTGTTATCTCTTCTATGGATATCCTCTTTAGGCTTGCACTAAAATCCTTCATAAGTGGTCTATATGTCTAAAATAAGGGTTCTAGGATGAGAGGAAGGTTTTTGGGTTGTTATTTGTGTAGGTATTGGTGGAACATGATTTTTTTTTGGATTAAATAATAGAGGAGAGAGAGTGTCATTTTATAAGTACATTGAGTGGCACACATGTAATTGTTTGAAAATTTAGAGTGTAACCACGTTTTTTAAAAGACCATTTATTAAAAAATTGATCTATTTAGAATATTATACATTATAAGGGAGACATATATCCGCAAAATATATTTAATACATGTGTATAGGTTCTTTTAACCCTTGTTTTTATTAACCCCTGGGTAAACAAAATTTTACATTATCCATGGAAAATATTTTTTTATTATTTTAAAAATAATTATTGGTAAAAAATTAAGTTGAAATTATTTGAAAAAAAAAATTATTATTATTCTAAATGTGGAATATAATTTTCCGAAATCAATTCACAAATTTGGGAAATTTTAATTGAAAACTAATCTATGTGATATGATGAAAAATCTAGTTTTCAAAGAGAAAATGTCCATATGTTTTCCATTTTTTCGTATCAAAATTGAATATGAAATTTATTTCAACAAACTAAATTTGATTAATGGATTTATAATAGTCTTTTTTCATAAAAAAAATTAAAATATTATTTATCTTTGTAAATAAAAATAACGTAAATGAAAATATTCCATTAAAATTCATTATTTCTCTCAAAAAATAAAAAACTGAATCTTTTAAAAATATATCTAAAAAATGAATCCCAATATAATTTTTACAGGATTATTCCAAAAATTATATTTATTTTATCAAATTAATTTTCTAATTTTGAGTGAAAATAATTTTATTAATGTATCGAAATTTAAATAAAAAATTGTTTATAGAAAATATTCTTTAAGAAAACATATTAATACATTATTAAAAAATCAGGATTTTATTATCAATATTTCTCCATTATATAAAATAATTATAAAAATTATTTAAAAAGTATTTTTACTACTCATATTTCTATGATTAAAGACTATGTTATGATGGTCACATTAAATAACTATATTAATAATATATCATGGTATTGTTAAAATTGAGTGTCCTGTGTAATGAAAGTGAGACTAAGTGTTCCGTGTAATGAAATATTAGATCAGTATTATGAGAAATAGAAGATCAAATATATGTTTTTTAATTAAATATAAAATTATTATTTTCTATAATGAAAATATACGAAATTTTAAAATTATTTTAAAGTATAAATTTGAAACCAAATATCTAGGGGTAACAAATTTTGAGGGTGAAATTAATATGAAGGGGGTTGAATGTTAAAACTTTTGATTTTGTGTTATATTTTCCTTTTAAATGAAAATTTTCTTTTAGATACCTTTCATTACACAGATAGGTAATTTTATCTTACATTACATGCTTCCTTGAGTTTAAATGAAACATGACATAATATAAATATATTAGTATTTAATATTACATTTATCACCTACCCATTAGAATGAAGAGTTTGAATATGATTAACTGAATTATAAAAATATATGTTTAAAAAATTTATATATAATTAATTCAATGGTAAAAAGTTAATAAAATGTTAATATAATAATTATTTGAAAATAATGGAATTATTTTTCAGAAAAAACTATTTTTATGGAAAAAATATATTTTACATCATAAATTAATCAAAACTATTTTGGTTTATGGTTTTCATGAATTTTATATATAATAAATTCAATAAATATATTATCATTCATCTTGTTTGTTTTGTAGAGAAGAGATAATATTAAATCCAATTTTATGCCTATAATTATATTTTTCTAAAACAGAGATTTATCACCTTTTTCACCCTTATATTAATTTCATTAAGAAAATTGTATAAACATTATATGGAATAATAAAATTTTTTTTTTAAGATTCATATCATTAGTAGAATATGGTGATTTTTTTAGAATTTTCTGATTGGTTTTTTATGAAGAGTGAACCGTTAAAAATTTATTTGAAAACAATATTTTTGTTTAAATTATTTATAGAGGTTAATTTTATATTAAATTAATTCTATGGTATACTTATTTCAATTATATTTATATTAATTTAATTTATATAATTATTAGAAATTTAATATTGAAATTGGATATTAAAACTTTGTATATTTTTGAACATTTTTTTTGAAATCTCACATTCTCATCACACCTACAAGATTAATTTAAAATAAAAAATTTCCACTTATGGGAATTAAATTTAAAAAAATGTATTAAATATTGGTAATGATAAGAATTTATATTATTAAATATTTCTAACTGCATTTTTGAAAAAATTTAATTATAAATATATTAAAACTTAATTACCATGATTAAGGTAAAATGGATTTATAAGGGAATAGACTAAAAATATATGGTTTAAATTGACATAAAAACTTGCATAAAATATTCTTTCTAGACATATTTTGACAAGATAATTTATATGTCTCTATAATACTCTATATTTTAGCCTTGTGGAATGAGAGAAACATGTGAACATATTTTTTTTCCAAATACTACAAGTGTGATACACACCTCACTTATAAATGGCGACCCGTATTCCTATCTTATTAATACATTAAAATAATTCTGGTTTAGCCAATACCTAACTAGATAACATAAAAAATTCATTCTACTATACCTATAAGAAATATAATTCCAATAAATCCATTCTGTTATGGTTTTTGGTGCAAACGAAATAAGGTTACCAGAAGATTATGTGAAATAATTCAACAAGAATTATAATTTTATGTCATCCTATGCATCCTATAATTCTCATTTAGCCATGATGATATAAAATCCTATGTATCTCAAATATACTAATATGTTCTTATGTTGATTAATTTGCCTAAAAAATTATCTATATCTATCAAAATGGTTATGAAGTCATCATTCATGTGTTTGGCGGACTACAGCCTCACGAACCGATGTCATTTGTTTTTCCATTACCACCTCTCATGGGTTTGTATGATGATAGATATTATTTTTATATATTATAATTATAACAAAAATCTATTTTTTAATTATATATATATATATTTATTTATTTCTATTCCCTTAGGTATACGATAATAACGCAGAAGTCACTACAATAAAACAGGGAAAAAGAAGTTCCTCGTTTTATCAGCACAAAGAAAAAAGTGCTTATGAAGGGGCATCCTTTATCAGTGCTACATAAAAGAACTGATATATATATCCTTGATAAACACTAAGAAAAGTGCTAATAAAAGGTACACCTTTATCAATTCTTTTTAGAACTGATAAAGAATTCCTTTATCATCACTATTTTTAGCACCAACAAAAGTTTTTTATAATTTATATTCAAAAAAAATGTGCGTATTGATACATTAACTAAAAAATGGAAGTATACAATTAATATATATTTTTTAATAATTGAATAATATATATACATATATTTGAATAATTATAAGAATATAATAAATTCCATTAAATGGTAAATATATTAATTATATTAATTATATTTATTTGATTTATTCTTTTATTTTATTTATCATATTTTTATATTTAATATAATTATTTAATATAATTATTATATATAAATACTTTTTTAAATATATATATTTATTTTAGATATTAAATATATATATATATATATATTTAAATAAATTTTTTCAATAAATATATTGATCATGTGTGCATATGTTTGGTATCATAATGTACATTTATACATTATATCTTTTATTATTATTATTATTATTCATTGATGGTTCATTTTTATTATATATATTTACTAGGTATGTGATTAATTTATGTTTCCCATACATACTATTATGTTCTCAAAAATACTTATAAAAATACATTAAATATATTTAAATAATAAATATATTTTTTATATTTATAATTATTAAATTTTAATTATATATAAATACTTTTTAATTATATTTATTTGTAAATATATATATATATATAATAAGAATAAAATTAAAATAAATACATATATTATAAATACATATATTTATATTTATAATTATATACAAATATTTATATTATATTTATTTATAAATATAATTATAACTACAAATAAAAATATATATGTAGATAATTAAAAAATTATAATGAATATATATATTATACTATATATAAAGTTATGTTAAAATTAAATGAACATATTTATAAATACATACAAAAAGTTATAATTATAATTCATAAATAAATAGAGATATATTTAAATAATCATGAAAATAAAATAAATATATTAATTATATACATTTTTATACAAATATTTTTAAATATATACAAATAGTTTTAAATATAATTCTAAATAAATTTAGATATACTTAAATATTTACAAATTATAAAAAATATATTTATATATATTTATGAAATTATTAAAATACTTTTCATATTTTTATATTTATTTAAACATATTTATATATATATACTTATAATTACAACAATGAATAAATATTTAATTATAATATTTTTAAATTACATATAAATATATATTTAGTTATTTTTTATAAACATAAATAAATATATAATTATTTAAATAAATATTAATTTATGAAAAATATATTAATTATTCCCATATATAATGTTAAATACAATTAAATAAATATGTAGAAATATTGATAAATAAATAAAAATATCTATATTTATAGTTATAATAAATACATATATATTTAAATAATTATAAAATTCTAATATATATATTAAATATATATATATTAGTAAAATTATATATATTATAAATATTAATTTATTATAATTTTAATATTATTTAAATAAATGTACATATATTTATATATTCATTTATAATTATAATTATAAATAAATATATTCATATAATAAATAAATATATAATCATATAAATACTTATAAAATTTAAAAAAAAATAGTTGTATATAACTATAATCTTATAAATATATATAATTAATATATTTATTACATATAATATATTATTATAAATATAATAAGTATATTTCTTATAATTTTATAATTATTTAAATTATAATTTTATAAATATAACTATATTAATATAAATAAATTATTAACATAATATCTTTATCAGTTCTTTTTAAACAGTGATAAAGGTGTGTTTTATATGCGCTTTTTATTTTAGCACGGATAAAATATACCTTTATCATAGCTTTTTGGCCAGCACTGATAAAAGGTTCACCGGGTGTTATAAAAAACCCCTAATGGGCTCCTTTATTCTTGCACCCCTCTTGCTCACATGGAAGACGACCCATGTGTCGCGACTCCTCCTCCTCCTCCTCTCCCACTGCTTCTCCTCGACTATGAACCACACCTCCATCATGCGTCGTAACCTCCACTATGTGTCACACCACCATGAATCTCCACTACCAGTCGACGTGTGTCTCCTCTACTAGCAATGTGAACCAGTCGTCATGTGCCTCCCCTCAGCCGCACACCACACCTCTATTGTGCGCCTCACCACTACTATGCACATCTCCTCTACCAGTGTGCTTCTCATATTTTTTCATCTATTTCTTCATTTTTGAGGGTAATTATATTTTGATATTGATGGTATACTTTGAATTGTATGGTCTAAACTCCCTGTTGAAAATTGTGGTTATTGGTGGTCCTAGTTTGTGCAATAAATGAATTGCATGTTGGTTGGTGTTTCTCATCATATTTTTTTGTGGATTTTGTGTGACTCAGTTATGAATTTGAAGTGTGATGCAACTAGATCATAGTGAAATTGTTTTTTTAATGTAGAGGATTTATGTTGTTAGGGGTTGAGTAGTATCTCACTTGACATATTTGTGTGTTTTCCATTAATGTTGACTTGTTTTAGCATCAATTTTTCTTGGGTGAGGAAGGTGTTTCTTTGTAACTCCCTTGTAAAATATATCATAAATTTCTTAGTTATTTTTAAATAATTATTTATGAAATTATAATCCTATGTTATAAATATTTTTGGTTTCAATATGCTTGAAAATATTATATTGAGTTGGAATAAAATTATGTCACATGTGAAGTGTCTTATAAAAGGAAACAATGGATTTTTTAGTTGAATATAAATATTTTGACTGTTTGTTCATAATTTATTCCTTAAAGTAAATATTAAATATTTTAAAGTCATTTTTTTCATAATTAATGGAATTAATCTTCAACCTATTTAAAGAGTATTGAGACACATAACTCTCATATCAGAGAAAGATGTTTTTAAAAGGATATTAAAGTTTTACAGAAGAGTTCTTAGTAAATATTTTCTTCAGAAGTTAATGGGATTTTTATTTTAAAATTTTATATATAGAATATGTTTGGGATTCCAAATAATATTTCTATAACATTTTGATTAAGGGGTTTTTGGTGGAAATTAAAATTTTTTTCTCAAATGGGGCGATAATGGATTGGCGGTTCAAGAACATTTGTAAAATACTAGTTCGTAATTTAAACGATGTTATTTTACAAATACGAGAGACACTCAATTGAACTCCATTCATTTATTGTTCCTATTGTGACTCGTGACCCCATAGGGATTATTTATATTCTTATTCTTATTCTAAATCATATAAAATAATGTGAAAGGGTTTGTTTGCTGTGAGCGTGTAGAAGGTGGGGTGATGTAAATTTTCAAATTATTCAAATTATATTAAGGTGGTGATCTATTATTTTTATTGGTTTCTCACCTACAATATTGTAATATCATGGGTTTCTAATGAGACTCGCAGGGATCCATATATGTTAAATATCTAGTGTGGATTTTACTACCTAGTGTAAGGACCGAGAATGATTGAGTGAGTTTCTGAGATGTTTTATTGTCCAAAGAATATACTGGAAGGGACTAGGGTTTCTTTTCATCCCATGATTGTGATAGATCCTAGTGAGATCAATAGGATTATTTGGATTTGAAAAGATAAATAGTATCGACATTACTTCCTCATCTCTAGGTTAGTATCCAAATACATGGGTCATAAGAATTTTCACATGATAGTTACATCATTCTTAGGACACTTTAAGGGATTTCTTTTCTTGGTTGGATGGTATTACCCTGGTTTTTTTGATTAAATGGCACCATCATTTGGTTTTATTTTGGATTATGTTTCCATACAACAATAGTTATTATGTATGATCATTGGTTCACATCGAGTGTGTAATTTCTTACATAAAAATAGGTTGACTTAAATGGTTAATAAATTTATTTCAAATTGAATAAATTTGGTTATTTGATAAATGTGTTTTATGAAAATGGCTTTACATTATAGTTCTTAATGATGTATATTTATTCATAATATTTCAAAAAAAGTGGGATAAAATGTGATTTGACATGTCTTATATGGGTTTAAAGGACGTAATTCAATTTTTTGATATTTAATTTCAATTTTCAGTCATCCTTGATTTATATTATAAAATGTGTGGTGGTTTAAAAATAAGTAAGATTATTGTTTTTACAAATGTTTTATAATTCATTTAAAAATATAGTTTATACCTTATGTTGAATCTAGAAATTTATGAATTATATAATGATTGTATTAAAATATAATTATTTATGAGATCATTCAGTTAATTTTTAGCTCACTCCCAACATATGAACTTGTTGACAAGAGTGTATGATGCTCTTATATCTCTTTTTTTCAGTGTCGTATTTTGTTTTCTCTTGATTCTCATATTGGTACATGGTAGGACGATGTGATGTGACGATTTACCAGGGGTCACAAATTTTTATGTTGGAGTTATTTGGGTTTTTATTCACTTTTGAAATTCCTTTTATTATTTTTAGTAATAATGAGTTATTATTTTTAAAGGAATCAAGTGACAAGCCTGGGGTGGGTTCTTAATCACTACCCTTTGTAACTATGATTATGTTTCCATAGGATAGTTATACACTATACATTGATAGTCTGGATAAATCATGGTTGTAGATAAGACATTATGTGAGATGGTGGAGGAATATAAGATGATATTTGAATTATATAATATAGGGATGATCTACTAACTTTGAATATCCATATACGATAATACCATTGAAATAGGCATGGAAGTATATGATATCGTACCTATGTTTTCCATATCAATATGGGTATTTTGAAGTTAATTAGTAATCATTCGATGATTTTATGGGATATTGATGAAAACACCAATCTTAACCATAAATGAACATGGTAATGAGTATGGATTATTTTGGGATGTGTAAAGAATTAGGATCTGAATAGTTTCTTTCCATGATTATCATGTGGTTTACCATGGGTCTATAAAATTAAGAACATATAAGTGAAAATTCACAAAACATTTCCGAGATTTGGAAATAGTGGTTCCTTGCAGGAGGTGTTAGGGGAATACCCTAAAAAAAGTGTTTGAAAAATGTGTTCAACATAAATTTTATTGGTTTTAGATAAATTTAAAATTATTTAAACACATTGCATGGACATATGTTTCATGAGAAGTGTTTTTAAACTCACCTGAATGGATTTCATAAAGGGGTGTGAATTTTTTAAAAGCTTATTTAATACAAGATTCATTTTAATAGGGAGTGTGTGATGTTTTAATTGAAAAATTATAAAATATAGCGGCTTGTCACTCATTTAAAATGATTAAAATTATTTGGTCATGAAGATTCCATCAGTGCATTATAAAAAAAGAATTGGGGTTTTGAAAAAGAGTGTTTGAAACTAATTTCTTTATTTGAAAAAGGGTGTGTTATTTTAATGATGAATTTCTATAAATGGTTTTTTAATGTGATTTTAATTTCTATTTTATAAATAGTTTTCAATGGATACATAAAGTCTACAAATTTTTTTTCCTTGGTTAATTTTTATATCAATGTTTTCTCTATTTATATTGTTAAATATTAATATCACCAAATAAAATAGGACAGATATGATTAATGACTGGATGAATGACAATAATTTGATATAAGAGTACGAAGATGGATTAAAATACTACTTTAATATTGAAACAGATCATGTATATGACCCTTCTCAAATCCTTTATCTGTGTTTACACTGTTTTTATTCAAGAATAGTTATTATAGAGGAGTTGGAAGAACCCTTGATCTATCATTGAATAGTTTGATGTTAAAAATGTCGGAATAAACACGAGGAAAAAAGAATATTGCAAGTTGTTGGGATGATAGTGCATTTTATGGATCATCTGATATGATTACAAGTGTGAATAATGAAGAAGACTATAACACAGACATTATTACTTATGTGAATGTTGATTAAGATTGTATTGTGGAAATGAAAAGGATAATTGAAGATGATCATTATGATTTCCTAAAATTGTTTGAGGAGATAAAGCATTGTGAAAAGAAACATTTTTATACTGGTTCCACTAAATATATAGAATTTTCATCCATACTGATGTTGTATAATTTGAAATTAGGCAATAGTTGGAGTGATGAAAGTTTTATTGAATTACTTTCCTCTTAAATGGCATGATACCAGAAGACAATGAGCTCTCGAGACGGACATACAAATCCAAACAAATTCTATGTTCGATGGGTACGATCTATGAATGAATACTCGTCTTCTCAAATGACTATATACACTTTCTCACGGACCTAAAGTCACATAGAAAATGCAAAAATTTTGTTGCTTCTCGATACATGAAAGTTTAATCTGGTCCTATGAAATTTTTATAGTACCTTCCAATCACTATAAGGATTAGGTTTCTATATAGAATTGAGGAGACCGTAGGGAATCTAATTTGGAATGTAGAATGTAGAAAATAGATGGTAAACTACATCACTCGGTAGAATCTCCTCAGTGTAATAGAATGGATTATGAGACTCAAGATTTTGGAAACGGGCCGAGAAACCATGGTCTTGTGTTATATAAAAATGGATTGAATCCTTTTGGTTTTCAATATTGTACTCACAATTCATGTATCATTATGTGGGAAAATTAAAACTTCAACTACGGGTTATCATTCAACAAAAACACATCATGTTATCTATGCTTATATCAGGACTGAAATAACCAGGTAATGATATTGGTGTTTATACGGCTCCACTGATTTAGAGATAGAAATTATTGTGGGATTTAGGTGATACATTGTACGATGCTTATAAAAATAAATATTTTATGCTGAGGGCCATTTTGTACGGGATGATAAATTAACATCCTTCTTATGAAAATATTTCAGGATATAGTATTAATGGAAGTTATGAGTTTCTCATCTGTGAACAAGTTACACAGTCAAGTAGGTTGAAATATTCTCTTAAAACCATGTTTTTAGGACACTACAAATATGTACCCCGATAACATAAGTTGAAATCTTCGATGAAATGATTCTATATAATTTTATAAGAAAAAAATAGTGTCTTCAATAACTGGTGATCAACAATTTCATAAATTAAATGATTTGGACATTTATTTTCGTAAACCATTTTAAGAAAATCGTAAAAAAACCAATTCTAAAAAGAGATCAATTTTTTTTTGAATTACCATACTAGAATTATTTGTATGTTAGACACTTTATTGATGTTATGCATGTTGAAAACAAAAAATTGTGGTAGTTTCATCATCGCATTGCTAAATTCACCTAGCAAAAAAAGGATGGAATTAAGTCAATGTTTGATATGGTTGACATTGAAATATGAGTAGTGTTGTCCTGAGTGAAATGTGAAAAAATATTCTTTCTTCCTCTAGATGCTTACACTCATTCCATGCAGGAAAGATATCAGTTTTCCAACGTATTGACTAACATAAAGGATCCAAAGTGGAATTCCCTGAATATCAATTACCTCATGTCAATGACCTATTTAAACATAAAGGCCCTTAAGTCACATGACTGCCATGTTTTGAGGAAATATATAATTCATATAACCTTACATTTAAATTTTTTTAAAAAAATGACCGGTATACGTTAATGAAGATATATTTCTTTGTCAAAGCTATATAATGTAAAGTTATTGTGTTGAAAAAATTTCCTAATATTGAATGAGAAATTTCCATCATATTATTTGAATTGGAAATGTTCTTCCTGTAAATATTCATTGATATGATGTTTCATTTAGTGGTTCATTTGGTAAGAGTGATTCAACTATTTGATCATGTACACTATAGATGGATATACCCCCATTGAATGGTATATGAATATTTTGAAAGGGTATGTCAAAAATTGAATGAATCTTGAGGGTTTTATTGAAGAGTGAAATATTGTTGAGGTAGCCATTGAATTATGTACCAAATACATGTCCTATGTTGAAAGCATTGGTCAACAGAAATATCATCACATTGGATGGCTTGTGGGCAATGGAATTTCTAGAAGGGAGGTTTTCACAATCAATATTACATATCTGTAGTAGGCCCACCTTTACATTTTTCATAAAATTTTAGATGTTGATCCATATTTCGAAACCCACAATGAAATTATTAGGAATTTGAATATATAAATGTCTGAATGATGGATATCAAATACATATATTTGATAAATTATAAGATGGTTTTATGACCATATATTTATGGAGTCATGTTAAAATATGAACTCAATTTCAGAACAACTTTGAAGGCTAGCCGAAGGACCAAGTTTATATGTATTATATTATAATTATTATTTAACTAACAGTTTTACATTCCATAGTAATGAACATGATAAAGACAATACCATGAATAATAATATTGTTACATTTATGGTTGAGGTGATGCATGTTTCTAGTGTTAAGGACAGAAATCCAATTTATGAAAATATGACATACATTGGCATCATCAAAAAAATATAGGAGTTGGATTATACGAACATCCAAGTGGCAATTTTAAAATGAAATTGGGTTGATAATAAGAGTGATTTTAAAATAGATGAGTTGAGATTCATGTATTTTGATTTTAATATAGAAGGGTTCAAAGATGAACCATTTATAATAGAATCCCATGCAGTATATGCATTTTATGTTCAAGATACTAAAAACTAAAACTAGTCAATTATTCTGTTATCCACCAAAACAACTGAAGGTCTGTTTCAAAATTCAACTAAGGATGACCATTTCATTGAGGAGTCAAAATAATTTCATAGTGGCCCCAATATAGATGACTGTTTTTATGTCATAATGGACCACAATGAAGGATTGGGATAGTGGATATAGGGGAAAAATTCCCATAGCCTTTAAACAAAATATTTCAATAATTTGGTTATATTTTTTTTGTAATATACATCATGTTACTGTATGTTATTGTCTATTAAATTCTATCATTATGTAACATATAATAAATTTTAAACCAATTTGGAAGATAATGACTTCGACGCATGATGATCCTTCAAATCTCGAGGCACAATATGTCTCTTAACATGTTGCTGCTTGTAGTGAAGAGGACCAACATGTTTATCAAACTATTATAGCTACTTCTCCAAGGGCATAGGTACAACCACCATTTCCACATCTCTATTCTGGCACTCCTAAGGAACGTATTGATGATTCTAAAACTGAGGAAATGGAAGGTACCGATATAATGGCAGCACAAAAAAAATAAAAGCCTCATAGTTTGATAGTGCTATCAGATATCCTTAAAGTAAATGTGAAAGGAATCAAATACAATGGTGGATTAGATAAGAGAGGACAACATGTCAAACCCAAAATGGCCATGTATAGTAGTTACATTCGAATCATCACTTGGAAATGCGTTTCAATTGATGTATAGTAGTGGCACCATGTTTTTACCATGATTATGACACTGATGTAGAAATATATTAGTGTAACATTATGATATATCATTTTCTTAATTTAATAAAAAATTAAATAATGAAACATTGAATTAGTCTCCATCATTAATTGTAGACTGAATTTATAGTGGATGACTCAAACATAGACTATGTATTTAAGGGTTTCTAGAAAGATTAAATCAATTAACAGTTCATGAAATTTTAATGAAATGTCATCTTAATGATGTTGAAGAGAAAATAAACACACACCCACCTTTTATTTATGCACACCTCAAAACCCGTGGAGTGTGGGATGTATTTACTAGCTATTGTGAAGAGCGGTATTTTCAGGTACATTTTGTTTGGTAATACGTTGTTTGAAGATCCAGGTATTGAACGCTATGATTGATAATTTTTTATTTAGGAAACATCAAATGAGTGCTGGAAATAGTGAACAAGCAAAAAAACTAGTGTACCCCTTCTGTAAAGCATGAATGTGGTACACTTCACATGAAAAAAATGTTACATCATTTATATCCATCATAATAATTATATGTGACATAGAACAACACCATAACTATATTACACTATTTATATAAAATGTGATGAATCCAAATACAATGTCACTTCCATCCCATACCATGTTCTATGAGTGGAGACATAATTAAAAAATTATGGTATACTAATAGATTAAAACTAAAAAAAAGTGTGGGAAAAATGTGTAAGTATGACATAATAAATATATTTTTTGAATGAAATCTATATTACATAAGAATTATTTCTTGTTTCACTTTATTTTATACCTGATGTAGTCATAGGAATCAATAACACCTATCCTTGATGAAAAAATTCTTTTGGTGCCTTTGAAGCAGCCAAATAAGTATATCCATGTAAGTGGTATGGGATTTGGGGTGACACCCCAATCATTTTTTAGAAAAGAAGGAGTAACATAGACCAGAAATCAAAATTATGATAGAATAAATAGTTTTTCATGAAGAACATTTGAAATTGTAGAGAGAGTTCATGGAAAATATGATTTTGGGGTATAATAGAAGAAAAAACTCATAAACAACCTGTGTGTGAAGATCTATCCCCACCCCATTATCTTTGAGGTGAGTTATTTCCCTAAAAAAAGTCTTTGATGTGATAATAAATTTTATACTATTTGTTTATGTGAAATGTGAATCAGATAGACACTAATACCTTTACTGTATAGATATTTTACACGGTGAAAATTACTATGATTTATGTCTATCAACACCGACCCATCGACTTAAAGCGAGGTCTATGGTGTTCAATATCCAGAATGCCATGCTACACAATAGACCACTTCTAATAGGTCATGTCAATGTGATGATTAATGTAGTCCATGAGTTGACCATAGATCTTCTAATTACAATTGATGATGATTATATTCATAATGTTGAACATTCTCTTGGAACTTTCATCCGATAGCCTTCACATCATTTAAAAAATCATGTCGATAAAGAGGTATTCATTCTCATAAAAAATCAAGATAATCCGTTGACATTTTATTAAAAAAGGTCTTAACTAATGAAATTTATTATATACAGATATCGGGAAGAGGTGAAAAGAAATAAAAACTCAAAACTATATCAAGGATAAAGCAACTGATCAAAAAGATCTACTTAAATCAGTTTAAAACAAACCATTTTAGATCCACATATATAATCTTTGTAGACTAATGTGAATAGGATGTTGGTAAATGGTGCAGTTCACCCAATTAATTTTGATGAAAATATGTTCAGTGGGGAAGATCTATATTTTAGTACTGTTTAAATGTATGTGAAATATTGTATTATGGTTTGTTAGGTGGCTTAGTTGTAAATATTTACATGAGGTATGTTTTCATGAATTGATTTTTCAAATGATGATACACTATGATAATTATAACTAAATACAGTTCGTATTTTTACAGGTGTATATATGAAAAACAATTGAGTGGAATTCCATGATGAAAAAAAATTGGACTTGTTAGTACTCACATCACATCTAGAGCACAAACAGATATAAAATTTGAGAATAAAGGTGAAATGGTGGTAGTATAGCTCAAATTATTTAACAGAAAAGTTATAGATGAAGGACACTTATTAATACTAATGATTTAGGGTTTAAACTATGAAATTTAATCATATCAAATTTATTTTAATTTATTTCATTACAAATTCCATTTTGTGTTTTTAGGAAGAATTTGATGCTCATTTCTGTCAATTTGTATACATTAATGATTTATTTCTTGGTTTCAATGCATGGATATCCAATAAACTGATCCCAAATGATAGTGTGTGTCAATTAATAATCAATGGAATCCAAAATGATAAAACTAAACATCTAGTTATACAATTTATATTATCAATTAATGAGGATTCATTTAAGATATGGTGGTTTCTGACTATAGTAAACATAATGGAATAAGGACATGGGAAAAGGAAACTAAACATCACAAGTACTATGACTTGATAAAAATCATGGTATATATAATAATATTTCACTATTTAAAAACATGCTAAAAAATTACTTATTTTTCTTAATGATTATTTACTGACCAAAACAAAAAATAATAAAGAACTTGGTTATTATGTTTGTAAATTTATGAATGATATCATATTCAATGAAAAACCTACATCCCTGAAGAGGAATTTTTGAAAATAAGGACTATTTGATTTAAAATACTCATTAATCCTTTTTGTATTTATATTTTTTTAGTACTACCATGATTTTAAAAAATAATCATCTTCAAAATATGAGATACAATTTTTTATATAAAATTGTTCATAATACCTGATGGAAAAATGTATTGAAATATCTTGATGATGTGGCAAGTATGAATTGAAGTGTCTATTTTAATTTAAAATTGTCATTATATTTAATAAAAGTAAATATTATTCTCTAAAAAATGAGAAAACCCATTAGGATAGTTTTTATACTTTGGTAATATAGGCCACAAGTCATTTTTGATGTGTTGGAATCAACCAAATAGAAATATGACATATGGTATGACCGTTATGAATTTAAGGATGTCTTTTATAATAAATTATCAATAAATTTAGAAAAAATAACATGTGAGATATTGGAAATTGATCAAACACATTAATGATTTTATGATAGCACAATGATACATTAGTCATTTTTGAGTATATGAATAAACCACATCTCAATTTGATGAATGGTGTGACCGATATGACTAAAAGCCTGCATTATCCATTTCATATTAACATTTTAGGTCAAAATTAGTGCCTCAATGAAAACCAAGAAAAATCACTCTAATTATCTTCATAATGTTTGAAAAAAGATCATATGTTATCTATGATATGTATGAAGTAGCCTCATGTCAAGCCAACACATGATGTGACCGGTAGGATTTAGAATACGTGCTTCCAGTTTAAAATGATATTTTACTAAAAAAAATACAACAGAGATAATAAAAACGATGAAAACTGAATCAGATTGTTTTGATACTTTTGTAAAATGATCTATATGTCATGTTTGATTTTTAAGAAACAACCACACCTCATTCTGACACATGATTTGAACCTTATGACTGAAAGTGTCTCTTTTTATTTAAAATTGGCATTACTTTTAGTAAAAAACAGAACAAGAATATTGAAACCTAAGGAATCACATTCAGATTGTTTTTATATTTTAGTAAGATGGTCCATGAGTCAATTTTTACAAGTAAGATTAAAATCCACCTCAATAAAACACACTATGTGACTAGAATATATCTAAATGTGTTTTTAATTTAAATTAACAATAATTTAAGTTAAAAAGAAAAATATCCATACTAAAAACCCAGAAAACACATTCAAATTATTTTGATTCTTTAGGAAAATAATACATGGGTCATTTTTGGCAGATAATAATCAATCGCAACTCTATATTATATACAATGTGATCAGTTTTACTAAAAGTGTCTATTATAAGTTTAGAATTTACATTTTAGCTCACAAATTTTCACTCACTAAAAACCAAGAAAACTCTTTCCAATTTTATATATAATTTATGTTTGTGATTCATATGTCCTTTCTAACATGGATGAAGGAATATCCCATCCAATTGATGCACGTTGTGACTGGTATGAATCAAAAATTGTGTTTTTGATTTGAAATTATTTTTTTGAAAAAAACACAATTGGCATATAGAAAACTGAGAAAAAACATTTGGATTGGTTTAATACCTTACAACAACAATCCATGAGTCATCTATGATGTGTATGAATCACCCAAACCTCAATTTAATGAACGATGTGACCAATAAATATCGAAAAGTGTTTTTATATAAATTTTACATTAATTTATGTAAAAGGAATTTGTGACATATTGAAAACTGAGAAAAAGCATTCAGATTGTTTTGATACATTAAGACAATTATACATGAGCCATTTATGATTTATATGAATCATCTTCACCTCAATCTAATGAATAGTGACCACTATGACTAAAAGTGTCCACTGTCAGTTTAATATAGACATTTTACCTGGAAATGTTTCAGTCACTAAAAATCAAGAAAACACCCTCCTATTTTCTTCATAATTTAAGAGATCGATTCAAAAGTACATTGTGACGTGTACAAAGTATTCTCACCTCAAACCGCCACATTATGTGATCGATATGTCTCAAAATGGGTTTTTTCAGTTTGAAATGGTATTTTAGTAAAAAAACACAACTGTCATACCAAAAACTGA
The DNA here is from genome assembly GCA_963277665.1 of Viscum album. Taxonomy (NCBI): domain Eukaryota; kingdom Viridiplantae; phylum Streptophyta; class Magnoliopsida; order Santalales; family Viscaceae; genus Viscum; species Viscum album. The sequence continues at coordinate 763,713,689 of OY728135.1, forward strand.
GAAAACCCGTTTTGGTTGTTTTGATGATTTAAAATAATGACACATGAGTGATTTTTGACATATAGAAATAAATAACAACTAAATCTAGTGAACTATTTGACTGTTATAAATCCACTTATGTCAGTTAAATTTGATATTTAGTTTATTAAAAGAAACTAGAGACATTCTCAAACCCATGAAAAAACATTCATGTTATTTTGATGTTTTAATAAAACAATCCATAACTCATTTGTTATGTATAGGAATCACCCCCACCTCAATATGACACACGGTGTGACCTATATAACTCTAAATGTGCCTTTTTTTATTAAAAAATGAAATATTATTAATGTATTCTTTCATATAAATGTTTAATTCATTTATAGATTGTATTAATAACATAATATTTCTTTTCTTATATTTTTTATCGTTTTTATTGAGTTTGGATGATTTTTTTGGCAACTAATACCATGGTAGATATTTTTGAGAGAGGATCATATATTTAAAAGAATGAAACATTAATGTTTTAACTATTTGTTGGATAATTGTAAATGTAATTATATAAAGGATACTTTGAAATGTATATAGCATTGTTTTCAATAACCTTGTTACTTGTTATTATGTGCGATGTGTTGGGGATATTTTGTTTTGGTGTTTTGTGTGTTTTGACTAGGTGCATGTGCTACCAGTGGGTGTATTGTTATATAAACAGCAACCCATGGGAAGCAAGGCCTTTATCAGCATTATTTTGAGCACTGATAAAGGCCTACATATTATCTCTACATAGAGTGCTGATAAATTCACCCTTTATCAGTGCTATTTTGAGTGCTGATAAAATCACTATTTAATAGTTCTCAATATAGTTCTGAAAAATGTATCATTTTTCAATGCTAAAATAACACGGATAAATAGGGGACTTTATGAGTGTTTTTTAACACTAATAGTGGACACCCTTTATCAGCACATTTTTAGCAATGTTAATGGGGACCCCCCCCCATTATCCTCACTTGGATTAATAAAACTATTCTAGCACTATTAAAAGTGTTTTTTAGTGCCAATTAAAGCTTTATTTGTAGTAGTGACTATACGGTGGACTACCGCCTCTCAATGGGATGTCATTTGTTTTTACTAATTATTTGTATAGAAGATAATAAGTATACAGTTAATAAATACATAATATATACAATAAATAATTATTAAATTCATGAAATATGTATCATTCTATAAAATAATAACATTTTATTTCATACATTTTCATTAACTGAAATATGATGACATCATTCGAGTGCATGGTGACTACCACCTTCACGATGCAATGTGACTCAATCTTTTCATCAACAAAGGACATGGATGAAATATATATGTATATTTGATGAAAGTATATTGTATATGTGATATTATGATAATTCTGTGAAGATAAAATATTACATAACTCTTTTCTATAATTATTAGTGAAAATTTTTAATGTTACTCATGCATACATATGACCAACTCTTATGGTGATTGTAACATACTTCATATCTAAAAGAATTTCAGTCAGGATTTGTCTCAAAAGAATATTTGATGTATGAAAATGATAACTATGTAATTTTTTTTCTAGAGGTTTTGGAACAATGATCAAATTAATATCATTAAAAATAGAAATAATAATATATATGAAAAACAATTATTTTATTACAATAATTATAAAATTAGCATGGAATTGTGGGGAAAATGTTAATAAAGTGACATAATTAAATAAAAAATTGTATGATATATTTAATTTTGGTCCTCTAAATGATTTATAATAATATTTATTATATAGTTGTTTCAAATTATATATAAATATATTTATAATTACAATAATATATTTCTATTCTCTCATTTATTTGAGGGAGATATATGGAAATTCACAACTATATTGTTTTGTGTGATGTGTATACTTACAATTTTATAATATAAATGTTGAATATAATCATTTTAATTGTATTTAAATTTAAATTTAATATTATTATTTATTAGGATTTATGAATCAATAGAATAAAAAAAAATTATGGGGTTTTCATCTCAATATTATTTTTCTATGAGCCATATTCTAGATTCACTATGGGGTTCTTTTATATGCTCTATATAATACCCAGTAATATATTTTATGATTATTAAGATTAAAATTATTGGTATTTAAATATATATTTTATGATCTCCTTTTAGGGGGTGGGGGTTGGATAAAAATCATCTATATGAGTAAGGGAAATGTTTCTCAATTTTCTTTTTTAAAGTTTCCTCTATATTTTTTCACTTTTATTTTCAAAATAAATGTTATTTAAAAAAATGAATTAAAATTATATTAAATGTAGATGAGATATTTTATTGATAAAATGATCTATTTTATTTTTAATTCATCAATTATATGATATAATGGTGATATTCAAAGGAAAAAATTTCACAAATGTTTTATGCTTTAAAAACTACTTTTTAATGAATAGTTGTCTTCGTCAAGAAATGTTCATAGAAATTTATCATTCAAAATATTTTTCCATCTTGGATAAAACCCATTAATTTAAATTATATTTTATAGGTGATATAAATAAAGGATACCATTTTTATAATTTCTCTTAATTAATTATGATGACAATATGTTAAGGAAACTAAATTTTCTTCCATGCGTGATTATAAGAAATAATTATTATGAAACCCAATTATTTTTACACAAGTTTTTCATTGATGAGTTGATGAAATTATTATGAAGCCTATCTATTTTTTATATTTTATGTTATGATAAAATATTTATGAAACTCATTTCACTTCATGGGTTCTGATATAATAAATTCTAAATGATTATTTGGAACATATATGTTTGGATTATGTGATGGGTGGGACCTATATCTCTCTCCAATTCATTGAGTAATGAATAATGTTATGTTATGTCAAAGGGTATATGAGAGGTCATCCAAAACCTAATATGGTGTATACCATTGGTTATCCCACTATGAGAAGAGGGTAAAAGGGAGGTTACCCCAATCCTAAAGTAGTTAAATGGGAGGTAATACCAAGGATAACATGTTATGAATTCCATGGTGGTTATCCATGATCTAATTTTTTATATTCTTATGAATAAAAAATAAATTTATCTCATTTAAAAATTTTATTATCTCATGGATCATTTTATTTTAATTCCTTCATATTCTGGACTTATGAACATCCAATATTTATGTCATGACTCAAAAATATGATATTTGATATGAAGGGTGTCATTTTTAAATGTTACTCACATGTTCTCATACCCATATGCTCATGTTATGTTTATATATTTCCCCATATTACACATAATGAGCATATGATTTCCCTTTTTCCCATATTCCCTTTGATATGTTTATGATGAAATGTTTTATGTAAGGTATGATTGTGATGAGTACTAAATGAGATATTTTTAGGGTATATTTTGATGATCTTTAACAAAATTAATATTTTATTCACCAAGTCTCTGAAGACAAAAAAAAATTATGATCTTTTGGCATGTACTATATGTTTTCTAAACAATTCATCTAAAAATTTGTAATATATATGTATGAAAATCCTAGGTAGATATATGATTAGTACTAATAATGCACCCTAATTGGGCTTCTGGAAGGGGTGTCTGTTTTGGTCCCACAGTTAGAGAGGCTATGTTCCAATAAATAAAAAACTCACTCACCCTGGCCTCATGGGTTGGAAAATAGGTTGCATGAATTTCACTAATCATGTTACAAACTCTACTTCCAATAGAAAGGGAAAACAGTTTTTGAGGCTAGACAATGTGGTTTGCCCTAGAAAGTTTCCAACTTTGCACATGCCCAACAAAGAGTGCATGGAAAAAGGGTTAGAAGTGCATAAATGGTAGTAATATGATGTTATAAAATACACATCACAAAACAATTATCCACCTAGAAGTCCTATAAAAAAGAATACATGAAAATACATGAGTCAACAACTCTATCATTAGTTCCTCTCTCACCCATATCTCTTATGAACTAGGACCTTAATTCTATGGAACACAAACCAATGGTATATATTTTACATGAATACTCTTTATCATAGAATTAATAATAGATCTAGATGGTCAATCAAGGATAAAAAATGTTCAATATTAATGTCATCCATTCTCAAAAAAATGATATAGTCTAGTTTTATATTTTCTAGAAAGGAAAAATAAAGTATGTTATAAACAAACAACAACTAAGGTGGTAAGGGAAAACAATAAAACACCATTCCAATCTACTTGATACCCCCAAATGTTCCTACATATCATTGATATAACATTCGGTTTTCCTAGGATATTGGTGAAATAATAGAGTTGAAACATTCAAAAATACAAGGTCATCAGCTAAAAAATAAAAAGAGAATTGATGATTATCAGTATTAGATTTTTACCGGCTCTATGCCATTAACATTTTATGAAGAATAAACTAAATCCTTATCATATACTATTATAAAACATGAGGAAAATCATGGATTATTCAACCATATACAACTAGAATATAGAATATAAACACAGTTTTCCAAACATGACTCAAAGGGTGCTTTCCTGATTGATGTCTGGTAAATTTTGTTATATTAAAATTTGACTTGTCCCAAGAGGTTATCCAAAGATACACTACAGTCAACAACGAATAATATATTTAAGAATATATATTTATCTACTTATTTCATTCCATCTATATTTTGGTGATATGTGACAAAAAAACTAACATAGAATCTCATCCCCACCTGGATTCAACTCATAGAACAATAAGTGAATGATGTGTCCTTATAAGAAATAATAAGAGATATAACACTACAGAATATAACGATTTCATTCATATAAAAACACCATAATTCCTCATCTATTATTGTATATTGAATATGTATAAAGTGACAATAGTTTTTCAGATGACTGATGTTCATACATATGGCATTATTCCCTCAAGTGGTTCATGGTAACAACACCACAAAATCAATAGATATATCACTCCACATCCAGGATTCCATAGGATGGGGTTGAAAAAACCTAAACATTTAGAGTACTCAAGATTTAGCTGTATGAATGTATAATCATAGGTATAAAGTTATAGATTTTCTGTCTCAATATTGGCTACCATAATGATCATTTCATATCATTGATCATTTTCTTGTTTCAAGGTTGTACCTTAAATTGATAATTATATAAATCACCCAAAATAACATTTCTCATAATAAATGTTAAGGTATACTAGTTATTAATGAATATAATACCCCAAAAATTCAATAACCACTCACTGATGTTCTCCCTATCATAAATAGAATCCCCATTTACATAGAACTCATCATTGAATTGGTGATAATAAAGAATCATAATGAAAAATATAATGTCAAATGAATACATTATAGAATAAACTGAAAAAACAACATCCCAAATTCCAAGAATTAATGTTAGAAAAAGGAGATTTCAGGTTCCACTATTTTCTTGACTCATTAACATACTGAGTTAAATGTTTCATTCTTAGTAAATTATTAATGAATTTATTTTTAACGGGGTTTAGATAATATCCAAATGTAATTATTATAGGAACTACCCCCATTTTCTCTAAAAAAGTAAAATATTTTTCATAATATTAAACTCATGATTTTTTTGTCTGAATAAATGGAATACATCACTCTGAAAAGATAATTTTAATGAATCGTGAGAGCATGAATAAATTATTTAAATACAAGATCCTATGTATGATTTTTCTTCACATATTTCCAAAGCTATCAAGAACGATGGGACATCATGTGATTAGCTTGCATGAGAGCACTTCCCATAATCGAACATGATATGTTACAGAAAAAATGATGCACACTGCCTCTAAAAGTATAAATATGGTGGAAGAAGGAAAAATATGCCTCTAATTTTACAAATAATTAAAACATTTATAGTCCCTTGATTACTTCATAGCAATATTATTGAGAGAATTCATCATAAATCCATTTCATAGATATATTTTTCAAACCAATTATAATGTCCCTACAATCCCAAAAAGTTTAAAATCTTGAAAACATTTCATGGTTGATCCCATGTAATAATAGATTTTTTAGTTTTAGGGTGAATTTAAATAAAATATTTTGATTCCATGTATCCAGGGAATATCACGTCCCAAATCAAGAAATTTAATTTCAATATCATAGATAATATTTTAAAATGACCCAAACCCCCTTGGAATTTAGAGTAAACCCAAATGTCTTCTTCATATAAACCAATGAATGATTTGAGATACTCATGAAGTATAATTTTCATATATTCAAAAATTCCAATAAGATCATTTGTTAGGAAAGAATTCATAATAATGTACTTATGACAGCCCTACCTACTCTAGAAGGTAGTCTTTGGGATTTTAAATTATTTTATTCTGAGTTGGTGATAACAAGATCAAAGATCATTCTTTCACAACCACTTGTAAACTTTCTACCCACTAAAAAAATAATCTATCTATTGAAATATATAATTGTTACTTACCATTACAAGATTTATTGTTCTATAATCAACATAAACAATGTACCCAATCAAAATTCATTGAATAAATAATAGAAACTTCCCAAGGAAGGGTACTCTGGTGAATGAATTCATTATTTAAGAAAAAATAAATTGGATTCTTTACCACATTTAATTTATCTACTGATATATGGTAAAAAGTGATAGAGAAAGGTTTAATACTCTATAAAAACTCAATAGATACCTTTAAATCCTATACTAGTAGAAATATAGAGAGGTTATATTAAAACATGTTAGGATACATTATGATTACTGGTGGAGAATCACCACTGAATGGTTATTTCTCAAAATCAAAGGAAAATATAGATATCAATGTTCCCATACATAAAAGAAGAGTTTAGGCTCTACTCGATATTGGGTCCCAATCATCCTAGATATCTTTGAATACCCTCATTGAGGAATGTAAAAGAGACCCACAAAAGAAAACATCCAATCTGAGAGTTATGTGAAATAAACTATTCCATCCATGTTATTATATCATGGGATTTCATATTGATAACTAAAGAAATAACAGTTGATCTCAACCTCTAATAAATAGATTAAATAAGAATTCAATCAAATACTATGTAGTCTTTATTTTCTAAGGGTTATTGATATATCTTTCATATTTGACACAAACTATATAATAAGATTTAGAATATTCAAAATAAATGTGTAAATGAATGAATAAGATTCACCAATATCAAATAAATAAGACACTAGAGATGAAGCTATAGTTATGGTACCTCCTACTGTCATTGGACTAACATCAACAATATCTAAAGATTCATTCACTTTTAGAATAATGTTTTTTCTAGATGCATGTGGATAGAACCACTTATTCGAGGAGGCATATTATTTCAACAAAGTACCATTATAAGTTGTTGTGACAACAACACTATTTTGAGAAGAAAATACATGGAAATCATCTTGATGTTTAATTAATGTTTTCATAAACAAAAAATATTAGGTTTTGTACTATAAACTAACTTTATATTCCCAACATTTTCAAATAGAAATAAATTTAATGGTAACTACGTAACACTACCCATGGTCTTGATATTTCATATTTCTAAAATATTCTAGGAGGCTCATTATTCATCCTCATTCCATCAATGTAATTAATGAATATCCATTGGGTGTATTACTAACTACCTACACCCTAAATAATAAGATGGGTTATGATCTTCTATAAAAGCTCTATTAGTCATATCCACATTAGAGGTGAGATTATACATAAAAACCTAATATTAGATATCCAGTTAAAGAGCTATCTGAATTATCTACTTCCTAAGGATCATTAAATACATAGACGGATAATGGTTTCCATTAAAGAAACTCCATTGGATGATCGATAGTTTCATCCTTCTATGGTTCTATTACATGAGGCTGAATGAGAATAGTTGACCCTACCTATCAAAGAGCTTAGAATAAATGAAATAATAACTCAATAATGATATGATCAACTTGAGGGTTCCCATACTAATATTTATTGGTATCTACCACTGGATATCTATGCGAATGTATTATTTGTGTAAGGGTACTACACAACATCCACAAAATAAAAAAACCCATCTACAACGGTAAAAAAGATAATCAACTCAATTAGAAGACAAATGAATATCAATTTCAAAAGATAGAGTTCAATATTTTTGGATTTCCATATACTCAGATCAAATTTTGGTAAAATTCAATAATCAAATTAATTTACTTCCCAAATATTATTTTCCCAGACACCCATTATGATGTATGTCTCCATATTGTGAGGGATGTATATAAACATGATCATAACTACAAAAGAAGTACCAATAAACCTCAGTTATATATATCTAGACATCACATACTTCATACTGACATCTAGGAGAGATATGAAACCTTATAGTCTTTAATTTCATTGTATCATAAACTACTTCGGATACCCTGGTACACTGATAACAGAGTAATCTCGGGCATAAAAAAATCATGTTCCTGATACCCATGGATTGGTGACTATAACATAAGATTTATTAATTTATTAGAATGAATTATTTCTCCCATAGAATTTAGAAATTATATGTAATAAAAGAATATAAAATATATAATAGTTTATATAAAAAACGCTCATCGTGGAGAAAGAGTACCAATATCAGATAAATATCCCATGTAATGAATAAACTAAAAGATATTACTACACCAACAAGATAATGTCACAAAATATTTTTTTTACTATGTAGATCATAGTACCACTAGTAAAATATATCTCCCAAGGTCCCATGAAATAGTCTCACCCATCACATTGATGTTGCACTTCACTTTTTTCTGATACCTATAAAATAATAATCTACATATTCTAGAACGAAATGGTAAATTGTGAGAAAAAAACCCAGCATAATTTTACCAAATATTATATACATTATTCCATAAGAAATTAAAAATTTATGAATATATTTCAATAATTGAATTTCATGGAATAATAATTTATCATTTTCAATAAAAAATATTTTCATATCAATAAATAGAAATTTTATCAAAAATCTGATTAAAGGAAAATTGTAAAATTAATATAACCAAATGAATAAAAATAGTTAAATAATCACTTCAATTTAATAGTAAATTCAAAACAATGAATCATGATCATAAGTCATAAGGTTAGTTTGTTCCTGGATATTGGATCCTCACACTACTATGTCAACTGTTATGGATCAATGTCTTTTCGCACGTCTCTACGGGTTTTTTCCATCAAGATATATTTAATCAACAACCCATCCGATAAAATCATTGTAGAAATATTTTAGATTGGTTTTTAATTTAAAATTAAATATTAGGTAGTCATTGGAATGTCTAATGCCTTTTTTTAAATTTTCAATGTCTTTTTCATTGGAAATCCTAAACTATTTCTTATATACTCAACTACAAAATTGTTTATGTGAAAATAGATTTTTATCAATATTTTTTATGAAAATCAATTCATATATTATCATTAGAATTTAGATAGTGCATATAATAAAAATAGTACTAATGATAATTTAATTAATGATTTATTACATGATTATTCTAATGAAATCAGATATCATTTATATCATACACACCAGAAATGATTCACATTATACTCACATTCTATTATATCATTCAAACAATATTTTTGTAATGATAAAAATTGTAGTGATTCTCATAATAAAAATCAGTAAACTCGTTTCAATTAATCTTTTTTTCATAGCCTACAATGTTGATCCTAATTAAATAAATTCATTTAAATAAAAACAAATTCATGTATTATATGAAAATAAAAATGATTTTGTGATTTTAGTTTCAATAAAACTGTTAGAGTGTCAGGTGTCCAAGTACCTCTTAAATTTTAGTAGAAAATATGATCACTAGAATAAAATATAACAATTGGGATAAATTAATATAAATACTATTTCATTGGAAAGATCTCAGTTGTGGTGGATTTATTTTCCAGACATAGTGTTAGTGCTATACCAAATCTTCTAGTTGTGAAAACTCTGATTGTTTTCGATTCATGAACTGATTTATCACTATATTATTAACTTTCATGAGTGGATAGGAGGATAGTCGTACTGATATTTTGGAGATCAAGGGATTCAAAGTCTAGGAAGACAAAGGTTTTAATCACCTTCTTGATTGAGGGATGTTAGGTATAGGATGATAGACCTGTGATTATAATCATATCGAGGGTTTATCCCGGTGTGGGAAAGATAGATTAGTTTGGAAAAATAAATCAGGGGACCATTATCCTATGTTATTTGATACCCTTATCATTGGGTTCATATAATTATATTTGTTTATTTATATTCTAATTATACTGTTTTTATAATTTTAAGTTAATTATTTTATATATTTCATATTATACTATACACTTGGTTTATCGTAACTGATATTATTAAAAAACTTTTTTAATAAATTGTGATTACGATTTCTTTGGATAGAATTATTTAAATTACATAGTAAAAGTAGATTCACTTTTTGATAGAATCATTTTATTTACTATGATCATTATAACAATTGTTATTACGATACATTCCATGCTTACTATGAATACAATTAAGTATGGCATGGGGAATATATATCAGAATCTACCTGACTATGATATTTTTATAACATAACCCGTGGGCCAATATATATTTAATTTTATTTCATAATAGGTTTTGTGAATTTAATTAGTTTAAACACATTTGAATATAATTCCTTGGGTATAAAAATGAAAAAATTTAAACCTAAAAATCACCCTCTTGTATTTTATAATCTACATATACATTACGATCCAAATATTTATGTCATAACTATGTCTATGTAATATTGATACTCATATTTGGAATAATAGGAGGTTTCCACATATTATATACATATAATTACTGAAAAGTTTAAATTTTCTAGTTATTTTCATTTAATATTATAATTTTTTTATTATGAATATATTTTGCAATAGTCTATAATATGGAGAAGATAATTTTTTATCTATTTTAAATTATTTTAGGAATAAAAGTTAATTAAATATATAATATAAATCCATCAAGACCACAAATTATATATGGAAATTATTATCAATACTGGAGAGATAGAATGAAGAACTTTGTAATCAACACAAGATCTGATAACATTGTTAGGCTGATTAATGACTATAAAATTTATGACAAATAATTTATACCCTTTACTAATAAAGATAAATAGAAATAGAAATTGAATTATAAGGTATAAAATAATTTCATTTTTTCTCTTACAAGAAATATATATATCCATATTTCATCTTCTGAAGAAGCCAAAAATATTTTCAAGATGCTACAAATTTCACATCTTGGTTTATATAATGTTGTTGACACAAGAAGATCCATGCCAAGAGAGGATTATCCAGATGTGGAATTCCGTTATTAAGAACATATTTTTAGGGTTTAAAAAAGGTTAATGATAAGAATTAATAGTTTAAAATCTATTGGTGAAAATGGATTAGATGATTAAATCCATGTGGAAAATATTATATACATCAATCCAAATGAATGTGATTCAAAGGGATAAAATTTAATAAATAATGAAGAATTAACAATGTAACTGTTGATGAAATTTTTGGAACTATTTTTCAATATTATAATAGATTGAAAATAGATGTTCATAAAATTAATATTAAGAATGGTGGATTTTCATTTACTTTAAATTAAAAAAATGAAATCTTAGACTCAAAAAATGATAGTTCAAAAGTCAATTAAAAAGTAGTTATTAAATATATCTCAAGTGACTTAGATAATTTAGTGAATGAGTTGTCTAATATTTCTCAAATAATTAAAAATATTTATATTAAAAATTAATTTCAGTATCGGTATAAGAAATGTGACAAGAAAATAAATGATAATAATGATTCTAATGCTGCCTATTATGAATGTAAATGAGTTGGATACATAAGACCCGATTGGTAAAATCTCAAAAATAAAGGACATAAAAGAATTAAATAACGATATATATTAGAAAATGTGTTATAAGTCAAAGGGAATGAATGTCTTAAAAGCTAATGACTCATTGAGTGAGAGTGGAGGATATTTTTATATAGATTCATCATATAGTGAAAATTCCTTATAAAGGAATACTGGAATCTATCTAAAAACCCATGATTGATGTACATTGGCGTTACATTATTTTTCAGAATACATAATACATTATAGAAATATATACCCAAATACTATATTAGTTCTATGTTTTTTGAAACATGGAACAAAATATTCAAACATGATTAATGATCTTCATCACCTCCCATAAATATCTTCCCCTTTTTCCCTACCTAAAACTATTTTTTATAACCTTGGGAAAAGAAATCATAAAATCAGGGTGATAAAATTCCCAGTAATGGTAAAAATATAGATCTTAAAACAAACCATAAACACAATAAATTAAAAAACATGAACATAAATTTAAAATTTAAAATTCATGATTCATAAAATAAATCTCGACAGAATGTACGGTGTAGATAATAAAGGAACATTAACCATGATAAAATAGTATTTGAATAAATCATAGAATTTTGGAAAACAACTAAGAAAATAATATTATTTCTATAGTATCCAGGGCATTTCTTCCAAGATAGTCATAGTGGATAACGTCAATTACTGAACTATGTTTACATGTCGTTCCAGTCATGTATTACCGAACTGTATTTACTAGCCTTTCCAACCTCGTATTACTGAATTAGATTTTCTTCCCCTTCTAGTCGTGTATATCTCATGAGATATAAATATTTTCCTAATTCATTATAGGGTGATATAGGTCCCACCTATCATAAAATTAAATCATTATTACATATTCCACCAAAACACAAATCATTCAACATAGTATAATCCATGAATGAAAATTGGTTTCTTAAGCATCATTCCATCATAACATAATCCATATAAAATATCATTCCATAATTAAAAAAATATAATAATAACAATAATAATAGGGTTATAAACATGACCATATTTAAATATTGTAATCTTAGATGAAAAATAATTTTCATAAAAATCTTTAACTTAATTCCTGAGCATAATATCATTTCTTCTTCAATTTTTTTTCGTTTATGAAAATAATGAACATTTTTAAAAAAAAATAATATATTTCAAAATAAACATGAAATGATGTTGAGTAATATGCATGTAACTATGATTTTATTAAGACATAATAACCCATTCATGGCATATAATTAAAAAAAGTTTCTTCTCATACTCCTATTGGAAAAGTAAAAAATGTACCTCATATGAAAAAAGAATGATAGATTCCTTATATAATATTTAATAAAAATTTACCAATGGGTAAAACTCACATTAAAAATTAGTATAAAAATATAAATAATATTACATATTTCTGAAACACAGACTTGAATGATAAATATACCCGTGTGAATACTTACAAATAAACAATCTCTAATAATACTGAGATTGAATAATTATCCCTTACCTTAGGTCAAATAAGCATCATATGTATATGAAACTCCTGTATAATGACTTAAATATTTTAATTGACTAATTATATAATCATAGTCATTTTTATGATATCATCTGTGATCAGATTATAATCTGTTTGTTAGTAATATTTCATTGTCACCCATTATTTGGATTATAACTATTGTATGATCTTATGCATGTTTTTTTAGATTAGTTTATGAACCACTTAGTTGGTTATAGTTATATCATTTATATAATTACATTACAATAATATATATTATATTTCTTCATTAAATTATGTATATATTAATTTTTAATGTATATCATGTCTAATGAATCACATTACACTATGGAGACAGTAAGTCGTATGCACGCACAAGAAATGTTATCATTCACTAAATGGTTAAATGGTGTGGAATATTATGGTATATTAATTTTACATAATAATTATAATGTTATTTTCAGTATTTACATCCATTACACTCATCATTATATCTTTCCCAATTATTTATTGTTTAAAAAAATTACAACTTGGTGTGGGGATGATAAGTCGTGCATATACATGCATGGTGATGTTGTTAGTCATATGATGGATAAAAGGAAGAATAAGGTTTTCCTATAATTATTATTAAATCTAATATTGTATAATATACTGGAATTATTTGTTTAGTATGGAAATGACATAATAACATGAAGTAGCAGAAGATTTTTTTGAATGTGGTGATAATATAGTTACCTCTTTTTCGAGTATCTCATTTTGTTTTTCTCAAAAGGTCTCCTTACTGTGACTTTATACCCAATGTATATCCTTTATGAATAAGGGATTATTTTTTGGAGCTTATTTAATTATAATTTGGATGATTCAAGGGTCTTGAGAGGTGTGATTAAGTAGGTATATGTGGGGGCCTTTAATAAGAGAAAGGAGGGGTATTATAGAAAAGTATTGAAACATTATTTTCATGAAAATATATTTTCAAATTATAATAGATCCAAAGTGATATATTTAGAGTATAATATGACTATGGTCTAAATCCTCTCAGAAATAAATGTTTTAGACATGTTTAGGTCATAAATGTAACTTTATATTTTGCCTTTGTACCTTTTTTAAATAAATTAACTCTTATCATGTATTTCGGTATTTATTTACTATATTGTCAATATAGATACTATAAAATACAAAGAGAACATAAAGTGGAACACTAATAAAATTTATAACATTATATAAGTCATTTGAACAAATCTCATATTTTTATGAATATTATATCATTTAATAAAATAGTATTTGTTTTAAAAACTCATTTATATAAATTTTGACAATATTAAGTAATTATTTTTTTATCAAAGCTATAAAAACATGAATTATTATAATAAACAATATCAGCGAAAATATAACACATAATAATATTCTATAGAAATCATGTATGGAATCAAAATATTTAAATTATATTTATTTTTATATTTATAATATAAATTATTTGATTCGTTAATTAATAAGGTAATCAGTGAATCATCACTGTGTAATAAATAAATATATTTATTTAATGTATAAAAATTATAAATAAAATACCATGATGTAGGAAATATTTGTATATTTATTATTAATATTTATACTCAAATAGATGAATTATATAACTCAACATTAATTTTTTTATAATGATACATGTTTATGTTATATTTCCCTTTACATTAGATAAATTATTATGACATGTCCTTTTCGTACCCAAGTGCCTCCCAAATGCCAATGGTCCAGACCAAGCCATTTTATGGTCTCTAATGACCATTAAAATAACATTAGAACATGTGTTAGGGCCGTTTTATAATATTATAATATTAATTTTACCCTAATTTTCCAAATTTACCCTTTAACCTTGGTAAATAAAATATTTACCAAAGTCACTATTCATATTGTGAAAAAATAAATAGTAAAAATTTACATAATATGTAACCTATTTTTAAAAATATGGAATCCATTTATCCAAATTCAAACACCGATGTTTTATTAATTAATTTAATATTAATTCTCATCCTCAAAACCAGAAAGTAGGTTTTTAAAAAATAAAGACTATCAAATGATTGACCTCTGTTTATGTCCAATTTAAATGTGAAATTACAAAAAATGAACAAAATAGGAATAAATGATAAAAATATATTCTAATTAATCATTAAGCCTAATTATATAGATAATCTATATATATTTATAAATATGATAAAAAGGAAATTTTGTATTAAAATGAAGTATTATTTACTATTCATTAAAATACGAATTTCATTAGAAAAATATTAAAATTTAAACCAAGGTAAATTTTGATGTTATAGTAGGGAATTATAAGTTTATTATGTCAAATATAACTTATAAAATTTTCAAAAACTGTATTTAAAAATGGGTTTCCATCAAAATGCGGTAAAACAATACTTTTTGGAAAAATAATTCTTTCCTTTGAAAAATTGGATTTGTTCTTATATCATATCAATAAAACATATAAGATGAATTCAAAAAATTACATTTAATATATTAAATATATATTTAACTAATATATTCCCATAAAGAGTAAATTTATTATTTTATAGATGCATGTATTTTCATTTAAATAGTTTTTTTAGAATGAAGTTAATACTCTTCATACCCACCACTATAATAATTATGTTATAATGTTTACTTATAACATACAGTCAGTAATTGTTGAAATTAATTATATAAAATGAACTTGATTTCTTTGTAACAAAATACAAGAATAATATTTTGTACACTGCAAGATAATACAACTCTATGTATTGAAGATGAAAATATTTTTGTAGTGTACAACACAAGACCTCAAAGAAATTAAAAACAAAATATCTCATACTATTATAGTGTGTTACATTATACCACCATAAAAATTAATTTCTACCTCTAAATTTTTTAGGGTATTATAAGGATCAGTACTTGTAGGTTTCTTTCATATAAAACCACATCATAAAAAGAAATACTAAATCATCATTTTAATAAGGAAAGATAGAAACATAACGATTACCAATGTAACTTATCACTAGGTTCCCAAAAAAAAGTATATAGGTTGGAAATGAATAAAATGGATATGGAAGAAAAATGAAACTATAATGTTCTGATTTATAGTGATAATAACTAGTTATGGATAAAGTTTACAACTAGAAAACCATAAATCTACAATGATTTAAGAGACCATCGGATTGATCTAATATGACGACACTAAGGGAATTTTTTTGGAATTATAGATCCTTTCCCAAAAGTTGTACACATTTCCCTGAGAATAAATACTTAATTTATTGTGGAACAATCTCACTGTTGTTCGTGCCTTGAATAATTTCTTCTTCATGCCGTTTTTAATGAAATGAAGTTGAATTTTTCATTCTTGAAGTGTTAGCAAATCCTGCGATAGAATGATAAGTCATTCCATCTATCTCAAAAAAGGTTTGAACAGGTACTAAAATATACATAAGTCCACCTATAGTGAGATAATACAATAATCTAACAAAAATCAACTGAAATGTAACTTATACTACCCATAAATAGATAACATTATAATCCTATAAAAAACAGAAAATATAAAACAATAGAAAGTGGTGAAAAAATCGACATAAAATTTATCTCCAATATCTCATAATATAGTTCTTGGTTATCACATTCCGATCATGTGAATTCCTTAAGATGTATTCTATTGAAACGTGATAATAACATGAATTGCTATAGAACCATACTGAAAACATGAATTCTGACAAATTTAACTCTTCCTAGACACCAAAAAAAATTATATATTAAAACCTTGATATCAAATTGTCCAAATATCAGTCTTGAGGTCAATAATACTATGAAATATATTATTTTCTTCTTATCCCTTCATTATAAACACATCATGTGATTTCAAAACATATTTTAATCACATTTCATGTTCATAGGTACTATATAATTATAGAAAACCAAAATGGACCAGTACATAGATATTCTAATATTCCATAATACTATAAAAGAGATTCAAAAACACTATTTTGGATCATCATTACATAATCTCTTAATCATTACACCGCTTTTTTGTCATACTCTACATCTCCAATAGTGATCATGTGTGATTTTATATTTTCTTTGGACTTAAGTGTTTGTTGACGTTGACAATAATATATACCCCTTGGGTTTTGGAATTGGTAAGTGTAATGCCCAGTTTCCTTACACTTGTAGCATTGATGTGTGGTTTGTGCATTCTATGTAGTCTTTTATCTATTCAAATCATTAACAACCTTTTTCCCATTTTTTTGTTAATCAAATACATGATGACTTTATTTTACACACTTATACCATTTTCTAATCCCTTTAATACAATCTCTACCATGAATCTATCCACACATATAACATAAAGAAACATTCATCTTCTTTTCATCATTGTTTTGAGAATTTTCCTTGAAATCCATCATTCATTTCATTTCAAAACAATGAGATTGATATGTAATAACAAATTCCATTTCTATCTTGATAACACAACAAAAAATCTTTTCATAGATACTAAATGCTCTTATAGCTAATCCCCTTTGAAGGAATGGTTGTAATCCATTGAAGAATCTATCAACATTAATTTAATGTTTGTTGATAAATCGAGAAGCATAACATTCATGTCCTGTAAAATTTTCCTTATATATATCAATGGATTCATCATCATTTTGATTAAGATCAAGGAAAACCTTTTCTAAATTTTTAAGAAGAATACATGGAATGTACATAATGAAAAACAAGTTCTTCAACTTGTCCCAGTATGTGGATTCAATTTTGTCTTGTTTCCTTGTATTCATTTATTAGAGTCCACCATTGTTCAGGTTCTCCTTCTAAATGATAAAAAATCAAATGAAATTTTTCAAGATTCAAATAAAGAAGGATGGAAAATAATTTTTCAATGGTACCGATCGATTGTTCAGAAAAAAGTGGATCTGGAGACCCACAAAATGATGGTTGATATTACCTCATATTGGAATCAACAAAATTTAGTTCCCTTCTTTACTCATTTTGAAGTCCAAAATTATTCATATACAGTGTAGGTATAACAATAATATATTTTATTCCATATCCCTTAAAATTTGGTTGTTCAGGAGGAAAATAAATGCACTGCAAATTACATGGATCATTAACATAGTTCCTTCAGGTTTTAGCCATAGAAGAAAACCCAAAAAGACTAGTGTGAGGGGAAAATCATACTAGGAAGAAAATATAATCAAGGTTTAGTACATTAATATTTAAAATCTTTAGTCTAATTCATGGTTATTCTTTATTATTACCATAACTCTATGACTATAAACTATAGTTTGACTTTCCATTAGGGAAATCCCTAGAAATTCCTTAGAAATATATCTAGGGATATCACTAATGTTTTCACCTATTAGATTCAAAAGGTTAATTAAACCTCCACTTATATACATACTAGAACTAACCATAACTGAAATACATGGACATTTCATTTCATTTATTGAATAATTAAAACAATACATAAACATACTCTCATAGACTGTATGAGTTTACGGTTTTTGGAATCGTGGAACATAATCTTCTAACTAAGTGAATCATTTTCAACATATCCCATAAAAATCGTTCCCTTTTGTTTTCATACCTAAATTCATTCATCATATACATTGGAAAAGGAAATATAAAAATTGTGATCTCATGTTCTCAGTAAGGTAAAACATGCAGAACATAAAAAAACCATAAAAATCAGAATATAAAACCATGCACATAACGATTCAATATCAAAATCACGAGTCATGAAATAAATATTCAAAGTATACAAGGCATAGATCATAAAAGAACTTTAACCATGAAAAAATAGCATTGGAATAAAAAACGAATTTTGGAAAACAAGGATATACATTTTATGATTTGCATACTAGAAATGAAATTTCATCTAATACCCTCATTGTGCACAAAGTCTATTAATCAATTGGGTTTACATTTCATTCCATCCACATATTACTAAACAAGATTTACTTTCCATTCCAACCATGTATTACTAAACCAGATTTACATTCCATTATAGTCATTTTTATCTCATGTGATATAATTATTTATCCAATGCATTAGAGGGAGATATATGTCCCACCCATATCATAATGAAATCAATCTTACATGTTATAAAAAACTCTAAATCATTCATCATAGGATAACCCATAAAATAAAATTGGTTTCTTATGTATCATTACATCATAAAATAATCAATATATAATATAATTCCATCATTAAAAAAATCAAACCATAATATTTATAGGGATATGAACATAACCTAATATGATGATAATAATTTTAGTGTAAAAATAATTTTGATAAAACACATGAACATAATTTTTAAGGATAATATCCATTCTTCTTCAAAAATGTTTTCTTTCTCAAAATGAAGAATAACATTAAAAGAAAATAATTTATTTGAAAAAAAACAATAATTTTTTTAGATGAGGATTCATCTCACTAAAGAGTTATTATGATGTAAAAAAATATTCCTTTCGTATTAGTTTAAAAACATTCATCTCATACTCTTGATGGAAAATTCAAAAGGCAATTTGAATGGAAAAAATAAAAGAAACATTATTTCAATAATATTTAATACAATTTTAAAAATGGGTAAAATTAACATTGAAAATATAAGGCCCCATCCTTAAAAATTACATAATCATGAATTAAGTTAATAATTAAAATTGATGGTCTTCACATGTTTGGAGCTTTAAATAATTAGTTTATGAATTGTACATAACATCTAGAATATTACAACTGAAAAATTCAACTCAGTATCCATTTTTTAATAAAAAAACTATTTAATACAAAACATGAAATCTTTTCGTGTTCTGAAAGAATAAATTTTGCTTGATCCCATCATTGACACAAATCTTCATTATGTCATATGAAAAACATTTCAAAACATGTGATGAGTATAAAAATAACAGTAATGGAAACATAATGAATGAAAAATGTTAGTCTTTAAATAACATGAAAACCATGAATAATTTCTTATAATGTAATAATTTTCACCTTTATGAAGTAATAAAAACACTTCACTAAATATGAGCTCATTTATAACACTTTTTGTAACAAAAATATTATCCCAATCCCATATAATGCAACATATAAAATATGAAGGTAACTTTTGATATAGACAAACTTAAATGGAATAACTATATGATCAACTTCCACACATATCACAAAATGGAATAACCATACAGCTGACTAACAAATGCATTATAGGTTATAAAGTAACTACCCATCCTTGGTTTATCATAGAACCACCCATAATTTGGTTTATAATTTATCCCCTCGTCAAATTTTCATGTACCATTATATAATCATAACACATAAAATATTTAAAATAATAACATTTCACAAATAAAATTTCATTTATAGTCACAAGAAGTCATTTCAAGATATTTAATTACTCAATCCATTTCAAAAACCATTTTCAATACCAAAACAACCAAAAATGGAATAATGGATTTCTTTTCTTTTAAAAACATTATTGCTTATAGTGGAAGCCAAATAATGATTGTATTGGAGAATAGGTCAATGTCTCCGCATAAGTTAAAAAATTTACTTTTGTCATTTAGTAAAACACTTCATATAAAAATATTCCATTAGAATGAAATTAATTGTAAAATGGGTTTATTATGAACTATTGAAAAGAAGGAGGTGTATATTATCAAAAATGGCTCAATTAAAGGATATTGAGATGAAGTCCATTACCTCATTTATGACTTGTCTTGTATGTTTTCTGTTATTACTAAAAAATAAAAATAAGTTATGTTTTACATGATTCAGAATATCCTTATATTTTGATATTACTTATTTATAACTTATTACATTTCTATAGCAATTAGTTATTTATTTTATTTCATATAATACATTTTGCTAATTCTCAGAACGTTAGTAAAAAATGACCATGTTATAATTAAAAAATGTCCATGTGTTCAAAAGTACATTATAAATAGAATGATTTTCATGATTTAGATATCATATGTATCCAGTATATATGTATTTAGAATATTCCATATCATTTGGATAAATAAAATGAAATTCACCATTTATGGAGATGGTAAGGAGTACGTACGAATGAACATTACATTCATTCCTTTTTCATATTTAATGGAATAAAAACAGAATGATACATAGGTATAAAAAAGATTAAAGTACAATATCTATGTTATATATGTTATATAGCTTCATTAATTCCATCTAGTATTCATTCCATGTATAGTATGACTCAGTCATATCACTTTGAGGGGGCAGTAGTCCACATTTCCTAAAATAAAATTTACTTTTTTATAAAACTTGAAATGCATAAAGGTATGTTATAAATTATAATTACATAATCATAGAGATATAATAAATATAATAAATAACATATATAATTTCAGTTCTATAATAATGGGAACCATAAGAGGTTGTAGAAGAATATTGAACAATCAATGTTTTGGGAAGCAGTAGTTGGTCATCCACATAAAATGTATGTTCTATAACAGTTAGAAGGAGGTGTTTTTTAGTGTATTTATAATTATTCTCAAAAAAACATTTATATTGAGGATACATATGTTTTTATAAAATAATTTAATAAATATAGTTTAGGGGGTGGAGAAGGAAAATTAAATGAAAATATCATGAGAGAAGATGTTACCTCAAATTGGGTAACTCTTTTTGATTTATGCTAAAAGGCCTTATTTAATTGCCTTATTGCCAAAGTATGCCTTCTAGTAGGAAGATAAAGATTTTGGGAGCTTATTTGGGTAGATTTTGTATGATCTAATGGGGCATGAGATGTTTGGTTAAGGGTTAGAGGTGGTCGCCTTTTATAAGAGAGAAGAGGGACAGTTTTGGAAAGTTTGAAAATATGATATTATTATTAATTGAATTTAGAATTATAACAATAAGAAAGTAATATATTTCTAAGATCATATGAGTATGTATTTAAATCCTCCAATAAAATGGATTTTATAAAAGTTTAGGTCATAAAATTAACCTTATCGTTTATCATTAACACGTAGTAAACTAATTTAACTTTTACCATTACTTCTTATATATTCATAATAACCATTGTGACAATAAAATTTAAAGGGCTCAAAAATGGATCATTAATGACATTTGTAACATCATATATTCCTTTTGGATGAATATTATATTTTTAGGACTATTATATCATTTAATAAAATATTATATTATTTAAAAACTCATTTTTGTCAATTTGTATACTATTAATATCATGACATTTAAAAAATCAATGAAAAAATTATTATCTATAAAGAATTTCATTAATTAAATTATAACAATTCATATAAATCCATAAAATTAATAGATGGAATAAAAAGTTTAAAAATATTTTTTTATATTTTTAATCTCATTTTTTTAAATCTTTCATTAATAAGGTATTAACTACATCACTATTGTATCATAAATATAATTATTCATATGATACCCAAAAATTATAAATAAAATACCCTGATGTAGGAAATACTTGTATCTTTCTAATGGATATTTATAGTGGAATATTTCACTTATATAATTTCATATAAAATGGTTTTAGTAAAATATACATTTTTACGTTACGTTTTCATTAACATTAAATTAAATGTAATTACATGTCATTTTCACACAAATGTGGCTTCATTAGGTCCTCAAATCGACACAAGGATACCCATGGTTGTTAATATCTCATAAAATAGGTTTAGAAAATGTTTAACGCTAATTTAATATTATTATAATATTATATTTTAGCCTTATTTAACAGATTTACCCTTTGACCATGATAAATAAAATATTTACTGATGTTTCAATTCATAATGTCTAAAAATATAAGTTAAATATTTAAAGAGTTTTGACCTACTAATTTAAAATTTTCAATCCATTTGACAAAATTCAAAACACAAAAGATGTAGAAATTAATTTATTGATGTCAAAACCATAAAGTGTGGTTTTGATCCAAAAGATTGACATGTACTTATGTCCAAAATCAATGTTAAATTACTTCAAATGACCAAAATTATATTAAATAATGAAAATATAATCCAATTAAACATTAAAACAAATTATAGTTGTAATCTATCTATATAAATAAATTATATGAAAAGATAGTTTTGACTTAAAATGTAGTATTTTTTCACTATTCATTACCAATGAAATTTTTCAAAAAAATAAAAAAAATTACCCAATTAAATTTGAATGTCCCAATTCTAATGAATAAGTATATTTTGTAAAATAGAACATATAAAAGTGAAAAAAAAAGATTTACAAATGGTTCTCCATCAAAAGGTGGTAAAACGACCTTTTAATGAACACTACAATATTTCATTCTTAAAATTGGACTCATTCTCATTTTAAGCATCTTAATTTTATTTGATAAATTTAAAAACATTAAACAAACATGTGTAATGATAATATAGTGAGTTCTGTTCTTTCCCACCAGAAAAATAGCTAGTTGTTAACTACTATAATAACATTTTATTATTATTTATTAGTATATCTCAATGTTGTGTACAACATAAGATTTCAGAGAAACCCCTTGTTGTGTGGAGATTATGCTATCAGAAAAAGTATACCCTTTAATATAAAATTAATATCATATTCATAAATATTAATACAAAATAAAAAATATTATTCTATAAATACTTAGTTAATTACAAAATAATAGTATATTAATAGAAATAATATTATATATTTCGGAAAACAATGACATGAATGATAAATATACCCCAATAAATACTTACTGATAAATAATCCGGGATAATAATGATATTAAAAAATTCTCCCATAACATAGTTTTGATATGTTTTTTATTTATATAATTCTCCTATATAATAATTTAAATAATTTTATTAACTTCTTCCAAAATCATTATCATTTTTATGATATCATATATGATTATATTATCATCCATTTGTTAGTAATATTTCATTGTCACCTATTATTCAGATATTAACTGCATTATATTCTTATGCATGTCTTTTCAGATATGTTAATGTTTTAATTATTTGGATATATTTAAATGATTTTCAAAATGATATTAGTATAATATATATTATATTCATTCATTCAAATCATGTATATAATTGTTTTTAATGATGATTAAAAACAGTGAATCACATCAAATCGTGGAGACTGTAGGTCATACATATGTACAAGTGGCGATATCAATCACTTAATATTTTAATGGTATGGAATTGGATTTTATATTAATTTTATAAAATAATTATCATTTTATATTTAATATTTTCATCCATTATACCCATCATTATACCTATCCAAATTATGTATTTTTGAATAAAAAATTACACCACGGTGTGGGGACGGTAATTCGTACGTACATATGGATGGTGATATTGTTATTTTTAAGATGGATAAAAGGGGGTATATGGTTGAAACATAATTATAATAACATATCATAATGTATAAGATACTATATTTATTACATTATTTGGTAAATAATATAATAAATGGATGTAGAAGAAGAAAATAATTTTAAAAGAGGTGATAAAAGTATAACATTTTTTTCAACTATCTCATTTTGATTTGCACAATTGGTCTCCATAGGATGGATTTCTACACAAATTGACGGAACTAGGTTGATGTAAGGAATGTTGAGAGATTATTTTATCAGAATATAGACAAGCCAAGGTGATTGAGAGGTGTGAGTAACTGAGTAGATGTGGTTGCCTTTTACAAGAGGGTGGAGGGGAACATTATGAATGTGTTGAAATATTATTTTATTAATAATTGATTTTAAAATTATAATAGCTAAAAACTGATATATTTGGAGTCTATGATGAGTTTGGTTCAAAATAATCTCAGAATATTGGTTTTAGACAAGTCTAGGTCACAAATGTAACCTTATCTTTTGGCATGAACAATTAGTTAAATAATCTAACTCTTACCATGTCTTCCTAAATCTTTGCACTATATGGTCAATATAGTTACTATAAAATTCAAATAGAACATAAAGTGGATCATTAATAAATATTTTTAACAATATCAATATTATTTGACCAAATATTATATTATTATGACTATTATATCTTTTAATAAAATAGTATTTGTTTTAAAAACCCATTTATATCAATTTTGACACTATTTAGTAAATGATTTTTTTTAAAGCTATAACAAATTGATGGATTCTAAAAACAAATATTAACTAAAAACACACAATTCTTAATCATCCAAAAAATTAGTGTTTTGCATCAAAATATTCGAAATAAATATATTTTCATATTTATAATATCATTTATTTGAATCATTCATTAATAAGGTAATAATTGCATCATAATTATGTTAGAAATAAATTTATTTATTTAATATAAAAAAATAATAAATAAAATACCATAATGTAGGAAAAAATTTTATATTTATAATAAATATTTAGAATCATATATTTCAATTATATAACCCCCGATTAAAATTATTTTAGTTAAATGACATTGGTTTTTGTTATATTTCCCTTTAGTTTAAAAAATTTATTATAACATGCCATTTTCCCAACGAAGTTGCTCCCAAATGCCAAAAGATCATCCTAAATTTTATTTTAGTCTGTGACGGCTCATACAATAATATGAGGACATGGGTTAGGGTAGTATTTTATTATTATAATATTTTCTACCCATATTTACCTAATTTACCTTTTAACTATGGTAAATAAAATAATTACTGAAGTTACTATTAATAATTTCCAAAAACAAAAGATACATATTTTCATAATATGGACATTATGACACCAAATATCAAATACATTTTCCCAATTTCATAACATAGAAGTTTCATTAAATAATTGAAAAATAATTCCTGTTATCAAAACCAGAAACCGAGTTTTTAGGAAGTAAAATCTGTCAAAATATTGATATGTTTTTATGTCCAATTTAAATGTGAAATTACATCCAATGGACAAAATTATATTAAATGATAAAAATATAAACTAATTATTATTTAAAAGAAATTAAAAATATAATCTAACTACATAAATAACTATTATTAAAATATAGTTAAAAATTAAAATGCCTTATTTTTCAGTATTTATTAAAACGTAAATTTCATAAAAAAAATCAAAATTTCATCCAAGGTAACGTTCGATGTCCCTATTCCAAATAAGATATTTATAATTTTAAAATTCCAGGCCTTGATGCGCAGATCTTATCGTATTCATTGAGTACCAAAAAAGATTCGTACGCCTCAATGAATACTTGGTTACTGACATGTCTTCCTTCAAGAGCTATTGATGTTATAGAGTTCTCTCTGCCACATCCTAGAGTCAGTCCTCATATGCCTATGAGTCAGGCTCATCTTGGAACATGAGGGGTATCTGATGCTAAAACACATGTAAGACACTAAGCCTATAGGATTCCTCTTCCAATACCACATGTTGTAACTGCAAACCAACAAGTAGTGATATAGCTGGCAGACTACCTGAAGGTACTATCTCAGGAAATGGTCAATGTACTGAAGAATCATCACTGGGCAGACAATCCTCATGGTCACTTGCTGAAAAAGTCTAGTTCATAAGATCATCATCTGCTCTACTGGTGTCTCAAATAGTTGGGAAACTCTAAAAATCCCCTCCAGCAGGCCCTCAGCTACGTGGGAATCTGTCTCCCCTCAAATCCTCAGAGGGCTCTATTGCTAGAACCCATGCAACGTACTTAGTCGGTGTGCACCATCTACCAGTGTGTCTGGCGGTATCTTCTTCCCATAGGTTGGTTTTACTACTGGTACGCCACCCGAAAGTGAAAACATACTAAGACGACCCTGTAATAGAGCCCTGTCGCACGATCGGATGTCAGTGAGTACAACACTCTGAACTCTAATTGGATGTCTTCATTGATGCATCCTAAAAGATACAGATGATGCACAGTCAAAAGTTTATACCTTTTGAGATTACTTAAGAAATCACCCAAAAAAAACAGACACGCAATCAGTGGTTTTGTGCACTGAGTCAGAAATTAGTAGTCAGGGTCTTGGTGTATGGATATGTTGGCTGCCGCACCAACACTGGACTCCCTGAACTGCAAAACGTGCTCACTACCCATAACACTATTACTTCACAGAAAATATCAGAGTCCAAAGTTATGTGGTAGAACTGACTCCTCTGATACCAATTTGTCATGACCTGTCCCCCAGGGCCTATGCTGTGACTACCCCAAACCCGCCTTCCACAGGCCAGGGGCTAGCGACTAGCACCAAAGGAATAATTCCCTAAAACAGGTAAGTTATTGCCTTTATAACCTACAAATTCACACAATAGAGCACAAATCTGGATTCAAAAGTCTAGGCATGTAACGCCCCGACCCCAGCTACCCAGAGTCGGTGCATTACTTCGTAACATTGGCATGATCACAAGAAAGATCAAATCTCGAAAGACCGATTAGTTTAGTAGCCTTGGAAACACTAGATATAATCATAAGTTTTACATTACATCATAAAATGAAAAACTAATACAACAACATAATGTTCCACAATCCACACTATTAACCCCTCATAAAATCCCTGCAAGTCAATCATAATTTACTTCTTCACCACCTGGGAAAAATAAAACATAGAAAAGGGGTGAGCTCAAATGCCCAGTAAGGATAACAATATAGCGGAACATTCAAAATAAGCGTAAACATTTATGGAAATGAATTACTAAAACAAAAGCCTTTTAAACTTGAACTTCAACATAGTATGGCAAAAGTAAAATGAAATAATGCCATTTACTTGTTCACATGGATATTCTACTAATTGAATAATCACATGCAATATCAATAACCACTTTCATAATGTTGGAATGCATAATGCCAGACTATCATAACCACATAGCCAAGGCCTCGTGCCAAGACTACAAATAAGATTTTGTCAAGGCCTTGTGCCAAGACACTAGTTTGTCTCATGAGACCTACCGATGCATCGAGGAGCTATAGCGGGCTCCACCCGTCACTTATTATGTCCAATGCATTCCCATATGAAAAGGTTTAAACATAACATAAACATTCGTATTAAAACTAGCATACGAAATGTCAATAATTTTACCATAAACTATGAATGGTATAAAAATAGCACATCCACAGTCAAACATATCACAAAAACTTCAATACAATATAGAAGTTTTGTATCATAATAAATCAACTTCAAATAATCTTAAAATCCATCAAAGGATGTTGACATAGATGAAATCAAAATTCTTTTTAAAGAAATATCTCCATTTATTTTGAAATCATTTAAGATCCATATAAAATAAAACATTTTCTTTGAAAATATTCTTATAAGCTTGTAAGGAAAGCTTTGAAGATTTTATAACGGCGTAAAATAACCGCACCCGCCGTATAAGTTAAAAAAAACATTCTTACCTCAATTCTGTCGAAAAGGTTAAAAAGGACCTTGTTTTGAAAACGACGGAAAGAATCCTTTATAAACCTCTTATAAAAAGACAAAAAAGGGTATAAATGACTTTAACCCATATTCTTGTAAATAGTAAAAATGTTTTGAAATACATTTTTAAGAAACATGGATGTGGATGATAAAGAGATCCCAGTAGATTATTACGTATAAACAACCTCGGATAAAGAAGAGATTGTGAAATAACCCTTACCTTGTACTTTTCCTTTGTTGGGGTAGGTTAACCTCCTGTATAATTGTGAAATAGTTGTTATTAAATTATACAAGAATCATATATATTAATATGATATCATATATGATCTTTTAACATTGATTTGTTAATAATATCTTAGAATTATCGTCGTTTCGGGAGTTAACTTACTCATTTTCTTTTATATGTTTTGTTACATAAGCCATGGTTATTGTATCTTATTCATATCCAGAATGATATACAGTCCTTAAACATCATTTTTAAATCATCAAATGATAATTATACTTGAATGGATACGATGGAGAATGAATCTCATCGCGTTCGTGGAGACGGTAGTCCGTACGTACGCACGAGCGACAATATCATTCTTTTGATATTAAAATAATATATAAATGGATGGTATATCATATATACAGAATCATTAACATGTTATATTTATTATTTACATGAGTTACACATCATTATTATACCCATCCAAATAATATTATATTGAATAACAATTACACCACGACGTGGAGACGGTAAGCCGTACGTACGCACGTATGGTGACATGTTATTCAAAGGGTGGATAGAATACTGAATATGATTGTACCATATTTATAATAACATCACAGTATATGTGAGATACTGGAGTTATTATTTCAGAATGGTAAGAACAAAGGAAGAAGAAGTGGAAGAAGAAATGAACTTAGAAAAGGGTGGTGAAATCATTACCTCTTCTTCGGGTTCTTCCTTTTGATTTGATCAAAAGGGCTCCTTAGGTTGGCTTTCTGATCGAACTAAGGCCTCTAGGTTGTAGTTAGGGATGTTGGGAGAGTATTTGGGCAGAGTTTGGCCGAACAAAAAGGCTTTAGAGGTGTGAAGAAATGAGAAGGAGGAGTGCCCTTTTATAAGAGAGGTGAGGGGCACCTTTGGGAAAGCTAGAAATATTAATTTATAATAAATTCATATTCGGTTTCCAAAGGCTCCAAAGTTGACTATTCAAAGGATGAGGTGGGGATAGGTCGAAAACAACTCATCCAATAGAATTTAGACAGGTTTGGGTACTTATATTAACCTTATCTTTAAGTATTAACTCTAAGTTAATTAGTTTCACTTTTACAATGTCTCTTTGTATTTTTATATAATATGGTTAATAAACTTACTATATACATCCAAGCGACCCCCAAGTGGTCCATTAATGATTAACCTATCATGATATAAGTCTCTTGGCAGAACCTTAGATATTTAGGAATTTAATATCAATTAATAATATAATATTTGTTTTAAGAACTCTTTTATGTCAATTTTGACACTATTCATTAGTTGATTTTTGTGAAACACATAACAGATTGATTATTTCGAACAAAGTCAATTAAATCAATCCTAATATATCATATTATCCTAGAAAATTAGTTTAATTCATTAAAAGTGTCATATTATATTTATTTGGGTATTTATAAAATCAATTATTTTAATTTTTCACTATTATAGTAATTACTGCATCATCATTGTGTCATTAATATTTTACATTATTTGATGTCTAAAAAGTATAAATAAAATATCATTATGTAGGAAATCTTTTTAACTTTCTAATGAATATTTATAATCTAATATCCAACATGTATAACCCTATGTAACAATTGTTTTTCTAAAAGATATATGCTTGTGTCATTTTTGTATTCATTTTAACTTAATTAATATAAAGTGTCATTATCACTTACAAGTGGATCCATGGGGTCCCAAAATTGACCCATAGATTCCCATGGTCGACCATGTATCAACCAATAGGGTTAAGACACGTTTTAGGGTAATTTTGTATTATTATAATATTATTTTTTTAACCCTTATTTACCGGATTTACCCTTTAACCATGGTAAATAAAATATTTACCGCAGTAATTATTCAAAATGTCTAAAAATAAAAGTTACCTATTTACACAATTTGGACATCCTGATTCCAAATATGGAATCCATTTTCCTAAAATCAAAACACAGAAGTGGC
The DNA here is from genome assembly GCA_963277665.1 of Viscum album. NCBI lineage: Eukaryota > Viridiplantae > Streptophyta > Magnoliopsida > Santalales > Viscaceae > Viscum > Viscum album. The sequence goes on from OY728135.1 coordinate 763,744,600, forward strand.
AGAAATTAATTTAAAATTAATTCCCGCTGTCAAAACAAAAAGCGTGTTTTTAAGAGATAATAACTATCAAAAGATTGAAACTTGTTTATGTTCGGTTTAATTGTAAAATTATGTCCAATGACCAACATTATATTAAATGGTAAAAATATATTCTAAATGTACTTTAAAACCACTCAAACTCATAATTTATCACTATTAATTATTTTGATTAAAAAAGTTGTTTTTAATTAAAATTTAGTAATTTTCACTATTCATCAAAATATAAAAGTTATCCGAAAAGTACCAAAATTTCACCCTAGGATAATTTCGATATTCCGAATCCAAAAATGAAGTCCATTTTGAAATATAGAATATATATGATTTCAAAAAGTAGGTATTACTATTCATAATGGCTAGTTTGATTAGTTATGCTGTGTTAGAACTCGGTGTTGCGTACAACACACGCTATCACATTATTCAAAGAGAAGCGTACCGTAGAAGCTTGGGGTGTTACATTCTCCCATCCTTCAAATAATTGTGTCCTCGCAATTTCTAGGGTATTACTGTATAAAAGGACTCGGGTGGTTCTTCATCATAAGTTCCTCGGGTTCCCACGTTGCCTCTTCTGTCTTATGATTCCTCCACAAAACTTTTACCAGACGCGTCGTCCGGTTTATCAGCACTTGTTCTCTCGTATCAAGAATCTTGATGGGCTCTTCGCAATAAGACAGACCGGGTTCCAGTTCTAAATCTTCATAGGTGAGTACATGCGTTGGGTCAGGCATGTATTTCCTCAACAGAGATACGTGGAACACATCATGAACTTTGGAGAGACTTGGCGGCATTGCCAATCGGTAAGCTACAGCCCCAATTCGTTCTAGAATTTCGAAAGGTCTGATGTACCTGGGACTCAATTTACCTTTCTTACCAAAACGTATGACTCCCTTCCACGGAGATACCTTTAGGAAAACATGATCACCGACTTGAAATTCCAAATCCTTCCTTCGATTATCGGCATAGCTCTTCTACCTACTTTGAGCTGCTTTGATGTGATTTTGGATTACCTTCACCTTTTCCACCGTTTCCTCCACCAGTTCTGGGCCCACAAGTTTTCTTTCACCAACTTCATCCCAACAGGTTGGTGTACGACATCTCTTTCCGTATAACGCTTCATATGGTGCCATCTGAATACTCGAATGGAAGCTATTGTTATAGGAAAATTCTACCAGAGGTAAATATTGATCCCACATACCCTGAAAGTCAAGTGAGTAAGATCTCAACATGTCTTCTAAGGTTTGAATAGTCCGTTCTGATTGTCCGTCTGTCTGAGGGTGGTAAGCAGTGCTCAAATGAAGTTCTGTATCCAGGGATTTCTGAAGACTTTTCCAGAATCTTGAAGTAAAACGGGGATCACGATCAGAAACAATTGATAGGGGTACTCCATGAAGTCTCACAACTTCATTAATGTATAGTCTTGCTAGACGTTCCAGGGGTAGATCTTCTCTTATAGCAAGAAAATGTGCTGACTTGGTAAGACGATCAACAATAACCCATATTGCATCGTTCCTTCTAGGAGTCTTCGGTAGCCCCATGACAAAGTCCATCGTAACATTGTCCCATTTCCACTCCGGTATGGGAAGAGGTTGCATGACTCCTCCAGGCTGTTGCCTTCCAGCTTTGACTTGTTGACAAACCATACATCTTGACACAAAATCAGCAATCTCCCTCTTCATGTTGTCCCACCAAAAATGTTCCTTCAAATCTCTATACATTTTGGTGCTCCCAGGGTGTATAGAGAAATTGGAACTATGAGCATCATCCAGCAATTCCCTTTTTAGATCAGGTAAATCGGGAACACAAAGTCTCTTCCCGAATTTCAAAATTCCACCTTCATACGCAAAGTCTCTCAATCTCCCATCATTCACAGCTTTAATCTTCTTTTGGAATTCTTCATCATCATTCTGAGAACTCTTAATCCTTTCTAGTAAAGATGGTTTGGCAACCATTTGAAAAAGCATTGATGTTTCACCTTCCCTGGTTATTCCCATGTCCATCTTCACTAGCTCCATGAAAATTGGATCCCTTTCAATTCTCATATTGTTCAAAACTCCATGGTCTTTTCTACTCAAAGCATCTGCCACCTTGTTTGCCTTCCCTGGGTGGTAGTGTATCGTGCAATCATAATCCTTGAGTAATTCAAGCCATCTCCTTTGCCTCATGTTGAGTTCTTTTTGTGAGAAAATATACTTCAAACTCTTGTGATCAGTATAAATCTCACATTTTTCACCATAGAGGTAGTGACTCTATATCTTCAAAGCAAAGATCACAGCTGCTAACTCAAGATCATGAGTAGGATAGTTTTGTTCATGAATTTTCAACTGTCGTGATGCATAGGCAATAACTCTATCATTCTGTATAAGGACACAACCAAGTCCTTTCTTTGATGCATCACTATAAATAACGAACCCATCATTCCCCGATGGTAGAGTCAATATAGGAGCATTGACTAATCTTCTCTTCAGTTCTTCGAAACATTCTTCACACTCTTTTGTCCAAACAAATTTAACCCCTTTTCGTGTGAGCTTCGTTAATGGGTTAGCCAATCGGGCAAAATTCTGGACGAAACGTCGATAATAACCTGCCAAACCAATAAAACTACGTACCTCAGTTATACTCGTAGGTGCTGGCCATTCTTGGATTGCCTTGGTCTTAGAAGGATCAACAGAGATTCCATCTTTAGAGACAATATGGCCAAGAAAAGAAATCTCCTGAAGCCAGAATTCACACTTGCTAAACTTCCCATATAATTCATGCCTCCTCAGAGTCTTCAAGATAATGCGCAAGTGATTTTCATGATCTTCGTAGGTTTTGGAGTATACCAAGATATCATCAATAAATACCACCACAAATTCATCGAGATACTCCTTGAAGAATCTATTCATCAGATCCATGAATACAGAGGGTGAATTAGTCAATCCAAATGGCATTACAGTAAACTCGTAATGCCCGTACCTGGTTTGAAATGCTGTTTTCGGAATGTCTTCCTTCTTCACACACAACTGATGGTATCCAGATCGAAGGTCAATCTTTGAAAAGTATTGAGCTCCATGCAGTTGGTCAAATAAATCATCAATACGAGGTAGGGGATACTTGTTCTTTATCGTTATAGCATTGATCTCCCTGTAGTCGATACATAACCTCATAGATCCATCTTTCTTTTTAACAAAAAGAACAGGGGCTCCCCATGGAGAAACACTAGGGCGAATAAATCCCTTATTACTCAATTCCTCTAGTTGTTTCTTTAGTTCGACTAACTCTACAGTGGCCATTCTATAAGGGGTCTTCGATATAGGCCTTGATCCAGGAATCAAATCAATGGAAAACTCAACTTCTCGTTCTGGAGGATGTCCAGGTAAATCTTCCGGAAATACATCTACAAATTCTTTCACAACAGGTACATCCTCTATTTGAACATTCCTTTCCTCACCGACAGTTATTTCATTCTCTTCCTCCCCAATAATTGAATTAAGTTGAACTACTGGGGGTGGATCTAAATAAGAATTAGGTGGTGACGATTCTGCTCTAAAAATAAGGTGTTCCTTATCATTATCATCAAGAATCGTAACCTCTTTATTCTTACAATAAATCTTCGCATCATAGTCCGAAAGCCAGTCCATACCGAGGATTATATCAAACTCGATCATAGGTATGACGATGAGATCAGCAGATAAAGAAAATTTATGTGCTCTAATGGGGACTGATTCACAAAACTTTGTTGCAACGATACTTCCCTTAGGAGTTTTAACTGACAACTCCCTTATTAAATCAAATTGGAAATATCTAATTTTCTTAGCAAACTGGGAAGATATGAAACAATGCGATGATCCAGAATCAAATAATGCATTTGCTAAACTTGAGGAAACCATTAAATTACCTGCCACCACGTCTTTCGGAGCTTCTACCTCAGCAGTAGTGATAGCATAAGCCTGGCCTTGATCCCTTGGCCTTTTCTGAGGTAAGTTCTCCTGACGCTTAGGACATGCATTTTCATAATGCCCCATCTCCCTGAAATTGTAGCACTGAACGTTGGTAGCTTCCTTCTTCCCCTTGCAATCATGAGCTTGGTGGCCTTTTTCACCACACTTGTAACAGACTCCCATTCCCTTCAGGCAAGCACCGGGGTGTTTCTTCCCGCACTTACCACAAGATGGATATTCAACCTTTCCCTTCTTCCCCTTATTTCCATTCCCAGATTGATCAGCAGGTCTCTTCTTCTCTTGCTTTTCTTTAAAGTCATAAGACTTAGAGAATTCCTTTTCAGTCTTGATAGCACATGAGACAATGTCTTCGTACGATGAAAAGGATTGTGAGACTAATGCTCGACGGAGAAATGGTTTTAACCCATCAAAGAAACGATCAATCTTACTTCTTGGGTTGCGAATATAATCACCAGCGTACCTCGCTATCCTTGTAAAGTGAGCCTCATACTTTGTGACATTCTCATCCTCCTTTTGTCTCAGACTCAGAAATTGTCTTTCCATATCTGCTCGATGGTCGCGAGGAAAGTATTTTTCTAAAAACAGATCTTTGAACTCCCTCCATTCCATGTTTGATACTTCATCATCTTCCTTCATGTTTTGAATCAATGACCACCATTGATCAGCATCTCCAGTGAGGCGGTAAACTGCCATGGTAACTTTTTCCCTTTCACTACTCCCCAAAGCCTGAAATATTTTCTCTAGGGAAAATATCCATTGCTCAGATACTAAGGGATTTGTACTCCCATTGAACGTTGGTGGTTGTTGTCTCATGAATCGATCTAACATTGATCCTCCACGCTGCGGATCAGGGTGCTCCATACGGGTAAGGTTATTATTCATAACCTGAGTAAGTTGTCCCAGTACGGTGATTAGTTGATCAGCACCAGTTGCATCACCAGCCCCACTATAATTATCTTGAGCAGGAGGGCAATCCCTACATGGAGTGCGTGCATTGATACAGTTTCCATTTCTTCCACTAGGCGCCATTTCTAAACAATGTCATAAACTAGATCAGTTTATGAATCAAAATACATAATCCCATACTTATAAAACACTAAACATAAATTGAACTATCTATGGATATAATCCATAATCATAAATATGTTTTCTTTGAGGAAGTATATACTCATAAACCCTTCATAATGATTTGTAAAGATAATGAGAGTTATCCTAAGCATATCCCCCGGGAGTGTCGTAACCAAGAGTGCAGCAAGGCCCGTTGTCGTGCACCATTTCCCGTTCGAGTCTAGCTCAAAGCGGTGTTTTCGGGTTTTACCCCTAGGTACATCTATGCCAGAGCCGCCTCTACCTGCTCGTATCCAGACAGGGATGTATTGCTCGGAAAACTCACAAAATCTCTACAATACCAAAATTCTAGGAAGTTCTTCTATACTAATCCTCAAAGTTCATCTTAGGTCTACGTGCTCTAATCAGAGTTTATCTAAATCTAGCTTCCAAGGTTTGTACTAAACCTCCCTCTGATACCAACTGTAACGCCCCGACCCCAGCTACCCAGAGTCGGTGCATTACTTCGTAACATTGGCATGATCACAAGAAAGATCAAATCTTGAAAGACCGATTAGTTTAGTAGCCTTGGAAACACTAGATATAATCATAAGTTTTACATTACATCATAAAATGAAAAACTAATACAACAACATAATGTTCCACAATCCACACTATTAACCCCTCATAAAATCCCTGCAAGTCAATCATAATTTACTTCTTCACCACCTGGGAAAAATAAAACATAGAAAAGGGGTGAGCTCAAATGCCCAGTAAGGATAACAATATAGCGGAACATTCAAAATAAGCGTAAACATTTAAGGCAATGAATTACTAAAACAAAAGCCTTTTAAACTTGAACTTCAACATAGTATGGCAAAAGTAAAATGAAATAATGCCATTTACTTGTTCACATGGATATTCTACTAATTGAATAATCACATGCAATATCAATAACCACTTTCATAATGTTGGAATGCATAATGCCAGACTATCATAACCACATAGCCAAGGCCTCGTGCCAAGACTACAAATAAGATTTTGTCAAGGCCTTGTGCCAAGACACTAGTTTGTCTCATGAGACCTACCGATGCATCGAGGAGCTATAGCGGGCTCCACCCGTCACTTATTAAGTCCAATGCATTCCCATATGAAAAGGTTTAAACATAACATAAACATTCGTATTAAAACTAGCATACGAAATGTCCATAATTTTACCATAAACTATGAATGGTATAAAAATAGAAAATCCACAGTCAAACATATCACAAAACCTTCAATACAATATAGAAGTTTTGTATCATAATAAATCAACTTCAAATAATCTTAAAATCCATCAAAGGATGTTGACATAGATGAAATCAAAATTCTTTTTAAAGAAATATCTCCTTTTATTTTGAAATCATTTAAGATCCATATAAAATAAAACATTTTCTTTGAAAATATTCTTATAAGCTTGTAAGGAAAGCTTTGAAGATTTTATAACGGCGTAAAATAACCGCACCCGCCGTATAAGTTAAAAAAAACATTCTTACCTCAATTCTGTCGAAAAGGTTAAAAAGGACCTTGTTTTGAAAACGACGGAAAGATTCCTTTATAAACCTCTTATAAAAAGTCAAAAAAGGGTATAAATGACTTTAACCTATATTCTTGTAAATAGTAAAATGTTTTGAAATACATTTTTAAAAAACATGGATGTGGATGATAAAGAGATCCCAGTAGATTATTACGTATAAACAACCTCGGATAAAGAAGAGATTGTGAAATAACCCTTACCTTGTACTTTTCCTTTGTTGGGGTAGGTTAACCTCCTGTATAATGGTGAAATAGTTGTTATTAAATTATACAAGAATCATATATATTAATATGATATCATATATGATCTTTTAACATTGATTTGTTAATAATATCTTAGAATTATCGTCGTTTCGAGAGTTAACTTACTCATTTTCTTTTATATGTTTTGTTACATAAGCCATGGTTGTTGTATCTTATTCATATCCAGAATGATATAAAGTCCTTAAACATCATTTTTAAATCATCAAATGATAATTATACTTGAATGGATACGATGGAGAATGAATCTCATCGCGTTCGTGGAGACGGTAGTCCGTACGTACGCACGAGCGACAATATCATTCTTTTGATATTAAAATAATATATAAATGGATGGTATATCATATATACAGAATCATTAACATGTTATATTTATTATTTACATGAGTTACACATCATTATTATACCCATCCAAATAATATTATATTGAATAACAATTACACCACGACGTGGAGACGGTAAGCCGTACGTACGCACGTATGGTGACATGTTATTCAAAGGGTGGAGAGAATACTGAATATGATTGTACCATATTTATAATAACATCACAGTATATGTGATATACTGGATTTATTATTTCAGAATGGTAAGAACAAAGGAAGAAGAAGTGGAAGAAGAAATGAACTTAGAAAAGGGTGGTGAAATCATTACCTCTTCTTCGGGTTCTTCCTTTTGATTTGATCAAAAGGGCTCCTTAGGTTGGCTTTCTGATCAAACTAAGGCCTCTAGGTTGTAGTGAGGGATGTTGGGAGAGTATTTGGGCAGAGTTTGGCCGAACAAAAAGGCTTTAGAGGTGTGAAGAAATGAGAAGGAGGAGTGCCCTTTTATAAGAGAGGTGAGGGGCACCTTTGGGAAAGCTAGAAATATTAATTTATAATAAATTCATATTCGGTTTCCAAAGGCTCCAAAGTTTACTATTAAAAGGATGAGGTGGGGATAGGTCGAAAACAACTCATACAATATAATTTAGACAGGTTTGGGTACTTATATTAACCTTATCATTAAGTATTAACTCTAAGTTAATTAGTTTCACTTTTACAATGTCTCATTGTATTTTTATATAATATGGTTAATAAACGTACTATATACATCCAAGCGACCCCCAAGTGGTCCATTAATGATTAACCTATCATGATATAAGTCTCTTGGCCGAACCTTAGATTTTTAGGAATTTAATATCAATTAATAATATAATATTTTTTTTAAGAACTCTTTTATGTCAATTTTGACACTATTCATTAGTTGATTTTTGTGAAACTCATAACAGATTGATTATTTCGAAAAAAGTCAATTACATCTATCCTAATATATCATATTATCCTAGAAAATTAGTTTAATTCATTAAAAGTGTCATATTATATTTATTTGGGTATTTATAAAATCAATTATTTTAATTTTTCACTATTATAGTAATTACTGCATCATCATTGTGTCATTAATATTTTACATTATTTGATGTCTAAAAAGTATAAATAAAATATCATTATGTAGGAAATCTTTTTATCTTTCTAATGAATATTTATAATCTAAAATCCAACATGTATAACCCTATGTAACAATTGTTTTTCTAAAAGATATATGCTTGTGTCATTTTTGTATTCATTTTAACTTAATTAATATAAAGTGTCATTATCACTTACAAGTGGATCCATGGGGTCCCAAAATTGACCCAAAGATTCCCATGGTCGACCATGTATCAACCAATAGGGTTAAGACACGTTTTAGGGTAATTTTGTATTATTATAATATTATTTTTGTAACCCTTATTTACCGGATTTACCCTTTAACCATGGTAAATAAAATATTTACCGCAGTAATTATTCAAAATGTCTAAAAATAAAAGTTACCTATTTACACAATTTGGACATCCTGATTCCAAATATGGAATCCATTTTCCTAAAATCAAAACACAGAAGTGGCAGAAATTAATTTAAAATTAATTCCCGCTGTCAAAACAAAAAGCGTGTTTTTAAGAGATAATAACTATCAAAAGATTGATACTTGTTTATGTTCGGTTTAATTGTAAAATTATGTCCAATGACCAACATTATATTAAATGGTAAAAATATATTCTAAATATACTTTAAAACCACTCAAATTCATAATTTATCACTATTAATTATTTTGATTAAAAAAGTTGTTTTTAATTAAAATTTAGTAATTTTCACTATTCATCAAAATATAAAAGTTATCCGAAAAGTACCAAAATTTCACCCTAGGATAATTTCGATATTCCGAATCCAAAAATGAAGTCCATTTTGAAATATAGAATATATATGATTTCAAAAAGTAGGTATTACTATTCATAACGGCTAGTTTGATTAGTTATGGTGTGTTAGAACTCGGTGTTGTGTACAACACACGCTATCACATTATTCAAAGAGAAGCGTACCGTAGAAGCTTGGGGTGTTACAAGGCAAACTATATAAGAAATGACTGCTGAAAAGTAAAATGGGTTGGAAATACAATCCCAACTGTAAAGTACAAAGAACTAAAAGTAGAGGTATAACTGAAGAAAGGAAAAATAGATGATGGGTCATCCTCTGGGATTTCTACCAGAAGGGTAGGTACAGATAGCCTCCTCATCACTCCATGTCCGCCAGTCACCTCCATGTACCGAAAAATCGTAAGGTCCAACTCTGGGTACCATCAAGACCTTGTACTCTCAGCCTCAATTAGCGTTGTCTTTCGTCTACATCCAACATAACAAGGTGTGAGCATATCCTGTGTAGGGGTGAGTATAACGATACTCAATAGGGACCCCGACACCTTCAAGGTCTCACTAAATCCAGTAAGGATAAACAATAAAGTATGAAATCAATAGATAACATTAAATAGGTATATTCCCATACATATAACTAAGTTATCAAGTGATCCATCTCAATCATGAGGAAAGAATATAAAAACTAACTCAGCTCATCTTGGATTTTATTCAATGGGTAAAATATTTTGAACCCCCAACAGCTGGAGAACTCCTCATCTATTGAGTCAAGTGGGCCTGGAACCACAATCACGCACTTCCCACTAACCTTGTACTACTGAGGTACTCCTCTTATTGAGTATCGTGGGTCTGCTGTGTCACACAGAGGTACTTCCCACCATGGGTCTGCCGCCACAATAAGGCACTCCCCTAAAATCCTGTAGAGTTTATCCACCTTTTGAGTACCGTGGGTCAGCCACCACAACAAGTCTCTCATCCACCATGGGTCTACCGCCACAAACAGGCACTTCCCACTGAGCTAGTCGAGTCACTCTGATTCAATCAGTCGTCAATCGTCAAGTCTCAGCCAGCTACTAGGTTCCTGCCAAATTGCTTGCTTGTCTCCGGAAGATCTGATCCGCAATCTATTGGTCTATTCTACAACTACAAAGAAGTCCCACAAAGAACCATCCCAAATTTCGTTCACATCATAGGGTCTCAACGCAACTTACGGCGTGTCAATCAGAAGCTCGGTCTGTGAGTTATTAGCCTTCTAGTCTCGGGGTCCTGATTGGATTCTTGTACGATCCAACCTAACTATATCTCAACAATACCCCAAACTCTAGTGGGGTATACTCAAAGTGATTTTCATGCTCCAATAATTCTAGGGCCACTGACGGTTCGTCTAACTGATGTGTGGTACCATAGATATGGCCAAAAGAAGTGCAAATGGGTCGTAGTTGGCCCAGGTACTGTCTGACCTAGTCTGACCAACTCAGACTGACCCATTGGGTCTTTTCGAGCCCGTAGTGTGGACAAGCCCATTGACTTAGGCCTGGCCTGCTGGGACTAGCCCTACAGGCCGTGAGGGGATGCGGAGAGCCGATAGGGTGAGAACCGGCCGCTAGTCGGAGAGAGGGTGGTTTGGCCCAGAGGGTGCTTTGTGGGTGATTTGTCATTGAGGGCTCTGCGAGGGAACGTGGCGGCTTGGCTGTGGAACCACGAGGGGCACGGGAGGCCGTCGAAGTGGGGCACCTCATGGGGCCTGGGAGGGGGACTCGGCCAGATCACCCCAAGGGCTCGAGTTCTTACAAGGGCTCAGTGGGCCGACAACCGGGGTGGCTTGAAGGCCGGCCACTAGAGCCACCGGCAGGCGTGGGACTGGTTCGGCGGGGAGGGCACTGTGAGTCCGGGTTGGTCAGGACCGGTTCGGCTGGTGGATGATTTGACCAAGGCAGTGTGGTCTAGCCTAGGGTGGAACAACCGTAAGGGAAGAGACCGTGGGGCCAGTTTTACCGGGGTGTGGGAGCGTCGCGAAGGCGGCATGGGTCGCAGAGGCCGCCGGGTGTGCGATTGTTTCCTTCGTCGCCTTTGTTACCATTAGCACCATTGTTTCCTTCCTCCATTTTGAAGAACATCTCAAATCAACACAAGGGTTATGAAGAGGACCGACCATGTTATATTGGCCCACACTCTCTACCTTAGAGTGGTAGCATGAGGTTCACCATGAACATAAACAATATTGAATAGGGAAGATATTGTCATTTCCCAAAATCCCTCATTAATTTCTATACTCCATCCCTCAAGAAAAAATAGGGGAGAACATGGGAAGTGTTAATCAAATAATGAATAAACCCCTACAACTTATTGCAAAAATTTATTCACAATCTCTAAGGAAAACATTCATGGATCAAATTGATATTAAGTTGATCCGGGTTCTTTATTTTTAGAAGGAATCAATCAATGGAATAAAATCATACTTAATTAAAAACCCTTCCTTGTTCGATGATCGATGACGGTGTCATGGGGAAGATGTCAAACCATTGAGAAAAGATGGATGTCGATTCTCCGCGGATGAGGAAGTCTCACGTCGGAATATTTTTGAGGAAGACGGTCGAAGTCGAGGTCAACTTTCTTCATCGGTGGAGGGTTCTTTGTCAGGAGAACATTCTTTTTAGGAGAACTTTATTTCTTCCAAGCTCTCTCCTCTCCCATGATCCATCAAAAAAAATTCCATTCCAAATTAATAGAGTATGTTATCTATTATTTAATTGTTGACACAACTTTCAAAATGGTTATGTTGGAATAATTATAATTTAGAGGAGTTGGCACATTTATTGGCATGTGCATTGGAACAATAAAGGTGGTGGATGTCAAGAGGATCCACCTCATTTATGAGGGAGTTTATAGGTTTTACTCTCCCACCATTGTTAGGGGGTTTAGTCCCAGGTGGTCCCCACACAGTAACCTCTCATGGGAGGTTGGTTTTGAGTGGACCCCACCACCAAAACCTCTCATGGGAGGTTAAGGTGTGGTGGTCCCCACAGCCAACATCGACAAGGAGGTTTAGTTCTTATGGACCCCACCTCCCAACACCCACATGGGTGTTGCAAATAAATATACTATGTCACATACTTTTATTTCTATTTTTATTTTTTATGAGAAACATAAAAACTAACTTTCACCCTTAACCATCTTCCATCAAGGTGAAAGTCTCCTTAAGCGAATACTGGCGTTGTGAGTTCAACAGTGCCTTTGGATTTCAATTCTGAGCACTGGTTCTAATATTTCAAAATGTAACTCCCCTACCCTAGTTACCCAGAGTCGGTGCATTATTACATTACATTGGCATGATCACAAGAAAGATCAAATCTCGAAAGACTGATTGGTTTAGTAGCCTTGGAAACACTAGATATATACATAAGTCTTACATTACATCATAAAATGAAAAACTACTATAACAACATATTGTCTCCATAAACCACACTCATATCCCCACATAATATTCTTGCAGGTCATTCATAATTTACTTCTTCACTTCCTGGGAAAAATAAAACATATAAAAGGGGTGAGCTCAAATGCCCAGTGAGGATAACAATATAGCGGAAACTTTCATAAATAAGAATAAACATTTAAGGAAATGTATAACTAAAACAAAAGCCTTTTAAACTTGAACATTTAACATAGTATGGCATAATAAAAATGAAATAATGCCATTTACTTATTCACAAGGTTATTCTACTAATCGAATAATCACATGCAAAATCAATACCACTTTCATAATGATGGAATGCATAATGCAAGACTATCATAACCACATAGCCAAGGCCTCGTGCCAAGACTACAAATAAGATTTTGTCAAGGCCTTGTGCCAAGACACTAGTTTGTCTCATGAGACCTACCGATGCATCGAGGAGCTATAGCGGGCTCCACACGTCACATATTAAGTCCAATGCATTCCCATATGAAAAGGTTTAAACATAACATAAACATTCGTATTAAAACTAGCATACAAAATGTTATAAACTGTGAATGGTATAAAAATAGCACATCCACAGTCAAACATATCACAAAACCTTCAATACAATATAGAAGTTTTGTATCATAATAAATCAACTTCAAATAAGCGTAAAATCCATCAAAGGATGTTGACATAGATGAAATCAAAACACTTTTTTGGAGAAATATCTCTTTCTATTTTTTAAATCATTTAAGAGCCATATAAAATAAAACATTTTCTTGAAAATATTCTTATAAGCTTGTAAGGAAAACTTTGAAGATTTTATAACGGCAGAAAATAACCGCACTCGCCGTATAAGTTAAAAAAACATTCTTACCTTAATTATGTCGAAAAGGTTAAAAAGGACCTTGTTTTGAAAACGGCGGAAATATTCCTCTTATAAAAAGTCAAACAAGGGTATAAATGACTTTAACCCATATTCTTGTAAATAATAAAACTGTTTTGAAATACATTTTGAAGAAACATGGACGTGGATGATAAATAGATCCCAGTATATTATTACATATAAACAACCTCGGATAATGAAGAGATTGTGAAATAACCCTTACCAATTTGGTAACTTATGAAACATACAACCCATGAAAGAGGTATCATACAATGAAATTGTAAATACACATAAATTAGAGTGTATTACACAATGAATATAATTATGGGCAGTACATACACCACACAAAAGGTGATGGTGGCAATATGGCATGAATCTCACGGGGATAAGGAGTGAGATGAAAACCCCTTACCCTGTACTTTTCCTTGGTTGGGGTAGGTTATCCTCCTTTATAATGGTGAAATAATTGTTATTAAATTATAAAAGAATCATATAAATTAATATGATATCATATATGATCTTTTAATATCGATTTGATAATAATATCTTAGTATTATCGTTGTTTCAGGTGTTAACTTACTTGTATTCTTTTATATGTTTTGTTACGTAAGACATGTTTGTAAAGGATAGGTTGTATATTATTAATATCCAGAATGATATCAAGTCCTTAAAAATCATTTTTTAAATCATCAAATGATAATTATACTTGAATGGATACGATGGAGAATGAATCTCATCGCGTTCGTGGAGACGGTAGTCCGTACTTACGCACGAGCGACAATATCATTCTTTTGATATTAAAATAATATATAAATGGATTTTATATCATATATACTGAATCATTAACATGTTATATTTATTATTTACATTAGTTACACATCATTATTATACCCATCCAAATAATATTATATTGAATAACAATTACACCACGACCTGGAGACGGTAAGCCGTACATACGCACGTATGGTGACATGTTTTTCAAAGGGTGGATAGAATACTGAATATGGTTGTACCATATTTATAATAACATCACAGTATATGTGATATACTGGAGTTATTATTTTAGAATGGTAATAACAAAGGAAGAAGAAGTGGAAGAAGAAATGAACTTGGAGAAAGGTGGTGAAATCATTACCTCTTCTTCGGGTTCTTCCTATTGATTTGATCAAAAGGGCTCCTTAGGTTGGCTTTATGATCAAACTAAGACCCCTAGGTTGTAGTTAGGGAAGTTGGGAGAGTATTTGGGTAGAGTTTGGCCAAACCAAAAGGCTTTGATGGGGTGAAGAAATGAGAAGGAGGAGTGCCCTTTTATAAGAGGGGTGAGAGGCACCTTTGGAAAAGCTAGAAATATTAATTTATAATAAATTCATATTCGGTTTCTAATGGCTCCAAAGTTGATTATTAAAAGTTTAATGTGGGGATAGGTAGACAACCACTCAACCAATAGAATTTAGACAGGTTTGGGTACTTATATTAACCTTATCTTTAAGTATTAACTCAAAGTTAATTAGTTTCACTTTTACAATGTCTCTTTTTATTTTTATATAATATGGTTAATAAACATAATAAATACATCCAAGCGACCCCCAAGTGGTCCATTAATGATGAACCTATCATGATATAAGTCTCTTGGCCGAAAATTAGATTTTTAGGAATTTAATATCAATTAATAATATAATATTTGTTTTAAGAACTCTTTTATGTCAATTTTGGCACTATTCAATAGTTGATTTTTTTGAAAATCATAACAGATTGATTACTTCGAAAAAAGTCAATTAAATCACTCCTAATATATCATATTATTCTATAAAATTATTTTAATTCATTAAAAGTTTCATATTATATTTATTTGGGTATTTATAATATCAATTATTTTAATTTTTCACTATTATAGTAATTACTGCATAATCATTGTGTCATAAATAAAATAAATTATTTAATGTCTAAAAATTATAAATAAAATATCATTATGTAGGAAATAATTTTATCATTCTAATGAATATTTTTAATCTAAAATCCAACATATATAACCCTATGTAACAATTGTTTTTCTAAACGATATATGCTTGTGTCATTTTTGTATTCATTTTAACTTAATTAAAATAAAGTGTCATTATCACTTACAAGTGGATCCATGGGGTCCACAAATCGACCCAAAGATGTCCATGGTCGACCATGTATCAACCAATAGGGTTAAGACACGTTTTAGGGTAATTTAGTATTATTATAATATTATTGTTTTAACCCTTATTTACCGGATTTACCCTTAACCATGGTAAATAAAATATTTACCGCATTAATTATTCAAAATGTCTAAAAATAAAAGTTACCTATTTACAAAATTTGAACATCCTGATTCCAATTATGGAATCCATTTTCCTAAATTCAAAACACAAAAGTGGCAGAAATTAATTTAAAATTAATTCCCGCTGTCAAAACAAAAAGCGTGTTTTTAAGAGATAATAACTATCAAAAGATTGACACTTGTTTATGTTCGGTTTAATTGTAAAATTATGTACAATGACCAAAATTATATTAAATGGTAAAAATATATTCTAAATATACTTTAAAACTACTAAAATTCATAATTTTTCACAATTAATTATTTTGATTAAAAAAGTTGTTTTTAATTAAAATTTAGTAATTTTCACTGTTCATCAAAATATGAAAGTTATTCGAAATGTACCAAAATTTCACCTTAGGCTAAATTAGATATTCCGAATCCCAAAATGAAGTCCATTTTGGAATATAAAATATATATAATTTTAAAAAGTAGGTATTACTATTCATAACGGCTAGTTTGATTGGTTGTTAGAACTCGATGTTGCGTACAACACACGCTATCGCATTATTCAAAGAGAAGAGTACCG
Organism: Viscum album; assembly: GCA_963277665.1. Lineage (NCBI taxonomy): Eukaryota > Viridiplantae > Streptophyta > Magnoliopsida > Santalales > Viscaceae > Viscum > Viscum album. The sequence goes on from OY728135.1 coordinate 763,760,876, forward strand.
TAGAAGCTTGGGGTGTTACATTCTACCCTACTTCAAATAATTTCGTCCTCGAAATTTCTAGAATACTACCGCATGAAAGGACTCGGGTGGTTCTTCATCATAAGTTCCTCGGGTTCCCACGTTGCCTCTTCCATCTTATGGTTTCTCCACAAAACTTTTACCAGACGTGTCGTCCGGTTTCTCAACACTTGTTCTCTCGTATCAAGAATCATGACAGGCTCTTCACAATAAGACAGATCGGGTTCCAGTTCTAATTCTTCATAAGTGAGTAAATGTGTTGGGTCAGGCATGTATTTCCTTAACATAGATACGTGGAACACATCATGAACTTTGGAGAGACTTGGCGGCATTTCCAATCGGTATGCTACAACCCCAATTCGTTCTAGAATTTCTAAAGGTCCGATGTACCTGGGACTCAATTTAACTTTCTTACCAAAACGTATGACTCCCTTCCATGGAGATACCTTCAGGAAAACACGATCACCGACTTGAAATTCCAAATCCTTCCTTCGATTATCGGCATAGCTCTTCTGCCTAATTTGAGCTGCTCTGATGTGATTTTGGATTACCTTCACCTTTTCCATTGTTTCCTCCACCAGTTCTGGACATACAAGTTTTCTTTCACCGACGTCATCCCAACAGGTTGGTGTACGACATCTCTTTCCGTATAACGCTTCATATGGTGCCATCTGAATACTAGAATGGAAGCTATTGTTATAGGAAAATTCTACCAGAGGTAAATATTGATCCCACATACCCTGAAAGTCAAGTGAGCAAGATCTCAACATGTCTTCTAAGGTTTGAATAGTCCGTTCTGATTGTCCGCCTGTCTGAGGGTGGTAAGCAGTGCTCAAATGAAGTTCAGTATCTAGGGATTTCTGAAGACTTTTCCAGAATCTTGATGTAAAACGGGGATCACGATCAGAAACAATCGATAGGGGTACTCCATGAAGTCTCACAACTTCATTAATATATAGTCTTGCTAGACGTTCCAGGGGTAGATCTTCTCTTATAGCAAGAAAATGTGCTGACTTGGTAAGACGATCAACAATAACCCATATTGCATCATTCCTTCTAGGATTCTTTGGTAGCCCCATGACAAACATCGTAATATTGTCCCATTTCCACTCCGGTATGGGAAGAGGTTGCATGACTCCTCCAGGCTGTTGCCTTCAAGCTTTCACTTGTTGAAAAACCATACATCTTGACACAAAATCATCAATCTCCCTCTTCATGTTGTCCCATCAAAAATGTTCCATCAAATCTCTATACATTTTGGTGCTCCCAGGGTGTATAGAGAAATTGGAACTATGAGCATCATCCATCAATTCCCTTTTTAGATCAGGTATATCGAGAACACAAAGTCTATTCCCAAATTTCAAAATTCCACCTTCATACACAAAGTCTCTCAATCTCCCATCATTCACAGCTTTAATCTTCTTTTGAAATTATTCATCATCGGTCTGAGTACTCTTAATCCTTTCTATTAAAGATGGTTTGGCAACCATTTGAAAAAGAAATGATGTTTCGCCTTCCCTGGTTATTCCCATGTCCATCTTCACTAGATCCATGAAAATTGGATCCCTTTCAATTCTGATATTGTTCAAAACTCCATGGTCTTTTCTACTCAAAGCATCTTCCACCTTGTATTCTTTCCTCGGGTGGTAGTGTATCGTGAAATCATAATCCTTGAGTAATTCAAGCCATCTCCTTTGACTCATGTTGAGTTCTTTTTGTGAGAAAATATACTTCAAACTCTTGTGATCAGTATAAATCTCACATTTTTCACCATAGAGGTAGTGCCTCCATATCTTCAAAGAAAGGATCACAGCTGCTAACTCAGGATCATGAGTAGGATAGTTTTGTTCATGAATTTTCAACTGTCGTGATGCATAGGCAATAACTCTATCATTCTGCATAAGGACACAACCAAGTCCTTTCTTCGATGCATCACTATAAATAACGAACCCATCATTCCCTGATGGTAGAGTCAATATAGGAGCATTGAATAATCTTATCTTCAGTTCTTCGAAACATTCGTCACAGTCTTTTGTCCAAACAAATTTAACCCCTTTACGTGTGAGCTTCGTTAATGGGTTATCCAATCGGGCAAAATTCTGGACGAAACGTTGATAATAACATGCCAAACCAATAAAACTACGTACCTAAGTTATACTCGTAGGTGCTGGCCATTCTTGGATTGCCTTGGTCTTAGAAGGATCAACAGAGATTCCATCTTTAGATACAATATGGCCAAGAAAAGAAATCTCCTGAAGCCATAATTCACACTTGCTAAACTTCCCATATAATTCACGCCTCCTCAGAGTCTTCAAGATAATGCGCAAGTGATTTTCATGATCTTCGTAGGTTTTGGAGTATACCAAGATATCATCAATAAATACCACCAAAAAGTCATCGAGATACTCCTTGAAAACTCTATTCATCAGATCCATGAATACAGATGGTGCATTAGTCAATCCAAACGGAATTACAGTAAACTCGTAATGCCCGTACCTGGTTCGAAATGCTGTTTTCGGAATGTCTTCCTTCTTCACACACAACTGATGGTATCCAGATCGAAGGTCAATCTTTGAAAAGTATTGAGCTCCATGCAGTTGGTCAAATAAATCATCAATATGAGGTAGGGGATACTTGTTCTTTATCGTTATAGCATTGATCTCCCTGTAGTCGATACATAACCTCATAGATCCATCTTTCTTTTTAACAAAAAGAACATGGGCTCCCCATGGAGAAACAATATGGCGAATAAATCCCTTATTACTCAATTGCTCTAGTTGTTTCTTTAGTTCAACTAATTCTACAGTGTCCATTATATAAGGGGTCTTCGATATAGGCCTTGATCCAGGAATCAAATAAATTGAAAACTCAACTTCTCGTTCTGGAGGATGTCTAGGTAAATCATCCGGAAATACATCTACAAATTCTTTCACAACAGGTACATCCTCTATTTGAACATTCCTTTCCTCACCCGTAGTTATTTCATTCTCTTCCTCCCCAATAATTGAATTTAGTTGAGCTACTGGGGTGGATCTAAATAAGAATTAGGTGGTGACGATTCTGCTCTAAAGATAAGGTGGTCCTTATCATTATCATCAAGAATCATAACCTATTTATTATTGCAATAAATCTTCGCATCATAGTCCGAAATCCAGTCCATACCGAGTATTATATCAAACTCAATCATAGGTATGACGACGAGATCAGCAGATAAAGAACATTTATGTGATCTAATGGGGACTGATTCACAAAACTTTGTTGCCATGATACTTTCCTTAGGAGTTTTAACTGACAACTCACTTATTAAATCAAATTGGAAATATCTAATTTTCTTAGCAAACTGGGAAGATATGAAAAAATGCGATGATACAGAATCAAATAATTCATTTGCTAAACTTGAGGAAACCATTAAATTACCTGCCACCACGTCTTTCGGAGCTTCTACCTCAGCAGTAGTGATAACATAAGCCTGGCCTTGATCCCTTGGACTTTTCTGGGGTAAGTTCTCCTGAATCTTAGGACATGCATTTGCATAATTCCCCATCTCCCTGCAATTGTAGCACTGAACGTTGGTAGCTTCCTTCTTCCCCTTGCAATCACGAGTTTGGTGGCCTTTTTCACCAAACTTGTAACAGACTCCCATTCCCATCAAGCAAGTACCCGGATGTTTCTTCCCGCATTTACCACAAGATGGATATTCAACCTTTCCCTTCTTCCCCTTATTTCCATTCCCAGATTTATCAGCATGTCTCTTCTTCTCTTGCTTTGCTTTAAAGTCATAAGACTTAGAGAATTCCTTTCCGGTCTTGATAGCAAATGAGACAATGTCTTCGTATGACGAAAAGGATTGTGAGACTAATGCTCGACGTAGAAATGGTTTTAACCCATCAAAGAAACGATCAATCTTACTTCTTGGGTTACGTATATAATCACCAGCATACCTTTCTAACCTTGTAAAGTTAGCCTCATACTTTGTGACATTCTCATCCTCCTTCTGTCTCATACATAGAAATTGCCTTTCCATATCTGCTCGATGGTCGCGAGAAAAGTATTTTTCTAAAAATAGATCTTTGAACTCCCTCCATTCCATATTTGATACTTCATCATCTTCCTTCATGTTTTGAATCAATGACCACCATTGATCAGCATCTCCAGTGAGGCGGTAAATTGCCATGATAACTTTTTCCCTTTCACTGCTCCCCAAAGCCTGAAATATTTTCTCTAGGGAATTTATCCATTGCTCAGGTACTAAGAGATTTGTACTCCCATTGAACATTTGTGGTTGTTGCCTCATGAATCGATATAACAGTGATCCTCCACGCTGTGGATTAGGGTGCTCCATACGGGTAAGGTTATTATTCATAACCTGAGTAATTTGTCCCAGTATGGTGATTAGCTGATCGCCACCAGTTGCATCACCAACTCCACTATAATTATCTTGAGCAGGAGGGAAATCCCTACATGGAGTGTGTACATTGATATTGTTTCCATTTCTTCCACTAGGCGCCATTTCTAAACAATGGCATAAACTAGATCAGTTTATGAATCAAAATACATAATCCCATACTTATAAAACACTTAACATAAATTGAACTATTCATGGATATAATCCATAATCATAAGAATGTTTTCATTGAGGAAGTATATACTCATAAACCCTTCATAATGATTTGTAAAGAAAATGAGAGTTATCCTATGCATATCCCCCGGGAGTGTCGTAACCAAGAGTGCAGCAAGGCCCGTTGTCATGCACCAGTTCCTGTATAAGTCTATCTCAAAGCGGTGTTTTCGGGTTTTACCCCTAGGTACATCTGTGCCAGAGCCGCCTCTACCTGCTCGTATCCAGACAGGGATGTATTGCTTGGAAAAATCACAAAATCTCTACAATACCAAAATTCTAGGAAGTTCTTCTATACTAATCCTCAAAGTTCATCTTAGGTCTTCGCGCTCTAATCAGAGTTTATCTAAATCTAGCTTCCAAGGTTTGTACTAAACTTTCTCTGATACCAACTGTAACGCCCCGACCCTAGTTAACCAGAGTCAGTGCATTATTACATAACATTGGCATGATCACAAGAAATATCAAATCTCGAAAGACCGATTGGTTTAGTAGCCTTGGAAACACTAGATATATTCATAAGTCTTACATTACATAATAAAATAAAAAACTACTACAACAACATATTGTCTCCATAAACCACACTCATATCCCCAGATAATATCCCTACAGGTCATCCATAATTTACTTCTTCACTTCCTGGGAAAAATAAAACATAGAAAAGGGGTGATCTCAAATGCCCAGTGAGGATAACAATATAGCGGAAACTTTCATAAATAAGAATAAACATTTAAGGCAATGTATAACTAAAACAAAAGCCTTTTAAACTTGAACATTTAACATAGTATGGCATAATTAAAATGAAATAATGCCATTTACTTATTCACATGGTTATTCTACTAATCGAATAATCACATGCAAAATCAATACCACTTTCATAATTATGGAATGCATAATGCCAGACTATCATAACCACATAGCCAAGGCCTTGTGCCAAGACTACAAATAAGATTTTGTCAACTCCTTGTGCCAAGACACTAGTTTGTCTCATGAGACCTACCGATGCTTCGAGGAGCTATAGTGGGCTCCACCCGTCACATATTAAGTCCAAAGCATTCCCATATGAAAAGGTTTAAACATAACATAAACATTCGTATTAAAACTAGCATACAAAATGTTATAAACAATGAATGGTATAAAAATAGCACATCCATAGTCAAACATATCACAAAACCTTCAATACAATATAGAAGTTTTGTATCATAATAAATCAACTTCAAATAAGCATAAAATCCATCAAAGGATGTTGACATAGATGAAATCAAAACACTTTTTGGAGAAATATCTCTTTCTATTTTTGAAATCATTTAAGAGCCATATAAAATAAAACATTTTCATGAAAATATTATTATAATATTGTAAGGAAAACTTTGAAGATTTTATAACGACAGAAAATAACTGCACTCGCCGGATAAGTTAAAAAAAACATTCTTACCTTAATTCCGTAGAAAAGGTTAAAAAGGACCTTGTTTTGAAAACGGCGGAAAACTTCCTCTTATAAAAAGTAAAACAAGGGTATAAATGACTTTAACCCATTTTCTTGTAAATAATAAAAATGTTTTGAAATAATTTTTGAAGAAACATGGATGTGGATGATAAAAAGATCCCAGTAGATTATTACATATAAACAACCTCAGATAATGAAGAGATTGTGAAATAACCCTTACCAATTTGGTAACTTATGAAACATACAACCCATGAAAGAGGTATCATACAATGAAATTGTAAGTACACATAAATTAAAGTGTATTACACAACGAATATAATTATGGGAAGTACATACACCACACAAAAGGTGATGGTGGCAATATGGCATGAATCTCACGGGAATAAAGAGTGAGATGAAAACCCCTTACCTTGTACTTTTCCTTGGTTGGGGTAGGTTAACCTCCTGTATAATGGTGAAATAATTGTTATTAAATTATACAAGAATCATATACATTAATATGATATCATATATGATCTTTTAATATCGATTTGATAATAATATCTTAGTATTATCGTTGTTTCAGGTGTTAACTTACTTGTATTCTTTTATATGTTTTGTTACGTAAGACATGTTTGTAAAGGATAGGTTGTATATTATTCATATCCAGAATGATATCAAGTCCTTAAACATCATTTTTTAAATCATCAAATGATAAATATACTTGAATGGATACGATGGATAATGAATCTCATCGCGTTCGTGGAGACGGTAGTCCGTACGTATGCACGAGCGACAATATCATTCTTTTGATATTAAAATAATATATAAATGGATGTTATATCATATATAATGAATCATTAACATGTTATATTTATTATTTACATGAGTTACACATCATTATTATACCCATCCAAATAATATTATATTGAATAACAATTACACCACGACGTGGAGACGGTAAGCCGTACATACGCACGTATGGTGACATGTTATTCAAAGGGTGGATAGAATACTGAATATGGTTGTACCATATTTATAATAACATCACAGTATATGTGAGATACTGGAGTTATTATTTTAGAATGGTAAGAACAAAGGAAGAAGAAGTGGAAGAAGAAATGATCTTGGAGAAGGGTGGTGAAATCATTACCTCTTCTTCGAGTTCTTCCTTTTGATTTGATTAAAAGGGCTCCATAGGTTGGCTTTCTGATCAAACTAAGGCCCCTAGGTTGTAGTTAGGGAAGTTGGGAGAGTATTTGGGTAGAGTTTGGCCGAACGAAAAGGCTTTGATGGTGTGAAGAAATGAGAAGGAGGAGTGCCCTTTTATAAGAGGGGCGAGGGGAACCTTTGGAAAAGCTAGAAATATTAATTTATAATAAATTCATATTCGGTTTCTAATGGTTCAAAAGTATATTATTAAAAGGTTAATGTGGGTATAGGTCTAAAACCACTCAACCAATATAATTTAGACAGGTTTGGGTACTTATATTAACCTTATATTTAAGTATTAACTCTAAGTTAATTAGTTTCACTTTTACAATGTCTCTTTTTATTTTTATATAATATGGTTAATAAAATTACTACATTCATCCAAGAGACCCCCAAGTGGTCAATTAATGATGAACCTATCATGATATAAGTCTCTTGTCCGAACATTAGATTTTTAGGAATTTAATATCAATTAATAATATAATATTTGTTTTAAGAACTCTTTTATGTCAATTTTGACACTATTCAATAGTTGATTTTTGTGAAACACATAACAGATTGATTACTTCGAAAAAAGTCCATTAAATCAATCATAATATATCATATTATCCTAGAAAATTATTTTAATTCATTAAAAGTTTCATATTATATTTTTTTGGGTATTTATAATATCAATTATTTTTATTTTTCACTGTTATAGTAATTACTGCATCATCATTGTGTTATAAATAAAATAAATTATTTAATGTCTAAAAATTATAAATAAAATTTCATTATGTAGGAAATCGTTTTATCTTTCTAATGAATATTTATAATCTAAAATAAAACATATATAAACCTATGTAACAATTGTTTTTCTAAAAGATATATGCTTGTGTCATTTTTGTATTCATTTTAACTTAATTAAAATAAAGTGTCATTATCACTTACAAGTGGATCCATGGGGTCCCAAAATCGACCCAAAGATGTCCATGGTCGACCATGTATCAACCAATAGGGTTAATACACGTTTTAGGGTAATTTAGTATTATTATAATATAATTTTTTAAACCCTTATTTACCGGATTTACCCTTAACCATGGTAAATAAAATATTTACCGCAGTAATTATTCAAAATGTCTAAAAATAAAAGTTACCTATTTACAAAATTTGAACATCCCGATTCCAAATATGGAATCCATTTTCCTAAATTCAAAACACAGAAGTGGCAGAAATTAATTTAAAATTAATTCCCGCTGTCAAAACAAAAAGCGTGTTTTTAAGAGATAATAACTATCTAAAGATTGACACTTGTTTATGTTCGGTTTAATTGTAAAATTATGTCCAATGACAAACATTATATTAAATGGTAAAAATATATTCTAAATATACTTTAAAACTACTAAAATTCAGAATTTATCACTATTAATTATTTTGATTAACAAAGTTGTTTTTAATTAAAATTTAGTAATTTTCACTATTCATCAAAATATGAAAGTTATCCGAAAAGTACCAAAATTTCACCTTAGGCTAAATTAGATATTCCGAATCCAAAAATGAAGTCCATTTTGAAATATAAAATATATATAATTTTAAAAAGTAGGTATTACTATTCATAACGGCTAGTTTGATTGGTTGTTAGAACTCGGTGTTGCGTACAACACACGCTATCGCATTATTCAAAGAGAAACGTACCGTAGAAGCATGGGGTGTTACACAAAACGTCGCTTGAGTGTTTACTGAACATCACCAAAAAAATGTTCTGAATGTTATTATCATTCTCCCTTGACCTGAGTTAGTCGTGGTGAGGCTCCACCTCGGTGAAAAACACCCCAACTAACCCAACAGTACTCTCGTATTTTCAATCCCAGTTACCACTTAGATGTTATGAATTTTACAATAAAATAATTGTCACTTAATTTTTTTGATTTGCATCCAAAAACTAACTTTCTCTGGTGGCCTGTACCCGCAAAAAATACTATCTTCATAAAGAATGATTACCCTACTTAGTTTAGCAGTGGTATCAGATTTTTAAACCCAGTTAACATTTGAGAGTTATACGAAATTGAAAAATAAAATAACTTATTTAATTATTTTATGTACTATTATTCCATTTTGGGTTTTCACACAGGAGGCCCGCACTGACAAATCTTATGTCCCGCCTATATTACAACCGCCATCCTGAGTGCAATGGTACCGTCAGATTTCTGATCCGAGTAACTGTTTATGGGTTATTACACATTTTCAGAAAATATTCTTATACGCGCTAACTTAAGCTTAAAACATCGATGGATCAATCCGGGCACTCTAGGCCTCAGAATCGTGCGCCGTCATATTTGGGGGACTCATAAAATTCCCATATAATAAAAACCATCATGGAAATTTTGGGTCTTTAAATTCTCCCCACCTCAGGGCTCTGCATAGCAGTAATCCAAAACTCATATAGGTAAAGAAGTGGGGGTACTGAGCATGAATCTGAGCCTCCTGCTCGCATGTTCTCTCCAATAGGTTTCCATGCTACCAATGAATATGCACCAGAGATATCTACAATCAATGAAGGACCCGCTCCAGTCGATCCTCACTATCTATTGGAACCTCCATAAAAGTGGCCCCATCATCGACGTCCAGCTCTCCGTGGTCGATGATGTGAGAAGGGTCGTGCACGTATCACCTCAGCATGGATACAAGGAAGACGTCTTGTGGCCAGTGAAAATGAGGTGGAAGATCTAACTGGTAATACACCTTGAAAACTTTTATGAGGACTTGAAAAGGTCTAATGAATATCAGAGATAACTTGTAATCTCGGACAATTCTTTGTAGAACTCTTTAGGGTGAGACCCGTATGAAGACATGGTCACCATCCTCGAACTCCAGATGTATCAATCTCCTCATGGAATACAGATTCTGACTGCTATGTAGAGTCTTCATCTACTCTTATATGATCTACACTTTCTATGTGATAGCCCGTACCATCTCTAGTCCCATGAGTGAAGAATCCCCAGGGTCAGTCCAGCATAAAGGGGATCTTCAAGGTCACCCGTACAATGCCTAGAAAGGTTCCATCTCATTGATGGAGTGATAGTTGTTGTTGTATGCAAACTCCACCAATGGTACGTAAAAAATGTGTCAAAATCAGATCAAATCGTTGATGTTAATCCATGTAGCCACACAATATCTTGCAGATAAAGGCATCCCAAGCTCTCTATTGAACCCTGCTCTTTGATCGGTAGGAAGTGGGCTGACTTCGTGAGTTGGTTGAAGATTACCCAAATAGATTCATAACCCTTGAATGTACATGGAAGTACTATCATGATGTCCATTGATATCCCATACCACTTCCTCTCCGGGACCATTAATGTCTGAACCAAGCCTACTGTTACCTGATTCTTCACATTCACTTGCTGAAATGTGAGGCAGAGAGAGACAAACACTTCAAATACTTTCTTTTTCCCGACCACTAGTATTGTCGTCGGAGGTACTGATACATCTTCGCCACTCCTGGTTGTACCACAACAGTGGATGTGTGTAACTCCCTCAACAATTCCTCCTGATGTGACTCTGGTACCATGATACGTCTTCTGAAGAGGATGGTGAGCTCCCCACCTATAGTAAATCCATCAGGTGTCTTTTTTGTGGATATCTGAGCACATTGTGTCATTTTGTCTGCATCTCTGTGACACTCCTCCCTCACTCACTAAAGAGTGCGGGAGTGACTGTAAGAGACTGAGGAAAAGATGATCCTTCTCAATCCACAAAGTATATCTTCAGAGCAGCAGGCTACTCTGTCGCTTCACTCAGTAGATGAAGGACACACCTCTTGCTGAATGTGTCTGATACCATGTTCATCTTCCTGAGAGTATATAATATCATGAAGTCAACATCCACTGCCACGAGGTTGAGGTTGGATGAAACAAGAGTGATTTATTGCACCCTCATATGAAGTAGTTTATCCAATGCTACATGGGTTTCATTTTTCTCTATACAAGGAAAAAACCATCCAAGCATTGTAGAGAAACCACATCCTCTTTTCCCAATACAGTCAATCAGACTGTGAACTATGGATGTCAAGTCCAAACCCAAACTAACATCGTAAGGCCTCGACACCTACACCATGAGGATCCAACTGAAACTCTTTCCTCAAGGGTCAGATCACACTGCCAGTGTAAGTGTAATTATCAAGCATCCTCCGAAATTTATCACTAGGAGTAAGGGTCTAGTCAATGGTTTAACCAGAAAATCTAGGTCCTAGAAAAGATTTGTGGAAAGAAGTAATGATTTTTACCTTTGTTTATTTATACAATATCTAGTATTAGACGTAGAAAGTACCTAGAATCATTCATAGAGCCCATGGGTTTCATTCCTTTACCACATGGAACTACTCTCTTCCCCTGTCCTCTAACTCCCTGAGCTTGGTTGGGTCCAAAAAAAAATGGGTGGTTGTAACATGTCGAAAGTTACACCACCTCATGTTGCTCTTCTAGATCTACTTCCACGCTTGTTACCCTGAAGACCTGTCTATCCCTAACACTTCTTCTTCTTAAAACATATTACATTCCCATGTCTTTGAGACTGGCTTCAGTTTCTTACATTCCCCCTGCTAACATTCACTGAATGTTTCTACTCATCCAAAGAACATTGAACCAAAAAGGTTCTCTCTAGCACCCTAACATAAGTAGAAATACATAAAGAATAGTTCTGGACTTGATTTCCATTAAAAACACTTCTATTAGAAGTTTGAGACTTGATGTACTGGTCATACCTTATTAATCGAGTACCAGGAATGATCAGTATGCCTCGATGAATACTGAGTCACAAACATGTCGTCCTGTTGTAGCTGTAGAAGATCTACAGAACTCTCAGCCCCCTCCTCGAGCCATTCCACAACTGCCTGTGAGTCAGGCTTGCCTGGGAACATGAGGGGTTTTTTATTCTGAAACACATGTAAGGCACTAAGCCTACAATTTTGGTCTATCGGTACAACCAGATGTAATTGCTAACCAACAGGTAGTAACATAGCTCGTACACTACCTGAAGGTACTATCTTAGGAAATGGTCCACGTACTAAATCCTCATCACTAAGTGGACAATCCTCACTGTCACTCACTGAAAAAGACAAGTAGCTAAGATCACAGTCTGCTCTACTAGTATCTCTACTAAACGGGAAACTCTAGCAATCACATCTAACAAGCCCTCAACGGCCTTGGAATCTGTCTCGCCTTGAAACCTCAGAGGCCTCTACAACTGGAAATTGTGCAATACGCTCAGTCGGTGTGCCCCATCCACCAGTGTGGATGATGTTATCTGCTACACAACGGGTGGTGGTGCTGCTGGTACACAACCCAATGGTGCCAACAGAGTAAGAGGGCCCTCCACCAGAGCCTCATCGCTCGATGGGTGGTCAGTGCATACAACTCTCAGAACTCTAACTAGTTTTCTGCGTAGAGGCATCCTGAAAAAAAATAGATGCAACACAATCAAAAGATTATAAATAGTGAGCTGACTTACGAAATCAAAATGAAAACACACACATGGAATCTGTGTTTTCCTGTACTTAGTCAGAAATTAGAATTCAGGGTCTTTTTGAATGGATACATTGGTCACCGCACCAACACTAGAATCCCTAAATTGAAAACCACACTCCCTACACATAACACTATTACTTCACAGAAATTATCAAAGTCCTATTTTATGCGGTAGAACCAAATCCACTGATACTAATTTGTCACGACCCGTCCCCTAGGTCCTGTGCTATTATTATCCCATGCCCATCTTCTATAGGCCAGGGGCTGGCGACTAGCACCAAAAAATTAATTTCCAAAAACTGAGAACGCATTGCCTTTATGACCTGTAAAAACACACAACAGAGCACATATATGGATACAAAACAATTGGTATATTGTATAACAATAGAGTTGTGAAATGTAAAAGGGGCCAGAAATACAATCCCAATTGTAATGTACAAGGAAATGAAAGTACATGTACAACTCAAAAATAAAAATACATGATGGGTCATCCTTATGGATTCCTACTAGAAGGGTAGGAACATATAGCCTCCTCATCACACCACGTGTATCAGTCTCGTCTATTTACCGACTCATGATAAGGTCCTACTCTGGGTATTGTCCAGTCATGGTACACTCATCCTCGATCAGCATTATCTGTCATCTGCATCAAAAAACAACAAGGTATGTGCATATCCCGTGTAGGGGTGAGTATAATGATACTCATTAGGGACCCAATGACCCTCAATGTCTCACTGAATCTAGCAAGGATAAACCAAAAACTATGAAATCAAAAGATAACATTACATAGGTATATGACCATATATATAACTATGTTATCAAGTGAACCATCTAAATCATGGGGAAAACACCGAAAAACTAACTCAGATCAACCAAGATTTTATTATTTGTGTAAAATATTTCTAACCCTTGACTGCTGGAGAACTCCTACTCTATCGAGTACAGTTGGTCTTCCGCAACAACCAAGTGCTTCCCACTAACTCCAACTGCTATGGTACTCATCTTATCGAGTATCGTGGGTCTTCTGTGTCACACATAGGTGCTCCCCACCATGGGTCTATCTCCACAACCAGGCGCTCCTCCACATAACCTACAGAGGTACTCCTCATGTTGAGTACCACGAGTCTGCTTCCACAACCAAATTCTCCTCTACCATGGGTCTACCGCTACAACAAGGCGCTCCCAACTGGGCCAGTTGAGTCACTATAAGTCAATCTGTCAACAGTCGTCATGTCTGAGCCAGCTACTAGGTTCCCGTACAAATACTCACTTGTCCCAAAAAGTTCCAATCCACATGCTACTTGTCGATGCACTAACAGCCAAGAATATCCATGATTAAGTATCCCAATGATCCTCCACATAATAGGGGTTTCAACGCAATTTATGACTCATCAATCAGACGCCCGGTCGGTGAGTTATAAGCCTTTTAGTCCAAGGGGCCCGATTGGGTTCGTGCAGGATCCAACATGGCCATTTCTCAACTATAGCCAAAAATCTGAGCGGGGGGTGGGGGGGTATACTCAAAGAGACCGTCACACTCCATGATTTAAATCACTGCTGATATTTAGTTAAATGGACATCTTGTGCCATGGATATGGCAAAAAAATCACAAATGGATCGTAGTGGGCCCGGGTCCGGACAAACCTTGTTTGGGTTGACCCGGCCAGACCCGTTGGGTATGGACCATCCTGTCAGGCGGGCTAGCCCATTGGGCTTGGCCCGGCTGGCCATGAGTTTCCTCGGAGAGCCGAGAGGGTGAGGACTGACCACATGGGCATGGACCAGCCACAAGTCGATGGGAGGGTGTTTCAACCCTGAGGGCGCCTCGGCGGCGATTCGGCCCGGAGGGCGTGGGGCATCGTGAGTGGCACAGGAGGCCGGTAAAGTCGGGTTTCCATGATGGGGGTGGGAGACCGGCTCGGCTAGGGTGTCACGCGGGGCGCGGGAGGCCAGCTCCATCAGGGAGTCGCGAGGGGCGCGAGATGCCCACTCGGCCAGGGTGCCGCGAGGGGCATGAGAGTCCGGATGGCTGAATCACTATGAGGGCACGAGTTCACCCATGGGGTCAGTTGGCCGGTGCAACCGACGGGTGTGGGGCCGTTTTGGCCCTGATGGCACCGCGAGGTCAGGATAGTCGGGGACGGTTCGGCCGGCGGACGACAGGACCAGGATTGCGCGGCCCGGCCCAGGCCAGCTCGGCCGAAAGGGAAGAGACCGCGGGGGCTGTTCGGCCAGGACATTGGATCGTTGTGGGGGTGGTGTGGGTCATGGAGGCCGCGGGTGGTGCAGACGTTGCCTTAGCCACCTTCGTCGCATTCAACATCGTTGTCTCCTTCCTCCTTTTTTAAGAACACCACAAATCAACACAAGGGTTATGGAGAGGACAAGCCATGTTAGTTTGTCATGCACTCTCTGTATTGGAGCGGTAGCATGAGGTTCACCAGGAACATTAACATGAACAAGAATGGAAGATATTTTCAATTCCCATAATCCCACATTAATTTATATTCCCAACCCCATATGGAAAAAGCGGCGGGAACATGATATGTGTTAATCAAATAAAGAATAAACCCCTAAAACGTCCCACAACAATTTATTCCCAACCCACAAGGAAAACATATGCAGATCAAAATGATAATAAGATGACCCCTGTTCTTTGTTTTTAAAAGGAAAGAATGAATAGAATAAAATCATACATAATTAAAAACCATACCTTGTTCGATGTTCGATTATGGGGTCACAGGGAAGTAGACAAACCATTTGGAAAAGAAGGACATCGATTCACCATGGACGAGGACGTCTCTCATCGGAAGGGGTTCTGAGGAAGATGGTCGAAGTCGAGGTCGATGTTCTTCGTCAGTGGAGCATTCTTCTTCTTGGGAGAGTTCTTATTTGGAGAACATTATTTCTCTGAAGCACTCTCATCTCCCATTTACCACCAAAATGAAAATACCAAGACACAATAATAGCTTAGGATATCTATTATATAATTGTTGACTAAAATTTCAAAATTGTTAGGATGGATTGATTAAATGTAATAGGATCTGGAAGATTTACTGGCATGTGCGTTGGCACAATAAAGGTGGAGGAGGTCAAGAGGCTCCCCCTCTTTTATGAGTTAGTTGAGATGTTTTCCTCTTCCACCATTATTAGGGGGTTTACTGTCTTGTGATCCCCACACTGTAACTACTCATGGGAGGTTAGGATCGGGTGGGCCCCACCACCATAAACTCTCATGGGAGGTTATGGTGTGGTTGTCCCCACCACCAACTTCCTCATTGAGGTGTAGTTTCAATGGAACCCACCTTCCAACACCCACATGGGTGTTGCAAATAAAAATAATGTGTCACACATTTTTATTTTTATTTTTATTCGTTCATGAAAAAACCAAAAACTAATATTCACCCTCGACTATATGTCATCATGTTGAAAGTATCCTTAAGGCAATACTTGTGTTTCTTTTTCAACAGTGCCCCCATATTTCATTTTCCTGCATAAATTCAAAATTTATAAATCTTCACTCGTGCGTTTACTGAACATACCAGATAAAAAGTTCGAAAAATTATTATAAGTCACCCTCGACTCGCGTCAGTCGAGGTTAGGCTCTACCTAGGTGAAACATGACCTAAAGAGCATAACAATATTCTCATATTTTCAATCTGAGCTACCATTTATAATTTATGAATTTTATAAAAAAAATAATTGTCACTTTATAGTTATATTTTTGGCCAATTTTTTTTTTCTCTGGTGGCCCACGCCAGCTAAAGTGAGTTTCTTCCAAAAGAAATAACACTCTCAACAGTTCAGCGGTTGTCTCAGATTTCTAATCCGAGTTACCATTTGCGAGTTATATGTGCCATCATATTTATAATTTGAGTAACTATTTAAAATTTGTTCAAATTTTTTAGGAAAATTGCTTACACATGTTAACTTAAAGATAAAAAAACTTCGACAGATCAGTCCGGGCAATTCGGGCATCCGAATCGCAGGCCGTCAGAATTCAAGGACTCATAAAATTCCCATATATTAAAAACCATTCATGGACATTCTAGGTATTTACAGAAATTTTGTAGTTTCATGGATTTCCCATGAAGGAGATAGAATTAACATAGTCTCTCTCTATAACATTGAAGAAGATGAGGTTTATCAAAGTCTATTTCTCTTCATCAAATGAACTTCTATTTATAGTCCTCAAATTTCAACGGTAATATTTATTCCAACAGTCACATTTATCCAAAATACACAGAGGGACATAGACAGCTGACATTATAATGGTTATATTGATCTATAAAACAAGACATCATTTTGATTAGTTTATAACTCA
The DNA here is from genome assembly GCA_963277665.1 of Viscum album. NCBI lineage: Eukaryota > Viridiplantae > Streptophyta > Magnoliopsida > Santalales > Viscaceae > Viscum > Viscum album. The sequence goes on from OY728135.1 coordinate 763,777,975, forward strand.
CTCCCAGACATTGTTTTGTTAAAACAATAGGTATATAAAAACGATAACATGAGTAAGATCTATATAGAACATGTATTTTGATAATTAAATAAAATATTTCTTGTTGTAAAAGTAAAACATGAGAATGAATAATATTACTCAATGAAATGTATTGATACGATGAAATGTGACTATGATGCAAAATGTTAGTATGATGAATAGTTTCAATATGATAGATAGAGCCAATACACTAGACATATTCATTATGATGAACATAGTCAGTACGATGAACACAGTCTGTACGATGTACATAGTCCATAGGATAGTCATAGAAAATGTATATAAAGTAATTCTTTTATTTGAGAAATGATTATAATGAGAATTTTGATTTCCATAACAAAAGACATAAATGTAAAAATAAGACTTTTGACCTAACAATATTCTCTATTTTGGATAGGATAAAAATCAAAATAAAACTAGAAAAAACACTTATCTATTACCATGATAAAAAATCACTTCTGAATATGTAATTGAATAAAACTAACTCCTTCTTAGGTGTATACATTCATACTTATTGAATTCATATATTTTCCATTATTTAGATGTATTAAATCTGAATAAAACATTAACCATTATCCACTTTTATGAAACTTTCTACCCTTTAATAAAACATTCTACCCTTTATGATTTACAAAATGAAATTGGATACCTGAAAATGATAGGGAAAAAATCAAAATCCAAAAATAAATAGAAATGAATTCATAATCCTTGTTGAAATATCAAAAGTCCATAGAATTTTAAATGACAATAAAAAATGAAATATACATCAAAACAATTATTTGTTTTCTCTTTATTTTTCATTCTTGATCAAATCATAGTAAAAATCCTTCATATAATTAATTTATTTCTTGTGCTCTGATATAGAAAATACTAATGTTTTGAAAAGCTCTTATTGGTCTCCAAAAAGTTGATCCTGTTTTTTTATGGACTCATGATAAATTATGATAACTTAATCATGAGTATCAATCCTATACTACATATTCTTATTTTCTTGAGTCAACCCAATATATTTTCTTCAACAAAACCATTTCATCATTGAATGACGATGCCTTTAAAAACACTAACTGGAAATCATCCATCCATTCTTACAGTTCTTTTACTAAAAAAAACTCAACACCATGGTTTTTTTAAATATAGTTCAATATATCAATTGTTTCCATATAAATATTATTAAATGAATTGGAAAGATCAATTGAAAGCCTCCTTAAGTATTCAATTGATTCCATATGTTCATTCACTGAGTATTCTTTTTTTTATGACCGTTTAGTCATCTTGCTACCAGCCTCCTTATGAGCAACAGAACTATAATGTAAAACATTTATATCAGCCTCTATTTTTATCAATCTATTTTTGAGTTGTCTTATTGAAACAAATTTCATCCATTAATTATTTGTAATGAAATAGATTTTCTCTTTTATTCTTGGAATATAGATAATAGTCATCCCAATTCATCTTAAATCATGAACAATATAATCATGATTCTTAAAATAATTTTTATGTCATGAATAAGTATCATCATTGCATAATTCAAATTTAATTGACCGACTCGAGTCTTCATCAGGTTGTTTTCCTTTTCCTTTATCTTTTTCCTTTTGAACTATTTCTTCTTCTTCTTCATCTATTTCTTCTTCATCATTGTTACTGATGTCAATTTATTTCTCAACATGAGAACTTTGGGTCCCTTGATTTTCTAGAGAGGTAACCCTTTCCGTTTGAGTTTCTAATAATTTAACTGAATATTGATTAGAATAGATATTATTTTGAATAATTTCATAACTATTTTTTTGAATTTAATTTTCATCTCCACTCTTCTTATAACTCTGAAGATACTCAAAGAAAGTGATTTCCCTCTTCTTCACCTTCCTGTTTTTAACTTGATCAAATAAATTCTTGCAATATTTGTTCCCATTTTTCATTCTCTGGAGAAGTCTGAAAGATCGGTTATTATGGAACATATTCTGTCAGTTGGGAACATGATAACTCAACACCTTATATGATTTTGTTAATATCAAAATGTGAGAATTTCTTTTCAAAAGAATTTTTTTTCTTCTTATCATCCTGTAGAGTATCTTATGTTCTTATCTTCATGGCTAAAGCTTCAACAAGATCAAGAGAAAATTATTATCACCTTCTTTTCATTGTTCTTTGTCCATTACCCACATGGCTACAATCTATTTGATGTATTATGTTTTTTCTTAGTATTTTCACTGATTTAAGGATATGACTTCTGATATGCTACAACTATTGGATCTAATTTTATTGGAAGTTTTTCAGATTGATTTGGAATCCATTATTCAAAATCATTGACAAAGATTGTTGACTTTTCAACAAAAAATCATTCTATTTGATTATAAAATTATTACTTATAAATTTAGCATAAAAATCATTTAATTCTCATTTCCCTGGAATATTTCAAAACATCACGCTTTTAAGAATAATATTTGTGAGAAAAGATGGATACATGATAAGATGGGACATGAGTTCTATATACTTTACATTCTGGATAGTTTATTATTCCATTTCCGTGGAATTAGAAACCCATGAATCCAATTGAAACAAACCAGTTGTCTGCAAATAGATGGTCTACATTTATTTTCTCCTCAATGATAATAAATAGTGACTTTTTAGCTCTTTTATTCTTAATAAAACCAACTTCATTAGTTAGATTATGAGATTGAAAAAAGGAATCACCTTTAGTCGAAACATTGAGGAAATGTGCTCCTTGTTTTACTGACATACCCATCTTTTTATCGTACAAAACAATGTTAATTATCATATCCTTGTTAAAAGTCAAAGTATTGAACAATTTTCTATGTTCTTTAATAGGAATCAGATTATAAGATACGGTTTTCTCAATACAAATATGTTCCAATCCTTGGAATAAAACAACCTTTTTATTACTGAGTAATAATGGTCAAAGAAATATCAAGAGACTAACCATTCTCTGAAGAAATTCATTAATGATAATTCATTTGATGACATATCAGTAGGAGTGTTGGCAGAATATTGAGACATATTGATTATTGGAAAAATAAATGATTGTACCGAGTCTTAATAATGGGAGCATAGCTTTTTCCATGAAATATAAAGAACCAATGTGGGTTCGAGGAGGGGAGTCTTCTATTTATACGATATTTTGGATGATCGTTGGTCTTATATAGTTGGTATAAGAAGATAATGAATCAAATGGAAGATAAATATATTTATTTTTTTTCTTAAATAAACAAGAAACAATAACACACAAAAAAACACAAAAAGAAAAGGGATTTTACCTGTCAGATATTTCAAGTATGTTGATGGTTTCATTGTATTATAAACATAATAAAATACAAAAATTAAATAGACTAAATAAGAAAAATGGAAAATAATAAAACATCAAGATGATGAAAAATAAAGTTAATATGATCATTTGTTATACTGATAGAGAATAGATTCATTACCATTATTTGTCAAGCCTATGGAAAACAAAGTCGTTGCCATTTATTATCAAGCTGATGGTAACAATGTCATTACCATTGATTTTCATGCCAATGGAAATCAAAGTCACTACCATTGGTTATCGAGCTGATGAAAAAAAAGTCATTACCATTGGGTTTCAAGCTGATGGAAAACAAAGTCATTACCGTTGGTTGTGAAGCCGATGGAAAAAAGTCATTACAATTGGTTGTCATGCCAATGCACTAAGGTTAACCTGATAAGTAGAAACATCAGAACAACAAATGTGAGGTTGAATGAAATATAAAAATAAAACAATTAATGAAATGAATGGAACTATAATCTTAAATAATTATGTTAAGATACAAAATATAAGATAATAATTATAAATGAATCAAGAATAAAAAAATGTAAAATATTAAACAAAAGAAAAATTTTATCCCCCTTAGAATATGAGTGTTTTAATGTAAGGAGAATTATAAAAATAGGAAGTATATGTGGATGACTATTTTAAGGTAATCATTTCTATATTCTATTTAGGAAATTCAAATCTATTAGAAGGGAATAATTTTTTTGAAATTATAATCAATTTGTACTTGCATTCTGATGACTTGTAAAATAATATCTCATTTTATTCTGTGATTCCTAAGAAAGTGATACCTAATATCTATGTGTATTTCATGACTTTGATGTGTATGGTATTTACATAAATAAATGGATCTTGTGTTATTAGACACTATTTTAGTTTTAGAAAAAAAATCTTGCCATAGTCTATGAGTGTGATTTTCATCCACAATACAAGAGCGTAAAAACTTCCACTTTCTATATATTCAGATTCAGTAGTGGAGAGTGCAACTGAGTGTTGTTTTTTTTTCTGACCAACAAAACTAACTAATCTCCTAGAAATTGCAAAATTTAATAACTACTCTTTCATTCCATTCCACAACCTCCGATTTTAGTTTCTTAAAAACATTTTAATTCAAAATCACTTCTAGAAGAATAGAAACGTTATGAATCCAATGATTCGTTTAAAAACCAAAAAACACTTTTCTTTGCTTTTAAATGGGAAACTTTTGGATTTTCTTAATATCTTGCACATAATCATAACAAAAACAGTAATTCTGGATGACAAGATGTTACATATAGTAGACCTCCAATCATACCTCTAAATGTTTTTTGATCAACTATTTGTCAAGTTTCATCAAGATCAAGAGAGTTTAAGGATCCAATGGGAGTACTAATATTTTTCATATTATCATGTCCATATTATTTTTGAGTAAATCATTTATATAATTATTCTGATATATTTATGTTTCTTCTAGTTTTTTTGAAATATGAAAACCAATAAAGAATACAAACTCACCCATCATAATTATTTCAAACACAGATTTCATAAGATTCACAAATGATTTTGTTAAAAACTTTATAGTTGATACAATAATGATGTCATCAATATAAATTTTTACAATCATAAAATTTTGTTATTATTTCTTTATAGAAGGAATTTGATCAGCTGTTCATTTTATGTAGTTATATTGTAACAAAAATCTTGTTAACCTGTAATACTAAACTCTAGGGGATTGTTTAAGTCTACAAAGTTCCATGGTATTTTTTTTAAAGATATATTTGATGTATTGTACCTTTAAAGTTATATGGTTGGTCTACATAAGATTCATACTGAAAATATCCATTATGTGAAGCACACTTAACCTCTATTTGAAATAGTTTCAAAATAAATAATACTGCAAAGGTAATAGAATTTTAATAGATTTGAGACTTGATACCATCTCATAGGTTTCTTCATATTCTATTCCTTATTGTTGATTAAAACTTTTAACATCAAGTCTTTCATTATTTCTTACAATGATATCATTTTAATTGAATTTGTTTCTAAAAACCCATGTTACCCAAATAAAATATATATTCATAGGTTTTTAAACCAAGGTCCATACATTATTCTTCTCAAAATCATTTAGTTATTCTTTAATTTCTAAAATCCAATCTTCACCACCTTCGACATCACAAGGAGTTTTCTGTTCAATTTGAGATAGAAAAGAATGATTTTATATTTCATTTCATAAGGATTTTCTTTTCTTACTGTATGATTTACATCACCACTGATGTTATCACTCGGATTATTTCTATGAAATAACATAATTGGATTTTTAAAACTCATATTATCAACATAAGGTAGAAATTATTTAGGTGTAAATGTCCTAGAAGAAATTTCATGTGTATTTAAAATGTATGAAGCGTCTTTTATAGGCTGATAATCAATTTTAGAAAGCACTTTAGAAGTAATATTTTGAGGAATTTATAAAACAAAAGGATATATTTCATCAATCATATCAATTATGGTGTCTTCAATAACAAAATTATTTTTATTAAAAACACTATAAGCCTTATAAGTGGTGGAATAACCTAAAATTATTCCTTTATCTGATTTCTATTTAAACTTATGTAAGTTATAATTTGTATTTAAAATAAATACTTTGCAACCAAATAATTTGAAGTATGAAACATATGATTTTTAGTCGGTCCATAACTCATGAAAAGTTTTATTAATAAAATATAGAATTAAAACTTGATTTATAGTGTAATAATTATTACTAACTGATTCATATCGTAAATGTTTTGTAATTTACTATTCCCTCAACATTGTTCTTGAATTTTCTTGAATAATTCTATATATTCTTTTAATAAACCCATTTTTCTCAAGAGTTATAGGTGTAAAAATGTTGTGAGTAATAACTTTTTTACTACAAAAAGTTTCGAAATTTGAATTTACAAATTCCCTACCATGATCACATCAAATAGTTATCAATGATAGGTTATTCTCAGTTATAACATTACCAACAAAATTTTTAATGAATCAAAAGGATTATTGTTTTTTAGAGGCATAATATACCCATGTCAATCTTTTATAATCAATAACTAAGAAAAATACATAATACATTCCTCTAATAATTCCATTTTGTGTTGGTCTAAAGGGATCCTTATGCACTAACATCAATGCTCCAATAATTTTGACTTCACTGATGGATTTAAATCTTAACATATAGTGTTTTCTATATTTACAGGAATAAAAAACATTAGAAGAATAAAAATTAATCTCATGTAGACCTTTAAAAAATACCTTATTATATGTTTTATAAAAATTTATAAAATTATTATATCCTTGTATTCAATTTCATAACCATGATTTCTCTTCCATTGAACTTAGAAAATGTAATTCTTGGCTTTTAATTTCTTATATGTTTATATTTTGAACATTCTTATCCCTTTGAGAAGATATAATGAATTCATCCTTGGAGTAGTGAACTAAACAATAATCATTACTAAAATTAACAATGTAACATTTATCACATAATCGACTTATTACAATGAGTATGTGCTTACTACTATCAATAAAAAAACATTATTATTCAAAAAAGTTCAATGGAAAATGATATTACCTATATCAAAAATCATTCCTAGAGCCTTATCTCTGAAGGTAACTTTTCCTCATTTTGTCTTGCTATCATTTTCATAGAGGTTTATATTTACATTAATGTCCCTAGAATATCCACTATCCAAGTACCATATATTTTTATTATTTAATAAATATTTTTCCTGAAAAAAAATTAAACTTTTGGAATCCAAACCTGTTTGGGTTTGGAAACATTAGAATGAAATATTTTTTGAATCCATATTTTTTCAAGGTGATATTTGTGAAACCCAAATATTGTTTTTTATTTTGTTAAAATTTTATTTCATTATATCCACCACATTGACATTTGGTGCAGAATAGGGAACTATAGGGAAAAATAGTTATTTCTAAAAACTTATTTTGATTGTGTATAACCAATTCCAGAAATATTTCATAATGGATGAATTTGAGAATACATTTTATTAAACAAATTTCTTCTAGTAGTGAATTTTGATAAAGGTTTCATAAGGGAAAAAATCTCATATTTTAGTCTGGTGACCAAATTCTTATAATCATTTGTATTAGTTTTATATTTGGGATTTTCCTATAAAATAGTTTTCTAAAAAATCATGTTAGAAAAATACTGAGAAAGGTGGTTTTTTTCAAAATTTACTTTTTAATTGTTTTTATGAAAACATTCAATCTAATAAATTTTTAAATTATTATCTTTTGAATGCTCTAATACTTATATTATTTATGTATCAATCATAATATATCGTTTTTATTATTTTCAAGATGCTTTAAAATTTTAATTTTTTAGAAGTTTAGAAAATATCAAACCATCTTCATAAGAAGATAAGAAATTATCATTCTTTGATGAGGATGTTTATCCATTAGAAGAATATTTTATATCATGATAATTGTTACATAATGATATATTATTATGTGATTTAGAACTATGTACCTAGGCTATATAGTAATGATATGTTGTTTTGGCAAGGAGACTAATATCTTCGTGATTTGGAATATCACTCTCAGAATAGTATTTAGGAGAATCACGTGAACTGGAACTCCATGATTCATTAACATTCAAGAAATTAATTCCCCTAGACTTTTATTATTTCTTCTTATTCTTCTATTAATTTTTTTTCCTTCATATCCTTTCTTTTTAGCACAGGTCAATCAGGTCGAATGTGTCCTACTCTTTTACATTCATAGCATGTGACTTCAAAATCTGTCTTAAAATTGTTTCCTTTTTGAGTATTTATATATCTATATTGTATATCCCTCATTCCATCAATTTTAATAATTATTCAATCCAAATTTTCAAGATCAATCTCTAGCTTCTCGGTATCAACAGAATCTGATAAGACTTCATGCTTCCTCTTTCGGTATTATGTTTTTAGAGGACATTGAGACCTAGTAGGTTTTGATGTAGTAGTAAATTATACTCCACCATTATTCATTTTCAATATATATTCATCTTTATTATGTATTCCTTTATATTATAATAAAGTTCCAAAGAGGTTATCAAGAGTATGATTAGTAATCTTTCTAGATTTATTGACTTAAACCCTTCAAGATTATTATTAAATTGGAATAATATCTATGATATATTCAAAAAGAACTTCATATTTGATATTTTTCTCTAACATAGATTGAAGTCTGTTGAATATTTCATAAATCATTTTTATACCTTAACTACGATTTAACCATAAGCTAATTAAAAATCTTTATAGTCATATCATTTCATATCTCTTCTTGTTTCAACAACATTGGAAGTACCAAAATGTGTAATGTTAAATTTCATTTATATATTATTTGCAGCTTCACATGAAAGATTTGACTATAAATGTTCCTAGTTATAGAACAAAATGTTGTATTGCATACATTATAGTTTAGATGATATTCAACTTTTTTTCTTGAGCATTCAAATTCTTGACTTCTTTCTCGGGGATCAAATACTCCCTAGTAATTATAACAATGTTATCTACACCAGTGCATATGATTAATTTTTTCATTAAATATCTATAGTATTCGAAATCATTAAAAATAGGTGGTCTTGTAGGGTTAAGATTATCAATTGAACTGACCTTTATCATTCCTATAATCATAGAGGAACAAAATCTCTTTTTCACGAATATTGGTTAGTTTATTTTGAAAAGAATGTAATGTAAATATACAAACCTATGGAATAAACTTCCTCTGATACCAATTTATGGATCTAAATAGATATGAGATGGCACAAATATAAGAGGGGATGAATTTTATATTTAAAAAATTGATATTAAAAACATTAAATATGGTTCATATCTTAATAAAACATAAACAATAACAATTCAGAAAGCCTCTTATAAAACAAAACAAATAATCAGACAAACTCTCATTATGATGAGATTATTATGATATCCCAGGCTATGAAACTGTTGTATTAAAATTGAATACAAATATCAGAGTAATAAATATTGTATATTATTATACTATATTGCGTATAGAATCAATACTAAAAGTGTAATCAATAATTTTAAACATTATGAGAGAATACATATAGAATGAAGAAATAGAATAATTCTATTTGTATTACAATAAGCAATGGAAATGTAAAAAGTAATATAATTCATTTATACCAAAGAGAAGGGTATCCTTTCACTTTTGGATAATAGATCTGTCTCACCAACATTGGTAGGCCCTCGATCCGATGATTGGAACATTCATCTAGATATCCTTGAAAGACATCAGTTTTATAGGTAATTGGAACATATGTCTTTCAAAAACATGAAATCCCTCAATACGATGATCAATTTCACTATTTTCTTATCCTTGAGAGATCGCGATTTTATCACGAGATCTGAAGCAGATTGAAAAAAAAGAACTTATTTAAATACAAAATCTAAGAATAAGTCATTCAAATTTTGTAATATCAATGATTTTTCATGTAGTAGAGAGAAGTCACATAGTCTCTCTCTCTAGAACATAGAAGAAGGTGATGTTGATCAAAATATATTTCTTAGCTTCAAATGACCTCTTCTTTATAGGCCTCAAGTTCAAACTGTCTTATTTTCTCCAACATTCATATTTATCCGGAAAACTCAGAGGGACTTACAAACCTGCAATTGTAATGGTCATATTGAAACAGAAAAAAACATTATTTATATTAGTTAATAACTAACTCCACGAAATCATTTTGGTTAAAAAAGTAGGTATATAAATATGTTATCATGAGTACAATAGATATAGAACATATGTTTTGATAAACGAATAAAAGCATTCATTGATAAAAGTAAACCATGAGTACAATTAGTATTTCTCAGTGAATTGTATTTATATGATGCAAAGTGAGTATGATTCACAATTTGAATATCATGAACACATTCATTAATATTGATAGAGGCAATACGATAGACAGAGTCATTATGATGGACATAGTGAGTACGATTGACATAGTCAGTACGATGGATATAGTCAATATGACAGAAATAGTCAGTATGATAGTCATAGAAACCATATAAAAAGTCCGTCCATTATTTGAGAAATGGATATATAGAGATTTGTGACTTCCAAAACAAAATACCAAAATATCAAAATAAGACTTTTGACTTAACAATATATCCCTTTTTGGAAAACAAAAAACACAAATAAAACAAAAAAATAAATACTTATATCCCCCTCAGTTATGAAAAATCATCTTAATATAAAATTGAATTCAAATAACTCCCCCATAGGTATATAATTTCATTAGTATTATATTCATTGTTTTATATATAATTAGATGTATTACATTTGAGTAAAACATTAACAATTATCTTCTTTTATGAAAATTTCTCCCCTTTTATAAAACAATCTCCCCCTTTGTTATTTAAAAAAAGAAATGGTGTAATAATCAGATTCTTGAAAAGTATAGAGAAAAAAACTAAATGAAAAAACATTGGAAATGAAATCATAAACCTCATTGAAATAACATAAGTCCAATGAATTTTAAATGAAAATCATGATTGAATGATACAAGAAAACATTCATTTGTTTTCTCATTCTTTTTCTATATTGATAAAATAATGAAGAATGGTAATCATATTATTAATTTAATTCATGTCCCTTGAGATATAAATTCCCTATTTTGAGAATCTCTTGTCAGTCCATAAAAAGTTGATCATGTTTTCTGATGATCTCTTCTTGAATTCTGATTAATTTGTCAAGACTATAAATCATTTTCGTCATATTATTTTTTACTTGAGTTATCACAATATTTTGTTTCTTAAAAATACTATTTCATATTTAAAATTTGAGACCATAAAAAATATAAATAGAATGTATTCATCATTTCTTACAGTTCTTTTACTAAAGGAACATTAGCACCATGGGTTTTTTAAATCCAGTTCAATATGTCAATTGTTTCTTTATTAAGCTTATTAAATGCAATTGAAGGATAATTTGAAAGCCTAATTATGTATTCAATTTCTTAATAATGTTCATTCACTATAAATTATGTTTTTATGACCATTTATTCACCTTATTTCATGCTTCATTATGAGCAATAGAACTATCAATCAAAACATTTAGATCAACCTCTATTTTCATTATTCTCATTCTAATCTCTCCTACTGAACCAAATTTCTTCCCATGATTCTCTTTATTGAAATCCATATTTCTTTATATTATGGGAAATTAGGGAATAATATTATCAATAATTCTTAAAACATGTACAATTTAATAACTTTTATTCAATTTTTTTTGTTCTGAAATAGTATCATCAAAGAACAATTCATGTTCATTGGATCTGCTTGACTCTTTATCAGGCGGTTTTCTTTTTTACTTTCTCTTTGTCCTTCGAACTATTTCTTCTTATTTTTCTTATTCAACTATTTCTTATTCAAATTATTCACTGATTATAATTAATATTTCAATATGAATACTTTGGGCCCCTTTCTTTACTGGGGAGGGAAATATTTCTATTTGAGTTTCTAAGGATTAAACTGGTGCTTGATCAAAATGAGGTTTGTGTTGTTGAATTCATTCACTTTTTTTGAAGATAAGATTAATCTATACTCTTCTTAGAACATTGAAGATACTCCAAAAGATTTCATTTTCCTCATATTTACAATGATTTTGTTAATCTGATCGAATATCTAATTCCACTATTTGTTTCCCTTTTCATTTTCTAGAAAAGTTAGTACGATTGGTTCTTGTTTAACTTCTTCTGTCAGTTGGGAACATGATTACACAATACATTTTATGATTTTGGAATCATCAAAATCATGATCTTTTATTTTCAAAATAATATTCTTCTTTGTAACATCGGATAAATTATTTTATGTTCTTATCTTCTCAGCTAAAGCTTCAGCTCAATCAATACCAAATTTAGGATCACATAATTTCCTTGGTTGTTTTTCTTTTCTCAACTTGTCTATAACCTCTATGTTGTATTTGTTTTTCTTCTTATGCTTTGCATTGATTTTAGGATCTGACATCTAAAAAGAAACAACTATTTGAGGTGATTCTATTAGATGTGGTGATGATTGATTAGGTGACGATTCTTCTACATCACTGAAGAAGAAGTTTGGATTTACATCAAAAAAATCAATCAATTTATTTATCATATACTTTCTTATCCATGATGATATCAACTATTTCAATTTTCCTTTCACTGAAAAATTACAAAACATCATGCTTTGATGAATACACTTTCTGATAATTGATGGAAACATGATAATATAGGAATTGATTTCTCTAGACTTTAAATTCCTTATTATTTATAAAATGTAACCCATTAAATTTACCTTTATCATTTTTATATAATAATATAACATAAATATGTTAGAAACTGTAAGAGTTTCACTAACCCATTTCCTTGGAATTATAAACCCTAGAATCTAAAGGAATGAAAACTAGTTTTCTACAGGGAGATAGGATACATTTCTTTTAACATTTTCAATAAGAAACATTCAATATTCATCACTTTCCTTGTTAAACAAAACAACTTCCTTAGGTAGATTATGATATATACAAAAGGAATCAACTTTAGTCAAAACTTTGATGAAATGTGCTGCTCGTTTTTCGGAAATAGCAAAAATTCAATCGTTCACAACATAGTTGATAATCATATCATTTTCAAATGACACAGTATTGTTGAATTTTCTAAATTCTTCAACAAGAATAAGATCTGGAGATATGGGTTTCTGAACCTAAAAATGTCCCCATCTTTATGATTAAATAATTATTTTGATTATTGACCCATTATTTTCAAATAAATCTCAAGAGACTGAAATTTATATGAAGAAATAAATTATTGATAATGTCATTGAAGATATATCTGTAGGTGTCTTGGGATAATATTGAGACCTGAAGATGATTGGTATAAGAAATGATTGTATCGTGTCTTAAGAAGGGGAGAAGAGCTTTGAAAATAAATCTGAAGAATTGATGTGCGTTTGGGGAGGGAAGTCCACTATTTATAAGAGAATGTGGATGACCTTTGTACTTCTACTATTTATATTAGATGATAAATCATCTAATGGTGGTGAAAAAAAATTTAAAACAAAATTCAAAAAAATGATAAATAATAACACAAAATAAAAACAATAGAAAACGAATATAGAATGTACCTATCACAAATTTCAAGAAAGTAGTTTTTCCATAGTATTATGAACATCATACAATACAAAAAGAAATATTTAAAATAATAAAAAGATAAAATTACCAAACATAATGCCTATGAAAAAGATAGTGAATACGATTGGTTTTTAGACTGATGGAAAATAGAGTCATTACAATTTGATGTCTTGTCGATGGAAAACGAACTCATTACTACTCATTGTCAAGATGATGGAAAAAAAGTCCTTACCATTGATTTTATTGATGATGGAAAATAAATTCATTACTATTTGTTACCACTCCATATTCCTACACAAGTGTATAGTCTATAGAAATAATAATTCCTTCATTTTATATATGAATCATTAAATGGGCCCATAACCACCTGCACAAAAATTAATTCGACCGATAAAAATACATTTGGTTGGAAATTCATGCATCCTTCCAATATTACCTAATATTTAACACTTATCCCATAATATATAATGAGTATTAATATATTTAAAAATATATACATAGTAAAAAAATTACTAATATAATTTTTTGAGGGTATGTTCTCTCAAATGATTTCCACACAATGGAGAAGAGTGATGAATCTATTGTATATAAATCACCCCACCCTAGGATCAAATTACATAAATATACCATCAATACGTCTACATAATGTGAAAGGATCATACCAAAAACATTACATAATCATTGTAATATTTATCCTTTTAATGTGAATGTCCTAGAGAAATGACATCTATATCGAAGAAATTGGAATAATAACCAAACCAAAAAGATGGGATATCAGAAAATGAATATAATATCTCATTAGGAATTGATGAAGTGATCCTTTTTTTAAAAAAAAATCATGTAATAGAAAACCTATCAAAGATGTCAACAAAATAATTTTTATGTAATTATAAAACTTTTGATTCTAGATAAAATAGTTGTAACTAATGTGTTCAACTCATAAGACTAATATTTGATGATTTCATAACCATACGGTTATTAGTAGAATAATTATATGTGAATATTAATATATTATATCCTATCAAATAATGTCTAAATTTATCCAGATAAAAAATGATACCAACTAACTACATTTTAGTTTCAGAGTAACTATTTGAATAAAAAAATTATTAGAATGATAAATTATATATAGATCCAATAATTTTATTTTCCCCAAAACCTCCTCCATAAATACATCACTGGAATCTAAAAATACCTTAAAATGTAGTTTAAAATCAAGGGATGAAATAATTTTTTAATATGTGAGTTCACATTTGATAAAATTAAATTATAATAAATAGTTGTCAATGAACACAAAGGGTGTTTTATTTAAAAATAGATAACATAAGGAACATATGATTTTTTAAATATATTTGTTAAATTGTAATTAGAAAATGAAATTCCCTTTAAAAAATTTTATACCTATAACATTTTATATAGGAGACAACTTTTTAATGACTCTAATTTTAATATTATTAACATATATTAATATTATAGACACCAAAACATAATATTATACACCCAATTATAATAAAATAAAATATCATGAAAATCAAAAATGATATATTTATCTTATCCTTGCAAAAATTATTTCTATCTTATTAATAATGTTTTAAAAAATTCCCCAAAAATTTAAAAAAACTCATGATATCATAAATGACTTTCGCAATTAAATCAAATTTTTTCCCCATAATACACTATTAAAAGTTATTAAAATCTAGACAAAATAAAAATGAAATTTTATTATAGAAAAATCTAAAATATTAGGATGTTAAGGCGTCCATTTCATAATATTATAGATCTATAAAATCTGGGTTGAAATAATAATGTGCACCTGGAATACAATAAAAAATAATTTATATCCAGTAACTTATGAATTTGATCCAAAAAGTGTATCAGAAAGTGATATTTTCTAATTGAATAATTTATCTTCCTATGATCAATACATACTCTCCAAATTTTTTTTCAATCAAGTATAAATTTTTTTTTATTAATATTAAAAAAAGTATATCGTCTATAATATGGTAAAAAATGTACCCTTATAACCCTAGAACAATTGAAAATTATTTATACCATTACAAAAGATTTAATTTTGATAAATTATTCCTTATATTCTTATTTCATGTTTGGATTTAATATTACGTATCCCATCACTATTATTTTATGAAAAATATCCTTGTAAATTTTAAACATGCAGAAAGCAAGTTCAATTGTGTTAAAATTATCAATATACTAAACAATGATATATATAACTCCTCAATAAATTCAAAAGAATTTACTCTTGAATTACCCCTAATATGTATGATATGATAGAAGGTATTTTATATATTTCACCCAAAAAAGAATGTTTTGTGAGGGTTGAAGGGGTTTGAGCTCCAAAATGGCCGTGTGTTCCCTGGATGGAAGAATCATAAGAAATTAAGTTATACGACCATCAAGATTAATTTTAAGTAAGTAACGATATAAATAATATTTCACATTACTACTATATTTATAAAACGTATCATAAAAAAATTAATTAATGATTGGGATATGAATGTTGTGTAAATAAAACCCATAAAGATTCTCAAAGAACTCTACTAAAAAGTCATCAACCACTTTATCAACTTTTTTTATTAGATTACCATATAATCATTAGAAGTATATTATTTATTATTAAATTCATCAATAGTTCAATATAATTCTTCCTCTTTCTTATCAATAAGATCTATGAAATCTGAAATCCTATATCTTAAACATATCTTATTTTGGGAAATCATTTTTGTTATTATAAAGAATTCGATACAAATGTTTCTTCCTACAAATTTGATGTTAATGTACCTTAAACACATATATCATATATAATATAGTGCCTATAAAAGGAGTACATACTTTTATAGGCACCATTGTTTCCCACTCCATGTATACTATGAGAAAATAAATAGGAAAATATTTTTCCATTAATTCATCTAGCCAATTTTAATCCATAAATAACATGTGTGTCGGGAAGTGATTTAATTAAAACAAGAAAATAATTGCGAGTTATAGAACACCAGTTTTTAGGATTTGAAACAAAGAAATTGATATGAAATTTATGCTCATGCTAAGGCCACAAAAACATTTTATCTAGTGAATTATCCCTAATGGGGTAATGGATGAAAACCTCCAGAACATTAGGAATCTAATGAATCATATTATGAAAGAAAAAATTCATTGTTATATCAAATTATAGGTAACAACTATTCAATTTTTTTTGTTAGAAAAATTTATCTTCAATGATTACAAATAATAATAATTTCTTAATAAATACTCATGAAATGTTATTTTTATTTACGGTTTCATGAAGACATAAACAAATTTTAATTGCTAATTTTCATTCTTCTTATATATAATTATTTTAGGGAAAGAAATGTTGGAATACAATTATTTCATTATTTATAGAATACCCTAAAAAACTTCTCCCATATTTTTCATCCATTTATTATAATCATTTTAAAAGTATTTTTATTTTAAAAATTTAAATAGAATAGCATCATTAAATGTGTTTCTAGTTGTGACGTTCAGATTTATATATATTGGGACTTCTAAAATATATTTTTCTAGATTCATTCATTATTTCATCGATAGTATGTTTACAATAATTTTTAATTTATTTGACATGTTTTAAACTTCTACTTGTAATTATCATTAAATCATACCTCAAATTCACATCATTGGTTCTTGGAAGATTATATTTTCCTATCCATTATTGATTTTGATGATTTTTATTACATTGACTTTATATATTTTGGAATAAATCATTCCCTATTATCATCACTGTTACAACGCGTACAAATTCTTATTTCTAATTTGTTGAGAAGGAATTTCAAAATTTTGAAATGAAAAATGTGAAAGAAAAAACATGAAATAATTGTTATATTTTTCAATATATTAATTTTTATGAATTTTAGTATAATAATATATAGATTGAAATTATTATTGAAGGATAGAATTTTACTCCATCATATTTATGGTTCCTCATCTGTTATAATTTAGTTGCAAATTTTATTCATGTCTTTAGAAAATATAGATTTATTCCTGAAATGATGTATCTGTATAATTTCCTCATATGTATGGATTAATAATAACATAGTTATAAATTTTTAAACTACTATAAAAGGTATCTGTTAGTAATTATGTTGTTCACTAATGATAATAACTCGATATATGTAATCCTATAAACATATGTAATTATTAATATAATTTATAACCCTTATCATCTATTAAATTATATGATTAATTATTTTATTTCTATTTTCATTATCATACAATAAATTTCAAGTCAAATAAATTAAAATACTCTGCAATTATATCAAAAATTTATTCATCTAAATATTTAATTAATAACATATAATTTTACATTATGTCAGAAAAAAATAATCTTAATTTAATTATGTCATTACTATATAATCTTTGTGTTTTTTGTCATACAACATAGTATATTTTCCCAATGAACTTAATATAATTATCATTTATCATTCCATTTAATGTATACAACATGGAAAAATGTATATTTCAATATCATAGTTCCTAGAACAAATGATTTTCTAAATATATGATAGACTAACAGAGGATTTATGAACCTATAACTCACAAAACCTAATTTTTCAACCATTTTATTTCTTAGTTTTGGGATATTGATATTTTCTATCTGTTTATCCATGTTTTCTTTATAATGTAATTTATTATTTGTATTTTATATTTATGAAATATTTTCATTTTGTTTAGGTAAATTATATATGAATATATTTGATTTCTAGAACACCATGTTCTCATAAATTACAATTTTATATATTTTAAAAAATAGGAAATTAGATAAAAACTTTTTTTTGTTTTTAAATATATGGTTGGAAAGTTTTAAGAATGTTTTTTTAAATATTAATTTTCTATGATATTATTGAATTCCTTTAATAATTCATTTTTGAAATGTTCTTTTCCTGGAAAACATGAAAAAATTTGACATAAGAAATCCTTAAAATGTAGAAAATTTTGTATTTATATCCTTCTATAAACTAATAAATCAAGTGATTAGGCTATTTATTCCTATAAAGAAAGAATATGTGCATGTATAACCAATGAAAGGAAAAAACACTCAATATAACTTAATAAAAATAGATACCAAATATTATTGTGAATTTTTTTTTTCTGAAAACAATTTATATTTTTTATTTATAGGTAAATATATATAACACAATAATAAATTAATTATAAAGATGAAACAACAAATGCACATTTGTTGTTTTAAATACATTATCCCTTTTTCAATCTCCTAAAAATTCAATAGATCATAATGAATTGATATTAAGTAACTTAGACAGTTGGTAAACTAATGTTTGATAAAAAATTTATAGTTTTTGAATAATTGAATTTATTGACTCTCAAATTAAAAATATCAATAAATAAAAAATGAATATTTTCTCATTGATCCTAAAAAGCGTATTTAATGATTTATTTAATAGTGTGTTAACATTTTTTTAAAATTTGGTGGATCCTACTTCATGTTTACTCTCAATGTATTGAAAATGTACTACATATTATTTAATAAGATAGATAGAAATAAAATAAAAGTAAGAATTAACACATCACTATATAATCAATCAGAATCGATTCCTAAAATTAATAACCAATCATCATTTTTGAATTAATGAAATCAATGATGTCAATTTTTTAAAATAAACAGAATTGATAATTATGTTTATGGTTCTTTTCTATCAACTAACAACACTTCTATCTCCAGCTCCTAACACCTAATTCATTTTCTAATAATTTCTCTCTCACTACATCTTCCTCTAATGTAGAATCAGTTACCCATTTTTAATTATGTATTATTACTTTTATGCGGTCTAATATTGACTAATATAATTATTTACACTACCTATATTCCATCCAATTATAATGGGAAGTAATTATTTAAATAATTTTTTTTCAGTACTGGTGTACTTAGAAAAACCATCTCAACAACCCCATCTACTAACACAAACACCAAATTATTCTAGATAAAAAAAATATATATTCAATAAAACCAAACAAAAAACAAAAACATTGACTCATGGGATTCCAATTATAAATAACAATGTATCATAATTAACAAATTTAGTCTTAATATTCAATATCTAACATTTTTATGGACTCATATAGTGTCCAGACACATTCGTTGATCAAAATGACACAAAAATCACATTTTCTAAATTCATCAATTAGAATATGAATTTCATAAACAATCCTTAGAATTAAATTATTGGGATGATCA
Organism: Viscum album; assembly: GCA_963277665.1. Taxonomy (NCBI): domain Eukaryota; kingdom Viridiplantae; phylum Streptophyta; class Magnoliopsida; order Santalales; family Viscaceae; genus Viscum; species Viscum album. The sequence continues at coordinate 763,797,711 of OY728135.1, forward strand.
TGTTCCCATCCATATTTGAGTAATCCTCTTATAAATAAAAAATGTATATTAATCATTGATCCTTATATATTCATTCAATATTCATTGTTTTATAAACACATAACATTAGTGGAAATAATGTTATGATTTTTAGTTAGCCCCTATTCTTGTTCAATATTACTCTACAATATCAGAATTGTTAATAGGAATAGTAAAAATCAAAACCATATCCATCAAAATCCTTGAATGATATTCTTATTCACTCTATATTTGGTCTTAGTTATCCAAATGTTTTGAATTTTGATCGAATGTAGATCAGGTTCATATTTTCTTCAATAAAATTATCCAAAATAAAATTCTTCTACATAGAATAATAGTTATATGGACAATAACCATATTTATAAAGATGAAATTCTATGTTGAAATCATGTTACCTACAGAAAATACCCAATATATAATTTAGAAACATTGTATTGGAAATTATTAATTCTCTTATGCATCTATTTTTTTATGTGGATTCTTCAATTTTTAACTTAATTACACATTGATTTAGCTACGTGATGAATTCTTCTCTATGTAAAATAACATATATGGATTTTATAGAATTAAATTTAGTGAAAATTAAATTATGTTTGTGTTACATCATAATGAATATATCTATGGGGAAATTTCCCTATGATTAAATTAGATTATGTTTCAAACCTGTACATTAAAAAATCTATTACAATGCAAACATTTCAAAAAAATTGGAATAAAAAATATCTAATCATTTATAAATATAATATTATGTTAAATTTATATTATTTTAATGTAATTCAATATAATGAAATAAAATTCATTCCAAAAATTTATCTTTTTAATAAATTTCATGAAAATAATATTTTTAAAAATAATATATTTTATAAAATGTATACATAAGAGAACATTCATGTCATACATAAAATATTTTAAAAAAATCTACCAAAATTAATTCATGAAAAATTCATCATTAAATTATGTAAAAACCATAATTTTCATAAAATATTTTAAAAATAAAATTTCTTCCATATAAATAATCAATGATATAAATTTCTTTATAATACTAACATGTTAATATTTAAAATAATATTAATGCCCCAAAATATATCTTGAAACATTTAAGGTAATATATCCAAATTTAATATATACCAAAATATTATATATAACTTTATATATGTATATTAACTCGATTATTCATGAACATAAAAAATTTTATATCCATTTTACATAGTTTATACTGATAAATATTGTTATGACATTCATATTCCATGTATAAATTTTCATGTACCATTTCACTTGAGTTCTTTATTTTTTAACTAATTGTTTGTAAATTACACTACTTATTGACACATATATTTGATTCTTTTAAATATTATATTCTTATAATAAAAACCATTCATTTACTTTTAGTTGGTTTGCATATATTTGGAATGAATGTTGATTTATTATAATGTAGTGATTATGTTAATAAATCATCAACAAAACTATCCTTAGTGAATATTTTTTCAATATTATAAATGAGAAATAAAAATGTAATAGAATCTCCATTTCTATATAATAGAATGAATCAGTGAATTTTAATTGGTATTTATTTTTCAAATATAATTTTAAAAAACATGATATATTAGTAAGAAAATTATTTGAACATAACGTTCTATATAGATAATTAATTATAAATTTTGGTTTACAATATAATAAAATTTTGTATATAAATGTATCTATTAATAATTTATATCAATATATAATTTATTGGATATCTTATTTTAGATTATATAAGAAAATAAAAAATTAACTGTCCCATAGATGACAAAAATAAATGAAAAGATGGAATAATTATACAAAATGTGATATAAGAAAACATTTATGTAAATTATTATGATAAATTAGATTTATGTTTTCTTATAAAATATTTTGATGAGTGCTTAAATATCTATTACCACCACATTTAAGCATTCAAGTTCCAATATATGCTTCTCTAAATGTAGTAACATTAATAGAGAAATATATGATTATGAAATTTTCAATCCATGTAACCTATTATGGTATAAGTAAAAAAATATTCCAATGTTTTATGAATATATATCATGTACATTCTAATTAGTTAATATTAAATTAAATATATAATTTAAATTATTTATATTTATATATCTATTATCGAATTATTTATACACTCTTTTGCCTATATGCCATACTTTATAATCCTTATTTTAGGTTCATATAATGGATTAAATGGTTTTTTTGTTTCTGATTCTCAAAATATAATTTATAAATAAAATTCTAAAAAACGTTATTCCAAATTATCTTAAGAGAAATAATATAAAATATACAATAAAAATATAATATAAAATTGTAAAAATATATATTATTTAATCTCTTGTAATGTTCCAATATCAAAAAATGATGTTCCTTGAACTCCTATTTAACCATTATTCATGTAATTAACCGCCCCAATTTCTTTATCAATATTAACTAATTAATAGATGGATTTTAAACATATGATTTTTTTGGTGGTGGTTTATATTAAATGGAATCATTGAATTCTTTTCAATTAAAATCTATAAAATAATTAAATAAAAATAATTCTGAAAGAAGAATAAATATTATTAACTATACTAAAACATCTAAAACACAAAATTTATGTTACAAAATATATAACTTATACTATTATATGTTACCCAATAAAAAAATTATTTAATATAGAATTTACATTTGTTAAAAATTATAGCATCATCCATTTTGAATTTTTTTATAATAGACACAAAATTTGTTTCCTAAATTTGTTTGATTACTACAGTGTTTATTAATGGTTGGGGATGAAGCCTAAATTTATTATGAAATTAAAGACCTATTTAATGTCTGGGTATAGGGAGACCCCTTACATAGCTTGAAGGCCCAAGGCCAAGTGTCCTGAATATAAGGCTCAAAAGCCCATTTTTTGCCCTAAAGGACCCCTCTGTGAAAAGGACTACTACAGTACCCACACTACTACAGTAACCTACTGTAGTACCACCACTGTTACAATTTTTATACATTTCCTTCATGGATATATTACCACTTCTACTATAGTACCACCACTTCTATAGTTCCACTTCTTCTATAGTGCTGCTACAAGGCCCTGTATGTGTACCCGTCCCTGCCTGGAATTGATCTTGGGACTTTTCGATTCCAACCCGGAGCATGTACCACTCTAATAACTACAATAATACATAATTTAAAGGACATAATAATACATAAATATTTTTAGGATAATTATTATTATATGAATAATCATGTAAATAGTGAAGCTAGTTTTATACACAGATGTCCGACAGGGTCATTTATATGTGATCGACACAAATTGCTATGTAAAATAATTCATAGTGAAATAGTTAAATCCATTTGTTTGTAATCAAAAAAATAATTTCATTATATCTAATTAAAAATAAAAATATAATAAATTCCTTATTTTTCATACACAGGAATATCGTGGACATCACATAAATCAATTGTCTTTAATTTTTTACATACTTCCAATTCATGTTCATAATGATTATAGATTACCAAAATAATGTTTGAATCAGAATTTTAAATGGAATAAACAAAACTCCATAATTGTTTTTTTATTTTAATTTCATCATATTTGTTAATTAATTTCTATTTTCCATATAGCATCATTGAAATCAATGTAGCTTCAGAACAAAATTTTCAGTCACAACCACTAAAATAATATCCCTAATAAAATATTAAATCATTAATACATGCATAAAATTTATTATAATTGAGAATATAATTGTTAGTAATGTATATCATGGCATAATGGAATATGTGATTTTATATTTAAGAAAAAAACACAACATTTCCAATATCATTTAAATTAAATTATATTTCACTCCATATAAGGGCATCATATTATAATATATAAATACGAATATAACTTTTTGAATACTTATGATACCATCTATATCCATATTTATATTCAGTATATACAAATTTATTAAGCATACTATTCAACTCAATAATATATTATACCAAATTGAACTTTGAAACATCAGTAAGAAGATCCATTGAAAAGTTACAATCATGATCTAGTTATTATAATCATTATAAATGGTTATTATTTTAATTTAATATTTATAAAATCCTTCACTGGTTATATTTATATGTTATAATTTTTATGATGTTTCCTTACACTACTGAATTTTTTTGGTCATGATCTAAATTTGATTCTACAAAGTTTTTTAAGTAGTACATTCATCTAGTTCACTATCACTAATTATGAATCACTTTATAATATTTTATTATTTAAGTCCAATTCAACACCCATATTGTTAATGAAATTTATATAATATAAATTTTAAATAATCTATATTTATACTCAAATATTATTCACATTTAAATTTTGGAGATTAATATTTTATTCTCATATCCACGGATCATTTGTTAGTTGAAAATTCTAAATACTTCGCTAAAAAATTGAATAATTATAGTTTTTTATAGTATTGTAATTAAGTGTTTATCTCTATTTTACTGACTACCTTCTCATTATAAAAAATATAGTTATATAATAATATTAATTTTAATTAGTAAAATTCAATCATAGTGAAATAAAATGTTTATATGATCTTGTATCTTCATTACTACTTCTTTTACTTTGAACCATATCAAATAATTACACTAAACATAGATGAAATGATTTTATTATTATAAAAGTAAAAAATTTAATTAAAATATCACATTATATAATCCATAATAAATAAATAAAAATTAGTATTTTTTAAAGTGTTTTTCACACATATATATATAAAATAACCAAATATTGATATGATTTTTTCCTTATCATTTAATTAATGAGTATATTATATAGTTATGTCAACAAATTTTATATAAATTTCATGTTGATAGATGAGTGGTGGGGTTTTTAATAGGTTAAAAATATAATTTTTTAATATTTAGTCAATAAATTTTTAATAGAAATCATTATCACATCACATTTATTTTTTCATAGTTTGATAAAATAATTTTCAAATTTATATTTAGGAAACCATGTTACATTTGGTTACCTTAAATTATAAAAATAATAATTAATTAAATAGGAATATATTGAACTACTACCCTCTATAATAGTGTAATATGTATATATATTTCTATTATGAAAACATTTCTGTCTATAAATATTGATGTTGATATTCAAAAAATTGTTATCATTATCTATGTTAGGAACTATAATGTATCAATATCTCAAAACAGAGTTACAACTAGAGTAATAATGCTAATTTCAAGAAAAATTATGTAAAGAAATTTATATAATTTATATTTAAATAGGAAATATTTTATATTTTTTTCTACAAATCAATGAAATAGGTATCTGAAATTTATATATATTACATATATAATGTGATTTATAATATCATAATACATTAAGTGAATATTTTAATACATTAAATGTTAAAACATAATGTAAATTAGAATAGATTATTCTAATTTTATAATATTTTAGGAATACATATCCCATAGTTAATCAAAATTTTTGGGGATGATCAAATTAGTCATGGATGAAATGATATATATATATATATAACACGACATCAAACATGATGGATCCTAGTAACCATGAATGAAAATAATTTCATGGATAATCAGTGATTATAAAGAACCTCCCACTTCGTATATATTAATGGAGCTTGATGATCATATCTGACGATGATCCCTTGATCATACAGATTATTTTTGTAGTATATCATTTAATAGTGGGAGAAAGAGTTTCCTTAGGGGAATCTTGGGGGGAAATGATTGGGTTTTCATTTTTTATAAATTTCATGTTGTATTTTTTAAAAAACACCATAATATAAGTGTTTGATAAATTTTGAATGTTTTTAGGGATCCAAAAATATAAAATCACTATTAAATATAAGTATATTTTAATAAAATCAATTATAAGAATTTAACATTAAGAAATTATTTTTCTACATTCTAAATAAATTACATTAGTTTTTTCATTGAGGATTAGAATGTTGCATATTTAGCTAGATTCATGGAATGTATTTTTAAAATTATATAATTAAATTACATTTATATTTATTTTATTTTGAATTTTTTCCATGAAAAATGAGGGAGATAATTATCTATCTTATTGAAGATAATTTAAAAAATATCATAATTTATGACTATTCAAATTATATTTAACACTTTTTAATTACATCAACACATTATGGTATTTTTTTATGATTTATCAGTTTTCTTTAATAATGTTTATTATTAATATCAACACATGATTTCATCTAAATGGGAATATATAGTTGTATCCAATGAAATAAAAAACATTATTAGTGTGATATTACAATTGTATTTAGAATATAATTTTATAATATTTCAATGTCTATATTGTATTTTAATTATTCCATATTGATATTCTTTGTGATATAAAGAATAAATAAAATTTATTATTATTTCATTACCATTGTTTATATATATTTATATTTATCCTTTTTTGGTTCTTTTATCAGAATATACTGGTTTTTATATCTTTTAATGGGACTGACACATGAACAATAGAGATCTTATTAAATCATATTATTTTAATTTTATAGGTAAACAACATTATGAATCATTATTATATAAAAAGGTACTCAATTCTTTTTGGTGTCAAACTTATTTTTATTCCAATATCTTATAGTCATATATATAATTTTAAACGTAAATTTGTACTATATTCATTTATAGAGTAATTGATTTTTATGATTTAGCGGGTTTCAAAAGTTTGATTAATACACATTTGTGATACATATTATTACATTTCTTAATATATACCCATGGAAAAAATATATATTATTTTATACCCATGGTATTATATGATTTCAGTTATAATGATGAAAATTTTACAAACATGGCTAGAAAATTTAAGATATCTTAATATTCTAAATTATTATATTACATGAATTCATTTATTTATATTGATTCCACAACAATTTTTTTGAGATTTACTAATATAACGAATTAAAAAATGTTATCTAAATATGCTCATTGGTGAGTTCCAGAATATTTATTCTAATCAAACATTGTCTTTTTGGTTTTTTATTTTCATAAAAAAATTACATAATCTAAAATAAATATCATTCCAAGTGTTAATTTAAAATTTATTCCTATATCCACAAAATTATTTTCCCTAAAAACCCACATGAATTATAAATAGATTTTATAAATAAAACTATAAATATATGAGAAACAATATTGTTATATAATATATATAATAGTATTTATGGACTAACATTAAATTGAATGTGAATAAATAGTCAATTATTTTGGAAAAACCCTTGGACCCCATGATAAATATGGCCCTCGCTATATTCATGAGATTATCAAAACCCGTATATTTTATGATTTGAAAATAGAAAGGAATAAATTATTATGTCTAAATTTTTTATCAATAATATAATTTATCTTATTGTATTTTACCATTTTTCACAAATTTGGCTTTAATAAGAATATTTTTTAATTAATGTATTATATTTCTACTCGGACATGTATAAATATGAAAAAATTTCTTTCTTTCCTATGTAAAATGTTATCTATCACATTTTATTAAACATACTAGATATAATGTAATTGATAATGTAGTATTTTATCTTTTCAATTAACAGATCTAAAAATACGTTATTTTTTACATTTTAACACTATTAATTCAGTGTATTATTCATTATCAACCATTTATATATTCATGTCATACTAAAAATGACAATAATTCGTACAAACTAGAGAAAAAAAGACATTATTTTAAAAAACACTTCAAAAGGGGTTTTTCATTCAATAAAAAAATGGTTTTCAAGATCATTGATATGAAAGAAATATGAAATATTAAAGAATTATTGAAAAGATTTGGTCTGTCCATATTGTTCCATATTCATTACTATTTTTTATGTCAATATATATATTTTATAATTTTAAAAGTGTAAATTTTCATGTAATATTACAATCGACATATTTAAATTTGAAATTTCATATAATTTATTAAATATTCATTAAAATAATTCTATAATAGGGGTGATCATATTTTATTATAATAACTTAAATTAAAATTATTTTATAACAAGTATGATTCCCTATAATGTTTTTTATTATAAAATTTGGTTATGTATCATAATAATTTGATAAGAAACTATTATATGAATCCTCATAGATTTGTTAGATATTTTCTTATGTAATGACAGATACATGAACTTGATTTAATTTTATAAAACCTAAAAACTATCGAATAAAAAAATTGTTATTTTAATTTATTATTGGTGAGATTTATATACAAATATGTGATTTGGTGACATTTTTTTCTTCATACTTCTCTGATTATAGAAAAATCGTGTTGGAAAAGGTAAAATAAAATGTGTTTTCTAAAATGTTATGAATCTAGATTATTTCAGATGGACTTTTTCTGGATACGTTTAATCTGAATGGATTGTATAATTGGTTAAAATATAGTCATATTTCTATATAGGAAAATGTGATGTAAAGTATGATATGATTATATTTCTATTTGTTATAAATTTTGGAATGCTAATAATTGGGAGATATAAATGAACATTAGTTTGATTAATATAAATGAAATATAAGACATAATATACTTTCATATGGATTCTTATCTATAATTTTATTGAGTATTTTGGTTAATATAATATAGTAATAATTTTCTATGATTTATAACATATAACATTAATGTATATTAATTTCAGTGTATTTTTTTAAAATTATATAGTATTTTGTGAGACCATAATCTCTGAAAGCATGTGATTCTGAGGCCTAGTGATCTCAGAAATTGTTTTTTAACTTTTCATATGGTTCATTTAGTAAATGTGAGAGCGGGTTTTTCTACCATTTTAACCGGCGCTCGGATTGAAAATCCAAGGGCACCGTTGAACTCAGAACAGTAGGATTTTTCTAGAAAGGACTTAACATTGGCCGGAAAGGGCTAAACAGAAATGTTAATTTTCATACTTTTTGAAAAAAAATAATAAAATAAAATAAAAATTTATTTGATTTATTATATCACAGACGAGTAGTGACACGATGAAAATGTGTTGATGTGACGAGGCAATGACAAGGCACAATAATAGACCTAATTAATAGATCATTAACATGCAACATAACAAAGCTTTAATAACGCATAATGGCGATGTTGTTCCATAATTAAATAGCATAACATTATGACCTCATAGCGTTATTGAAACATTGAGAACTGTTATCTTTTAATAGTTTTACAAGTTTGTGGAATGTAGATTAAGCTGTGAGGATTTTCCGAGGAACCTCTAATATATTTCCACCCCAAAAAACAATGACGAATGTTAGTGGGACGTCATTAACTTCGATGTACCTCAAATAACGATGAACCCCATCAACCTATTGAACCCTCAATGATGAATCTATACGGAAATTAAATCCAACGAGACAAGGTTTTTATTTTTAATTATTTCATGCCCTTTATTTTTAAATGGTGAACGCAGATCAACCCATGAATAGGTTGATCTATGGGTCGCTCGTTCTTGCGAGAGGTTACTCGTTTTGGGATTCAACATTGAGTCTGAATTATAATGGATTGAACATATTCCTTTAACAACCCCTCACTTCTAAAAATTATAATATTTAGGTCATCAACCAACACGAACAAGGGAAAAGCCTATCCGCATATGCGCTGGATGTGAACGGATTGTACAAGATGGCGACAAGGTGCATCTGAAACCCTCACGGTGATGGTGACACTCGACAAAGAACGTGGACGCAGGTAGATTGGGATAGGGACAACCAGAGAAACACTGGTAGCATGTGGAAGAAACTTCTAGCCCCTTAGGATTGGTGGCAAATGGCAGTGGCCCGCGGAGGCGGCCGCGGGTGGATGGAGGGGATGCACTCGTTGGCACGCCACAATAATAGGAGGCCATGTAGAGTTGGATAACTGAGTCTAGGCCACCTAAGCGATCTGGTGATCCACGGTCGCTTGACCACATCAGAGAGGTGGACAGGGCCCTTCGGCCATAAAGGTTTTGTACACAACACTAAAAGGGTGTTATATATGAGATGTGACCTACTGGTTTCAGGCTACATTCAGAAAGAGGAGGGGACGCGACGTCGTCTACCGCATCCTGGGCGCACACCATCGGCCACACATGAAGCCAAGCATTAGTTTCTAGGACATTCCCCCATCTAGTTGGCCAGGCTGGAGCTGCACCGGTATGTGGGGCTAGACGAGACTAGTTCACTATGGGACACAACAGGCTGGACCCTCGACCAATCCGAACCGAGTCCAGGAAGGCCCATTAGGCCTATCCCACTAGCCTGACCCGACCAGACATACCCAGACTCGAACCATGTATGGTCATGTTAGTCAAATTAAACTAGGGTATATATGACCTTATGCCAGGTTGTTCGGGTTGGTCAGACCAGGCCTAGATGCAACTGGCCCATATTTACTAAAATTATTATAACATGTAAACTGATCATCTGATTAACAAACAGTTTGCGAGGTTGGGACCCTCTCTATGAGGAGGATCTTTTTACATTACTTAAGGAGTCTAACATGGAATTTATGATGCGATTAATTTATTGGGGATCGGTTCTCCCAAGAAGGCTATGTAGGAAACCCTCCTGTTGGATGAGACCCGAATAATGATGATAAGAGACCTTATGTTACTCAACAATGGCCCAATGGGAAGCACCTATATGTGAATTTGTAGGAATACAGTGGGAGCGAGACTGTGTGGCTTGTTGGACCCATAGTATGTGATTGGGAAGAAAACCTGTATTTTCTAAAGTGGAAATCACCTCTATGTGACCTTGTAGTATCATTGTTGGAGGAAGACCATGTGACTCTGCATACCCATGGTACATATCAGGATTGAGTTCCATTGCAGTCCATGGTTAGTGGGATATGGCTTCTGCATGATCTAGTAGGCCCACATTACTCATAGTGGATGAGTTCTCCAGCTACCAAGGTCCTAAATGATTTGATTAATAATTCATCTTTCATTAACCAAAATGTGTGCCTTGTGTGACCTATCGTGTGCTTCCTGCTTCTGCATCATGCTCTTTCTTAATTCTTGTGCTTCATGACATTCTTTGACGATTGATTTTTGGTCTTTCCGTGGTATTTTAGGCCCCCCTACTAAGTATTCGGTTTCTCACTGTTACACAGGGTTTGCCAACACATGTTGGCTCTAGTGTAGGCAACAAACAACTTGGCAAAGGACTTGGTGGCCTAGGACTATGCGGGGCCTAGTGGGATTTGGTAGATATGACATTCTAATTCAGATTCTATTATCTACAAATAATCTTACCATCAGGTGGGCTTAAAGTGGATGGAAACCCATGTCCCTTTACACATTCATGTTTTATGTTCTTTTGTAGGGGTTCGTATTCTCGTCCACTTGTTTTCTATTGTACTTGTACTCAAAATTTGAATTAGTATTCTTGTTTTCCCCTTTCAGTTTTGGGGATGTGGTTGGGCATGTGGGTACATACAAGTACTCATGAAAATGCCTCCCACATGCGAGTTGACACCTTAGGTGCTAGTCGCTAAGAACTGGCCTTCAGAAGATTGACTTAGGGTAGTAACGTCATGGGTCATGGGGGGCAGGTCATGATAGTGTTGTATCAAAGGGTGGTATGTTCCCCCTCAAATACTGAGAGTCAATAATTTTGTTTTTAGGGAAACAATGTTTAGTGTTTTGAGTCTGAAATTCAAATTTGGTGTGTCTAGTGTTAGTGTGGTGACCGATATATCCATGCACTAGGACATTGAATTATACTTTTAGACTCTAAACATGACTACACTATTTGAATAATTGGTACTTATGCTATTTTTTAATAAGAATCATCTCACCATGTATAACCTCTTGAGCATGGTACATGTTGATCTATCTCAGGATGCATCCATGTGGATGGCTAGGTAGGATCCCAATATGTGATTGTGTGAAAATCCCGCCTATAGATGAGGCATCAGTTCTGGGACCAGTGCTAGATATTGCCTCGACATGTGGTGCACCAGTGATTCTACCACCAGTTGATCAGTATTTACTATTAACAGTACTGTTAAAGGACATGCACAAAGTGAACACCTTTCACAAGTTCTATATATAGAGACCTCCTAGGTTTAGGGGAGAGATAGATCCTCATTTTTCTAAGGACATGATGGAAGTAGGGAATCAGGTCTTCAACTTAGTGAGGTAATTGTTTTGACCAAATTTTGATCTTAGCTTCGATCATTCTTTACTGATCGATAAGGAGATGGTGGATTCTGATGATTCTAAATCATGATGAGATGTCCCTCACCTGGAAAGACTTGGATCGACATTTCCAAGATGATTTTTCCCCCAAACATGTGCTCTGTGTGCATGTAGAAGCTGCTTCACCATCAGCAGGCCATCATGATGGTGGATAAGTACTCAATGAGGATCATGGATCATTTGAAATACTCCAAAAACACGGGTTGTGAACTTTTCATTAGGTCTCGATCCTTTGAATAGGGACTCAGGTAGGATATTAGGGAATTGATGGTTTCTCTTAGCATCCCTAAACAGGTTGTAGTGCTAGAATGAGCCCTTATTATGGAGATATTCTTGGTGGAGTAGGAATAGATATCAAGATCTACCAGTAGACCCCGAGGTGACAGAGTCATCATTATGTAGTAGAAAACTAAAATGTGTTCCCAAGTAGGCCATATCATTTAGGGGCTAACAAAAGGACTCAACGTTAGCAGTGTGTGGGATCCCAAACCAGAGAGAGTCAACCGGGAGACATGATTTACTTCACGTGCGGCATGCAGGGAGAATATAATGTGAATGTCCAACCCACCATATAGATTACCAGAAGATGGTCGATGGACAGCTGAGACAGAGGTAAAAGTTAGAGCGAGGAGGTTTATATGATAGAATAAATTGTCAGAGAGTGGGCCGATAAGTAGGAGGTGGGAGACGGTTTGAGGTACTATCGCCACCACCCCCAGGTGGTCCATCCAGACCTCAGGGATGAGCCAGGCTGGGGAAATATCTACTTTAGGAAGTGGAGGAATAAGATCATGATGCTCTCGAGATGATTTTAGGTACGATCTTTGTCTTCTCCAACCAGGCTGTAGTTCTTATAGGTATAGGTTCAAGTCAATATTTTCTTTCCCAATCTCTCGTTCAGATCTTTTAGTTCTCGGTGGAGTCGTTGGATCAATCCTTATGACTAAATACTCCTAAAATAGGGGATTCAACGATTACAAACTAATATCGATAGTGTTATCATACTATAGGAGGTGAAGGAATTGGTTGGGATCTCCTAGTAGGGGCGTTGAGGCCTTACAATGTCATGGTATGGACTGGTTATCCACAGTCCATGATTTGATAGACTATTTTTTGCATGAGGTGTTTTGTGTCCACTGATATGGGACAAGGGTATCCTTTAATGGAATGAAGGATAAACTTTCTCGATGGAGGGTACAACAGATCAATCAATAGTTGGATAACCTCACCCCTAGTGTATTGGATTAGAGGAGACCAAGCTTTCATGTAGTGGTGAGAGAGTACATTGATTTGTTTTATAAGGATGTTATCAAAGGACCTTATTATATAGAGGTAGTCTTTTGCATTGACCAGTACGCGATTATGAAAATGATATCAACTCCAACATATTTGATGGCTCTTATGGAGCTTCACGAGCTGAGGGTACAGTTAGAGAATTTGAGGGAGAAGGGGTTCGTAAGGCCCAGTGATTTCTCATGGGCAACCCTGGTGATGTTTTCCAAGAAGGAAGACTCAAGTTTGAGGTTGTGTGTGGGCATTCATCACCTGAACTAGGTGACAATGAAGAACAAGTATCTATTGATAAGAAGTGATGACCTATTCGGTCAGCTTAAGGGAGTGAAGTGGTTCTCCAAGATAGACCTCAGATCCAACTATCACTATTTTTGGGTATTAGATGAGGACATACCAAAGACATAATTTATATGATGGTATGGGCACTATTTGTTTTTGTTGATGCCTTTCGGCATGACCAATGCCCTAGATCTATTCATGGGACTCATTAACAGGATTTTCTATCCTTAGATTGACCAGTTTTTTGTGGTATTTATGGATGAAATATTTGTTTACTCGGCTTCGAAGGAGGAGCATCGTACACACATGGGAATCATCTTGGATATAGTCAAAGATCACAAGATTTATGGTAAGCTCTAAATGTTCAATATCATGGATTCGGGAGGTCCACATCGTTGGACACATCATCTTGGATTATGGAGTTGTAGTGCATCTAGTAAATATAGAGGAAATGATCGCATTAGAGCCACCCAAGAGTGTGAATTAGGTGTAGAGATTCTTTGTGTTTTCTAGTTAATATCAGAGGTTCATGCCCGACTTTTCCAAAGTGTAAGAACCCTTATCAGCTTTGACATGGAAAGGAAAACTCTTTTGTGTGGTTGGAGAAATTCCAAAAGAGTATCTAGGAGATGAGGTTGACACTGACTAGTGCCCCCATATTGAGACTTCTAGAGGAGGGAATTGTGTATATAGTTTTCTACAACACATCATGGATGATTCTAGGATGTGTCCTAAGGAAAGAGTGATTGGTGATCATTGATGGATCACAAATGTTGAGGTAGCTTTTGCAGAACTATGTGTCCCATGACCTGGAGTTAGTGGTATTTGTCTTTTCCTGAAATATGTGGCGACACAACTTTAATGGTGAACATTTTATAGATTTCTCTGACCACAAGAGACTCATGAAAATCTTCTCCCAGAAGACCCAAGATTGTGACAATAGGGAAGGATATTATTTCTCTAGGACTATTAATTTGAGATAGCTTATACTCTAAGTAATGTTGATGTGGTAGGAGACACACATAGAAGGATGAACATTTTTCAGTTGTTGAGTATGGAGATAGAGTTGCTAGACATGATACTGATATCCTACATGGATTATGGTGGATCACTTTACCATCATTTATTGAATATTACTCCCCAACTATTATAGTGAGTTAGGGATGCACAATTAGTGGATATTTAATGTGAGGCCATATGTGCTCAGTTATCCTCAGGGCATGCTCCTAATGTATTTTTGATAGGTGGGTAGCACACCATCCTTTTCAGTTGGTGCACCATAGTACCTAGGGAATTACAGGAGGAGGTGTTAAGGGACATCCACACATCCCCATTGGCAGTACATTCGAGATTGGAGAAGATATACCATGACCTACGATGTTAGTACTGGTGGCTAGTAACGAAGAAAGTAGTGTCGACTTTGTCTCACAATGCCTCACTTGTCATCATGTGAAGGATGAACATCAGGTTCTAGTAGGCTTGGTCTATTCTCTCAGGATATCAGACTGGAAATGAGATGGTATTTTGATGGACTACGTGATAGAGTAGCTTCACAGGGTTCCTTTGACGATCGTCATTGACCATGATGAATTCTTATATCCTAGTTGTGGAAGGGATTATAGGAGGCATTCAGGACATAGATGTGTTTGAGCATATCTTTTCATCCCAACATAGTTGGTCAGATAGAGATGTCCCAAAAAACTGTATAGGACGTGATTCTTCTATGCAACCATTATTTTGGTCATAGTTGGGAGGACCACCTACAACTGATGGTGTTTTCATACAATAAGAGAAATCACTCCACCATTGGTGTGGAACCATTTTAGGTCTTGTAAGTGTGGACATGAAAATCATCCCTATGCTGGACAGACCGTGGGGAGTTATCACTCAAGGTTCTAAAGATGTTACGGGCTTCCATCGAGAAGGTTATGATCATACAAAAGTAAATGAAGACTGCTTTTAGTAGGTATACATTTTATGCTGATAGAAGACATATACCCTTGGAGTTTGAGTAGGGAGACTGTGTGTTCCTTCATGTATCACCCCGATGAGGATTTTAGAGATTTGGATGGGGTGTAAAACTCTCTTCGGGTTCATTGGACAATTTCACATCATTATTAGAGTTGGTGAGGTGTCGTTCAACCTAGATCATCCCCCAGAATGCATCGTGTGCCTGATGTTTTCCAGATGTGGTAGCTGAGGAGATGCATGCATGATCAATCACACGTCATCAACTAGGGAGAGCTAGACATTCACGATGGGGTTATGTTTTTGGAGTTCACGATTGAGATAGAGGACAAACAAGAGTGGTTCATGCATGGGTCGTCGATTCATCTGGTTCACATTTGGTTGCATCACCGAAATCTATATGAGATCACATGGGATCAACATGCTTACATTCGTGCTCAGTACCCGCATTAGTTTGATTTTCACTTTTTTTTTCTTTTAGTGATGTAAAGACCTACGGTGGGGAGAATTTAATGTTACAAAATTTATATGTATTTTTTTAATTATATGGAATTATTTTTAGATTACACACTCTGACAGAATGTGATATCGAGGCCAGATGAGCCTAGAATGGGATTTTGAACATTTTTTAAGGCATGTTCAATAAATGTTATAGTGAGTTTTTATAACTTTTGAAAGGATTATTCGATCAAAAATATGTTGTAACCATTGATCTAAGAATGGAAAGATTCTTCAAGAAGTTAATTAAATTTGGACAACAATGGCCAAATAGTAAAGTTAATTTTTAGACATTTCATGTAAAATAATAAAATAACTCAAAAGTTATTTTATTTATTTTCACACCGATGAGTGGGGACATGGAAACGCTATAATGAAACAATGAGGAAGTATAGAAGCACATTAATGGAGCTCATTTTTGTCTTGTTAACATGAAATGTAATGAAATATTAGTAACATGAACAATCAACCCTTTTTTATAAATGAAATAGTGTAATAATAGGAAATCACGTCGTAATAGAAACATTGTGATGTGTTTTCTTTTAATAGTTCGACTCATTGGTGGAATGAGGATTAAACAATGAGGATTTTTTAAAGAGCCTCTGATGAATTTCTTCTGTAATGAAGAATGATGAATGTCAGCAGGACGTCATCAACTTCGATGTGCCTCGTTGAATGACGAATGTCATCGACCCCTTGGACCCTCTAGAAAGAAACACTACAGTAATGAAATTTAATGAGGTAGGGGTTTTATTTTGAATTCATCACCATAATTTATTAATTAATTATGAATGTGGACGAATACATGAGTTGGATGACCCATGATTCACTCATTCTTATGAGTGGGTACCCTTTTTGGGGTTCAACATCATGACTAAATTATCATGGATTAAACATCTTTCACAAACCCCCCCATATTTCAAAACATATAATGCGAAGTGTGCAGACCAACACGAACAGTGCCTGAGCCCCACTGCATGTGCGCTCATTGTGAATAGATTGTCCATGTTGTTGGAAAGGCACATCAGAGACCATCACGGTGACAGTGTAACCATACAGTGCACATATGGGTAGGGGTATTGAGAAAAGGACCATCAGAGAAATGTTGTTGGCCCATAGAGGGAACTATAGGGGAACCTATTACAATAGAGGCCGTGAGTGTAGAGAGGTGGAACACACATCAGCGTGTTGTGGCTGTGGGAGGTCACAACTAGTGGGCTGTGATGGCATGAAGGATTGGGACAAAAAGTTGTTGTGTGGAGGTAGAGATGAATTTTAGCGGCACCCAATATGACATGGGGATCCATGAAGGAGGGGAGGTCACAACCCACTACATGTGGGCTGTGTTCAGATAGAGGAGGGGACAGAGTGGTGGATTTTGTGTCCCATGGACACACCACTGGACACACGTATGGTCGGTCTGAAACTAGAGGGTAGGACCTATGCCAGCAGGGTGGAACCATGCCCAGTGGGATAGAACCGCGCCAGTGGGCCGGACCTACACCCTTATGCCGGAACAGACAAGATCGTGTCGCCAGGCGACCTGGCAGGATGGACCCTCAGCCATACAGGGACAAGTTGAGCGAGACCCATTGGGATTTCCCCACAATCCAGGACGACCTAGAACTGAAATGGTTCAGTTCTTGTTATTCAAATTATACTATGGTATGTGGGCACCTGGGCCGGGTTGGTTGGGTCGGTCTGACCAAGTCGGACCACACCCAGATGCCACCAAACCCTATTTACTAAAATGGAAATAAATTGAAAAATATGCATCTGATTAACAACCCGTTTGCGAAATTGGGACCCTATTGATAAGGAAAATCATTTGGCATTCCTGGAGGACGATTTTATAGAATTTGGATGTGAATAATGGCTTATGTTTAGGTTGTCCCATGCACTCTACATATGGAATCATCTTGTTTGCTAAGACCTGATTACTGCTGAAAAGTAACTCTATGTGACTCGAACATGGCACAGTGGGAAGCAACACTGTGTCAACTTGTTGACCCATGGTGGGAGTGAGACTATAAAACATTTAATACCCACGGTACAAGATGGGGAGGAGTATCGTAGTGGGATAAGGTGGGAAGCACCTCTTTGTGACATTGCAGGCCCACAGTGGGAGATAGACTGTGTGACTTGGTATACCCAAAACACTCATTAGGGATGAGTACCAAAACAATAAAAGTTAGTTGTACATGAATTATTTGTGACCCATCATGCCCACTTTACATATATTGGAGGATTTATTCAAAAACCTAGGTGTTCTATAATGTGACTGATGATTATTTTATCACTAACATAGATATATACCAGTTGTGAGATGCCATGTTCTATATGCTTGTACTTAGTGCTCTTGCTTCATCCTTATGATTTTTCATTTCTTTTACAATATCTTTGTGGTCTTTCCATTGCGTTTCGGGGTCCCCTACTGAGTATTGTGTTACTCACCACTGTACGGGCTTCACCCACATGAGTTGTCTCTGGTGTAGACAAATGACACTATGACGAAGGACTAGGTGGCTTTTGACTAGGTGGGGCCCAGTGATATCACGCGGTTATGTCATTCTACTTTTTCTTTAGTAGTTACAACACTCTTACCATCAGGTGGGATATTTAGCTGATGAATACCTATGTCCCTTTGTACTTTCATATTTCTAGATCTTTTTTAGGGGTTTGTATTCTGGCCCACTAGTTTTCAGTGTACTTGAAATCAGAACTTGTTTTATTATACATGTTTCCCCATTTCAGTTTTTGGGATGTGGTTGGGCATGTGTGGGTATACAGGTACTCAGGAAAATGCCTCCAACTTGTAGGTTGATGAATTCGGTGCTAGTCTCCAGCACCTGGCCATCGAGAGGCAGGATTGGGGTAGTCACGACATGGACCTCATGGTACAATTCATGATAAAAACAATGAATATTTATAATAAATCATTAATGGAACTTTTTTATTTATTTTATAAAAAAACATTTTTTATATCATATCATACATAATAATTTTGAAATGATTTTGATTTCATCTATCAATTATATCATCCAATGATTTATTATATAAATTTGGTTATACTCTAGGTTATTTTATATAAATTTGAGGCACCATAAGACAATGATTACACTATTCTCAATCTCCCTCAATATTATAGTTAAATAAAACTATAATTTGACATGATAATACCCACAAGAACCCCTTCTTTGCCTAATGTAAGAAGATTGTGCCACCCCAAGATCACATTCAATTTTATAATGCATTGAATATAGAACAATAATTAATTACATGGATGGATAGAATTGGCCTATAAAAATTTTCAATAGATACACAAAATACACCCCATAATATAATATTTATGAGCTACAATATATATACACAATAAAAAACTAAAAAACAAATTCATGGCTATGAAAATATTTATCTAGTAAAATGCTATTCCGGTATGTGATAAAAGAAGAAAAATAAATATTAATTACCATGGTGAATGTTTGGTAAATATGAAATGAAAAACCCTCCATGTTAATAAGACTCTATTATAGGAGCACCAAACAGAACCACAAATCCATCCATGAATTATCTTCTCATAAGATACAATTACTAAAAAACCACGAAAATAATCTCTAAATTATTTTTATTGTGTTTTAAAACAAAATGGTTGGCTGTAAAGCTAGTGTTGGGACATTTCAAAACATACCCAGCAAAACAATTGAAAATCAAAAAGGAATGATAAAAAAATATTTCAACTATAGAAGATGGAAAACCCTTTTTTGATTCTATGACTATTAAACCTAGGATTGTGGGAAATTATATATCATAACAACCTCATTTTACTACGTATAAAATATAAAATGTAATAAGTGATACAACATTTATGATTCATTGATTAGTAATCCAAAGCGTTGAGGAAATTATCTATCATCACAAACCAGTTATAGTACGTATCTAAAATCAATTGTAATGAGTAATAATATAAATAGCACAAATCTTTTATTGAGTAACGGTGATAGCCCAATTATAAGTCATATATTGAGATAAAAAATTAATTACAAGACAAATAATATGACACTAAATATGTATTCAAACCAACACCAATAACATCCTCATCATCTATTCACAATCATAATGTGGAATTAAGAATTCTTGAAAAAAATAAATCTAGGGTATTATATCCCTTGTATGGAACAATATACTATCATATGGGAAAGAAGTAAATCTATAAATGAATGAATGTTACCAAATACCTATGGTAATTTGGACCCCATCTTCATAGATTTCACTGTACCTTTCCTTATGGATCAAATAGTATAAAGGAATTTGTGACGCACAAAGATGTTCATAAAAGTAAAGGATTAATTAAACAATATATGGGTCCCAAATCATTTCATGTGTAATGTTCATTGTGCAAGGGGATTAAAAACCACATAAGCAGTTGTCCATTGACTTCTATGGATATTATATACAACACAAATTATATGAATTAACCATAACCTTTTATTATAATTCCATTAGTGGGTTACTATCCAAATTTCAACTTCCAACGTCAGAATCACAACTCATCACTATTCCTGTAATGATCACACATTGTAACAACATATAAGGCTATAGATTTGTCACTAAATTATGATGTACTATGCATAATCATGTTAGTTTTTTAAAGAACTATGTATTAAGATTTTTACATATAGTTGAAAATATATATAAAATACAACAATGGACAAAAATTATATAAAAGTTTCTTTACTAAACAAAGAATATGATAATCCTGAAAAAATAATAAATATACAATCATCTTCATATTTTGAGTAGTTAACATTCAGGTAATTTATCAAAGTAGTAATATTTTAGTTGGAGTCACTGTTAAATTCAAATTTTGTACTAATAGAAGATCACATAACATATCATTTACCAAAATATGACATGTTAAATGTGTACCCAAAAAATATGTGGATAATGTGGTAGTTGTAAATAGTTTGGAATAAATTTCATAGTGACATAAATTTCCTCCCAAGAAAACATAATGTGGGATGCACAACTTAAAACTATGTGTATACTCTAATATATCTTGTTTTGTATCCTTAGTATACACATAATGTGATTTATCTATCTACTCAAAATATGTTATATATATAATACTTAGATTCAATGCCATTAATGTTTATTGTTCAATAGTCTATGTCACCATAACTGGTCTGTCATAAAGGTTATGGGACATTATCGATTTCCCAAATATGTTAGTAAGTACTATGGTTTTCAAAAATCACTTAATAAAAATGTGAATTCCCTAAATTGATAATATATACCTAGTATAATCCAACAAAAAACCTACTTAGTGCCTCTATAAATTGGAATTCAATGCATATTAGATAAAAAAATTTTGATACTAATCCCAATCATATATGGAATTATCAAATTAATCATCCCAAATGAATTTTTCAATTCATTTCCAAAACATTATTCTGAATACAGAAGTACATGTGATTCAATCGACGACCAGAACATAAAATCATAGTATGAACCAAAATATGAGAGATCATAATGGAAATAGAATAAAAATGATGCTGGTAAAATTTCATGATACCAGATACCCCAAAATAAATCAACATCTAATAAAACAACATAATACATCCAATATGAATCTAGAAAACTTGTTATTTTTAGATATTCCAAAAATATAATACATAAAAAACCACCATACTATACATCATTATAGAAACATAAATTCTAGAAATATATATTGGAATTTATATAGAGTGTGATATAAATTAAGACAATTGGATTTTATATAATTTAATATGCAATTCATTTTAGAAAAATTTCATAAATTCTATATTTTATATCATTTTGAAAATAAATTTTCAAAATTATAAAAATACTAAATTATGTTTCATATATTTATCCTTTATAAATCTATAATAAAAATAAATTTTTCTAAAAAACTGATAACAATCATGGGAACAATTATTTAAAAATTATGAAAATATATAAATTATTTCTAATTTAGTTATACATTTAAAATCCACTATTTCAATAATCCAATTGAATGTAAAACATCTTAAAAAATTAAAAAATTACAACCATAATATTGTGAACATTGAAGAATATAAAAAGCAATGCCATTTCCATTTTCTTTAAAATATTTTCTAAGATTCCCTTAAAAAACTAAAAGGTAAAAAGATAAACAGGAAAAGGTATATTATCTGAATTTCCCCATCATATGAAATATGCAATATAATTGTTAAAATAATAATTAAAATAGTTCCAACAAACCATGATGACAATAATGGCATAAAACTAGTGTTTTGGTGAAAATACCAATGATAAAATCATCATTTAATAGATTATTAATCATAAAATAAATCAGTTGGTCTTAATTTTTTAAAATCATAGAGAATTAATAAGAGGATTTATCTTTTTACCTTTCCATGAATTCAATAAAAAAGCTTCCTAACTAAGTCTCATAGTATAATCTAGTAACTCTTTCAAAAAATATATAGACAACATTAGGGGTAATCACCCATGTTGTAATCTATGATAGTTTATAACAATATTGTATCTCTCAAAAAAGTTACATTTGTTTACATGAATTATATAATATAAATAGTAATATAAATAGATCCATATAATCATTTTAAAATTATCAATTAAAACATATTATAAAAACCTCACCTCACCACAAACACCCTTCCTAGAAATATACCCTTCCACATTTATGTAAGTATCAATAATTATTCACTTCATCCAACATGGAAAAATTAAATATAAGATATAGTAAGATAGGTTATCACTCCATGGGTTATATGATTATGAATAAATATGAATTTCTGGGGTAGATACCATGAATTTCATTCTAACTGATAGTTCCAGGAAACAAGAAATCCTTTTCAAAATAAATAATGACTGACACCTTAATCATACTTTAGTATACCAAAGGAGAAGATTTAAAATAAAAAAAACTAAATTTATATAATAACTTGTTTAATAATTTTTACATTCTCTTTCTAATCCACAAAATAGAAAAAAATTATAATTTAAAATTATATTTTAATATCCTCTTATGAATTTATTAATTTACTAAGAATTTATAAATATTTAAATTTGAACTCAACTACCAAAATTTATAAAATTGGTTTATTCTATGTACAGAAAATTTTAAGACGGTTTATAAACCTATTAATTGTATCATACCTATAATTAAATTGTTACAAAAAAGAATTTATAATCACCAATCATCATGATAAGTCAAATAATGAATCATCGTGCAACTTCTTACGTCAAATAAAAATAAATAACTCATCGTTGATTGAGGGAGCACAAAAATGAATTGAAACACCATCCACTATCCCTATAAAAACGAATCGTAATGATTAGTCTATAATAAATACTATATTCATCCAATATTTTCATCATTGTTGGTGGGAGAATACAAAAATAATAGGGAATTTGATAATGAATATGATTGAAGAGATACAGAGGAACAATACTTCTAAATCAAAATAAGAATCTTTTATAAGTGATTCTAAACCCATATGAATGTAGAGAAAATATCTCTTGAGGATTCAATAATGAGGGAATGTATCATGGGATGGAACGATAGTTCATATGAGGTTTTATAGAGCAGTAATAGATATGTAAATTTACTGTATAAAATTCAATGTAACTGGTATGGTTTGGAAATGTGGTTTACCAAACCATTTTACAACCATGATGCTTTCATATAAATAATGATGTAACGCACAAAATATTATCCTACAATGTTTTAAAAAAAATGAACAAACCTTATACAAGTCACAAAAGGAAACCCACACATATAAAAAAACATGTACATGGTTAATATTAAAACTCTCATGTTTTACACCAAACTATTTGTTATCCATGTCACACATATAAGAACCATATATATTAGTAACATTCATAGTTTCACTATTACATAATGGTTTTTATAGAGTCATGTTCCAACGAAGGTATAATAGATAGACAATATATAGTATCAAATAATATGGAATTCCTCCAAATATTAGATTATCCATATGGGTCATCATAAACCTTGTATTAACAATCTATTATGTAAAATAAAAAAAATATCAATGCTAATTTCGATGTATGCTTATAAATATAAAATTTCCCATATTTATCAAAAATATTAAAATTTAATGACATTGGTGTGTAAAAATTCAACCCATCATGCCAATTTATGCCACATGGTAATCCTCAGTAATGTAGAAGTAATCATGGCCCAAACAATATTAAACCAATATATGGGTTTAGTGGTTTAGTAATGAAATTAATTGTGTAAGTTGATACAAAAGATTTATCTTGTGATAGATTTTCTAATTTAAGAGATAACTAATTACTAAAATGGACACGATTCTATACCACGCCTCTTTTTTTTATATATTATATAGGAGTGTTATGGAAAACAAATAGAGGCCAAAAAATTTAGAGCCTTATCTACACACTTATTAAAAAAAATTCACCATGAAACCTCCAAATATATGTAAATCATTCATAAATATCTACATAATAATTCCATTAAAATTATAAAACACAATACGGATATATTATATTATGAAATATCTCATCCACCATTTGTCTCCACACCATTTTTTATTTCTATAGAGTGATAAGACCAATATAGACACTACTATAGAAAATAACCACCAATGAAACATTTTCCCATATAATAAGAATGTAAATTACAATATTTCACAACCAAACCAATATCCACTCAAGAAATCAGTTTTTAATTTAAAAAATAAATTCATCCCAAAAATTATTCTCAAATGAATATGTGAAAAGTACAACCAATTCACTAACATGTCATAATATAAAAGGGTAATGGATACATACAACAAAACAGACATATATTGTCAAGGAAAGAATTTAAATTTAAATATGGGCTACAAACCTAATAGAATTCAAACATGGGAGAATATTTTTGGAATACTGGTGAATAATAAATCTGAAGAGGGAACTAGCCTAACAATAACATATGTTGGTATAGAACTAATCATAGTCAATCAATAATATACTTAAGGTTTCTCTAACATTATTCATCAAAATTGTAATTTCATCAGTTGGTTAAATTCATATATTAACTATATAGAGATATAAAAATAACGAGGCATTTGAAAAAATATCAACTAGAATCCTATAAAAATTGTGTAATGGAGAAATTGAAGACTAATAAACAATAATTACAAAAATAGATTCAATATACTCTAATATCATTGAGTAAAATAACCTAAGTGAATTGTCACTCTAATTCATGTGACATATGATATTTTTTTCTTATTCTATTTTTATATCAATTTATATACATTTACAAGCTGTCATATATGACCTTATATATTAATGGTTCATAAAACTCTCAAACTATAGGGCTTAGAGTGTTTAAGTGTTATATGATGGATTTATATACGAGATGATATCTTTATAAATGAAATATATGGATTTTGAGATGATGGACTATTATTATTATTATTTTTTGAATTAATCTTATCAGGACATCACATATGAAATGATCAAACATAGATTCTTATAATAATTATATTTGATGCATCAATAGTCATATGTTTACTCATTTTATCTTTTTAATCAAATATAGGACACTCTACCACTACAAAAAATTAAACCATGTGGCGAATACAGACAACATTTTAAAGCACTGGGTGAAAACCTCATACAATGAAATTTTTTTTATTGACTCATTGATCTCCTAAATTAGAAATAAGTATGATGATTTTTTGAAGTATTGATCATAATACATCTCAATTAAATAACTAAGACAAAAATAAATAAATATAATGGTTTAATTCAGGTTAATGTTTTTATGTTTATTCAATTGAATTAACATTATCCAGAAGAATTCTCATAAAGACCCTTCATGAAACTGACATGACAAAAAAATTAGCTCACAACACATGGATATGTACATTAAATAATCCTATAATATGTTAAACTTTTGAATCCTCGAGTGTTTCCAGAAAATAAATTATTTCCCTAGTTATCTATGAATAATACATCAAAATAAGAACCAATTTATCACTATAGAAGATAGGAATCGATTCTATAAATGTTCCTTTTAGTGGTCTATGATTTCAAAGGATTGTTACTTCACAACCAAATTATGATTTTTTTTAGAAATTTAATATAAAACTATAATTCATAAGAAAAGGGAGGAATCATTATATGATTAAGACATTATTTATTTCGTCATGCACTTTAGGGGGTTCTTACTATCAATAACATAAAACATAAATTAAATCAATTATTTAATCAAAATTTAAATAATATAATTCCAACATAAACCATAATGTAAAAAACCAATGCACAATAATCCACTAACATAATTAAAACAATGAAAACTAAAATGTATAAATTAGTTTATGTCATATAATTTTTATCAAGAGTATAAAATATGATTTTATAAAAAATTTCAATTTTAAATATTTTCCTCCATTTATAAATCTAAGGAAAAAAAATTTGAAATCTAAATCAACCTAATTATATATCCAAATAGTCATATATAATCGAATTTCATCAGAAAATAAAAAATTACAATATAAAATCAAAAAATTTGAAAAAACACTATAAATAAATAAAATTTTGTAATTGAACCAATGAAACATATAATAAATTTTAAATTTTTTATGAAATTATACTTTTTACAATTATCAATCTTTCAAAACACAAAAAAAGATATAACATAATTGAAAATTTTTAATATACCATGAAAATCCTTGTTTATGAACCTAAAATTAACATGAATTAAATTAGGTATTATTTAAGCTGTAAATTTTTCATAATCGAGTACAATAACCTGTGAAAAAATATACACTTATTAGTTTCACATTTTAATTTCCCATGTGATAATCTTGAAACTATTATTGAATGGTTTATAAGTATATAATCATAGGTTGGGCATTGTTTTCTAGGTCATATACTAACCTTGTGAACCATGTTCACTATCCATTAGAATAATAAAAATAAAAAATAAATTTAAACTATAACCCACAAAACACCAATTAGGTTGAAAACAACATCAATCCCTGCCAAAAAAATTATTCAAAATTAAATAAAAATTCAATATCCAAAGTCTGACTACTAATGGTACGTTGTATTTCATTGTGAAGGGTGGTGATCAAGAATTTTCTTTTGAATGACATTTTCAGTTATAAAATTCTTATATTTTTCTTTCTAAATTAATCATATAATAAAATTGTTCTTTGACATCATTTTAACATTGAAATAATAATGAACATGATTTTATAAATGATAGTTTTTTTCATAATATATTTTTGATAAATTGTTATCTTTTTTATTATACACATAGAGCACATAGAAACAAAATTAATTAATATTGTTACATTAGTCAAAAATAAAAATAATTGAAATGAAATATATTACAATTGTGGAAAATTGGGAATATAAAAACAAGAATGAGAAAATTAATGTAACACATCGAATTTATAAAATAAAAACATTGTATTCAATAGCATGTATGACACTAAACAAAAAAAATGTAAGGGAATATAATATAATGATAAGTTATTATATAAATAAAATTATATATATATATAAATAATAATTTTTAATTCACAAAATATCGAGTCACCTTGTATCGTATTAAAAAATGAGTTTCTTCAACACCATGTGTTACACACAAAACCATGTTTTATCGAACAATAATATATTAATAAAACATCAATAATTTATATTATAATATATATCCTAGTAATTAAATTATATTTTATGAATATAATTAAATTATTTATGAAAATATATGGTTTTCATTCATTTAATATGAATTCCCTGGTCACAAACTAATTAGAAATGATTATAAGAACCTATTGATTGCCAATGGAATGTTTTTTTTGAAAAAGTTTTTATACACACAAGATGTTTTATTATAATATATTAAATTAATTAGGGAGTGATATTAATGTAATAAAGTTATTAAATATTTAATAAATTTATATTCAGTCATCCAACATATTTTTTTGGTATAATTTTAGAATAAGCCCAATTTTATGCATAAAACTTATATTTTTGTAATATAAATTTTACCTTCTATTAATGGTGAACATATTTAAAATCTAAATATTAAAAATTTATTTATTCTATAATTCAAAAAAATCATGACGAAATGATAAAAATAAAAATAATATCATGGTTACTTTCTGGTATTTGTTTGTGAAATTTCACATTTTGATAAATAGTTATAAATAATGAATTTCAATTCAGAAATGCTTTTCCATCTAATTTATCTACGTGGCTAAATTAATTTTTATTAATATATTAATTTAATTGTATATAAATTATAAAAATATTAATCCAATATAGGTCATTGGAGTCAATTTTACATTGAAATTGAATATTAAAACATCTCTACTTTTGAACATTTTTTACATTAAAAACACATTATTGTCCCACATATACGATTAATTTTTTTTTAATTTAGTCCAATTTTGTTATTATAATTACGAAAAACTGATTCGATATTTTTTTAAAATAATAGTTTATAATTTCTAATATGTTTAACATATAGTTTCACATAAAATATTAGTGAAATTAATTAAAAATTAATTAATGTGATTAAGATATAAATTATGAAAATAATGGACTAAACAATAAACATAAGGTATTAAATGATCTATAAAATTCTCTTAAAGAACTTTTATGTCCATTTTTACACCCTATAAACCCTTTTATTTAATTTGTATGGTTAGTGGATCTGTTTTTCATAATAAATTTTTTTGAGGTTTTCACTTTAAAAAAATAAAAGAATACCCCTCATCCTCCACTATAAAAAAGAACTCCCCCTACTTATCAACACCTCTCAAGTAACATTGGATTAAAAAATATTTACCCAAATAGATCCTCATAAATCTCACCCCCATTATATAATCCATACATTAGCATTAGTCCATCCAAATAATCCCATTAGTGAAAAGTAGATGTATTTTCTTGAATAATAGGTCGCATCCTTCCTTATGCACTTTTGTTTTATTTTCATAATCTACCCCATAAAATCAACTTATTCCATTAAAAAATAATCACACTAGAATCATAAATACGCTGGTATTTTTATATTACAATTTTTTTACATACACTTACACACACTTCTATCTAATGGATAATTAACTTACCATTTCTGTGTACGGTAAACTACAACCTCACAAAATGATGTAGTTTTTCCCCTGTACCACCACTAATGGTTGAAAATTATGATGCAAAAAATATTTATATATTTATATATTTTATATTTATAATTTATTTATTCTTATTTTTATATTTATATTTTCAATACCATTATGATTTTAATTTTATGTAAATACCATAACGTCATTTGTGGAAGTGTGGACTACGACCCCCTTACAGCAATTTGATTTTCTCCCACTATACATGGAAGTTATAAATTATTGGTTTGTTAAACCTATGAAAAATATATTAATAAAATATTTTACTAGAATTATAATAAACATATATATCATTTTATTTTTATTCTTTTAAAATGCCAATGAAATGAAAGAATCGTTCATGCGTACACGTGACCTACCTTGTCTATGAACTGTGAATTTAATTTCTTATCATTAAATTCTATGGATTATTAATAATAAATAATGATGAAAAATATATGATAATTAAATCATGGATTAAAATAGGTTTATAATTAAATACTGATCAATTTCATAAGAACAACATGTAAAAATCCAAAACATAATAGAAGAACTAAGAAATCATCAATGTAAATAGTAAAAATTATGAATGTTTAATAACAAATGTGAATTAATAAGTTATAATAATTTCATATTTGACTCCATATATATTAATTGTTCTGTTTAATAAACTATTAACATGTTTAACACCATTTTACATGAATTCAAATTAAATTCAACTGAAAATTAAATCCATGGTAAGGGATTTTCATCACACTTTTTACATAAGTGAGATAAATTTCATATTGTCCACTTACATATTTTGTGAGGTGAAACTACTACAATATTGGTATATTATATCATTAATTTATTTAAATTCATTTTATTTTGAGTTTTAATTGTAATTACCTCTTCTATGGGTATTTGAATTATAAGTTACTACGTGGTAAATAATTTCATAACTTGATTCATTTTCATTGTGTTGTATTGCTGCCTCATTGTAGTAAAGATTATTTCATTAAGTGTGTAAGCTTTTTTTACAATTTGTTAATTTATTTTCACTTTTTTTATATGGACTTAAATTTGACATACATTGACTGTTAATTTAATTATTCTCACATCAGATTTATGGTATTTTTAGTGATTTACATCACAATATTATTTTGGTGGATATTCTATGCTTGTGAATTAACATTAGAGGAAATTTTTTAATCATTTTCTAATAAAGACACTAATTTTATTTTACACTTTTTATTCATGAACTTTTTTTGTTATGGTACTATATTTTTACTCTTCGGCAATCAAATTGTTTTTGAAATTTTTTTATTAAATCCTAACCTCACTTCATTATTTTATTAAATAACAAGTTTTACTATCGAAATCTAGTTTTCTGAAAAGATTTATATTTTTTAAAAATTAAAATATTAATTATTAAAATATTTTTTCCTATTTAGTTCATTAAAAACATTCTCCAAAAAATCTTCTATTCTCAATCCAAACACGGGACTTTTCTACGATTTTCCTCAAAAATAGAGTGTTCGTTTTTACCTTGTATGAAACATACCTATTTACCCACTATCATTCCATTTAATATTACTCTGGATGTTTTCAATGTTAATTTTTAAAGAATATTTCGTATTTAAAATTTCTTTAAATAATTATTTTTCAAATTCGTTTTAAAAAAAACTGGATATTTTCCTCAATTTTTTTAATGTTCTTAAACAATTTCACTAGTGAAAAAAATCATACTCTTACTTAACTGGGTTTATGCCATATAGATACCATTTTTGTTATTCCTATTGATGGTTCATGATGATTTGGCTAAATATAGTATTGAAATTTACATCCTTTATTCCTTTTTTAGTCTACTAGAAAAACTCAATTTCCCAATATCATTGAACATTATGTTTCCTCTAATAATCTATATAACTTATCGTGGATACTATTACTGCCAAAAATCTATTCCTTGTTGAAATAATGTTTTTAATTTATTGATACATTATTAATTAGTGAAATTTTGATAAATATCAACATAGTATTTAACACCATGAAATTCTAAAATATGATAATTATACTCGATAGTGTGATTTAGAAATTTGTTTTTAAAAAACCCAGACATATTTTATCACATTGATTAGAAAAAATATTTTCCTCTAAATACCCTTTTTTATAAAATGGTTTTTAAAATGGTTTTTAACCTTTCAATAATGTTTTATTAGGGAAAATTTTACCTTTTCAACTTTTAAAAATATCAATGTATCCAACTTATCACATTGTTGATAAGTAAAATTACCAGTATTTTTACCCTTATAAAATAATGTTACATTTTCCTTTTTTGACACTTATGGATTTACTTTTAAGTATTACATCATATATTCCTTTATAATTTTTAGAGTGTAATTATCAATGATCTAAAAAAATGTTACATTATATGAAATGATTTTTCAAAACAAAATGATAATTCCCCCAATAATTATTTTTAGGATCTTTTTCTTTTATGTAAATGGAAACAATATTTATTATTTATACAAAGGGAATAAGTCATATTGATAATTCAATATTACATCTTATTCTATGCATTTATATGCCTATGTATTTAAATAATCATTATTTTTGTTTATGTTATTGTTTTGAAAAACAATCGTTTAAATCAATGTAGTCTTGGGTATGATAGAAACTTAAGAATGATCATATAGTATCATATAGGATATTATAATTAGTGATAATGACCTAATGGTTAGGTATGTTTACTTTTGTGAATTAATGGATTCCGAGAATAATGTGTAATGTGTTTAAATTATTATTGTGAGTTGAGAATATTTGAAAGAGGTTTTGTTTTTAAAAAATGAAAATTGGATGAAAATATATATTCTAGAGAATTTACTTGCAATGTAAAGGTATTATAAATTATGTAATTGTTCATGGTATTTTATAAAGAAAATATTATGTGATGGGTTTTTTTGATAATTCATTAAAAACATTTAAACAATTAATAATGACATTAAATGACATGTAAATACCCAACATTCTGTTTTAAATATGCCATGCACCTGTCATTAATTCTAATATTCTATAGATCCTCTCTTATCTACAAAAGGGATTTATCTGGGTGAGAATGATATTCCAACTTCTATTCTAGATGTCTCTTTAATGTGAGTGATACCTTGTAATTTGTCATGGACATGTTTCTTCCTACTCTAACTTCTAGTCGAACCATTGGGTTGAAATATTTTGCACAATTGCCTTTTTGGTTTTAATCATAACCTATTTCGTTCTAGAATCCTCTTTGCAATAAACATCACCTTCATATTCATTGGGGTTTTCCATTGAATACACTATTGAATTGTTAGTTAAATGAAGAGGGTATAAATCATAACCCTATGGTTTGAAAATGTTTATTTTTTAATTATTTCAATAGATCCTGTTTAGTATGATCACACAAAACTAAAATAAATGAAATAGATCAATCCATGTAGTCCATTATTTTAAATTAGCATCTAAACTAGCTTATGACAACCCATTGGATGAGAAATCCTTCTAATATAATTGAATTTTTAAATAGACTATGTATATTTTGCATGGAATATGAACATGCGTGATTTATTATTATAGAATGCCAAAAAAAATTATATTTCTTAATGGTATGACTGTTATTTAATATATAAATGGTAATTTACATAATTCTCCATTGTGAAAGATGATGTGATATTTTGATATACATGTAGTATGATAGGGATGAAATTACACAGTGTAATGCTTATATATCAGTCTCATCCCTATTACTTGAACACTTATATTGTATAATTCTTATATTGAGTGGACTCATCCCAATCCCAAGATATATTGTTTATATTTACTTTGATATACCCTATCCCATAGTGTAATTCTTATACATATTTTTACCTAATGTTATAATTAATATAGGGATTTAACTGTGATGATTACATCTATACCATAGTTATATAGTTTTGGTTGTTATGTTCATAAGACACGCTCAAACATATTATGGAATTGTGAAAACCTACGTTATTTTAACTTCTTAATATGGTTATGGTAGGGATGGTCATAAGAGAAGCTCTAATATATTTGAGGATGGAGCCATAATTGGTTTTTGTTGAATATTATTAATTGTTGAATAATTTATACTCTAGTTTATTACTTTTTTCATAGAATCATTATCAGAATAGTTTTTCTAAATAGAGTGGGGTCAACCTACTATTTTGTATAAATAACCAATCTAGGGTATAATATTTTACCTGATCATGTTGTGTGAATAGAGGTTTAGATAGGGGAAAATGACCTTCTTGTTGATTTCATGTTTAAGGATGGGATGTATATTAGATATGGGACGGAAATGGGGTTATTGACCATTGAAATTGAGTGATTTATTTGAATCTCTTATAAATTTATTGTTTTTATAATACAAAATGTAGTTATATTCAAACAATTCATTACATTATTCACAAATTTTTTATTGGATTATTTATTTCATTTTTATTATTATCATATGCTATGTATTTATTTTAATTTTTTATTATATTATAATTTATTTTATTACAATGAAACTATAGCATGTTGAATAGTCTTCCTACTATACATTTTTCACCCGACCCTTCTAGTCAACTACCTCTGGTATACGAGGAAGCTCCCTGCATGTCTCGAAACCAACACTTTTTCGTCATGTGAAATTATTCCATATTGGGTGACTTTATATAGTTCTATTAGAGGATTTTGTTTTCATTCCTTTTTCTATACATTTTGGGAATGGTAGAAATGATACTTGGGTTTATTGGGAATTGGTAATGATCTTGTTCTAGGTTTTATCTAACCCATGCAGGTGAAAATACGAGTAACCAAGGATGGGATAACTATTCTTTTCATGATTGTTATAATTTTATTTATTTTACCTTTTTTTAACATGTTGTGTGTTTTCATTTTTATATGATATTTTTGTTTCTTGTTATTTTAATTCTTAGTCCGTAATGGAATGATATAAAGATACACGCATCATAAAAGGAATATAGGTATTTGTTAACATGAATATTTCAGGAAAAGGGTATATCTACTTTTTCAAATACACATACCTTCCATTAGAACTGTGATATGAGATATCCATTTCATTGATTAAATGAAAT
Organism: Viscum album; assembly: GCA_963277665.1. Taxonomy (NCBI): domain Eukaryota; kingdom Viridiplantae; phylum Streptophyta; class Magnoliopsida; order Santalales; family Viscaceae; genus Viscum; species Viscum album. The sequence continues at coordinate 763,832,274 of OY728135.1, forward strand.
GATTTTTCATATAATGGGAAATTACATTTAAACAATGTATATAGATTCTAGATTTTAGTGGTTCTTTATTTCATTCACATTTTGTGTTGATAATGTTGCTGGAAATTTAACTATCGTGTGTGTTTTTATGGGTTAAGAATTTAATCATCATCATCATAGACTTATGATTACAAGTCAGGTTAATTTGAATTCAATTAATGTTGCAAAATCGAACAACCGATAATCTTTAAGAAGTAGATGGATGTTTACCTTCACAATAGCTTCATGAGAGTCATGTGATCCATGGAATGAGAGACTGTTTGTACTACTTCATCAATGTTTAAGCAGAAAATGGAGTTCCAAATGATGTATACACCATTTTTTACTACGGAATAGGTGTCTATGGTTAGAGAGTTCTATAATGATACATTATAATGAATCCTCAAAAATATCAAGAAAAAGAAGTATAGGAGGGTGAATATTTCATTTTATATTCTCCAAAGATCATCTATGCATTGGGGAAATATTTTAGAAAAACCTGGGATATTTGATGAGAAATCATGGAAGGATGTCAAGATTGTGTTATTGATCCATTTATACCCTAATACCTAGAGGGATGAAAACAATCATGAGTTAATGCATTTGACCTGGGAGGGTGGGGTAGTGCTGGGCTATGTTTGGTGTTTTACCGACGTATAGTGGTTTGTGCCATCATTGGAAGTTGATGATATATTTAGGGTGAGTAATTTCTAGGAATGTATCCATTATGAGATTATGTTTCATGTAAATGTTTTCAGATTAGACAATTATAAAGATATAATAAATTAGGAACTATTCATATAATGGAATTTGAGAGAGTCCCTAAATAGAGTCCAATCGATTTCAACAAGGTGATACCTGAGAAGTTATTTGAGTGTTAAAAAGAAAATTTTTGATAGTTTCTCCCAATAATTATTGTGAAGAGCCATTAGGGTTGTGGAAACCCATCTCAATATAATATTCCATTCCCATGCTACCATTATGGCATGTTGGACCACAAGTTCCCATAATTTCATTAACTCATAGTGGAGTGTCGTATATGTGGTTGAATGGGTCATCCTTAGAGTTTTTGTGAAGAATTTATACATAAAAACTATGATAGAGGATTCGGACTAGCACTGGATTTGGTAAGGGGCTAATCTACCATTCATCAGGTTTGAAGTTGTAGTTTTACTAGAAATTGGGGCCTAAGAAGGGGATGTGGTATCACAATGTATGAGAAGTAATAAAAAGTGAGAGATATTTAGATAAGGGTTGTTATATTAGATCCCAATCAAGAGAGACTATTCAAATACATGTTATAAAGACTACTCAATATAACATTTATATAGTACCATATACCATTAGTTGTATTTCTCGTATATCAAATAACATATCATGAGTACTGTTTGATATATAAGAATCACATTATTTTTTATGTACTCATTTTTATCCATCATGGTCTTGGATGTGGAAATATTGGATGTTGATTTTACCATTTACATTCTATTAGGAGTGCAGTCATAGAATATAAAGGGTTGCAAGTTTTCTTATCAAGATATTGGTGCCTACCGTTTCATTTTGGAATAATTAATGCAACAAATAACTCACTTTATATTTATTATTATTGTGGATTTCATGTTTCTATGAGGTTCATATTGACTATTATAGGAGGATTGTTACCTACCAATCTCTAAAAGGATGCATCTATTATCATGAGCATTAGTGCGATCGTTAGGCTAGTCATGCAAACTAATTTAGTGAAAATTTGATTCTGTCTTAAATAAGCATGTAGTCCCTAATCTAGAAAATAATGCAATGACGCAGGATTTTTTTTCAGTTAATAGTATACTATTTTAGATATTTTTTCCCTAAAAAATTCAATGACTTACCTCCTCATCTAGGTATTATGTTCATGGCCATGTCTGTCTTTGCAGAAGAGCCTATTTCTATATCGTCTTTCAAAATTGAAGTAGTAGAGATTCACAAGTTGATGGTTTAGTTAGATGGTAGTGAATCTAAAGGATTTATATGGAATAGTAAATCTTTTTAGGGTTCTCTAGTCCTATTCACCAAATAAGATTGTATAACATTTCACTTATCTAAATATTATTGGAGGTTGAACCAGATCATGGTCAAGAACTTGTATGAACTTCTATGAATAAATGATGTATAAAATATGATTAGAGATAATGATATCTTTTCCAAGATTGATATTAGTTCATAATAGTATCAGTTAAGGATTCCTCCTTCATACATACATAGGTCTTATTTTTGGACCACGAATGGATTGTATGAATTTATAGTATCTTCATTTGGGTTGAGTAATATGCCTACAATATTCATGGCCTTAATTAGTCTGATCATTCATCCTTTTTTGAATCAAATATAAGTTGTTTTTGTTTAATATATGTTATTTTACTCATAGTCATAAGAAGATCATGCCACACATCATGAAATTGTCTTGAGTGCATTGAGAGAGATCATCTTTACACCAGGCTATCCAATTGAAATTTTTGGATTAATGAAGTTCAATTCATGGTCCATGTCATCTAATAGGAATCAGTTCTAATAGATCAATAGAAATTCATAAAATTGATATCATGAGAAAATACCAAGAACACCATTGAAATTATTAAATTTCTATGATAAGTAGTTTATTATTAGCATTTTGTCAATGATTTCTCTCATTTGATACCAAAAATGTCTAGGTTGAACAAGAAATTGTTGAAGCATTTTGCACTCAATGCATCTGAGTGATATTTATAGCATCTAAATGGAAATCTTGCATCCTCACCCAACCTCACATTACCTATTCTAGGTAAATAATATACCATGTTTTGTGACACATCTAAATTTGGACTCATAGGAGTTATAATGTGGGAGGATCTTGTGGTTGTTTATGGCTCTATGTAGCTGAGACTGCATGAGAGTCTTTACCCTACTCATGTTGATATTTTAGTGGTAGTGGTACATTTCCTATGATATTGGTGACAATATATCCATGGTGAGATTATTGTTTATACATTTATCAAAAGATTTTTATGTAACTATTTTCAAATGGAGACCAGAATATTTGGTATGGGAGGTGGGTCAAGTACCTGAATTATTGGGAATTTATATTGGATTATACCATAGGAATGGGAAACATCATTTATAATTATTTGAGTCTTACTAAAAATATAGAGGCAGTATGGGAGACATTTTATGAGTGGAATATAATGGAACTATTTGCATACAAACCACTAGATGTTTAGGAATATGAGGGGAACGTTTCTATTTCTTCGACATATTTAATATACATGATTGTTTATAAGATTATGGATGAATAGTTTTATTAACTATAGGGATAGTTCTGAGAGAAAAGTTGTATAATGTGTAGACACCATCATGATGGTCTCAGGAAAGTGGAAATTATCTACTTTTAGGTGGCCGATTATGGGTTCATATTGGTGTAGACATAGAGCTGTTATGGGGTTTTTATACTTCTAGATGGAATGATCATCCTGGTCTAAAAAAATATGTACCATGATCTCTATAGACATTATTGGTTTTTAGGGATGAAGAAGGAGGTGGAAATTATAATGGATAGTTACATCACTTTTTAGATATTGAAAACTGAGCATTATAAGAAAGGTTGGATTTTGAAACCTTTACTCATTCTTTTGAAGAAATGGGATTATGCTATAATCTATTTTCTGATAGGAAAAACCTGAATGACCCATAATGATGATGCATTATGATTCTTTGTGGATCAACTAAAAAAGGTATCCCACATTGTACCTATTAAGGATACCTTCACAGTTGATGATCATTTTAAGATTTATGTGCATTAGGTAGTTCAGATATACAATGTTATAAAGATTATAATTTCATATACTGATCCCAATATTACATCAATTTTGTCGAAAGGTATTTAAAATACCTTGTAATCATGAGTTATTTTAATAACAACCTATAACCCCCAAGATGATGGCCAATCCAAGATGACTATTTAATGGATTATTTATGTATAACATGACATTTACATTATGTATAACCGCATGATGATTCAACAATAGGAAACCAGATGTGTTTTACTATAACATGAAGATTCAACAATAGGAAACCACATGTGGTCACAATTTTTCTTGGGTTTTAATAAAATAAATCAGATGGGATGGGTTTTTAGTGATTTATATTAAAATCATTTACATTATTTTTAACCGCATCACACAACATGTAAATTCAAGAACTAATATTTTAAACATGATGTGCATATTATTTTTAATTCTAATATATTGTATCTTATCTCCTGTTGACCTTGGGTAATTCCCCAAAAACATTTTGGGTGATAGATTCCCTTCTAGACTTCATTTTTTTGTAAGTGATCCCTAGAATGTTTTTTGGCCGTATTACTGCATTATCTCCATTCTTCTCCGAATTTTGTGGTGAAATAATTATCCAAATTTCATTGATTGAATTTATATTGACTAATTTTGTTCTAGGAACCTCATTTTAATAATCCTCTCATTCTTTCTCATAGGTGTTGTCCATTGGAAGTATTGTTGGATAATCAGTTAAAAGTAGGGGGTCTAAATCATAACTCTATGGTGTGATAAATTACATGTTTAGGAAATATTATTTCCATTCTAATTAAGTTTTCTCCTAATAAAATTAAATAAAATAATTAAAATATTATTTGAAATCATTTTTTACAATTGGATTCTGATAAGGATTATTGATACCTATTAGTAGAGAAAACAATCAAATATAATTTTATTTTATAATGGCTTATTTATGTATAATATGACATGTGACAACATGTGGTTTCCTATTGTTGAATCCAACATTTGTGTATTGTTACTTAATAACATAACTTTTAATCAGTTCTGTTATTAATGTAACCGGTATTTGAAAAATAAAAAATAATTTTCATAACTAACCACTGAGATATATGATGAGATATTATTATATCCATGTTATATTATAGAGATTGAATTCTATATTATAATTCTTATATATCCATCTCAGTCCTATAACAAGTATAATTATATAATGATATTCTAATATTGAGAAGGATTTTCCTATTCTTATGATGTGATGCTTATAGAGAGCATGATTTTCCGAGTCCCATGATTTATTACTTATATAGATTTAAACTAAATTTTTTAATTCCTATAATGCTATGACCATGATTTTTGTTGGTGTAGTAAGGTTAAACGGTTTTGGTTGGCATGGTCATGATACCATCTCAGTGATATACCATCTTAGCACTAAGGAATTTTATTTTAGCTTTGTTATATGATTGTGGTTTTAATTTTTGTAATACATTCTTAGAGGTATTCTAGAATAGAGACCAATTAGGTTATTATTGTATTTTTTTAATTGTTAAATTAATTAATACCTTTATTTGTCCCTTTTTTACATAAACCTCTAATAATAAATGTTTTATAGACACCGTGTGGTCATCCTATTGATTTAAAATCACACACAAATTTTCTTAATGCATGGTACTCGAGCATAGTATGTGGATGCCAGATTAGAAAAGGGAAAGAGACCTTGCTATTGATTTCTTGTTTGTTTATGGGTTGGAGATTAGAGAAGCGATTGATATACATTTTGGGACCTAGGATTTTGAATCTTTTATTTGAGTTTTGTATTCTTATTCATGTTGTGTTCTACCATGACAGTTAGCTGTATTCCATCACATAATTAAATTATTACTTCAATATTTGTTGTATTATACATTTGTCTTTTGTTGTAATTTGATGCTATATTTTTTCGATTGATTTCATTTCTATTATGATTTTTTAAACTTACATGAAACTTAATACCAGGGGGTATTATCTCCCCAATTTACATTTCACACCCCACTTCTAGTCAGAGGGCACTGGTGTATAAGGGAGTATGATTGAGGTCTTGTAACTAACCATTTCCAGCCATGTGAGAGAGTTCCATATCAGGAGATGTTACAGATACCATCCTTATTCTTCCTCTAGATGGTTTTAGATTGATTAATACTAGGATTATATAAACTTTAACATTATTTATTTCATTTTTACTTCCCTTGAAATGTTCAATTTCGATTGATCCTTGAACATTTAGATTCCCCTAAGAATGCATTTCATTTTTCATGTATATGATTATTTCTTAAACTGTATAACATTTTTACATATGGTTATTAATTGATCGGTATTTGATTAAATGGGTAAATTGTTAGAAATATTTATATTATAATCCATAATGATATTTTGTAATGTGTGTTGTTAAATACATTATTCGATATATGAGGAATTTATTGGATTTGTAGGACATTGGTGGTTCCTAGTTATATATTGCCCCTCGATGCATTATTAGTCTCATAGGACTAATTAGTTGGTTATCCTTAGAATGGAATTTACTTGATTTTCTAAATGATGTTGATAATGATCAGGACGGTAAAGGTATCATTTAAATAGGAAACATTTATTCCAATAATTAAGAATTTACCACATTAAGAATCAGCTATTATTTATCCATGATATTTTGTTTCAATATATATAAGGAAGCATTATATTGCTAGTTTTTTAATTAAATTTAATGTGTTAGTTTCTTACCATTCGATATTGATAATTCATGATACAGTTATTTTAAATTTCTTGTGTTTTCAATTATTTCACTTACAATATTATTTATCCACTTCTTTATATGCTAATTGATTACAGGTCATGTTTCTTTTGTTATTACCCTTCCTTATTAACTATTTTCATTGAATCATTATTACTTGTAATATACATAATATATTCTATGAATTTGAGATAACCCTTATTTTTTTCATTTCCCCAAAAATCCAAGAAGTTTATTATGAAATATTTGAAATGATATGAAACATGGAATAATGTTTTCTTTAATAGAGAAATATTATATTTTAATTAGTGTAGTCATTTGCATTAACAAACTCTTGTATGTATATGGGTCACCAATACTAGTACAACCATCATAATTTTGCGATATCATTCATTCTAATTATGATTATGTAATGGTAGTAGACACCATCTTCAAGAATTATTGGTTTGTGTTGCTTAAATATAGATCTTCCCAATATACATGATTTATTTCTCTAATGAATAACACTATGGAAATGAAAAAAATATTTTTAATTAAAAATATATATTTTTTAAAAAATAAAATAAAATAATGAAAAATGTTGGGAAATTTATTTTACAATTAAGGATAGAATAAATATTTATTTATAAGAAAAAATAAAACCATTGTATTACTAACACGATCGCTAAGAATAGTACCCAAATTTATGAATTATAACCTGATCCTTAAGAATAGATAAACAAAAATTGGAATAATTAAATTCCCATTAAGAATAATAATACGACCACTAGAATTGAAAATCAATCTTTAAAATGTTGTTTTTTATTTTAAATAATGGATATCTAAAATATATTTTTTGAATATTTTTCGTAATGACACTCAATATTAAATAAAAAATTAAATTCAGTTTCATTGTATTGTTCATAAGAATATTTTGTTAAAACCATAATATTATATTAAAATTAAAAAATAACATAGGATAGAATATTTATATAGTAAAATAAATTTCATTTTTGAAATATGATCATTGAAATTTTCTATGTGTTCATTTTTTATAATTTTTCGAAAATACTACAATTTTTAAATTAAAAGATTAAATAAACATTTTTTATTACTATAGTATTTTAATTTCATAATCAAAATTTTAAAAATGATATAATTAATTTTAGAATATATTTCGTCACCATATTCTCTCTTAATGAGATAATTGATTTAAAAATAAAAATAATAATAAATTCATAAAATAAATTGTCTTCCAAAGTCTAAAATTAATATTATTCAATTAAAATAATAATTTTTATCAACTTTTATTTAAAAAATTATAATGACTTTATTTTCGTATATTCTGTTAATGCTATAAAATAATAAAAATTTATTCAAATAAAAATAAAATTTCAATATTGCACAATTTTTATTTTTATCATGGAAATTATATGTGATTTAATATTTTCTCTAGTAAATAAATGTCAATCATGTATAAATACCCCCTCTCCCTCCACTAGAATGAAAACATATCTTATACATAGAAATAAAATAATCGAAAAAATTTATATATCTTAAGCCCCTCGAAATAATCAGGGACATCTTTGGGCATTTAAACTCCAAGAATTCATATATGTTCATTCCATTGAAAAAGATAATCCTTTAGAAGAGGGAATGATTTAATCAACTATTGTTCTTAATTTTCCTCTAATCATAATCTTCTTTCATTATTCCTTTCAGAAGGAACATTGTAAAATTAATTAGTTATTACATTAATATTACATTAATTATTTTTAGCCACTATAAAATTTAAATTTATGAAATATTTATATATAATATTTATTTTTCCTTTTATATTTTACAATGCCTTATTAATGGATAGTTAACTGTATATCAAGAAATTGACAACTACATTATCATCAACACATTTATGAATAGTGAATATAAATTATATATATAATTGTAAATGTATTTTATACATCATGAACTGATTATAATAATTTAAAAATGAACATAAAAAAATTGAACAAGTTAAGATAATTTAATGAAAAAAATGAGAAAAAAAACAATTCAAAATTAATGAATATTATAAAATAAAATCCAATAATTATAATTGTTAAATAGTAAAATAAAAATAATAATTCAAATCTGATTTCATGTTTCAATAAAAATATTTTTATTATATAGGTTAATTTATTTAGATTAAACATAATGTGATATAATTTAATGAGAATTTTGAACACAAAACCTTCTTATTATATTAATCACTACTTTCTCTTTATTTTCAATAAAAAATGTACATGAAATGTTAAAAAATTCTTTTCAAATTTATTTATATATTTATTTTATGGTGATATACATGTGGATACTATATTTAATTGATTACCAATCCAAATATAATTATATTCCAAGAATAATATTTTTTCAAAACTACAAGCTGGATCCCCTTGAGTGGATTATTTGTCAATGAAAAATAATCTATTATGAAAAATGGATCTCAATTATTCAGTTGGGAACCCCAATGTTTATTTCATAATGAATTATTTATGGAATCCTAATGATCCTTATTACATTATATTATTACATTTCAGGACTATGATTGGTATATAATATCATTCCATGCGGTATGAATGATTTTGATCATTTTATTATATGGGAATTGGTATGGGGATTATATTGTCCTCCAGTTCATTAGGTAATGTGATATATCTAATGAGACAATGATTATTAAGCATAAAATTGATCCTAATATTTTTCATAATTATGATTCTATTTTTTAACACATTTTATATGTGATCATTATGTTAACATTAATAAAAACTATGTGTGTTATTTGATCCCTATGTTATGAAGCTTCATTTTTATGAATATTCTATGTTCCATTCCATCTTAAAAATTAATCCCCTTTTATTATAGTATAATAATTTTCTTATGATATGACAATGATAAATTTTCCCACCAATGTTTTATACTATTTCATATTTCATATTCCTTCCCTATTATTCATATCAATAAACAAATTTTAGCTCACCCATTCATCAATGTTTTTCCCCATGTGATTACACATATTTTAAATAATTTGTAATAAAATAGGATTTCAATGCTAATCAAAATTAAAAATGAAAAATATTTTATACATAATTATTTTGTATAGTTATAATTGTTAACGATACTAGCACTTTTTATACAATATTATACTATTATTATGTTTTTATCTCAAAAATACTATAATAATAATGTTTGAAAATGTTGTGTTTCGAAAAACGTGCTAAAGTCATCACTCTACATCACCCAAATAATTTAGTTAAATATCACATTTAACATTATAGATAGCTTTTTACTAATTATGATGAGGAATGTATCAAAATATAACCATATAATGACAGATTCAATCTATAATAAAATCAAATTACTAAAATATCATTTAATGTAATTAGTATGATGTGTCCATACATTTAGAATATAAGAATATGAAATACCTGCTTTTAGAAAATAAACCCCCCCTATATGGCATAAAATTATATTTTAATCTAAATTTATATATAAATAAACACAACATCATCTGGAATACATAATCAAATATAACATATTAGAATCCAAAAAAAATTAAATTAAATGAAATAAAATACGAGTTACCAAAGCTTAAAAATGACAAATATAACTATTCTAATTCGGTAATATAATATTGTCTAAAATAAACCAATATAATGAGATGTTGATTGGTCATATCCAATATCCCTAGGTTACTCCTAATTTATAGATCTTCAATTATTGGATTATGTAAAAACATCTAACCTATTTTCAAAATATAATAACATAAATGAAAATTTAAATATTAAATAAGTATAAAAGAATGAATGTTATTGGTAAGAAAAAATGGACCAATAACCTTTCACCATATAGTCAGTGAAATTTTATTTAAAAAAATTCACAAATACATGTTTGTATAGAATATGGAAAATATTTTTCCCATATGAGACTTTTCTATAAATATAACAATAATGTCTCCTTTTCCAAATGATTTTTAGAAAAATAACACTATCATTATTTAAAACAATACATTCAAACATATATGTGTAGATAAAAAATTTCCTCTCAAATCATCATATAAAATGAAAAATTTACAAACACCAAGAGGTTGAATAATCACCTAAAAATAAATAAAATTTTAGACCCATAGAAATGTTTTCCCCAATATTATAAAAACAATTAAAACCCATTTATATTATTTCAAAACATTTACAAAAGATTCCATTTTCAAAAAAATATTGAAAGTATATCAAATCATAATAAAAATCATATTTATAATCAAGTATGGTCCATCATACACAAAACAAATAATTTATGTAAATAATAATAGTGAATATGGTTACCCCACACAAAGTGGTGAACAAGGGGGAAAATGTGGATAGTGGGATACCCAAGATAAAATTATTTTCTAATAAATGACTAAACATGAGAATCTCTCTCACTCTTAACCATAGATTATATTAGAAAACACTCATGAGAAAATATCTACCATGCTATACTACACCATAAATATATAAGATCAGGAGTAAATATTAAATTATCACAAAGAGAACACTCTAAAGAAATTTTTAATCTACATATAGGTAAATAATCATATGAAATATTCTAAGGCAATTTATCATGAACATGGATCACTAACATAGTTAACTATATACCTATGGAATACCAATGCGGTGGTGAGAAGACAAAAAACAAATAATCATCATAAAGTAATCAGTAAAAAATTAAATAATCCTCATCTCACCCCCAACACCCAATTAAGAAATAACATCTTAAATATTTAAACAATAATAAATAATTATTCACATCATCCAAATTAATAAATATTCAATTCTAGATATAATATAAAGGGGGATACAACAAGGTTCATACAGTTATCATTGAAGCATATTTTATAATGTTTCTACAATATATTTTGAATATACCAGAGTGTGATATGTTATATAATATAATCTACTATCAATATATGGGTGACCTTTTATTTTGAAAAAAAAATTTAAAACATGGGTTAAAAACTATTGAATCTAAAAAATTGCAAAAAATATTCTTACTTGGAATTCATTGAATACATCATGTTAATGAATACTCCAATGAATTAAAAGATATAAACAATTAAATTAAAATTAAATGACATATATAAATTTAACAATTCCTTAAGAAGTGTATTATTAAAATAAAAAAAATTATAAGGTAACTATAATTATGTAATATAGGTATAAAAATATATATAATGAATTTAAAAATGAAAAATAATTACCTAAAATGTAAAATAAAGGAATTTAACTTATATACACATCTCAATTCACCAGAAAAAACTCTTCTTTAATGGAAGGAACAAAATATTTTATCATGATAGAATCTAAAATCCCTATGTAACAAAATACCATGGATTAGTTCATCACAAACCATACATTAAACCACCATGTACATTAGGTTTCAACCGAAATGAAGAAACCTAGAAAATATTAATGAAATAAATGAAGAGATTGATGAGAACTAATTGCAAAACCTATGCCTTGTAATGTTAGATTTCCCAAAAACTAAAGATATCATGTTTTTTTGTACATAATAGACTGAAATTTGCATCATTTCATTTATTAATTGTATAAATTTTCAACATAAAAAACATTTTACATGAATTGAAATGTTTATATAATTAAAAAATGATAAAAGTAATAAAACAACATGTATATTAAAAATATAGAATGATTGAATGATTTTTCATATTGATCTTACATTATGGTCATATAAGAGATAATAAATATTTAAATAATACAACATGTTTTATATATAGTTTTTTTAAATAAAAAGTGATAATAAGATAAGTTATTCAAATTAAGTGAAAATGATTATATATTTGATTGTTTTATGAATAATATATTTGTTGTTGTTTAGATAGCATGGTAATTAGTCATATATGTCCATTGAACCCAATACTAATCATATTAATAATTAATTGGAAGTATTATATTATAATATTATAGTTATAACAAAATCATAGAATTAGAATATATAATTAAAAGTTACCAGATTATGAAATATATGTTGAAAGAAAAAGAAATTTCATAATGTAGTAGAATCCTACAAATTGATTATCATTTTTCAAATAATTAAAATTCAATTAAATTAGTAGTTGTTTTCATAAACTAAAAGATAAATGAACATCATTAAGAATTTCTAGAATGAAATCTAAAATAGGAGAAATTGAAACTCATAGATACTATGATAAAATCTATATCAGTATAATCTCTACATTCTATTTCTGAAAATTTATATATTATCAAGAATACCTATGTTGAGGTCAACATAGATTCATTTATAATGAATTGAGTATGATATAAATATTCAATTTGTATTATAACAAGTAATTTAATTATATATATATATATATCATTGTGCATTTTTGGTACATTTTATATAATTTAACATTAGAAAACAATTTATATTAACTGAGAAATGGTTTTTTTAAAATGAATTTCAGAAATTTAAATAATTTCCAGAGAATAAATAATCAATTTCAAAAACTAGGAGTAAATCAATTCATTTTAAAATTAATATTTTCAATATGTTGTTTTTACGTGTGTAATGCATTACTATATAATAAAACCAAATTAATCACTTGTAATATTTAATTTAATTAACAATATATATAATATATATAATCTAATAAAAAAAAATTCATGTACTATTTATTAAATTATACAAAGGAAATATAAATTTATTTTCTTCTTAAAATAAATTTTACCAAATTTTTTCATGTGATGTTTTATTATATTAAAATTAATAATTTAAAACCAATATTAGAAATTGACAAAAATAAATTGTTTTTTATATTAGATATGAGAATGTAAAAAAATGGGTCTGAACGGTAAATTTATTTCCATGCCTAATAAACTATTTTCTAGGAGGGGTGAAGTGAATACGGTAAAGGCTAAAATTTGGCCAAAGGGTTTAACTAAGGGTTAAATACATAAAATTTCATATCAATAATAATTAAATTTGTTTAATATATAATTATAATCCTAAACCCCCTCTAATAATATTATTTATTCACACTTTCTCAAAAAAATATAAATTAAATTCTTTTAAAATTTGGGAATGAGTATTTTACAATTTGCCACTCAAATAAACATGTTAAATGACCTCGCATTCACCACTTAATTCGATGTATTTCAATTTTTTACTATTGAATGTCTTCCCAAATTTCATTACTAAGTATACTCTATCACTTATGGTAACCCATGGTCTTAATTATTAGTCTCAGTCCCTCATTTCAATGTACCTATCCAAGTGTAAATTCATCTAATTAGTCTCATAATATTTTTCATCCATACCTAATTCAAAAAATATATATCAATGTAATATTATGTTTATAGAGTAAATATTTTACTAAAGTAATATTATTACTCTAAAATTAGCTGCTCTTACTCATTATATCATTATAAGACGTTATTTTCTTGTTTGGATCTACCACCTGCATGATTAATGTTGTAGTGGATATAAAAATAATGATTATAAAAAACTATGTACTAGTATTATAATATAATATTGATGAATATTGGAAGTTTTTATAATTTGTTTTAGGAAATATATATATGTGGTGGGGGGATAATTAACCAAATCAATTGTTTTAATTGGATAAAAATTCAAAAAATGGAATTTAAACTTCCCTGTGTGAACCATTAACATAATTCCCCTTGAATAAAAATTTAAAAATAAAATTTCTCAATGAAAATCATGAGAACTGAAAATAAAACAGGGTTTTTATGATTAATTGATTTATCATCATGGAACAGAACTTCCATACGAATTTTAGTGTATAAAAAAGAATATAATTAGTTCTGAAATATCAATACTAAAAATAATTATTTGTAAATTGGTAATAATAAATTAAAATTAATAATATAAATTCAAATAAATAAAATATTGTATTTATAAAATGAATTATAATCCTACATTTATGATTAACGGTGGTAGAGATCATCTAGTCATGAAGAATCCAATGATAAATGTTCTTCTTTTAAATTATTCTATATTGATGTGTATTTCATATTATTCATTGATGCTCAAATTTTAGTTAATAATTAATAACACCATAACTTATCATATCATATTTAAAATTTATTTAATTTTATTTAAATTTTTATTCTATGATACATACAAAATATTCATTATATGTTTTGTTACAAATGTTATAACTATGTTAATATGTTAATTTCATTTCAATTAATCATATTAATTTATTTTAATCATTTTTATTTGATCAAATTTTCCCTTCATCAAAAATATTTCCCTCTAAAAATATTACATAACATAAATTTATAGTATTATAATTTAATTTATATGAAAAATATTTTATTAATTTTTTTAGAATAATGTTTCTTTAAAAAAATTATGCTTTAATTTACTCAAACTCTTTCCATTGAGTCATCTACATTCTATTTTGATAATCATATTTAATTTAACTATATTAAATATTTTATAGTACATTTCACTATGGGGAAATTCAATGTTATTTAATTGATTTATTTTATTATAAAAAACATGTTGTACGAATAATTCACATCTTCTCTATAACATGTTAATGAATAATATCAAAATTTATTCTAAGAAATATATTTTTTACTCTATTTTAATTAAATTTAATTATATATTTTCTTTCATTTTATTTATATATCCCATCATATATTTTTAAATGTAAATTTTTATAAATCTTTCACTAATGTCGTATTTCTATAAATCCATATAAAAATATAAAATTAGAATTTAATTTTTATTTTTCAATATTTTATACATCCATAATATATAACATTATATAAATAAAAATTTATTTTATGATACCATTATGATTGATAATTTTAATTTTTTTTTTAAATGTAATCTTCTAAAATCGACAATAATGAAATTTTAATGCATCTATTTCCTTTTTTTTAAATACTAATAAATCCTTCCAAAATAAATCCTTATGGAATTTTATTAATTTTCCCTTATAACTCTAAATATTTTTATCAAATGGAGTAATATTCACCTTATACAATATCTTATTGTATAATTATATTATATATACTATTTTTTGTATCAATCAAAATAATTTCATGAAGTAATTTTGATTGATATCATTTTAAATTGTTATATAATGCATATTATTTTTATGGGTTATTAATTTTAAATTTCATTATCGATTTAACGTGGAACATATATGTTTGGTTTATTATAATATGAAGGGTGGATCTTAAATTTCTTTCTAATGCATTAATTAAATATTTATCTAATGATATAACTTCTAAATTAATATTAGAGTGAAGAAATCACTATGTGAGTCGATCTATAATGTGACATGGTGGTATAGAATAATATAAATCTCAAATATATTGGGTAATGAATTTTATCTCATTATATTACCTGAACATAACTACGGAGAAAACCAAATACACTATGCAGCTCTTTATATTATGTGATAAATTTTTTGATTGTGATCCTTCATATAATAAATTTTTTAAAAGCTTATCTAAATACTACATCCTTATTCTATAATTATATGTTATTCCATAAAACATTCTTATTCTATATATAACATGATTATTTTTGAATGTCACTATATTCATACATCATGGAATATATATTATTCATTTGAGTTTATATGTCATTAATTCATATTTATTGAAAGAATCATAAGATTTCATTAAATTTTATATCTAATATTTCTCTCATACTCAAGTATTTTCACTTCATTGCAATTTAAAACTTTATAAATCACTGAGGAAATTTTTATTTACTATTACATTGTTCTCATCCCTTATAAATTTATCTTTATCTAAGGGAACTATATGAAAGTTTAGATCTAGAAGGAAGTCCGTTGTAGAGAATTTTGATAGAGATATTGAATAATTAATTTAATATTTGACATCTATGTAGTGGATATCTTAGGATTTTAATCTATTGGGTTTATGAATTTTGTGTAAATTGTTGACATAAAATGATTAAATTATATAATTGATGTAAATTATTTGAAATCATTACATTATTTATATCATATGTTATGATATAAGGGATTAGTTTATCATCAAGAGTATAATAATTTATATAAAATGTATTGAATTAATATAAAATTGGTTAAAATAAATGCATCACAAGCTAAAATAAATTATACATAGAGTAATACAATAGAATTTTTAATTTTAATTTGGTTATCTATAATGATTCTTTTAAGAATTATTTTAAAATAAATACTTATACTTATATACTTCATAATGTGTTTTAATATAGAAGAGTTGTGATTACATTGAGAATGATAGATAATGGAGCAATTATACCATTGGGAAAACAAAACATAAGGGTACTAGTATTGGAAATATAATGGTTGTGATAACTAAGATATTTCAAGATATTATTAACACTTGTTCCCTAACTAACTACTAAACAAACAAAATAATGTAAAATGGAGTTTCATAAAATTTCAAGTGATTCATACATTTTATGAAAGAAGGTATATCATCATATGAAGAATAAGTTTAGGAAAAATTACCCATAAAATGACATCAAGTGAGTGAGTATATATCTGATTTTAATAGGGGATGGACATAAAATGACAATTATTAAATATGGATGAAGGTGATGTTCAATAATATTGAGGAGAAAAAATTCCTATTAATTACCCGCCAACACATTAATTTTTTTAATGAACGAAATTTTGGAATCATGGAATATTCCCTAATCCATTTACAAGTGAGGAAAATTGAATTAAGAAACTTGTAGGACCAATGATACAAGGAATATCCTAGGATATCACAGAGTTTAAGTATTTCTTGTTAATATGGGGTTAGAGGTATATATCTCATCAACTCATGAGATGAAAATTTATTAATTTATTCGGGTTTTACAAATTCATTTATTTCTTGAATGTTATATATGAGATTAAAATAACAACCACAACTATAATATATTAAATTAGTAATGAAATATTCTAGTGCAATGTTTATATAATCAGATTTCAGTAAATTCTCTCCAACGGATCTATATAATAATGTCCATCATTAAAATATCATTATTTTCCCATTATTATAATTTGGGGAGATTTTTTATAGGGATTCGATTTCTGTACATCGATTCTACATTAATTTCAAGGATATAGAAATCACATTTCTAATCATAAATCATTTTATGGATAGTTATGAGTTTATGGGTTACAGTGAACACACTATGTAAATAACATCTATTATTTACACCTTAATAACCAATAATGAGGGGTATGTAGAAAAAATGGTTAGTGAGGAACTCAATATTAATGAAAATACAAACATATATGAATATATTAATGTATTTACAAAAAAATTACATATCCTTAAAAAAAATAAGCTCAATTTTTCATAGGAATGAACTTTTGGTTATTATACGAACAATACAAACATTTATTTTATCACATTAATTACAAAAAAACCTAAATATAATGTATTTTATGTTTTTCTGAAATAGTAACATAGTATATCATAAAAATATAATATACCATAAAATATATTATGATAATTACTCATAGTTCATTTATCAACATTTTACACTCTCTTCATCACCTAAGATCTCCATGGTAAAAGGTCAAACATATGAAATGGGTGAAATCAAAAACTCATTAAGGAGTAAAAAATTACAATGAAAATATATATCATGAAAAAAATAAGAGAAATGACTATGTGAAAAACAGAAAGAGTAATGGTGTAAATTTATTAAAAATAACATGTGAAAAGAGAACATGAGTGTAATCATAAATCATGGCTCAAAATGGGGTAATATGTTATAATTGTGAAAAATATTAACATAGAATTAAACATTAAAATAATGAAACACAGAAAATATGTCATAAGTGAATTCTAATCATGTAAATAAAATTAATATGATGAAAATAAAATTAATTTCACAATAATTATAAGAAAATTAATACACTTATGATTGTGTACTTTTTTTCAAATACTATAAATAAATTGTGAGTAATAAAAGCCTCATGTTTGTTCATAACATATGTGTGAAAAAATCATAACTTATATTGTGAAAAAAATGTTGCATCATGTTCATAACACAGAATATGAATTATGAATACACAAAATGGTAGATGAATATAGATATATTCTCATATTAATTATTTTATGATAAATTGGGGGAAATTATAATTCCAGGATTACCCATCATAAAAATATTTATCATGCATCTTTATCAATTAATAAAAAATCATAAACTAATTACACAAGGTACTAAAATGACCATATAATGACCTAATATGATATTGAAGAAAATGATCCTCAATCAATATAATTATGTATATGTTATTTATTCTAGATTTAATAAAGAGAATATGTAATTTTAAATAATTTCTATAAATAATTGTATAAATGATTGTCTATGAGAACACCCTTCACTAAACAGATGGATATATGTGCATTCAGAAAAGAAAAAACCAAGATAAAAAGGTCAATATTTTTCCTAGTTTGTGGAAATAGAACTAAAATTTTAGTGGGGGATCATTTTTATAATACATATTAAATTTTCTTCTATACAATAGATACTTTATATCATAGATAAAGAAATATATTATTAGTTTGATGGAGAAATTTGTTATGATAAATACACCATTATATAGAAGAGAATATTAGAAATGGGAAAATATTTGGATGATAATAGTGATGATATAAAGATTATGATTCATTCATAGGTATAATAGATATCAAAGAACATTAAAGAATACAAATTACTAGTTTTTACATAATAATTCAATAATTTATGAAAAAGTCATTTTTTATTGTACATAAAAAATAATATATTTTCAAAAAATTAAATTAATTGTATTATTATTATTTATTATCATTTAATTAAGCTAAATTATAAATATAATTTATATAGATAATGAGTAATATAAATGAATACATATTAAATAGGATTTTGTGTGATTTTATATCTTTTTTATAATAATGGATAAATCATTCCCAATAAAAATTAATTTTGATGTTCAAAACCATATAATTATTTGAAAATATCATTTAAAAAAATACATCATAATCATGTAAAATAAAAATGAATGGGTAAAAATTCAAATTATTATGGGGGTGGTGATAATTAAAATGAAATATATTCCTTTATAATCATTATAATGTTGGGCATATTTTTAGTATAAGATATGGATCATAAAGAATATATATCTCTTCAAAAGGATGAATAGTTAATTCATGATAACATAAATGATTAATTTTTTAAATATGGAACGATTAAAAGATACAGTTGAATAATATATCATAAAGATTAATAATGACCAGTAATGTCCCCTTATGAACCATTTATGGTGTGAACATTGAATCCACAAATCATAAAAGAAAATAAGTTATACATAAAAATAAATTGACCCCATAAATGTATAATATTAATATGTTCATGACATCAATAAAGGGAAATATAGAATATACCGTTAAAATATTGAAAAATGAATAATAATAAAAAAAATATAATTCTATTAATGAAGGATCACACATAGAGATTTCATTAAAAGTGGAAATGAAAAATAACTGTTTTCCATAAATTTGATAATTTTTTTGAAATCATGTATGGGAAAAAAGGTTAATATATTTAAAAAATAAAAGTAGTAATGAATAATAATATTCTCTTTAATTGGGATTTCATTAGATAGATGATTTCTAATTAAACAAAAAATATGTAAAACCCCAATATAGGATTGGATAATAATTTTCATCACTGTTTATATGTAATGTAGATGAAATTAAGGATAATAATATATTGATAGATTAATATATTGAAAGATAGGTCATAACCTATAAGGATCATTGGTGGAGGAGAAGTTATTATACCTTAGGTCCCTGCATGGTCTGTATGTTTATGTAACTTCATGGACAATCAAATTATGATTGATAAAGATCGGGATAATTATTTTTTTCATGAATTTTTTATTTTTAGGTCCCTATATTATATTTTTTCATTTATTTATACTATAATATTTTCTTACATTAATTAATCGGGATGTTTTGTTGAATTTCAAAAAAAAATATCTATTATAATGATTATGATAAATGGTTTAATTAATTATCATTTTAATATCCATTATTAATTATTTTTAGAGTATTTATAATATTAATATCACTAATTTTATTAAAAAAAATTCTATTTAAAAATATATTTAAATAATTAGTGATATAATGGTATACTCCTTTTTGGAATTAAGAATTACTATAAATATAGAAAAAGCTTATATAATTATTGTAATGTCTAATTAATCATTAAATATTCTAAATGAAGCCAAAAATATTATAATTATTCTTTGGTTACATATTTAAAATAAACATTCAATGATTATACAAAATTAATAATTACATTGTCCAAGGAGAATATGAATCAACCATATTATATTTGATGTTTTAATTTTAGAATAAATAATAGGTGGGTAGATAATTTTTTTTCCAATAATATGATAAAATTCCATTACATTAATGATACGTATGTATTTATATTATTATGTATAAAAATTATTTTGAGGTGATACAATAATAAAGAAATAATAGGACTCAAATGTGTTGAATTATTATTATTACCTTACTCATTGGGTAAACATAGTTGAAAATTGGATTTAACCTTCATGGGGTTGTCTTTTTATGATGTAAGAACCTCTAGGACAAGGATAAAATTAGTGGGGAGAGAATTGGGTGGTTTTATATTGTGGTAAGAAAGGAAATTTTGAGGATATGTTCGGTGGTAAAGGGAAGTATTTGTAAATGGTTGAGTGGGGGTGTTTTAGAATGAAATTTTGGAATAAAATATTTTATCATCAAATTGTGGTGTATCCATTGAATATATAGTAATAGTTTAATGGATAAACTATAAATATATCAATAAAATATGAAAATAAATTTTATAAACCTAAAATTTTTATTTATATATACTATTAAAATATACAACTGTTAAATGAATGTTTATTATTCCCCTCTACTATTTAATTTTCATAAATAATTAAAACAATTTTTTCTAGCCAAATATTGAAAATCTTATCACAAAATAAATTTACATTTAATAAAAATAATATTATAAATGATATATATATATATTTAATTTATTATTTAATAATATTTAACTTTTATTAAATTTTATAGTATTCATCTTCAAATTACATAAAAATTTTCATTTAATTTAATAATAATTAAAATAATTTTTTTGGAACATTTTAAAATATAGTTAGAGTGAAACATCAATGACATAATTACTCTTGTAATTAATATATCATCAAAATATAGATCCCATAAATTTATATCACATCACAGTATACATTATAAATAATGGTTTCATATTTTCATAATAAGTTATTAATTTCATTATTATAGTGTAAAACATTATACTAATTACATTAGTAAAGAAATATATTTTATATAAATATATGAATGAAATCAATATAAAAATTACTATATAAATTATATATTCTTCCTATAATATCATTTTATAGTAGAAGGAATCATAAGTACCATAAAATTCATTTTATAAAATAATTTTATTAAATAATTATTAGACATAAAATTAAATTAAGATATTTATAGAAAACTTTAATTCAATTAATAGAGCTACATAGGTGATAAATATGTGCCTAATTTTTTATATCAGTTAAATAATGAATTTATGCAGTTAAAATATTCTTAATTATTTTAGGAAAATAATATATAAAAAATATTCATTATAAATTTGGGATGCTAAAATTTTCATTTAAACTCATAACTGAATCTACGAAGATATTTAGGTGTACTTATAGAGTTGTAGCATTGAATTGAATGAATTATGAAATAAACACTAAGAGAAGTTTGGGAATTGTTTTATATTACCACCTACTTCACCATTGATTTATCCAAATCTTCAATATAAAAGACATATACTTAAATCATAATGGATGTTATGAAACACTACCTCTTCAAAATTATTTGTCAACCATCCTTCTATAGGATAATCAAAAGAGACAGAGTAGGAATATTTTGATCTATGAAATAACATAGAAAATTTATTAAATTTAATCCTTGATAGAAATAGTGTTATAAGATTCATAACCTAGATTTTTGTCCGACCTAGGTAAGTAGTGAGTATTATTATTGTTTTATTTTATAATAAATAGATAATACTTAAAACCCTCAAATTTTAGGGATGAATGGATTGATCATTTTTTTCATATAAATATAAATATGTTTGAATCATTAGATGCCTTTAATTTTCCCCTAAAAATGTAAAGTGTCATTAAGGATCCAAAATACATCCCCTTAATGAATAAAGATTAGTTATTGGGGCAGAGGAAAATTTTATAACGATATTTTTGGAATTATAATATATGTTTTAGAAAAAGTGACTCCAAATAATCTATAAATTTACAAAATCCTCATGAAGATAATTTCATGATCATCTATTTCATACAGAAACCATAAGTAAAACAAATTCTTATATTATAAATATATGAGAAGTATTTGTTTAAATTTTTATATTTAAACCTTTTGGAAACCCCTTATGATACATTATCACCTTAATTATGTTTTATAACAATCCACTTTTGGATATTTCATTTTTATTCTACAATCTCTAAAGAGACATGTTGGGGTGAGGATTCATTTTTTCATGACTTATATGAATGTTACTTATTTATGCATAGAGAAAACATGTAGCATTGTATTACTAGATAATTATTTTTATGTATTTATTTATTTTATTAACATAAATTGAATATTCATGAGTCAATTAAAGGATCCTTCCCTATTAAATATCTAGAGTTCTATAAATTGCCAACTAAAACATTATTGTATGATAGAGGGACAAAATATATTTTCTATAAGAAGTATAGTTGATTAATTTATGTATCCACCACATAGGTGTAGAATCATCTTTACCATATTTATTATAAAATTAAAATCTAAAAAAGAATCCTAATTGTTTTAAAATTAATGGTTTCTTAGTAGATGGATAGAATCTGCATTTAGCAATCCATCACCCACCCACACATCCATAAGAAAATTATTTACAGCCTCTAACCAATAAATGACTTATAAATTTTGTAATTACACTATAGAATGCTTCTTCTTTATATACAAAACAAATTACATTTGTTTTATTAATATTTTAATACTCCAAATGGCCTTGACAAAAATATAATCCATTCCATTAACTGAAGAGGAACCTACAAGATAAACAACATCCCCATCACATTTTTTAATCATAGTACCAAGAATAACACCATTAATTTTTTGATATCCATAAGTAATAATACTAAGAGATGGATTTGATTAGTCTGTGCCTGTTTCATTCAGATGTTGCCATAAATTGCTAACATAATGAAAAAAATAAAACTATCCAAATTATAATCCCTAATAACTTCTAAAAAATTACATCAAATTTGGAGTCTCTTAAATTACCTATGAGAAATTTATCATTTATACATAGAGAATCAGATATTTACATACCTGGATTATGGTTCTATAGATTTTCATGTTTCATGAACCCCAAACGGAACTCTTATATCTATATAGGATAAATGTTGTCATTTATTCATTGGTTTCTAGCGACAATCATTAATTGGAGTCCACACCAACTAGGATACCACTAAGCTTATTTAAAATTGAATCATTAAACATATAATATATATTAATTTTTAATATTATTATAATAAAAAAGATGTATCCATGGATTAATGTTATATTTTTTATGAATAATCATTATTATCAATAAAATTTGGAAAACAAGATTAATTGGATGACTGAATTTTGCATCCTCCCAAAGGGAGTAAAGAATAAATCAATATTTTTTTGATAATGAACTTGATTCTATGACATACTTGGTTATATTGACACAAATTGATATACCATACGTCTGATGGATGTGAAGGATATATTCATGGTGATATAAAAAGTGTAGATTGTTATTAGATAATTTTTTACAAAATTTGTGGTGAAATAATATCAATGTTTAATTGAATTCTTATGTTGTTATCAATGAGGTTTAAAAATAGCCTAAAGGAAGAATGTAAAATAAATATATTAGAGATACCATCCTCTAAAAACTTATCATTAATCATCCTAAACATAGAGGGAAAATATATGTGAAGAATTCATAAAGTAATTCTAAAATTATAAGGTAGTAGTGATTATTAAATAAACTATTTTGAGTACTGAATACAGTACAAATTCGATGGAATCAAGATAATATATTTTATTGAATTATTTCTATAATTAAAATAATAATAATTAGAGAAGGTATGAGGTATAAAATTATTGATGTAGGATATATTTTAATTGAAAAATAAATAATGTCAATTGAAGAAAAACTGTTCTATGTGTGGCTGGAAATAATCACAATGCCAAATATTATAGAACAATTTCCATTGATCATATGACTTTATCCTAAGGACTAGACATCATACAATGAAATGTCTGTATATTTTATTATTAATGGGATTTCAATTTGATCATATAACTTCAGTACAAGGATTTATATTAGATCATAGGACTAAGGAGTATGAATTTGGATATACTTCGACTGTGATCGGTCTTATTAATTAGATTCTTAAAATTAGAATATGGATTTTAAAGCTTCATACAACAAATGATATGAAATAATGTTTATACTAAGTGTATATATTATATATAGAGTCTATGTATTTTTTAATGTAATAATAATTGAGATATAATTAAATTTATTTCATTTGTAGTATATTCACATACATAAAAATTAATATTACTTTACAAATGGGAAAAATCTCGAGTTCCTATTGGGTGAAAAGTAATTTTTTCATTAGAGGATTCAAAATATAAATTCTATGATGATGCATAAGGCGTTCTATATTATTCGTAATGACTGAATTTATACGGATCTATGATCCATGTTTGATATGATATGGATTAATTAATGAGGTAGGTGGGAAGATCAATTGGTGGAGTGACATGATAAAGATGATAAAACATCATGTATTTTAAAGAATAATGTCGATGGTGTTTCATTGATTCTCAACCATTTCTATAAACCTCATATCTTTATAATATAGGTATATATGAATTGAGAATAGAGGGATGCGTTTTTATTTTTAACAGTTGACTCAAGAAGTAGTTTATAATTGTTTTATAGGACGTAATCATGCAACAAATAGAGTGTTAAGTGAAAATATACGTTATGCATATTTTTATATAGTTACAAAGATTGATTTGAGGATTTTACTATTTTATTTATTTTAAGACAACAAAAAACAAATACTACTAGATAGACCATTGAGATAATTTCTATTACATATTTATAATTTAGTATAAAATAATTAAAATCGTAATACAATAGCTAACATACTTCATTGTTTTTTAGATAATAACAGTATACTACAATAATATTATTCTTAAAAAATGACCTATATAAACAGTATTTTTAATTAGTGTTTTTGAATATAAAAATTCATATTATAAAAAAATATATATTATGGTTATATATAATGATGACGTATTTATCTAATCAAATCAGTTATGTACTCAATTTTCCATGATGTCATTTTTTGATAAAAAATGTTATTATCAAAAATGGGTTTTATTTTATTTTATGTCTGCCTAATTAAAAAATTTATAAAGAAATTATTATTTGTATTTTACAAAATGAATATATTTTTTAAAATAAAAATATGAACATTCTCTGAATAGTTTTATTTTTTTCAAATGAATAGTAAAAATTTTGATTTTTATGGAGGAATGTATTTTAGAAAATAATATTTAAAAATATTAATAATTTTTAATATGTTTTAGAAGTAAAATTTCTTAATTTATATTATATATTATCCTAATTATGTATTTATATAAAATTTTATTCATTAATTTTTTATATACTCTAGTATACAGGAGAAGAAATGTTTTTCTAGAAAAAATATTTTCACCAAATTTTATAGGATAATTTCTATAATAAATTAGACCACAATAATATATTTAATTTTAAAATATGTTTGCCTTATTATGAATAAATATAATAAATATTTGGTAAAAATAACTCATTAACATTAGGACATTATAAATTGAAACTTTGGTAAATAGTTATTAAATCATTGAAGGGAAATATACTAAAATAAGATCAAAATTAATTTGAAATTCCATTTAATTCTTCAAAACTTATTCCATAAACCTATGGGATGAGTTATGTTCATCCATATAAACTATTCTGGAAAATTTATGTCAACATGGTTTTTTTTATAATTACCTATATAATATTTTATGTAATTACAAATATAAAAATAACCTTCTTGGTTTAATATTTCTCTTATGTGACCCTATTTGGTTAAAAATATGTTCTTAAAAAATATTAATGTTTAATATGATATTAATGATAATATTTATATAATGGTAATTATATTTCAAATTTTTAGTGATTCTGTAATTACCCTAAAAAATTAAATAACATTAATAAATTTCTTTTTAAATTAGTGGAAAAATCAAGGTAAATAGATTTTAGAAATAATTAATGTAATATATTTTCATATTTTTATGAGGAAAAAAGAATTTTATAGTTAAAAAGAATGTTCTAATATTTTTTTAATGGATTAAAATCAAATTTAGTTTTCTAAAAATGAAATTAATATAATTATATTATATAAAAAAGTTAATTAAATTATTCAAAATTGATATACAAAACAATATTTTTCCATGTTAATGAGATATTGTCACAAATATCAAAATATTTCTATTTATGGGTCACTTTTATTTTTATAGTATCTCTATTCACCTATATAGTTTAATAAATGGTTCAAGCAAAATGATATGTTTGAAAACATCACATAAAATTTTAAATTTTATTGGGTTATAGTATATATACTCATAATAATTCTATATTACAAATTTCTCATTATTTATTTTAACTTTTTTCAGAAAAATTAAATTTTATTAATTTTATTATTTGATAAATTTAATGAGTGAGCATCCCTTGAATTATAATAGGACACCTCTCTCTTCTTATATATGCACATCAAGATTGGTTTTGTTGAGAAAACAAAAACCAGAATATATTCCAAAAATCTATATATATTCATTAGTAGTCCTTTTTAATACATTAAACTATCCTTCATTGGAATATTTTTTCTAGAAATTGAAGTTTTAAAAATAATAGGTATAGAATTTTACTGATTTTATTATTTATTCTGCTAACTCCTTTAGAACATATCAAGTTTTTTTCTATAATAACATCTTTATATTTTATATAGTAAGAAGTAAATTCTTTGAATTATTAAAATTAATCTGTACCCTTCTTCCTTTAATGAAAAAAACCACCATTCATGCATGCGTGGACTTCCACCTCATGTACTGATGTAATTCATTTTATATCATTGTATCTCATAGATGGTTATAGTGACTGATTTAATTCAAATATTTGACAATAACATACATTGGTATGTATGGATTACAATGACACTGAACTTATTTGATTCATTTTCCCCCATAAAATTACACAGATAGTATATATAATTTTTTTAAATATATACTATTACATTTATGAAATAATTATTATTACATAATGATAAATGATACGTTACCTATTTAAATCATCTTCGTTGAAAATTTTTTGTGTACTCATGCAGATATAAAAAATACATTCAAAAATATTATAACATAATTATTTTTTTATAACCATATTTCCTGGTTATTTTATGTATTATAATAAATGTATAAATATTTTAATTACAACCCCGTTATTTTTCATGATTTTTTTATTTTTAATATGTGATTATAAATTTAGAAAGGGTATTTTCATGATGAAATTTTTATGGATCTTTTAATTATATTTCTATTCATTAATAATAACATTATTTGATTAGATTTATAATGCAGCGTGGTTTTTTTAATGATACGTTCATTAATATTTCATTGGTGGTGTTATGATTATTTCAAAGAGATATTCCTGAAACACATTTCATTTCCATGGGTAAATAATGCTATGAATGATTAATGGTTATTATTATATTGAAAATGCAATGCTTCTTATTGTTTTATTATTTCATTCTTAATTGGACATATGTATGAGTAACTAATTTTTTTATCTGTTATAAAACAAGTATGGGTGGGTCCATTATAATCCAAGGATTGGTTGTTCTATTATTAAAAAATGTTAGGTTGTTATTATATAAAACATGGATGGGTGGTTCAGTTATATCCCTCTAGTGTATTGGGTAAATAAATATGGTTAATTAGATATAAGATTCTATTAATATATATTTTGAATTTATTTTTAAGTTTATTCCATTTTTAGATTGATAATATGATATATATGATAACTATTCTTTAAGATGACATCATGTTTTACTTATTCTTTCATTGAGATATTAATAATTAATTTAATCAAAATTTACATAACATGGCTCTTGATTAATGATTTTCACAACTCTTTCCATTTTTAGTGATTTGTTAAATTTATTATTTTTAATGATAAAAAATTTTATGTGTATTACTTATTTAATTCTTCGATAAAATAGATTTATTATGTTTACATGGCATTATGATTATTTTTTACCATTAATTACATTCAATTGTTAATGAATTTGTTTAAATTTACCAAGCACTCGAGCTCACCCATATTATGTTGGTTTTTAAAGGTTATAAATATTTATTTTTAATGAATTATGTATATAAATTATTCATGTGTGTATAATGTTATGGTAAATTATATAGATGTTATGTGAAATAAGAAAATATTTTTATGGTGGAAAAAGTTCTCACATTAATCCATGGGAATTTATATGTTTGGCTTGTAAATAATTATGTATAACTCTAAACCTAAAATGTTCATGGGTATATAATTTATCTAAGGCTTAATTTTTTATTTTTTAGTTTAGTATGTATGAAAATTAAGAAATTTTATATGAATCAATTTTTTATAAACATTTATGTTATTTTTATTAGATCATGTATTTTAGGTTTGGGGCGATTACAATTTGTGTCATTATAATTTTTATTAAAAATTTGACATTAAGATAGTTTCATGTGATTTTAAATTAAGTGTTGTAGACACCATCATGATTTTATATGTTTAAGGGTGATCCTATGTTTAAATACATAAATAACCATTTTAAGGATTAATGTGACAAGATTTTATGATCAATAATAGAATTTGAGGTGATATTAATGTTAATAAAAACAATTTGATAAATATATGTTTTATTGAGAAAAATATTTAGACAAAACTATGTAATATTATATGGAAATATGTTTAAAGATAGTAATAACATTCAAGTATAATATCATATTTCATGGTGACATAACTATTGATAACTCGGATAATAGATTTGTTACTTGATTGAAATAATTGATGTATCTTATAAATAACAATGGGGCTGGAATGTAATTTTGTGACTCTATAGATAATGTTATTTTAATAGAAATTTTAGTATATTTATATATGATTTATAAAAACATAAATAAATTTTTATAATATGGATTTTTCTTTGAGGAATAATAGTTGATTTATCATTTAGAAGAATATATGACATTATTGTCACTTTATTGTTGGAAATTATTAGTATATCATGAAGAATATATCACTATGGAAAATACAATTTTAGTGTGATACATTAAGATTGATTTATATTTATAAAATAAAAATGAAATTTTATCTTGGATTGATAAGGGATAATAAAATTCAAATCGTTTTTTAAAATCATACTTAGTAATATTTTGTTTCAATTTATCTGTGGTTATTTATCAAGTGACCTAAGTTGAAATTTTATTATTATTATTAATCCCTTGGATATTAAAGATTAATTTATTTAAATGATGGTTAAATTTTATTTTATATCATAATAAAATTTTTAACGATTATGTTTTTATTTAATGTTTAAATTAAGTAGGCTTAAATTATTATACTTTTATTGATTTTGTGATTCTTTAATAGATTATTTATGTTATTAAAAACTGAAGGATTCATTTTTTAATATCCAATTTTCAGATTAATAAATGTTATAAAAGAGTAAACTGATTGAAATAGTCCTCCAATGGAATAAATTACATTTTTGGAATTGAATAAAATAGATTAAGTGTGTTTTCTTATGTTTTAGTCATGATGTTTACGTTATTCCACAACTCCATAATAATGATTTAAAATGAAAAATGGCATTATATTACTATAATTATTAATTAATTATTGTCTTATATACAACTCATTAATTTATGGTTTTGGGTCATTTACATTTTATTATCGTTCACATTCAGGTGATTAATGTTCTATACCACTCTCCATCAATATTTAGACATTATTTTTTCATCCATGTCAATAATTTCCCTTCCAGAATTTTTTTATCCAATTTGGGAACCTACTACTATGTTATATTAGGTGACCTTCATATCCTCATTATCCTTTTTAAAAAAATATTATATTATATCTTTTTAGTATAAATATTAGAAAAATGTATTATTCACAATGTTTTTCCATTCATAGTCATATGATTTATCTTCAAATCCTTTGAATTTATTTAGAAAAATTTTTTAACAAATATTTTTGGAAATAATTTAAGATTGAGAGGATATAATTACTTTAAGGTTTTAGAATATAACAAAACACAAATTTATTTTAAATTAATACTAAGAACAATAGATTTTATATCAAACACCACCCTTCATTATGTGAATAATTATTTAACATAAAACTATTATTATATAAAAGTGATTGATATAACCTTTCTCTTGAATTAGAGGGTATCAATAGTTGTAAAAAAAATTTAAAAATATTAGTATGAGTTATATATTATGAAAATGGATTTATAATTCATAAAAAATTTATACTCAATTTTTAGAATCATCATTTTACGTTTAAAACATAACTTTAGTATAATAAATGGGTTTTTGGAATTTGAGTGCCAATTATATATTTAATTTTATCCAAAAAAACATATTATGTCTTAAAAATATATATAACTACACAGTTCATTCTATCAAAATTATTCAAGAATTACTTTTTGAAAATTATGTGAGATTTCTTATTTTTTTTAATTATTTTTAAATAATATATTTCATTATTGAAAATTGATATTTAATTTCATGAATTTATAAAGATAAATTTTGTTTTAATGGGGTTTGATAATTAAATTAGTCTGTTTGTAATTTTCATATTTTTAAAAAGTTATTTCGAATAAATTTTATGATTTATTTTGGTATAAAAATATTTTAATACATAAGAAGTCATTTTTTGGAAACCCAAATATTCATCTCATTTTTTAGAATTTTTAAGAAAAATGTATCCTCTTAAATGAGTTTAATGTAAAATAACTTATTTCATATATGGAATTAGAAAAATTAATATTTGGTAAATAGTTTTTTTATATATAGAAATTATAAATATTAATTATTTTTAATATTTATAAACACATTATAGGTTAAATAAAGTTAATTAAAGTAAAAAATAATGTGAATATGATTTACAATCTACCAACACTCCCTATTACTCGATTGGATGAGTGGAGTTAATCCATACACACTTATTTTATTTATTTATGTCCATGTGGATGCTTTTATCTTTGCTAAAGACCTGCAATATTTCTGTAATGAAATATAAAAGTTGTGACTCTCTTCCATTATTAAATAATCTTACATATTAAAATAGTGATTAAAAAAATATTTTAATGAATATTTTTTGTTATTTTCATAAAAATGAATTGATTCATATGATATTAATTTTTTATGATATATATTTATCATAAATACTAATAATACAATGACATAATACATTTGAAAATAGCGTTCAAATCAAAATAAATAATTTAAAAAACAAAAAATGTATAATATTTGGGATGAATTATACATCCATATGGTATTAGAAGTTTATAATGATGAATTATTTTTTTTAATGGATTATAATCTAGTTAAATATTTTTTATTGATGAAATAAATTTTAAAATCAACTAATAGTAATTATAATTACCTAAATGATATATTTTAATAATCAATATTTTTTAAAATAAATTAAAATTCATAAAAAATAAAATATTTTACATGTGAATAGATTATTTTCATTAATATAAAGCCTTTAAATTTATGTGTGTCTTAATATTTTATAGAAAACATGGTGATCCTTAAATTGTAAAAAAATTATATTTTGGTAATCATCAAAATGGGTAATAGGGGTTAGAGAAAAGAGATAAGGGATCAAACATGACTTAAACATGTCATAATTTTATTTTATGAGAGGGTTAGACTCTCACTAACACTATATTTTTAGAAACATCACTTTAAAATTAATTATAATTTATATTAAATTTTTTTTTTAAATATTATAGGGGTGACCCTCCCAAAATATATAAAAGGACAACATGGCTCTCTATTCCACACATCAAGTACCATTTATTTCATCCAATACACACACCATTTCCCATCTGAAAACCCCTATATATGTTATATATCTCATATTTTTGGTAGAATACTAATCATTGTGGGATTATGGGGTCAAGAAAAGTACATATTTCAAAGAAGTGGTGTAGCTTTAAACTGAATGTTGTATTTTTATTTATTATCCTAACTCCTTGAAAAATATTATAAAACATGTGATATAAAAAAATATTTATATCCCATAAATATTAATATTATTATATTTGTTTATTAAATTTAATTAATAATAATATTAAATTAAAGGAAATGAAACAATCATTTTAATATAGTGGTACTATTTCTAATAATGTCGATGTAATTATTTTTCTATTACGAAACATTCATGGTTATAATGTTGGATTTAAATTATATATATGATATTAATGAATAAATTATATTTTTTACAATACCATAGACAAGAAAATGAAAATATCATGAATGTTGATGTTTCATTTATAACCTCAATGAAGTAAAGAGAATAATTTTTCATTGATACATCATATAGTGGGTATATATAAATTTATTTAAAAGGATATGTGATATATATGATATATTAAAAATTATTTAATGATTAAATTATAAACCTCATTTTCCAAATAATTTGTTAAATATGGAAACACTTCTCATTTGACCATAAGACATACCATCTCTTTGATTTTATCATATTTAATTTTTTATAACTACATTTCATGAATTAATTTTTTAAAAACAATTTATGTATAAAATGATACTCATTTCTTGGTTAATATTACCTAGAAGATGGAATTTTGATATCTTTGAAAACAATCATCATACCAAAGTCATATTGAAATAATGAACGAAATATCCTTAAAACGTTCGATATTGACTTAACTAGTTCAGTATTTAAATATTTCATTGAAATAAATGAAATAATTGGTTTAATGATAGGTGATTAAACCTAGTGATATTTCTTAAATTCTTAAATAGATAATATGACATTATTTTATAGGAATATAAATTCCATAAAAATCTTGTTTTAATTTGAGGTAAACATTTTCTTAACTGAATTTCATTCTAGTGGTTTATATCTCTAATTACTTGGATTTATTATACCTCTATTACAAGTGAAATATAGATTATTTAATTTAATATGCATTTCTACTTTTTTGCCCATTTAATATTTTTTACAAATATTTTCTCCATTGATTAATTCACAAATTTGTTATAATTTCTTTATGATTGTTATTTGTTTCAAATTTTCTTTCTTTGGGATATATGTTTTTATTATAAATCAATATTCATTAATTATGAAAAATATAAAACCCCTTAATAATTCATATCATAGATATGTATGTAGTTGTGACATTTATTGTTTCATTTTAAGTAATTTATTTCCAATTATTAGGATATAAATGTTACCGAAATAAAAAGGATTTTTATGATATAATATGATCTTATTTCATGATAATCTATGATAAAAGCTCCTTTTGGGAGTGATTATTTTCTCATATTTAGTCGAAAAATTTCTATTGTCATCTATTCTAGTTATTAATTTTGTTTACAGGATTAATTTCCTTTAACTTTATTATTGATTGAGGAAACTTCAAGAAAGTCAATTGTTATTAATACCAGTGTTTTATCTTATTTTATATCTGGAAGAATTATCCTCCATATCCTAGATTTATGGAATATTTTCGGGAATGTTATTTTATATACAACAATTATTTATAAGTAAAATATCCAAGAATTAGTGACATTTTGAAATTTTTTATAAAAATTATTATTATTATCATTTTTCATATGACACATTTTTATTTTCTTTACCTAATTGTGAAATGAATATTTTATTTTGACAGATACATCCTGATAATCCTTTGAATCATACCTTGATTAATTTCATTTACATTTTTTCAAAATATTCTGTATATATTAAGTAATAAATATTGATTTAAAATGTGGAATTGGTATTTCCACTATAATATTTTAAAATACATTTACTTGTATTTCTATTAATCATCAGAAATAATCAATGATTTTACATATATTCCTCTATTCATATGTTTTAGATATATAATCCTTATTATTTAACTTGATATATTACATTTGTTTCAAAGATATTGTCATAGAAACTATTTCATTTTTTCAGGTAAATCATGATGTGAAAGTATATGGTTTTTATAATTTCTAACATTGAAATAATTCCGTTTTTTCTTCATTCAATAGTAATTTTAAATATTAATAAATGATTTTATATTTTTTATATTATTTTAAAAAATGGTTCGATCAATTATAAGTAAAGTATAGGTGGTTCTATTATAATCCATGTACGAGTTATCACATTATAAACCAAGGAATGGTGGGTCTATTATAACCATCCAATGAATTGGTAAAATAGATAGTGATAATAATGAGTAGATATATCCTATGATATTTTGGGAATTTATTTGTTATTTTATTCTATTTTTAATTGAACCATGATAATTATGTTTTAATGTTATGAAACATGTTTTTATACTTGATATGAGTTTGTATGTGTTTCTTTGTTAAAGAATTTAATCACATGGATCCTGATTATCGATTAATATGAATATTTCATCTATTAAGGAATTATTTCATGTCACAAGTATGATTATATATAAATTTATGGGTATAAATTATTTTATAGTAATCCCATATTCTTTGATTGCGTTATCATACCCTTAATCTCATAACATGCTCACAGATGATGTTCAGTTGTTAATGATATTGTTTAACTTTATAGAGAGTTTGATATCAACCATCTTAGTTTTCTTTTACTAGGTTATTAATATTGATGGTAAAGTAATTATTTATAGATTGGGGTTTTTTGAATAATTTTAAGTGACATTATGACGATGGAATGAAAAATAAGAAAAACCGGTCATAAAATAAAAAATCATCAAATGAAGGCATGGGTATTTCTATATAACATTATGTAAAAATTCTCTATAATTATAAACCTAAAATATCATAGGGTATATATGTTATCAAATATTTACTTTTGATATTTTTCATTTTGGATGGATAAATTTTTACATTTATCAGTTCCATATCTAGAGATTATAAGATTATTTTATTAGCACATGATTTGGGAGTGTTTGTTGATACAAATTACACATTTTAAAAAGAGGAAAATAATAATATATTTAATAAGTTTATTATTGGAATTTCATTTGAATTAATTTTTTTTGAGGATATATCAAAATTTAAAAGAGAAAAATATTACAATACTAAATGTAAATTGGTAAATAAATGAAATATTATGAATTAAAATTATCGATATTTTAAATTAATGGATTAATTCAATATAGATTATCATTCACATGAGTTGAAAAAGTTTTAAATGAGGATGAAGAAAAGAATATTAGTGATACCAATATTGTTATGTAGTGGGTGACATTAAGCATTTCAAGAGAAAGATATCTATCATAATGAATGATTAAGATGATTTTGAGTTATAAATGATATATTAATCACTATAGGGAAATATAGAGAAGATGATTCAGAGACCAATCATTATGTTAAGGGAGATGATGATATTTTATAATCCATAGAAGATCATATGTGCGATGATAAAATGAATAAGGATATTTGATAGAGTTTGTAATTATTGGATGAATCTAATATTGTGTGCTAAATATAAAATAGAAAAAACAATAATTACAAGTGGACTAGTGGGTGATTGCATTCATGAGAAAGTTTTGAAAATTGTGTTTAAGTGTTTATCACTAAGAAGATTTCACGAGGTATTTTGATATATTTTTAAATGGAAAAAAATTAATTTTTATTGATGTATTCAATGATATTGGGTTATGATGGAATGCCAATTTAATATTGAATAACCAAGAAGAGGAGTTGGGAATTTATGTTATGTTTTATGGGTAGTTACTGATTTGTTTATGTATGTAAAATTTACATTGTTATAAATAAGTATACTATGTGTTTTTTATTGAATCTACAACTATGTTTTAGTACCTCTCCTTCCAAGAAGAATTTACTTGGTACAACTAGATATAGATGGACATCAAGGATGAAGATTCAATAGCTTCCAAGGTGCTACAACGTACAATATACTATCAGGTCATCAAATTTTTCTTGAAGTAAGAAGAAGCTACTTGTCTACAACCCATGGACCATATCTTTAAACAAATTATCATGATGTCGGTTGAATGATATATGTAGAACTAAGTAGAAAAATATCACTAGCATCAGAACCATATGAGGGACATTATGAAATTATATGTCTTCATTTTCACCCAACATTTGAAGATGAACCCCTTGTTGTGTGAATTAGGGTTTACCAATAAAATGTTTCATTAGAAATGGATATTGAGGGTGTTCAACAATTTTTTTTCTTTCTCTCCTTTCCCTAAGGTGACACGATGTAGACTCTCAAAACTCTAATATTACCCAGGACGAAGCTACCATAGTTGGATCCCATGTGAGAAGAACTATATAATATTTATTAGGTAAATTCTAATGCAGTATATTCTTTGTTAATCATGGATAGAGAGAATAAAACCCCTCCCACCAATTACAAGTTTATCAAGAAGTGCATCACATAAGAATTCCTAACTATGAACTCTAGGTTCTTAAACTAGGATTCCTTAACCAATAATTTTAGATTTAAACTATCTGTGGGTTTCATTATAATTTTTTCTTTTTAATGATGTTTCCTATAATATCTCTATTCACAAGTTATTGTCACTCCAAAGAGATATAGATATCTATTTTAGATAGTCTCCCATTGGTCCAAACACTACATCTACAAAAAAGGTCCCTTTAGTCTATGTATTATGAAAATAATCTAATAGCAACCATATATTCCATGAAATGTGACATAAATTTATTTTTAGTATTACCATTCATTTTGAACATAAACTATTTTCATCCCTTATAATCACTGCTATATGAATTTAAACTAAAAATTCATACGTACTCAACACATGACATTATGTTGCGGTTTTACACCATCTATAATTGGGATACCTCTTATATATAAATAAGTTTCAATGTTTATACCATATTAAACAAGGATACATATAAATATTAGTATGGGTTAGTCTATAATCCATACCACAATCCCCTAACATGGGGTTCCTGGGAAAACTATGATATTTTTAAATTCCCTCACTATAGAGGATTACCCCCAATAGTGTTGGTCTCTTAACATGCCGTGTTCTAGAACTTAATGTGGAATTATATTCATCCTCATTGGATATGTAGTGATGCATATAATATCTATATCTGGGACCATCTTAAACATTAATCATCCTTTCAGACCTCTATCCACCATTATGGTCCCAACATTACAAC
This sequence comes from Viscum album, assembly GCA_963277665.1. Classification (NCBI taxonomy): domain Eukaryota; kingdom Viridiplantae; phylum Streptophyta; class Magnoliopsida; order Santalales; family Viscaceae; genus Viscum; species Viscum album. The sequence continues at coordinate 763,870,511 of OY728135.1, forward strand.
CTTACATTGTGTTCCATTTATTCAATGAATTTATATTTTACATGAGCCTGATTTCCCTATATTAATGTCTAGTTTTAACATATTCATTCCATGTTAGAAACATTGTGACCAACATATCCATAGTCTAAGAATCACAATTTTTAACTATTTTCCACCTTTTCCCCTAACCAAGCATTACGACCTTAAATTATGTGTTATTTTTTCATAAATGTAGTATGGTACACATGCCTATAGAGGGACTATTCACATTTGGCATTATCTCTTTCATTATACACAATTAACTAAAAATAAAACACTACTATAGTAGATGTATCATGAATTAAAACATGTTTTCATAGTCTAAGAGACATGAATATGAACTATTTGACCTGGTCTACACCCAATGACCCTAAATTCTGTCCAATATCACATTTTTCCCATAGTCTACTCCCCCAGGTGTTTTAATAAGCTCATTCCTCTACCTTGTAGAACTATGTCTGTATTTCTTACCATCCTTATAGGATATATAGTGACACCTTGATTTACCATATCTAGGTTCACCTATAGATAAACCAAATAACCCTCTATTACTTGTGGTGTTATTCCCCCAATATAATGTTATGGGCGTCATTTCCAGGATTAATCCCCATCCATTTCCCTTTACCAATCAACATTCATAGATTACCGAAAATCTCGATATGAGGAAGAAAATATTAAGTATCTTAATGTGGATTCTCTTCCCATATCCTTATGACATGGCATTAAACTATAGACATACAGTAGATTGGTTCTAGATTACACATATCCTCAAATGAGTTGATTTGTTATCTTCATTTTATAGGTTTTTCTCCTTATGGAATTACTTATTTTCAATTCCATGTTCCATAACTAAATGTGGGTAGATTCTTATCCTCAAAGGATATGTGGTGACACTCAAATATTCTGTCTCTGGTCCAACCCCTTCATCAACTTGTTGTGTGGTCATTCCCCTCCAAATATCATGATGCCAAAAAAGAATATCATTTTTCGTGGTTCTATGTAGAAAAGTGTCCTTTTGTATTCCTATTCATTTCAGGTTATCAATTTTACATTCCATGTGAATTATCCTGTGAAAAATTCCCCCCATGTTAAAATCTACGTGACCTTAAAGTACAAAATATCCATATAATCCAACATCTATGTCTATAAACTAGAAGAATGTAGAGGCTAATTAGTAAAACATTATAATACTAACAATATAATTATCAACACATGATGTTAAATTTAAGACCATCAATATATGATGAATGTCGGATGCCTCGTATTATAAGTAGGGGATGGTGATTTTCACTCTCTAAAATCTGGGTGCCTCATAGGAAAAGTATTAGATTAACAAATTATTCAGTATAAAATCATGTTTCCTCATAATGTGGGGTGATCATATATCCTCGCCAAAGATGGTTCCCCAATATCAGCGTATATCTCATACAATACCATATATCTAAAAAAATTGGCTTTATTCCCATTCACATGGGATACTTGGTGATTCCTATCACGGGCCCAACACTACCATCAAAATATCTAAAATAAATTATCCAATTCTTATTTAGTTTATTTATCTCCCCTTGATTTGGATATCCATTATTCTCTAAAGATGAATAACTCATAAAAGGAAATAGTTTCTGGCCATATTGTCTCACCTAACACCCTAGCCCTATATCTCAAATGGTCATTTGTTAAAAACAGCTGATCCCATGTTTCTACCTTGGTTAAAAATCAGTATCACATGTGTTCACCTCATCTCTAACAAACAATAGTACATAACATGTGTTTCAAACAATATTATCATTTTCCCCCATCCATTAGGTTTTACAGTCTTTTCTTATCAATGTAATGGAATCCATAATCTCCCTCATGAAGCTTTTCATCCACTTCCGGCCTTCATTCTATTCTCCCATTAAATAAAAAGTATCCCCAAACCTATACTTGTTTCTCTCCTAAATAATCACTTACATAGACTTATGACTCAGGAATGGGTTATCCCCTTCCACGGTTGAGACACCTAAAATCAATAGGGTCTGAACTACAAGATCTCATACTAGGATTCAGAGTCTAAGAATAGTGACTCTAAAATGTGTTCATGTCTCCCCTAGATGGTTGTGTGTGGTTTTTTCTTTCTCCATCACACTACACATATCTATTTGTGATTCATTACATAATCCAGGCATCATTACATACTATAGTGTGGGAGTTATGTAAAAGATGATTTACACCACATTATTTGGAGTACTAGGATCCTTTATTCAAATCATGTTACATTCTTTTGATGTTTCTTTTTTTTATCTTAACATGACATAGAAAATTCATGCACAATTAATATAAACCATTTTCCCTTAGTAAAAACTCTATGACCATAAACTAAATGTCCAGGTCCATGAACCATGACTATAAACTGTGAGAAATCACCCCGAAAATGTTTTCTATATGGTTGGAATACAGTAGCTCTGCATTCTTGTCTGGTCGGTTAGTCTTCTATGCTATAATTTACATTCAATGGTACCCACTATTTCCTCAAACATTATGGCTACCTTAGGTGGGACCTCTATGATTGGATCCACCAAAAAACCCCTTCAAGAAACCCTATCACATGACTCTCCTCAAACCATTCTAAGTAAATAATAGTATCAATTATCCCCTCTGGTGACATATAAATGGTTGGACCATCCCTGGAAATCTTCACTTGGAGAATGGAACCCACTATCACCACCTCAGCTTTTGGATCTTTTGAGTCAAATATGGATGTATGGGGAAGATCTATAAGTGTTGTTTGAACTTCCATTCATATTTTTTTATTTAATAATATAAATTAATAGCATAATAGAAATGATTTTGAGGAAAAATCAGATAAAACTAAAAGTACAACTTAGTAAAGAAGATCCTAGAGATTCACGAGTAACTCCCCAAAAAAAAAATTCCCTCAGTGGCTTCTGCCTCATTCACATGTGATTCTTAAACTGAGGTTTTCCTGACCTTGAACTCATCATTATGAAGGACCCCCACACACACCTATTTTCGTTTTAGGTTCCCTTTCCTTCTACATGTGGATCATCACAGGTCTCTACTTTTTTTTATTCTTGCTGATTATTTCACAAGTGAAAGAAGGACATATGAAATAAATATAATGACTGAGTGGTATCCAAAATGTTTTCAAAGTTCAAATAATTTACCTGATCAAAAACATAATTTCTATATAAAAATGAGTATAAATATGATTATATTACATATGAATCTCTTTATTATTCTCCATCAGATGTACCAGGATCCATGTAACCCAAATAAATTCTTGTACGAGAAGATATTCCTTACAGAACCATTGCATATTAATTCATGGGACCCACGGTACCACAAGAGTATACCATTTCCTCTATCCCTTCCCTTTATTTCATCACCTCAACATGTGGAATGTATATTCATTCCATTGAGTTATCAATCCTAGGGAGGAATATCATATCATTGATGAGATATTAACAACCCCTTCATGTGGTGGTGACTTTCATACGGAGCCCCCAAATCTACCAATAATTTGGAAATACATCATCACTAGGAATGTATGGTCGATATAATCTCTTATCTAGGCCTTGAACATGATCCCTTGGGATCACCCTAGAGTTCTCACCTTACTTCTATGACCACATTCAATAGAGAATTATACATGATTCTATTACTCTACCTCCAACCTCTTCTTATGCTGGGTCATGAATTGCCAACCATGTGACAAATTTTCTTCCCACCAAAACAATACTTACTCCATAGAGTGACCTGGCCACCATTATCCCTCTATAAGATGGTGTTGGGATCTATAATCCATTGAATGTGATGGTTCTATTACTCATCATATTTCTAGGATATGTTCTCTCTTAACATTGGGTATATTTGTGGATGAGTCTATATATGGTAGTGGGAGGTGGAAGCTCATTCCAAATCAATCAATCATTGTTCATGTCTATGCCCCAAAAATGACTAAAGACCAAATTTGAAATTCACGAATCATCCCTATGTGTACCATTTGGGTCACCTTTTTCTAGAGACTAAAAATCCTTGTAAACTGATATGGGTTGTATTGCTCAAAGAGTAGGTTATAATTAACCCTTGTTACTACTGCCCTGCATTTTAATATAACAATACAAACATTTTTGAATTAAATTCCATTTCATATGACATAATTAAATGTATTATGGATATAAAAACACATGAAATACTTTTTATTTATTATATCTAATGGGATTTAAATTAAAATTATGCATCATTACAATTTATAATATAGTATTTCAATCGTGATCACCTGACTAGTATAAATATGGGGTTTTAAAACCCCCATTTTGAACAAACAAAGGAAGTGATAGACTCAACTAGTATGGTAATGCCATATAAATCCTATTTATCCGAGATTCTGAGGGACATATAATTTCATGTATTTTCCCTAGACCATGCCCAAGCTGAGATACAAAATCATAAGCATGGGAGAAAATGACTATAGGATAAGTACATGATTATCGATATCACATCCCAAACCATGTTCACCGAACAACCCATGAATGTACCACCATAATATACCTTACTTCTTGGGCATGTGATATTTTAATAAAGTGATAAATAATAATACCATATAATTATTATTGTATACATTATTATCATTTAAATTAATGAATATACTATCATTCAATTATAATTACTTTGTATATAAATTTTTAAAACAGAAATAGAATTTTTTTGTTAATATTCAAATTCAATTAAGAAATTTATTATTATTGAAATAATGGATTTATGAAATAAATAACTTTCAAATAAGATATTATTTTTAAATTAATTTTTTTAAACATAAGTGATCAAATAATTTTTATGAAGTAAAATGTAGTTTTTTTAAAGTATAAATACTTTTTTTTGTAAAATCCAATCAATTTTCAATAAAATCATTTTTATGTTAAATGTGAAAATTCACATATTTAGAAAATTATTTATATAAAATTAATATTGTTTTTGGAGTCCGGATGTTTAAATTATTAAATAGTGATTTTTTTATTTTCAAAGACATCCCAATTATTTCACGAAAATTAAATACTATAACAATATATTTTATATTTTATGACATCATAATGACCCATAAGTTATTTAATTAATTATATAAAAGATATATTTTTGTAAATAATTGTTTTCCTTCGAAATAATTTAATTTTAAGTTTATATGATTTCTTTTATAAACCCTTATTTAATCCTCCAAAACATATAATTTTTTTATATTTTAAAAAGTGTTCTTTGTACGTGTGATTCACCTCCCCATAAGAAATTTTTTTTTATAAATTTGGTCCGCTACTTTATATAATAATGTATTCCACTCCCCATTTCTAGAAACCATGGGTAATAACCATGGGATGTATTTTGGTTTTAATATTTTATTATTTATTGTCCAAACAAAAATATTAATGAAATCCCCTTCTTTTCTAATATAAAGCAACCCAAGATCCCATTTTACTTTAGTAACACACTTTTAAGGTCTACCAACCTTTTCCCACTACTCCCTAGAGTCTTCCTAAGGCTTCTCCAAGCTTTTAAGAATCATATCCAAAGACTTTGGAATCACACATCCATGTAAGGGATATCCCTCTCTCCTTTTCTTTTAAGCACCTCTTGTCTTGATTTAGGATATGTTATTCCATACCTCCTAAATATCCATTTTTTTTGTACACGATGTGATCTTACTTCTACTCCCATTAATCCCCTATATTATCCATTAATCCCACTGATATCTATGCCAATATTTCGTAAGATATCTTTCACTTTCCACTATTATCAAGGACTCCTTTTATATATTTCATTTAATTTCATGTTTAATTTGTTATGATATGTTCATAAATATTCACCATTCAATACATTTTTTATAAGTAATTAGATCTTTCTTCCACTATCACTAATTAAATCACAATTGTTTATATACATCCATTACCATGCTGAAATTCCATAATGGATTTCTCTATTTTAATTCCCATTAAAGAGCATATTTTATATTACGAATCCTAAATTCCATTTCATATGTTGGGATACATTGTTCTATGATCTAATCACTGTCTATTTAATTTAAAAATGATTAGAGACCCATTTCCCTTTCACTGACCCATTTTATGAATCTCTATATGACGTCCTAATGATACTAAAATTGCCCTCGATTTTTAGAGACAAAAATCATTGTGTTGTTAATACAATAAACATTCATATATCAAGGGTATTAACCTATACGCACATATAATTGTTTATTAAATACATTCATGTATGTATTCTACATTCCTTGATCATAGAATAAATAATTATGTCAATTGAATCTATGTTATATGATCTATGTGGATCACTTATGTATAATATTGAAATTATAATGAAGGGTGTTCCTTGATGGAGCTCCAATGCATTGGGTAATGTTTAGTATCATGATATGTAATGTTGGGATAGGGTTTTACCTGATTTAGTTATGGAGATATATTCCACCATTTTGGGATAAGGGTTTACCTGATTCTTTTTTGTTTATGATGTAGTGTTTTTTGTTTTTTTGACATTATAATGTTATGATTATCATACTATATCAGGCTTATATATTCACATTCCTTCATGCCTCACTGATATTCCTTTCTTATCATTTTTTTATTACCCTAATGTTATTACATTATTCTCCCCTAATTGTGGTCTATATCTCACCCCTTTCATATGAACATCCAGATTTTATCACATGTTGTGTATGAAGCATTATTTTGGTCATCTAACAGAATTTTTCAATAAGGATGTTGTATTTCATGTTTTAAGTTTCTATGTAATGTTCCTAATTTCCAAACATACCATACCACACAATCTTATAAGTTGTATTAAGTGAAAATATATAAAAAAATCATGTTTAAATGTGTAATAATTATCTAGGTGGTTATAGTTGGTATAAGATGATAATTTTAGTTGTTTGTAGGATTAAGATTAGAAAATAATTTGAAAAATCCTTAGGGATAAAAATATGATCAAGAAAAAAACACTAAATAACTGTGAGATTATAGTAAGTGTTTTATCAAACTAATAAAAACATGCCTAACTACGAAAATGTGGATGTCACTCTGGAATGGATGAATCTTATTGTAAAATATGAAAACACCGCTTTGTGTAAGACTCGAACAGGAACTAGTGCACGATAGCAGGCCTTGCTGCACTCATTGTTCGACAGTCCTAGGGGTATGCTTTTTTAAATTCATAATATCATTATAAACCCTTATTAAGGGAACATAAAAAATAAAAATAAGAATATTTATCTATGAATTATATTATTAATAACATAGGATAATGACAAGAAACTCATAAGTTAATGATATTAATATAATTTATTTGTTGTCATGTCAATGTCATTGGATTACCCATTATGTGTTTAATTTCTTAGGATACTCATACCTGGGAATATATTGGATAGAGTAGAATTAGAATAAAAAAAATTAAAGGTAGGGTTTTCATCAAATGTTTTACACATTCTTTTATGGCCTGAAATATTATTACTACAATAAAAGATCCACCATAAATAATATACGTAGAGAAGTCAGTGAAGATGGAAAATGGGGAAATAACTCCATCCCATGAATATAACTCCTCCCCTTTAACCATTTGTGGATTTAACTTCCTAATAAACCTTGTTATACATCCCTTTGTGAATAGGAAATAATTATTTTCTAGGATTGGAATTCCTTATATTAAAACAACATAAATATCTACGAGAGGAAAATCACACTATATAAGGAGAATCAAACCCCCAATTCTATAAAATTACATGGAGGTGGATGGATCTTTTTTATAACCATCATATGAAGAATTAATATTTATTTCCTATAATAAAGCATATCTATCTCAAATGATTGATTCTAAGGAAATGAAAATGCTAAAAACATGCCTATTGTAACGGAATTTACTGACAAATTTCCTGAGAATTTCTTGGTCTTCCCCTTAGCTAAGATTTTTTATTCTCAATTGATCTTATAAATTTAGTGTTTCTAAAATACTAGAATCTATATTGAATGGATATTTTAGAAATTTAGTAACTATTGATAAAACTACATGAGAATTTGGATAAAGGGTTTATATGGCCAAGGGCTTCCCCATTTGAGGCACCAATCCTCTTCTTCAACAAAAAGGATCGTTCAATATTTCATTTTTATTGATTATCATGATCAAAAAAATAATGATAAAGGAAAAGTATAATTTTCCATGAATTTATGACCTATTTAATCATATATGTGGAGCACAATACTTATCCAAAGTGGATCTATGGTTGAGATATTACTATATTACTGTGAAGAAAGAGCATATCTCCAAGACCGCTTTTCGTACAAGGTATAAGAATTATGGGTTCATAGTTATTCCATTCAGAATCACTATTACTCTTGTAATCTTCATGGAGATTATTAATGGATTCATTAGAGATTACCTCAACAAATTTGTGTTAATCTTTATAAATTATATTTTAATATACCCCAAAACTGAGGAGGTATATGAAGAGAATCTGAGAACTTTGCTACAAACCCTAGAAAAAGAGAAGATCTATAAAATTTATAGAATGTGTTTGTTCTAGTTTAAGTAATTATAATTATTTTCGGATATCATTATGTCATATGGGATATATGTGGATCCATCCAAGACAAAATTAAATAGATGGGTTTTATAGGCCAACATATGTAATGGATATACATAGCTTCCTTAGATTAGATTGATATTATCATTGATTTGAGAGAAATTATTCATGATTGTAAAACCCTCTTACCAAGAAAACTCATAATGGAGTAATGTTTTAATACAATGGTGAATTTTAAGAAATATTCATGGTTTCAATAATGAGGCTTATTTTTTCACCCATGCTCACACTACCCACCAGTGGAGTGCATTGTGTTGTATTTAGCAATTCTTCAAAGAAGGGATTGGACTATGTGTTTATTAACAATGAAATATTCATTGCTAATGCCTCCTATTAGTTGCAAATTAATGTGAAAAAATATCTCATGCATGATCAGTAATTGGAAACTATGATCATTGTGTAAAAAATCTAGCGGCATTTTCTCTTTGCGGAGAAGTGTGAAACATATAATGATAAAAATTCTCAAATATATATTCACAAAGAAAAAATTGAATATGCACTAAAAATAGTTTGTGCTCATGAAAGAATATGACTAATAAATCCACTAAAATCCTAGGAAAATTAACCCGGTGGAGGATTCTCTATGTAGAAATAAACCAGATATTCTATAATTGATGATAACTTTAACGGATCCAACTTTATTAGATATAATGTAGTTGAAAATTTGAATCGTAATGAAGAGAAAATTACCATTCCTATAACAAAAAATCTCTCAACCATATATTTTTTAAAGGTTAAAGTATGCTAAAAAATATGATTATGGAATTCAAAATATAGTGGAATATATAATAAAATGTACATTATAAGTGTTCATTGTTAATGAAGAAGGAATTTTGATATTTAGTTAGAGGCTGTATGATTCATAAAATGTTGAGTTAAAGACATTAATTTTAGATGATTCACATAGTTTAAATTTCACAATTCACCACAGAAACAAATGGATGTATTGAGATCTCTGAAAGCACTATTGGTGGGATAACATGAAGAAGAATATTAGTGAATATACCACAATGTTCTGAGTATGTCAAAAAGTGATGTTTGAGAGGCTCAATTATAAGGAGATAATTCAATCACTAACCATAGAAACATGAAAATAAGAATACATAACCATGGAAGTTTTCATCAAAATTTTGAAGACATTCATATAAAACAATGCTATCTGGGTTATGATGGGTCATCATACAAGGAATACACATTTCATTTTGATTCAATAGGATTTATAACATGATCATATGGCATGGATATACATCAAATAAGTGTCATGGATTCATGGAGTACCACCCTCGATTGTGAGCGATTGAGAAACAAGATTAACCCCTCTGTTTTGGAAAAGCCTCCAACATGATCTAGAAACTGAGCTTAACTTCAGTATGGATAATAACCATAAAACTAATGGCTAATTTGATAAGACTATCCATATAATTCCGGATATTTTTATAGAATTCTTATTGGACCCTAACAGCGAATGGGACCAACATATTTTTTTGGTGTACTTCTCTAAAAAAACAGTTTCCACACAAACATAAAAATGGATCCTTAAGAATCCGTTTATGGGAATAAGTGTAGAACCCCGACATTTTGGGATGATTTTGGGGAAGGAAAACTTATACATAGGAAAATGGTATAGTAAATGATGGAGAAGGTTAAGACCATTCCACAACACATGAAATGTACTCAATGTCGAAAAAGAGCTATACAGACAATCGTCGATGTGATTGACATATTTATGTTAGAGAAATTGTATTCTTCCAAATATAACCATGGAATAGTGTCATGATATTTGAGAATAAGGGAATGTATAGTCCAATTTACATCATCCCTTTCGATAACCATGACCGCCTCAGATAGTTGGCCTTCCAACTATAAATCCTACCTAAACTATCTCAAGTACATGATTTATTCCATGTATCCATATTGAGAAAGTACATACCGACCCCCCACATTTACTCAATCCACATGTTTTACCATTATAGAGTGGAATATTCTATTAATAGAATTAGGGGAATTTATTAGATCTTAGAGAAAAAATTCAATGATATAATATGATTCCCCTTTTCAAGGTGTTGTTATGAAACCACACATTTGTGGAAGAAATGTGGGAACTAGGAGTAGTGATGAAGTGGAATTACCCTTATCCATTTTAATGTGGGAAGAAGAAAATTTTGCGTATGAAATTTTATAAAGGGGGAGTTTTGTAACGACTCGAAAATTTATGAATAAAATTCCATTTCTTATGAAATAACAAAATTTCTAATATAGAAAACATAGTCACTCTTATTTATTTTTTATGTCCAATTAGATTTAAATGACCATTATGTATAATCCATGTTGATAATATAGATGTTGAACAGTGATCATATGACTATTATAAATATGATTTTTTAATAAATAATTTTGACATGGGAAAAAAAGTGATGGACTCAACCATTATGATCATACCTTATGAATTTAATTTATCAGAGCTATTGAGAGAGATTTCATTTCAGATATTTTCACAAGACCAAGCCCAAGACAAGACCCAATAACGAATGCATGAGAAGAAACATTTACAAGATAAGTTCAATCTTATTGAGATCACGACCCAAACCTTGTTCACTGAATATCTTCATGAAATCCCCACTGTCACACACCTTACTCTTAAGGAAGATGAAGGGGTAATAAAGGAATATGTAACAATACATTATAATTTTTATTATCTAAATTATTATTTTTACTAAAAATTAATATATTTTAATTAGGTTATTGTTACGTTATAAATGTTTTTTAAATCACAAATATTATTTTTATTTAATATTCAAATTCAATTAATAAATATATTTTTAACGAATTAATGGATTTTTAAAACAAATAATATTATCATAAAATATAATTATTAAAGTAATTTTATTAAATATAAATGATCATATAATTTTTATGAAGTAAAATGTAAATTTTATTAGGGTTTAATAAATATTTTTTTCAATACCAGTTAATTTTCAATTAATGTTAGTTTTTATTTTGAAATAGAAAATTAAAAATTATAGAAAATTATTTATATAAAATTAATATTATATTTGGAACTATGACATTTTAAATATTTAATGATTAATTTTTAATAATTTTTATAGACACTCAAATTTTTGGGTGAATAATAAATACCATATAAATATATAGTGTCTTTTATGATGCTATAATGCCCTATTATTGATTAAATAAATACTATGAAAGGTGTATTTGGAAAAATATATTATTTTTCTTTAAAATAATTTATTTTTACTTTTTTTGATTTATTTTATAAATTCTTATTGAATCCTCCTAAACATATAAAATATTATATGATTTTAAAATTTATTCATTGAAAGTGCAACTCACCTCCAAATAAGAAAGTGAAATATATTAATTTCTTCATATATTTCACATATAAAATAATTTATTCCACTCCCATTTTCCAGAAAAAATTGAAAAACCGTTGGATGGATTTTGGTTTTGAATATTTTTTTATGTAGTGTCCAAAACCAAAATAATATTGAAATCCCCCACTTCGATAAATAAATACTCCCAAACTCCCATTTCCCTTCACTCATGACCTTTTAATCTCATCCACCCTCTGCCCAATTCTCTATATAGTCATTCCAACGGCATCCTGAAGCTCTCAATATGCCTATACCAATCCCTTGGAAGCACATATGCATGTAAGGGATCTCCATCTCTCCTTTTTCTTCAAGAACCTCTTTTATGTCATGACTTTTAATTTCCATATACTTGATTTTGTATATGTTCTTTCATACCTCATTAATTTCCATTTGATGTATACATGATGTTATCTTTCATTAAATCCCATTAATACTCTTATGCCCCTTTAGTCTCACCCGTTAGTAATCCAAAATTTCATAAAGGATCTTTCACTTCCCTCATTTATGAAACTCTCCTTTTATGACATGCCTTTTAATTTCAATTTGTATGTGTTGGGATATTTTCATACATACCCTTTTACTATCCATTTTATTTATTAATAATTAGTTCATTCTTCCACTTTCATTAATTCATTCACGATATTTTATATACACCCATTACCAAGAAAAAAATTCTGTGGATTTCTCTCTCCTCAATCATATTAATGCACTTATTTTATATTATGAATATTAAATTCCATTTCATATTTTGGGATATTATTTTCCATAATCCCCTTACTACACATTTCATGTATAATTAATGTGAGAACCCTTTCATTCTCATCAAACAATTTTATGAATCTCTATAGGATGTCGTTATGCTACAAAAATTTCATGGTGATTTTCTATGCCAAAATCATTGTGTAGTGAATTAAATAATCATTCCTCTATCATCAGTATTCACATTTATGTGCATATACCTGTTGATTTAATAATATTATGAATTTATTCTACATTCCTTGATCATGGAATAAATATTGTTGTTTAATGATTCCATGTTATATAATCTATGTGGGACACTTAATCATGAGATTGGAATGATTATGAAGGATTCATACTTATATAACTCTAATTCATTTGTTAATGTTTATTATCATGAAACAATATGTTGGTATATTGTTTTACCTGATTCCTTTATGGTATTTTTTCCCACCATGTTGGGACAGGGTTTTTTCTAATTCTTTTTTGTTTATAAAGCACCATTTTATGTTGTTTCCTCATTTCCACGATATTATTATCATTGTATATCATGAATTTATATCTATGTTCCTTCATGCATTATTGATATTACATGTCTAACATGTATTTATTATCCTCATTTTTTCATTTTTATTCCCTTACTGGGATTTATAGTTCAACCCTTTTTGATATACATCCTCAGTTTATCCCATGCAGTGTTAAGTATGAAAGAATACACTAGTCATGTAAAATAATTTTTCAATAAAGATGTTTTATTTCATGTTTTATGTTTCTATGTATTGTTAATAATATCCTATGTCACTAGAAATCATGAATATATGAGTATTATTAAGTGATAATATATGTAATAAATCTGGGTTAAAGGTGTAATAATGATCAGGGTTGTTATACATTAGGCCAAGAGGTATGGTCACTTCTCGATGATCCCTGTATCATCATAAAAATTCATTCCCATTGCAAGTAGAATTATGTGAAACCTTAATAGATATTATAAACTATCCTTTTCCAGCACGTACTCCATGAACGAACCTTAGTGAGAGAATGAAAAAATGATTAGAATAGAAACTCAGATGTTCATAGCTGAAGGAGAAATTTTTCATGTATATTAATTTCACCCCATGTTCACATCCAACCATTTATGCCAAAAAAATAATTTCATGTACACACTATGTTGATTATTCATCGAGATATCTGTTGGACCACATTATATATCTTGTCTAGTGCTGGGGTGGATTGATTGACACATTTTATTATATCTCGCATCCCCAAGACAATTAAAGGTTCTTGACCAAATCCACTTATGCACATCCCTCATAGTGAACGTTCAACCACATATGAGTGTCAATATATAGAACGCGATCATATTCATAGGATATTTAGGCCTGATATATTAGTTTTATTTATACTAATATAATTCCTATATAATCTACTATTAGGAGGGTTATTTGTCTAGATGAAACAGTCTAGGGATTTTGTGTGGCCATAAATTTATCATTTCCACTAGATAATTCTATAAGAGGCTAACCCATTTCTTGAATTGGTTGTTTTTAATCCTTGTATTCTGTCATTGGTCCCTTACACCAGCATTAAAAACACCATTGAAAAAGTGGGAATCTATATCTATTCCTAGAACATGTTCTTTCTGGAGAGGAACTCATCATAGATGGACTATGGAGTTTGGATCCTATTTATATGGTGAAGGTCCCACAGGCTGATACTAACTTCCCCATGATTTAAATTGAATGTTCTGGTCCATAGAAACAATATTCTTAGTAGCTCTGTTATGATTTCTTATTGGTGGAAGAAATGGAAATATGAGGCCCATAATTGCATGTTGATCCCCACATACTTTATCTATGCCATGAATTAGATGCATGATGTGCACAACCAATAATCATAGGCCAATTCATTAGTGAAGTCACTACCCTGTTGCATAGCCCAATTTTCGATCCAACCCTTGAGTGGATCCCCCTACCCCAATTTAAAATCAACTCATAATTTTGTTGGTGATGCCTCTTATTTTATATTATAACCATTGATATTTTTTTTGGTTTTAGAGAGTTTCTTCCACAAATATCACATGGTCCTTCATGATTTTCCCTCCTTCAAACTTATAGTGGTAGTATAATCCATGTTATCTCTAAAACTAGTAGGAAATATCATATTTTCACACCTCAGCAATGATTATGTCATCCCATAGACCATATCCATAAATTGGTATCCCCATTCATAGTGAATATTCCTTTTATATCTTCTATTAGAAGTGAAATTAGTGAGTTAGGGTCAATGTTGATCCAAATTCACTAAATGATAATGATATTCATTACCATTTCATCCCATAGAAATGAATAATAATTGGATCCATGAGAATCCATTCTATTCAAGAAAATGGAGTATTATAAGACCTATTCAGGAATACATGTTCATGGATATATAGTTCATGGATTTTAGTTCATAAATGATGGGTTCATGAATGATGTTTCATGATTTTTGGATTCATAGATCATTCATCATATAGATATGTTAATGGATATCATCTCAGGGAGAAGGTGAGATTCTTGATTGTTAAGGATATATATATAAACAATACCATGAAAATTTTAAGTTCATAAAAAAATGGAGTTGGATTTTTATATCATAAAAGTTATGTGGTAACTCTGAGGGGCCCCTATTCAAATTAAAAATATTTGGATAACCCTAGGATTTTAATGATATTATCAAAGAGATAATCATTAAAGGGTTTCATGAATGATAATTTTGAATGGGACTTTATTATTAATTTTAGGAAATTTTATCTCTGGTTGAGACACACCTTTTCCTCATCAACACAGATTGGGGGGGTATATTTTGATGACAAAATACACATTTCATAAGAATAGTTAAGGATAGAATGGCTGATTCCAATGAAATTAAATAAAAAACAGCCAAAAAATACCTATGAGGGATTATTTCATAATTCCCACCTACTTCATGAATGGTCATTTCTCTCTAAGTTCCTTATCTAAAAATCTCTATAATGAACAAGTGAAGTACTACCAGTGATATTAACATCATGATAATTCATAGAAAAAAAGTGATTCAAAAAATAATGATGGCATAGTAGTATTCTCTTTAATTAAATATTCCAAATCACAGAGGACATGACTTTTTGATGTTTAAAATTATTCATTATGAACACCAATCATCGAAAAATAATTACAATAAATACAAAATTATGTTCTACATTTAATGGGATGAAGTGCTTTCAATTAACAAAAAATCACTCTGAGTTCACAAACCACTTGAGTTTCTTGTGATATAGATAAAATGGATAACACAAGGAATCCAATAATCCTTAAACCGCGTCCCTAATGTTCTATAGAGCCTCCACCAAAAGAGGATATTCTTTTATTGAATGACCGTGATCATTATGGAAGAAGAAGTCCCTCAGAGGCCCTCAAGGATTTTTAAATAATTCATCCAATATGAAGATTTCCCCTAAAAACCAAAACACTACTATGATGTATGGTCATCATGTTCAATGAATCCTACTCCTATAAGATCCCCCTACCCACTTTGAGGCATCTGAGCTTCACATTCCCCCTTTGTGTGAGTCCCCATACATTGAGAATCACTTCTCATTTTCCACTCTATAGTTACCCCATTTATCTAACTCCATATCATGATGATCATGTTCCTTGGCCCATCATACCATACTATAAAAGTTTTAGAAACACCCCAAGTACACATGTTCCCAATGTCCTCCCACTACACTACAAGTTAAGGCAAAACCCCAATATTCCTATTTATTCTATGAATATGTACCCTAAACAATTTTTTTATTATGAAAAGTGACCCAAACATTGACCTTGTGATTGACAGCTCCTTTATAGTATATCCAACACCATTTCCCATGCAAAGTCATAGTAGTTGTGGCCATGTAAGCCCTAGGGTGCAAGAGTGAGTCCAACAACCTCCAAGCTATATGAAGTGAATGTACCATGCTCCATTTTCAATTTTATATGATTTTAAATTGAAAAAAATATTCCTCATAACATGACAAAATGTTGTAGCCTTACCCTATGTGTTAAAAAAATGATTTCCCATTTGTGATCATCATGGGATTCCACCTTCTCCGTACCAAATGATGAAACTCCTACACCTAAGAATATTCCATGCAAAAGTCCCATAGAGTCCATTCCTATAAGGGTATGAGAAACCTAAAATTGGAAGCTTCATAGTATAATCCTTACCAAATTATCCCCCTATATAGGATAAAACACCTTCCTTAGGCATATTTTACACCTAAGACCCAAACCATCGATCATATATGGTCCTTTTTTGACATGATCATCCATACCAAAACATGTTAATCTAAATAGATATATCCTTTCAATGAACATAAATTGTGGCATCAAACTACATGGGTTTTAATCCCTATCTTATAAATAGGGACTGTGGGATACAACAATGAGGTTCAATCTTGAAAATGATAATATTGGGTGTGACATCATCCATCATAGGGACACACCATTAGGATCCACCTCACAGGGTTCTCGATCATAATAAATGGTAAACGCAATAATTCCCTCTTATGGGCACCCCTTTAGGATTATTTTTATAGGGAATTAAATCCCAAAAAAAAGGTAAACTCATGTGTGACATATTCCCACCATAGAATACAACTACCAAATCCACCTCAATGGGTGTTCAATCAACATTGGTAAACTGAGATGTGAAATCATCTCCCATAGGGATGCACATTCTAGATATTCCTTATCTATAATTTGATCCCAAATGGTATACTATGAATCCATGTCATAGGGTGTTTGATCCAAATAAATGGAAAACCTATGTGTTCCGTCCTAGAGGCACAACTCTTTGATCCACCTTCACCGTGCATCCAACCTATCTACAAGGGATGTTAAAATCATTCTAAAATCATTCTATATAGTAGGTTTTCACCCATATCCACATGATGTAGAACATGTGACCTAATACAAATCACATTCCCCATGAAACAATCAAATGATTCTTGAGAAAAAAATCCTTAGAATACATACTATCGTGGCATTAATTACATCATCAAACACACAAGATTCATTAGGTTCCATGCCTACGATGCCTCATATGAGATAACCTACTAAGAGGATGATTACTAGGAGACTAATTTTCTCTATGTACCGACATTACTAAATATTCTCCACGTCAGTAAACCATTAACTGAAGGATTCTACCCCAAAAAGATATAATATTTATAATCAATAATGTCCATAATGAGATGGAACCATGAATGAGTTCCACAAAAACAATGTATTATATGAGTGGGACCTATAATGGGAAACAAGGTAAAAAAGGAATCAAGGAAAGAGGCAATGACATCTCATTATCCTTGTTTGACCAAGGAGTAGACATCACTAAAAAAATGTATGAAATCCACCTACCTTTTAGATGTGGGAATGGAGGGAAACCAAAATAAGCACCATGTGTAGACCCTGATGAAAGCATAAGAAACAATTGGCAATGATTGTTAAACATTAGTTAGGTCATATGCCTCAAAAATATGAATTATTTAGTGATTATATAAATATATATTATGAATTTGGATATTTTCAATCCTTGAGAGGGTGTATGACATTTTTATTTGATGTCATTAAATAATGTTAATGGAGGGTATAACAGTATAATATGATATATGGGACATCATATGAGTTATAAATTCCTAAGAAATAGTATTTCTGTTAAGTCTATGAATTACATATAGGGTTTATAAAATTAGTAAATTCACAAAATATGGTTTTCATATGAATTTAAACTTTTTTCGAGAAGATTCCCTTGGATGATGAAATCATATATGTTTATGATACAAAAATGTTTGGGTTCATAGTAGCTAAAAATTGATGTTTTCTAAAAAAATATTATAAAAATAAATTTTAATAGATTGAGGAAAGAGATTTCATTCAGGTTTAAAACATCACTAACCTCTCAACAACCTTGATCCAAGCTAGATATAAGAATATTTAATTCAGTTTTATGATGAGAAGATCAATTGGACGGGGAAAATGATAATTTATAGGATGATTTTTGGGGTTTCAAAAATAATGAAAATCACTTTTCATACATTCTCAAGATGGCCTCAAAATTAAATATCATTGAAATAAATCAATATATGAGTAAAAAGAAGTGAATGTGTTTTTATTTATGTGTATTAACACATTTTAAGTTCTTTACAGGTTTCATATGAAGATATTATGCCACAAGAAGAGAGTTCAAAAATATAATTTAAATTTATATATATTTTTATATATTAGTGGATATTAAATAGAAAATATTATGTTGGTAAATTTTATATAAGATGAATAACATGAATATGTTAGAGAAATATGGGAGATCCTTTAGACCAATAAGAAAACAGGGAAAGAATAATGTAATGGTATTATAGAAATTTGAATTATGTTAAAAACTATACCAAAAATATAACAGGGAACAAAATATTACATTTAACGATAATACTTCTTAGATATAAAATAAATTCTATATGTTTTACTACATGATATTATAAGTCAATGGAATATGGGAATTCAATGTTATCACTCGTGTAACATATATAAAATGAATATAAAGTTGGATTAAAGAAGGATAGTAAGTGAATCAACTTATCATGTAAAGTGGGTCTCATTGAGTATTATGATATAATAAATACTCAAATAATGAAGATGAAACCATTATGTCACCTTCTATAAGAAAATGTATTGGGGAGGGTAATGAAAAGAATTTTGTTAGACTGGTAATCCTATAATAGAATAAAATAAAACTATATGTGTGCGAGAAGAAAATATATCTATGAAATAAGATAATTTTAATAACTATGTGACCTAGTAATTAATATAAAGACCTAGTTTTATGCACTGATGATAAAAATGACAACGAAAAAGTAGCAGTACACTAGAGAGAGGTTGTATACAGTGAATAAAGGATGAGTATCATGTTATGATTTTTAATTAAATGAGAAATATTGATGTAACTCTACTGTGAGTAATTGGATCGTTATTTTTTCATGAAGATACATCCCTAGATATCCTACTGATTAACATAAAAATAAAGGATGCAATATAGGATATTGCTCCTACGATGCTAATTTGAGGAATATGAGATGCAATTTAAAGATCGATTTACCTTTGTAATACAGTGTATCATATTTTTATGTTTAATATCATGAAACACAATCTATGTAATATACTGTGACTAGTTATGTATAACAATATCCCAAAAAACATGTATTTATAACATGGTTTTACTGAAGAGTATGTATATCAATTTGAGTTTTATAAAGGAAGGAGTTGGTCTCTCATATTTCGGATAAAACTTGTAAAAATAATTATTCTATTATATTCTTAATTTATTATCATTAATTTAGTGAATATGGATTTCATCAAAATTCGATGTTAATTTTGATACATATACAAATGAATAAGTTATAAACACCAATGCAGGTGAATTTATTTAAAAGAATATGCCTTGTGAATAAACATTTTATGATGCTTTAGTCTATCCAGATTTGGTGGGGTAGTTGTGTGCTATCATGGTGAAATTGATAATGAGGGGTGTGTAGGATGTGTTTTGGGTAATAGAATACCTCTGTGATTTGAGATTCATAAGGGATGGTTAATAGTATTAAAGGATACGACATTTTGATATACTAGTGAAATAGTGTCACTCCTAGGATTGAAATGATGGTTTTATGACCACCACATCTTGTTAAGGATAAGAAGCCTTATGGCGTGGAGATTTTAGTGATATTCTAATATATGGGTAATTATTTTATAAGTTACTTGATATTTTTTATCATTTATTATGGTATGTATTGATAATTGGGACTCAAATTAATATTTCATAGGGTTGAATATATCTTAGAGATGTTTTTAGATGTGGATTAATGTCTTATAGTTATTTTGGGTTATTGGGTGAATGCTAAATATAGGTCATGATACCACCCATGAATTAATTTTCATACAAGAAGATAAATATTCCATGATGGGTGAGTTTGACTCTGAATAAAGAAATAAGATTGAACTGATAATTCCTTAATTTGGGTCTTTAGAGTATAGTAATATGTAAGGGTTTTTAGCTATATAAGATATATTATAAATTGGAATCACACCATGAATGAGGGTGATACATTGTAAAAAGTGGAAAAACATTTCATATTCAAATATATTATGTAACCCATATAAATTTTAAAGGAGGAATGATAGTTTCTCTACAACTCTTTGGTTTTCCTAAAGCCATACCACAAATGGTATTACATTGGGTAGGGAAAAAACAGCCACATCATGAGGAAGGAGGAATCACATTACAATGATTTATCCTTACATTGAAAATGGGTGTCACATAATGAACCAATGGGGTTATTCCATGATTTTACAAATCAATATATTTTTTACCCTTCTTGGGGGTAGTCACACTGTGATGTTCCATTATTCTTATCTGTTTTATCGAGATAGAACATTATTTTTATGACTGTAAACCTCGATTAATTTAGGTTTAGAGGTGGAAAAATATATTAATTATGGCCCACTACCCACCCTCTATTCACACACTCAATACTCCTTTGAAATAAATTTTTTCCCAATAATCAAAAATACACTTATAGGGGTGGTGAATCACACTATTACATATTAAAAACACAACGCACTCAAATCATGATTCATTATTAAGAAACATTGTTCACCCTTTTTCTTGTATAACGTGTATGAAAAAAATCAATACATTATTGAAGACAAAAAAAATATTACTTGGTTCTCCCTCATCGAGTTACATCCAAGGAGCATAAAAAAACAATTTTTCAATGTACCAAATAAAATAAATATCACTATCAAATTGTAATTTTTGGGATAGAAAAAATTTATTCCTAGACTCACAAACATTACAATGTTTATTGTTAGATCAATGTATTCCAAAGGGTCACTTCCTTATCCTTTTTATATGGATCTACTTATTCATCTTCCATTTCACACTGTTCTATATGGTATCTACACACTGTTTATGAAATGTTGGTCTCATCATTATCAATAATTAATGCATTGTAAAATTTATGTTGGTGATCTGTTTATGTCCCTATTATTTTTGTACAGTAATATTGATCAGATTTCTTTTGAAAACATTTTGAAACCCTTCATGATAATCATCACACTCACTGCAAAATATCATTTTTCATTAGTGAAAATTATCAATTCCTATATGAACTTCATTTGACCATATGGTGTGACTATATCGCAAACAACCATTCCTTCATGAACACCCTCTGCTTCGCAGATGGATGATTCCTTCATGAACCACTGATACTGCAAAAATAATTTTTTATTGTGAGCTTCCAAACCCTGCAAACCCATTCCTAAACTATTTTCCTAGTATTTACCTTTTGTAGAATTTCCTTTACATAAATATTTTCTCCTTTGTGGAATTCTTCCTCATGGACTACTGCATACTTCTAAAATATTTTCATGGAGTAGTAATATATTCTAATGAAATTATATTTTCTTAACAATGTTAGTATGGCTCAGTATGTAGTAATATACATCTGAATAACCTGCTAATATTTATTCCCAGAAACATTTATGTGGTATAACTTTCACTACATACAATTATGCAGTCCACGTAGTTCTCTAATCCATTATATAGGCTGATGTCTTCAGAAAGAAAATACCCATCTGGTGACTCCTTAAATAACCGCCTATTAACCACAAATAAATATCCTACCATGAACGGGTAGCCTACTACATACTAAAAATCACTGACAAAATTATTTAAATTTGAGCTCTATGGAGTGTGCATCGTGCTCCACATAGTGCTTCTATATGAATCAGTTCTTTTCCTATTTCCCATTATCGTTCCACATACATCTATTGAGGTTTTTATAACATAGATTCTATAATATGTGGTCCACATAGCACAGCTAGTCCACTTGATGTATATGATTTTGAAACATCGACCATACTAAAATGTGGTCATATGGATTTATTCATCAACACAATGACTCAAAAAACACAAAAATGTAACATTGAGGGATTTTTTTACCATTATATTTTTTCCTATTACATGAAATATTAAGATGATTTCATTATTCTATATAAATTAATTGATGATTTTTATTTCAACCTTATATTTTGGAATTATTCATTCAAGGACAATTCCATAATTACAATAGATCATATATTAATTGACTGTAAACAATAAATTTTTTTCCCAACATTGAATAATGCGGTCCCAAGATAAAATATTCATGGATTTTCTTAATGTTTTGGATATTATGTGAATTTAATTAACATTACACAAACAATATATCATTGGACTAATTTCAATAATTACATATAAACAATATTAATTAATTATTACGGTGTTTTTTGTGGAGATATAGGCATAGGTATTTATATGTGATTGGATGAGGCATGAGACAGCTTAGATGAGGATGAAAAAAGTGTCACAATAAAGGACACTCTTTATTTTAGGTAGTTTCACCCCCTAATATAAAAGCATTTTCATTTTTATTTATGAGAGTTCAGGTATATATGTTTCATGGGTCCAACTAAAGCTCCTGGAACTAATAAAAATTTTATTTTTCCTATGACATTTTCATAATAATTTATTGAATAAATAACTCTAAAAATTAAAAAAATTGTAATGACGGTTATCCAATAACCAATGTGGAAAATCATATTTTTCATTCTGATTATGGAATAATAGAAATTAAATATCTAATTTCCCAGTTAGGTTATATAAAATCCAGTGATGAAAATATTTATAATTTTAATTGAGAGAGGGAGGAGTAAATTTTTTTTCTCTTACATGAAAACTCTTTTTTTGTCCCATGTTAAACCCAAATAATAAATAAAAAGGATTTGTAGCTAAAAATAAATTCATTCTTGGTTTTATTCTATCAAATTTATTCATTCATAGATCATTTTTTGTTTTTTTATCAACAACCGCTAACCATGGTCACTCGTTATCCAACAACCTATCATGCATATTATCTCTCATCCTAGTATTGATTTCAATATGAGGTTAGCTATTATTGTTTCGATGTTCATTAATTATATATATAATTTTATGTTCTTTCAATATTTATTTATTGATAATGTTTCTTGGAGTTGGAATATTGTTCTTCCATGCACAATCACCTATCATAGACTTTCTATTGTTATTATCCTCATTGATTTAACTTATCTCCATTTCTTATTTCTATAAAATATTACTGTTTTTTGTAACCAATCTATATATATTTAAATTATTATTATTTTGGATTCAATTTTTATTGGTTATTTTTTGAGTTGGACTCTACCACCAGCATTCATCAATATCTATGTATAACTAATTCCCAGTGGGGAAAACTTCTTTGCCATTGTAGATTGGATATCAATTTATATATTATATTTTTTTCCGATTTTACATGAATCTATGCCATTTGAATATGAATTTTTATTCGATGATTTATTTTTCTATTAGTTTATCATTAACATTTATTCAACTTATACTACAACCCAACAATGACCTCTTCTTGTGACTTCTTACCATTGGTGCTTCCTTCTAAATCACCTAGGTTCAATTATCAATTTATATTTCTTGTTTATTTTTTTTTGACTTAATGAGAATCCATGGTCTCTATTTATTTATTTTATATTATTCTCACATATTAGATATGTTTTATATATGAATGATTTTTTTTATATTATAATTTTTTTTATAGACTAATAGTTTACTTTGATCAATGTTATATTTTTATTCATCAAATATGATGTATTTATTTTTTTCTAAAATATGTAATTGTATTTTCATATTTTTATTTATTAATGTAAAATTTTAATTAAATATCATATTTTAATTAATTTATTTCAATATTATATATCTGTTATATATAATAATTAGTGAATGATTTTTTATTGTACACAATATAACTCCTTTATATGTTGAAGGTTTCGCTTCTTTTTTGGAATTTTATAATTGAATTATTGAAAATAATTATATGTTTCTATGCCCAAAACCTACCATATTATATATAATGATGTTTAAAATATGACATATTAATGATCATTTAATTTTTTGTGGATTTAATATTAGTTACAACCCCTAGATTTAGCATGGTCAAACATGGCATAATTTCTTACCACTGAGGATAAATATTTTTAAGATGATATTATTGATCATATTGATGAAGTTTTTCATTATATTGAAGTCGTGGAAATTTAGAAATAATAAAAAATTGTGAATTTTGATTGACATGCGGAAAACCCATTATTCCCAAGATTTATTGAATCTAAGGTTTTGTCAATGTTTTTAAGATTTAATAACATGAAGGTGTAAATGAATGGATTGAATGAAGATTTACAATGTTTCCAGAATAGTTGAAATACATTATTTATATGGAAAAATAATTATATATTCAAATTATAGAGAGAATAAAATATTATTCTCCTCGTGATTTGGGTAAAATAAAATAGAAACTATATCAAATTGTCATGTTCTATGTAGAAATTAATACTAATTTATGTCAGAGAGTCCCAAATCTGGGATGTCGTGGTATTAGTCCAAAGAAAACTCATTTGTTGATTGGTTAGTTAAAGAAACTCCTTATAAGGGATTTTTATCTTCATGTAATTCATCATTTTAAATATTTATTCAAAAATTAAATTGATGAATAAAAGTAAAGATGTAATTCAATTGAGTGGATATGAGATGAAAAATCAAGACATCTAGGTGATTGTCATCAATTACAAAACAATTGACTAACAGTTTCTTATATTTTGAAATAAATTTGTAAATACATGAAATGGATGGTTAATATATTTAATGAATCGATATCAAATCCATATTATTAGACAATGTTAATTTACTAATAAATTATAAATTTATATTTTTTCTCCTAAACTTTTTATAAATATAATATATGTCACATTGAGTTTAATGATATCTAGACCAAAACTACCAAGAAATGAAATTGATATCTTCCTGTCAGCATTAATTGATGGATTTAATATTTTATGGGTGGTAGGTATTAGGTTGTATGATTAATATAAACATTAATGGTTTAAAATACATATAGTTAGTATGATATCAATAAATGTCTTTTTAGTATATAAAAATTTGACTGGATAAAGTATAAAGGGTTATAAATATTTTCCAATTTTTGAACACAAACATGATATCATAAACAAAAATAGGGGATAAAAATAGTATAAATGTGTTGATAAAGGGTTTTTATTATTTATTAATCTAATCCATTATTAGAAATGGAAATAAATAGATCAAAACAATAAGGTATTAATCCCAAATTTTTTTACACTGATATTATTTTGAGAGGGTGAAAAACTTTTTGGTGACATTCTAAAAGACAAAAAATATATTGTAATAATAGAAATATATGGAATAAGTGTTAATTAATTTTGGAGATTCCATATTATAGATATCATGATTGTCACGACCTATCCCATAGAGGCTCGTGTCATGACTACCCCAAGCCCACATCTAACATACTTGGGGCTAGTGACTAGAATTGAGTGGGCATGTCCCACAAATGGATGGAATTTCCATAATGTAGTTATACAGATGTAGACATATCTAATCCCAAATACCCTTGGATTGTAAAAAAAACTAAATAGATAAAATCATACATCTCATATCCTACAATATAGTATGACAATAAATCACCAAAAATAAGAAAGGGGAACAAATACCCTCCCAAAACTGTAAAGATTCAAACCTTCTTCAAGGGAGAGGAGAAAGTGAAAAGCATTGTTTATATAAACACATCTTTTTTTAAGCCCTATATGTGATCCACCCACTATCTAACCTCCCATGACACTGTTATAAGGATCTTCATCTACAGAAGACATGACCCATGGGTGAAAATCTTGTGTATGGGTGATTACAAAAATAATCAGTATGAAGCAATGAAAACATTGAGAACAAATAAAAAATTATTGTCAGATAAATATAATATATTAAAAGAAATTTATTGTAAAAAAACCATATATACTCAAGAATGATATCATTCCATTAGAATGTCACAAACAACTATCATCCATCAGATTTTGTTTAATGAAATTCTTTTCAGTGAGAACTCACTCCACTATCCATCCTACCCTTATAGACTACCAGTGAAATTTTCAAGGTTATTGGGCCCCACATAAATGTATTCACTAGTTTATTGGGACAATGATACACAAATAGGGGTCACACCAAGAACCGTTTATGGAAACCACAAACTGTGTATTAATCAACCTGTTATATATGGGATTTAATTTCAATTATTCTACAAAACCTTTCAATACGATCTACTAGAAAGAGGATCCATGACCTACTTATGGAGGTCAATTTGATTACACTATCTCCACCTAGGGATTATTTAGTATCACAATCCAGTCTCATGGAGTGATTCCACAACCATATCTGAGACACATCCTCTAGAGGGGATCATTATCAAGTTATTTGGTTTTAATTTTTCACTACACCATCAATAACAAGAACCAATGGAATTCACTAAACCTATACTAGCCCAAACTAATAAAATAAAGAGACTTAAGGAATCTTGAAGGGACTATACGACAAGTCCCATAGGGTATACGATATGTCCAAAAATCCAGAGTCAATCCAATGCAGATGAGTCTCACATAACATGAAGTCTTCATAATTACATTGTGTATTAGGATATACACTGAATGCAGAGACACATGGTATGCTTCCCATGTTACATGGTCGTGTCTTTGTACCGATATCATGTTTGTGTACTTGTCTGTGTAGGCAAATCCGTGTCATTCTGGAAGTACCCGATTTTTCTCCCCCAGTGTACTCCAATCCATGTTGATATACTTCTTGAGTACCTGAGGAGTCAACTATGGAAGGTCACATGTTGTGTGATACTGTGTCACATACTGTGTGGTCCTTAACTCTAGACCAACTTTAGAACCATAGATAGGGTACACATATGTTACGTAATCCCAAATTACATTTTATGTGGATAATGATTTAACAAAATCATTTTTCTTTCTCCGCATGCCCTAGTCGATGCTCATCCTTCAATCCGACGATCAATTATCCCTTAAATTAGAGATCTAACGTCGTACATTCCTTGTATTTAATTAAAAATTTATCCCATAATCAAATTCACTCACGAAGAAAATAATATCGTCATTATATGTCTTGCACCAAATAATTCCAATGAATGATAAATCAGAAATCAATTGTCATATGATTTGTTTCATTTCTTTCATCTCACCTCCAACAATATGTGCCTATCCTAGATATATAATATCATATCGTTTTAACAATAAATGGGTCTGTAATGATTGATTGATCAAGAATAGTTGAGTTTTGGGCCAAAAAAAGAATGATCCTGGCGAACAATGAATCAGGAGAGAAAAGAAAACAGATGAGTGGATTAAACCTAAAAAAATGATCATTCTGATATTGATTTGTTTCTATAATATAATCAATGATTATATTTAAAATAAATTTCAAAAAACACCCTAAAATAAACACATCCTACAAGGTGACTGACGAAACAAAAAAGAAGTTCATTAATTGATTTTTGTTTTTCACCAAAATTTGGAATGGGCAAATGAAAAAAGAAAACATATTTCTCCCTTAATTTGTTTTTATTACAGATGATGTATGAGTGAAATGTCATGTTCATTGGTAAGATCCATTGAATCAAAGGTTTTGGTGATATATTGATCCACAACACATCACTTTTAACTGTATAGGATTATCCAAATCTCTCCCAAGAAGTCCTCTAACATCTCCATGGTTATGCGGATAAACCTGGATTTTCTACATTATTTTTTTTAAAGAAAAAATCATCACTTCATCAAAGAACACATAAAAAAATTAATTTATAAAATTAATTTTTCATTTTATTCCTGCAAAAAAAATTTCACTAATGACCCATGATAACTAAAGTTAAGTCGTACAGAAGGTAAATATTCAATTATAAACTTAGCAGATCCCTTCGATTTTTTTATGGAACTATTTTATGACTTATTTATCATTTTCTAGAAAACTAAAACCATGTTTTATTAAATATATTTAATATATTTCAATAATTTATTCACGACACACCAATCCTTGGAATCATACACCATCTCAACTCTTGGACTTAAAAATAATCCATATATTATTTAAGAATAATGTATCGAATTTCGGAAATGTTACATTCTCCCCACCGTAGGTATTACTACCCAATAAATCTAAACATAGGGCTATGTAAAATGATGTGGATAGTGATTACAAATTTGAGACCCCCATTCCCATGCTCTCTATGGAAGGTTCCTGTGATTCCACTATACATGCACCAATTGAATTGATCACCCACAATGGTTCCTCTCCTATAAATCCTCAATCTCTGTTGGTTACTCATCAAAGGACACTTCTTCCTCAATGTCCTCCTTTACCACATCAACAATGTTTGATTGTTCTTGTATGTACCTCCTCATTTGCGACACATTGGAGACATTGTGTACCTGGTCCAACTGCAACAGTTATGACAAACGATACAACTCATCACTAAATCATTGTAATATCTGAAAATGACTAATGAATTTCAGTGATAACAAGTATTCGTGGAAAAGAATCTTCAATACACATATAATTGAGACCCTCATGAACATAATGTATCCTTCCTAAAACCCTAAATTTCTCTACCACCGATAATCATAAGACACGCGAAGGCTTTGTGAAGTCTTCATTCACACCTCGATGATATGAACCTTTTCTATAGTAATTTCAATAAATTTTAGACATATGAGTGCTGACTCATCATTATCAATATAACAATGTGGTGACCTTTAGGGTCAAAAATAAAAATACTAGAATAGTTACATAATAATGGTGGAATTGTTTCTATTATTATAGAAAAAATAATGTAGTTTTAGGTGTTCTTATAAACTATATCCATAGTCCAACATGCATGCTCACATCATGTCCTCTAGAACCTAAATGGTATTCTCTATCTGGCCATTAGTTTTGGGGTGAGATGTTGTTCTAAAACATAACTGAGTAACAAATACCACTTAAAATATCTTCCAAAAATGGGATATAAAATGAAAGTCACAATATTGAATGATCATTAATAGAACTCCATGGAGTAGAACTATCTCTTCCATGTAGAGATGTCTGAATATATCTACTATACTCTCCTCTTGAATAGAAAGGATATGGGCCACCATCCTAAGTTAGTCTATGAACACCCAGATCGAATCATTTACCTATGAAATACATGGTAATTATGTCATCATATATAGGGTTATCCCATCCCATATCTATTCTAGCACCTCACGGAGTTTAGCTAAACCAACAGTATAACTCGGCACTCAGCCTTCACTTACTGAAAAGCAAGGCATCGAGAAACAATATTTCAAAATAATTTCATTACACATGTCTACCAAAATTGATTTCGGAGGTTTGGGTACATCTTTAACACATTTTGATGTACCATCAAATGAGATGTGCGAAAATCTCTCAAAACATCCTCCCACAACATTACTAGTACCATCATGAGTCATTTTAAAAAAATGGAATTCTCCCCATCTTTAAAAAATAAATATAGAGACTTTCATTTGGATATATGAGCACGTAGGGTATATCACTCATTATCCCCAAGTTGTGCCTCTCTTACTCACTATTGGATTGGATGAGTGACAATAATGAGCTGGAGTTAAGATGCTCTATAACCCTCTCTAATGGTTAACAATAAGGAGGATAACTACTCTGATGCCTCAAAAAACAATTGGGAACAATATATATTGGTGAGTATGTCTACTACCACATTCCCCTTTCAAGGAGTATAGAAAATCCCCTTGTCATAGTCCAAGAGGAACTCTATCCAACTACATTTTCTCATGTTTTGTTGCTTATGAGAGATTGTATACATGATTATCTTTTGGGTAGAGTACATGATATATCTCTTTCCCATTAGTTATTGTCACCACATATTCAATGTAAAATCCATTTCTTCTAACTCATGGTCATGCATCGAATATTTATGCTCTTGCAGTCTCTACTAGGGTGGACCATAGGCAATTTCTACATTCCGTTACATCACACAACATCCATCTTTGGTCCCTGATGAATCACTGATCATTACGTACTCGAAACCCTCTTCTAGAAACCTCAAGATGGGAGTGTTCGATAACCTATGCCTCGCCTTTTGAAAGAACTACTATCACTTTTCTATCCACACGAACGAATTAACATTATATTTCATTGATGACAAGGGTTATTCCATTCTGGATATTTCTAGTACAAACCTTCAATAGTACCCAACAAATCAGAAGAAACTTCGCACCATAGTGACACTATTGGGATGATCCAAAGAAATCACTACATCAGCCTTCACTGGATCCACTGAAACTCCATCCTCTTAGATGACATGTCCTAAAAATGAACATATCAAATCCAAAAATGGATCTTAGAGGGATTCAAATAAAATTGGATCTCTTAGAGTTTGTCCAAGATCATATGTATGTGTCTCACTTTCCAGTACATTAAATACATTAGGATTTCAATGATAAATACTACTATGAAATTTTATAAGAACAAATGAATGATTATGTTCATGAGTCCAATGAACACTTATGGAGAGTTCATTATGCCAAATAGAATCACCCAGTCCTCATAGTGACCATAATGACACCTGACATCCATCTTCAGTATGTCCACATAATATACACACAACTGCTAATTTCCTGATCTGAGATCAATCTTCAAGAACCATATTTCCCATTTTAATAGATAAAATAGTTCATCAGTCCTTGAATATAGATAATTTTTTTTCATGGTCATATAGATCAGGAATAATAATCTACACATAAACTCATGCATTCATCTATCTTTCTGGAAAACAAAACTACGGTTTCCTGTTGTGAATATCTACATCTCACTAATCCCTTCTCCTAAAAATCCCCCAACTACATCCTCGCCTATCAAATCTCTACGAGATTTATCCAATATGTTATTTTATATATCGATACCATCATGGGAATAATGCCGATGCATGAATACACCTCTTGTTGTAGAGGTAAACCTAGATCGTCCTTAAGAAATACATCCACGTAATCAACCGGATTTATATAAAACTGATAGACCAAAGCATTCACTACCCCAAGAGTCATGCATGATAATTTGTGAGTAATTTTCTATAATCATATATGCATTAGGTCAACCTTATCTTCCATGGATTTCTATTAACCCACTAAGGAAAAATTCATACTTTTACTATAGGCACACTCCATATTTCCGCTAAAAATGTCAATATGGTCATAAAATATAGATAGCATGTTCATAACTGAGATATTTTCATAAGGAGTCATTGATGCATCAAATAAACACCATACACAACCCTCACCTCCAGGACATAGGGCGCACTATCTGGACAAGTAAAAAATTCAAGAGTCATTTCATATCATAGTCTCCAACCAAAGGGGTTGAGTCAAAAGATCAACCAGATCTCTATTATTCAATCCATATATGTAGAAATGAAGGAACAGATATAAAAAGTGTAAATAAATACTATATAAAAGGTTTAAAAGAGGAAGATAACACGTCATATGAACTATAGAGATTTTGGGTTATGGGCCTACATAGATTATAGTTGGCCTCATCCCTACCCAACAGCTCCTTGAGCCTAGTGTGGATCACTTGGCGGTTGTGGTGGTAATAAATAAAACCTAAAACACCTTATAATGCCCTACCAACTCATCTGAAATTTATTCCACCATACAGACCACCATGCTCCAACAACTTACTCTATCTTGGAATTCCCTTGACCATATCCCGATCCGTTGTACGACAAGCCACACAATCTCAGGACATATGTCCTTGTACATATCCAGAGAAAAAATACCAATCCATTGGATAATTTTACCCACTATGTGATCCCTAAACCACAGACACAGTGTCCTAGGAACTCCTCCAAAAGTATCTGACCCACATAGATCCTTATGAAAATCATTGGAAACATGCATATGAGGTCTCAGCTATCGATTACCCACTATTAACTACTAATACTAGTGTATTATTTGTTAGAAATATCTCTACCAAAAAGGCTCAATCCATCACTCCAGCATAGGTGTAAATGCTGCGAGATAACACTGGAACCCTAATGGCACAGCATATCCCTACTCAAATGTACCATCCCAGAAGAACTAGTACCATTCTATATGAAATATGTAATATGAGAGAGTAGTAGGCCTTAGTAAATACTTTTACATCATCATAAGTTCCTACTATATATACATAATTTCTTATATGCATACCTATCACAACATGGATTGATTGAACTCATCTATAAATACACTAGATGTTTATCTATGAGATGGTTGTCTTATCATGTGATAAAGTCAAGAAGCTCCACCATTCCACACAGTGTCTGGAAGATGAATCTCCATGAGGAATGATATATGATCTACAGAAATCCTACAATGTTATAAAACATGAGTGACTACCTGTAGGAATTCCTCATCCACCTGGGGTTATGGCTCACCCTGAATCCTAGGAGGTCGCTATGTTTGAAACTCATGAAATGATTCCATCTTGCATGTAGCCTCAAAAGGTAGTTATGGTGACATTTTCTACTCAACGAGTTGTGGTATAGCTGGTAAGCCACCCTGGGGTGAATATCTAGTAAAAGTCCTTATACCAGTGCATCATCACTAGGTGGATCATCACCATTATAACAATGTGGAATATGGGATGATTGTCTACATAGAGGAATCCTTAAATAAAACAAGACTCACCCTGGTCAATAGAGTATATATGGGGAGATAAATGAATAAGTACATAGAAAAAACATCCCATTATAATATTATGAATATATGTGTGTTCCTAGAAACTAATTTTCTTGTGTTCCATGTAAGAAATCAGTTGATCAGATTCCAAATGTATTGATACACCAATCACTACACCGACACTAGAGTCCCTAAAATAAAATCCAAACAATAAAAACATATAAATGTTTTTAAAAATTCTATAACAGTACTCTCGGTCCTAAATTAGATACGAAAACCCCTAATAAAAATCTATCATAACACATAATAGAGTGTCTGGTGCTCAACAACCCAATGGTCTCTGCCAACTGGCCAAGAGCTAGGGACTAGTTCTGAGTTGGCATATCCCACAAATAGGAGGCATTATCATAACATGCCTATATTCGTGCACAAATATAAAAGTCCATACCATGATAAAATGTAAGAAAAATGAAAAATTAATTAATATATCTAATATCCTATAACATTGTAGGGTATTAATTTGATGAAAAAATAAACCAAGCAAAGAATAATCCAAAAAAAATTGTAAAGAGTCCAACCTAATCAAAGGTTGCAGAATAATTCAAAAATAATATCAATGTAAACACTTTAGCATATCTATATATATTTAAAATCCACCCACTCTCTACCCTCCTTGTACACCATTAAAATGTCCACCATCTAAACAAGGAACAACATGGTAGGAATATCCCAAGAAGGGGTTAGTATAAAATTACTCAGTTTCCAACTCCAAAAACAAAAAACATGAAACACAAAGTATAGTCATATCAGTAAAGGATATAAAAATAAATGTATATTAGAAATAAAAACCAAGATATACTCAGGAAATATACCATGCCATCTGTTAGTCATAACCAACTGTCAGCATCATGATTCTGTTTGAAGCAATGCTCTTTCTGGGAGAACTCACTGAACAAGCCATGATATCCTTAGAAACACTCGATGAAGTGGTATGGGTTATTAGGATCCTACCATGGAATCTTGATAGTCTACGGGGACTATCCTACATGATGATTTTATGATCCCATGAACTAATTGGGGTCACCACGAACCTAGTTTGGATCAACCCACTATGTAGAGGATTTTATGTCAACGATTCTACAAAAACTACCAATATAGACTATAAGATGGATGATCAATTCCCTTATTTGGGTGGTGATGTTCATTTTGTAAACCAAAACTATGTATTATAGAGGATATTAATCTATACTCACAGAGGGACACTACAACCCTATCTATGACTTGGCCTCAAGGGGGGTCACAATATAGTGATGTGGCTGTAATTATCCATTATACCCTCAAAGGAAAGAACCATGGGAATAAATCAACCTATAATGGTCCAAAATAAGAAAATTAAGAGCCTCAACTACTCTATATGGGACTACATGTTGTGTCCCAAATGGTTAACATCATTTCCAACAATCCCATGTCCTTCCATGTGGAAAAGCCTCACACAGAAAGTAGTCTCCATATAAATGGTGTGTAAAAGGATAAAAATTTCATATAGAGTCACATGATATCCTTCATGTATTACATTTACATGTACATATACAAAATATTCATCCATGTATTGGTCTGTGTATGCCATGGTATTTCTTTATCAATGTATACATCACGGTCGTTCCAGTGTCGTCCAACCTGTGTCCATTTATTTCTGGAGTACACGTCGTGTCAACTAGGTAGGGTCACATGTTATATAAAAGATGGTCACATGTTTTGTGGTCCTTAACACCAAACTGATCCTAGAATCACATCCAGGTATCGTTACACATTGTGTAATCCTCAAATACACACAATCTGAATATCATTTTTATATAATCATATTTCTTCCATTATGTGTCTTGACTGAAGATATTCTATGGATCTAGTGATCAATTCATGACAAAATTAATGATCCAAGAAATCCATGAAATTCAATCACTAAAATTCATATCCCATCATTATATCTTCTGGCAACATGGATCAATGATTCATCCTTCATTGTGCAAATATGAAAAATGTAGAAAGCGAAATAGGGAATCATCAATCATTTGATTCATTAAATCTCCATCATAACACATCTTTCATGTTTTAATGATCCTAGTTCAATTATATCAGATCATTTTCACATTAAATATTTTAATAATGATCTATGGATCGTGAATTTTTTACTCTTGTGCGAGACAAAGTACTCGCACTAAGAAAGATGGATCGTGGGAGAAAAGAAAAAAACAAAAAAGATAAAAAAAATCATGATTGCTTTTCATGTCGATCTTGATTAATTTATATAATATTATCAATGAAGTGATTCAAAATAATTCTATTAAATATCCTTGAAATAAACCCATCCTTCAAGGTGACAAATCCACACATCAGTCCATTCAGTGATTGACTTGCGTTTATTGCTGAAATTAAGAACAAGGAAGTAAAAAAATTGAAAAACACTCCCTACATTAATTAGGATCAATCAATGAACATGAATTGATGTACATTTAAATTTTTTGGGGATGTACATGAAATATGAGTATGAGCTAATAGATTGATCGATGATCGATCATCATTCACATGAGAGGATTATCCAAAGACTTACCTAGTGGACCTCTAGAATCTCCGGGGTTATGCAGTTAGCCATGTATTTCCATCATGACTACTTTATTAAATAAAAAACTATCAATAAAATAATGAAAAACCTAAAAAATAATTTTATTAAATAATTTTAATCATTTTACATCCACTACAAATTTTTCAGAATTGACCCAGGCTTAATAATGCAAACTCGCACCTACGTTAAAACCTGAATTCAAAACTAAACAGTGAACTCATATTTCTTATCTAGGAATCAATTTACGTGTTATTTCACTTATTCTAGAAAAACATTTTTTCTAGATATGAAATATATTTAATATTTTTCAATCATTTTTATGGCCATATCAGGCCTCTTAATCACATGTCATGTAACACCCCAAGATTTCATAGTGTGTTATTTCTTCAAAATAATTCAATAACATGCACTAAACGCAACACTGAGTTCAATTGCACCATGACTTACCAAAAAAAAAGCCATTAAAAGAGGTCATTAATAGTATTAACTAAATTTTAAACTTTATATAATCCTTATAATTTTAGAATCCATATTATGAGTTTCTTAGTCATAATGCAAGAACAGATTCATTTTCAGTATTGCACTTTTATCAACTTTTGATAGTGAAACCTTTTTAAATACAATATTTTAAACTTTTTGACTAAATGGAGACATCAAAAAATTTAAAATGAAACATCCCAAGCTTCCACGGTACGCTTTCCTTTGAATAAAACAGTAGCGTGTGTTGTACGCAACTTCGAGTTCTAACACACCGTAACCAATCAAACTAGCTGTTATGAATAGTAATACCTACTTTTTGAAGTTATATATATTTTATATTTTAAAATGGACTTCATTTTTGGATTCGGAATATCAAATTTAGCCTAAGGTGAAATTTTGGTACTTTTCGGATAACTTTCATATTTTGATGAATAGTGAAAATTACTAAATATTAATTAAAAACAACTTTTTTAATCAAAATAATTAATAGTAATAAATTATGAATTTGAGTGGTTTTAAAGTATATTTAGAATATATTTTTACTATTTAATATAATGTTGGTCATTGGACATAATTTTACAATTAAACCGAACATAAACATGTGTCAATCTTTTGATAGTTATTATCTCTTAAAAACACGCTTTTTGTTTTGACAGCTGGAATTAATTTTAAATTAATTTCTGCCACTTCTGTGTTTTGAATTTAGGAAAATGTATTCCATATTTGGAATCAGGATGTTCAAATTGTGTAAATAGGTAACTTTTATTTTTAGACATTTTGAATAATTACTGCGGTAAATATTTTATTTACCATGGTTAAGGGTAAATCCGGTAAATAAGGGTTAACAAAATAAAATTATAATAATACTAAATTACCCTAAAACGTGTCTTAACCATATTGGTTGATACATGGTCGACCATGGGCATCTTTGTGTCAATTTTGGGACCTCATGGATCCACTTGTAAGTGATAATGACACTTTATTTTAATTAAGTCAAAATGAATACAAAAAATGACACAAGCATATATCTTTTAGAAAAACAATTTTTACATAGGGTTAAACATGTTGGATTTTCGATTATAAATATTCATTAGAAAGCTAAGAAAATTTCCTACATGATGATAATTTATTTATAATTTTTAGACATCAAATAAGTTAAATTATTAATGACACAATAATGATGCAATGTTTACCTCATTAATAAATCATTGAAATAAATAATATTATAATATTATCTAAAACCTGTCCAATTCTTATTGGTTGATGTTATTTAGAATATTAGTCATATTATATTCGACCTCAATGATTTTTGGACCATTATAAACCGAATATAATTATATTATAAAGTAATACTTTCACTCTTTCCTAAAGAGCCCCTCCTCTCCCTTATAAAAGGAGACCACTTCTACTCATTCCTCACACCTCTCAAGCCACTTGGCTCGTCCAAACTCTGACAAACTAAGCTCCCCACATCACTCTCCTCCTCCTTGAAGCTTCCCCTTAGGCAGAAATTATTTCAAGAAGTCCTTTGGTTCCAACCAAATTGAGTTACCTAAATTAAAGGTAACGATTTCTCTTAAATTATTTTCCTTTATTTTGGTCTCCAACCCCCAAACTCATTTTATTTCCTTTCTTTTGTAACAAAACCAGTATCCTAAATATACTAGGATGTTTTTATAATAAGGATTCAAACTACACATACACACAACTCCATCTAATGGATGATGAACATAATGTTTCTGTGGATGGCAAACTAACGCCTCACGAAACGATGATTGTTCAAATACATCTTACCGCCTCTCATGGTGGCCATTGTGATGGCACTGTAATTAAATATGATATTAATGATATATATATTATATATAAGCTTCTGTAATTCCATTTTATTTCATACCATTATTCGTTTCATGTTGTATATACATACGATAATTTCATTTGAGGAAGTGCGGACTACCGCCCCCTTAAAATGATATGACTCGTTCATACCACACATGGAACGTATAAAGGATGGTGTTAATGAAATTAAGTAACATATATAAAATATTATATTATACTGGAATAGTAATATACCTATGTATCATTTGGATTCAATTCTTTTAAAATAAAAATTAAATGGAAGTAGCGTTCGTGCGTACGTACGGACTACCGTCTCCACGAACGCGGTGAGATCCATCCTCCATCGTATCCATTCAAGTCTTATTCTCATTTTAGGGTTAAAAATAATGTTAATATCATTCTGATTATGAATAAGATTTAATCTATCCATTACGAACATTTCTTACGTAACCAAACATTTAAGAAGAACGAATCGATTATCACCTGAAACGATGATAATACTAAGATATTATTAATAAATCAATGTTAAAAGATCATATATGATATCATATTAATGTATATGATTCTTGTATAATTTAATAACAATTATTTCACCATTATACAGGAGGTTAACCGACCCCAAAAAAAGGAAAAGTACAAGGTAAGGGGTTTTCATCTCACTCCTTATTCCCGTGAGATTCATGCCATATTTCCACCATCACCTTTTGGGTGGTGTATGTACTGCCCATAATTATATTCTTTGTGTAATACACTCTAATTTATGTGTATTTACATATTCATTGTATGATACCTCTTTCATGGGTTGTATGTTTCATAAGTTACCAAATTGGTAAGGGTTATTTCACAATCTCTTCATTATCCGAGATTGTTTATACGTAATAATCTACTGGGATATCTTTATCATCCACATCCATGTTTCTTAAAAATGTATTTCAAAACATTTTTACTATTTACAAGAATATGGGTTAAAGTCATTTATACCCTTGTTTGACTTTTTATAAGAGATTTATAGAGGAATCTTTCCGTCGTTTTCAAAACAAGGTCATTTTTAACTTTTTCGACAGAATTGAGGTAAGAATGTTTTTTTAACTTATACGGCGGGTGCGGTTATTTTACGCCGTTATAAAATCTTCAAAGCTTTCCTTACAAGCTTATAAGAATATTTTCAAAGAAAATGTTTTATTTTATATGGATCTTAAATGATTTCAAAATAAAAGGAGATATTTCTTTAAAAAGAATTTTGATTTCATCTACGTCAACATCCTTTGATGGATTTTAAGATTATTTGAATTTGATTTATTATGATACAAAACTTCTATATTGTATTGAAGGTTTTGTGATATGTTTGGCTGTGGATGTGCTATTTTTATACCATTCATAGTTTATGGTGAAATTATTGACATTTCGTATGCTAGTTTTAATACGAATGTTTATGTTATGTTTAAACCTTTTCATATGGGAATGCATTGGACTTAATAAGTGACGGGTGGATCCCGCTATAGCTCCTCGATGCATCGGTAGGTCTCATGAGACAAACTAGTGTCTTGGAACAAGGCCTTGACAAAATCTTATTTGTAGTCTTGGCACGAGGCCTTGGCTATGTGGTTATGATAGTCTGGCATTATGCATTCCAACATTATGAAAGTGGTTATTGATATTGCATGTGATTATTCGATTAGTAGAATATCCATGTGAATAAGTAAATGGCATTATTTCATTTTACTTTTGATATACTATGTTGAAGTTCAATTTTAAAAGGCTTTTGTTTTAGTAATTCATTGCCTTAAATGTTTATGCTTATTTTGAATGTTCCGCTATATTGTTATCCTTACTGGGCATTTGAGCGCACCCCTTTTCTATGTTTTATTTTTCCCAGGTAGTGAAGAAGTAAATTATGAATGACTTGCAGGGATATTATGAGGGGTTAATAGTGTGGATATGAAGACTTTGTTGTTGTAGTAGTTTTTCACTTTGAAATGTAATGTAAAACTTTATGATTATATCTAGTGTTTCCAAGGCTACTAAACCAATCGGACTTTCGGGATTTGATCTTTCTCATGATCATGCCAATGTTATGTAGTAATGCACCGACTCTGGGTAGCTGGGGTGGGGGCGTTACAGTTGGTATCAGAGGAAGTTTAGTACAAACCTTGGAAGCTAGATTTAGATAAACTCTGATTAGAGC
Source organism: Viscum album (assembly GCA_963277665.1). Taxonomy (NCBI): domain Eukaryota; kingdom Viridiplantae; phylum Streptophyta; class Magnoliopsida; order Santalales; family Viscaceae; genus Viscum; species Viscum album. Next base: position 763,911,171 of record OY728135.1, read on the forward strand.
ACGTAGACCTAAGATGAACTTTGAGGATTAGAATAGAAGAACTTCCTAGAATTTTGGTATTGTAGAGATTTTGTGAGTTTTCCGAGCAATACATCCCTGTCTGGATACGAGCAGGTAGAGGCGGCTCTGGCACAGATGTACCTAGGGGTAAAACTCGAAAACACCGCTTTGAGCTAGACTCGAACGGGAACTGGTGCATGACAACGGGCCTTGCTGCACTCTTGGTTACGACACTCCCGGGGGATATGCTTAGGATAACTCTCACTATCTTTACAAATCATTATGAAGGGTTTATGAGTATATACTTTCTCAAAGAAAACATATTTATGATTATGAATTATATCCATAAATAGTTCAATTTATGTTAAGTGTTTTATAAGTATGGGATTATGTATTTTGATTCATAAACTGATCTAGTTTATGCCATTGTTTAGAAATGGCGCCCAGTAGAAGGAATGAGAACTCCAGAAATGCACATGATCCAAAGAGAAGGAAGGATCATATCTTTCATGGTCTTAAGCTAGAATTTATAAGAGAAATAGTCTCCCATGTATTATCATCATATGAAGAAATAATATCATGTGTTGATAAGATAAGTAAAGAGTTTACTGAGTCCTATGGCTTTGAAGGGAAGCAAGAGAAGAAAAGGATGGAAGAGAGAAAGATGGATAAAAGTAAGAGGGAAAAGAAGAATTTTCCCATATGTGGAAACTGTGGAAAGAAACACCCTGGAACTTGCCTGAAAGGAATGGGAGTTTGTTATAAGTGTGGAGGAAAAGGGCACAAAGTACGTGACTGCAAGGGTAAGAAAATGGTTTTAAATGTACAATGCTTCATTTGCAAGGAGTTTGGACACTACGCGAACCTATGTCCCAGTCATCAGACTATGCCGCAAATGATGCTATTGGATAATAATCAAGTTATGATACTACCACAGATGAAGAGGAATGATTAGAGTTCTTATGTTGATTATGTCAATTGAGTGTTGTATCAACAATGTAATTGTTATAATAATTATGGAGTATATAAGGATTGTACTGCAGTACTATTTCATTAAGGACTTGAGATTGTGTGGAACAAAGAAAAGTGACTCATTAGCAGGATAGATTTTTGGAAAATATATGGTTGAGAGAATGATAAACCATAATATAGTTCTGATACTGAGGTAGTGATTTTGGAATAATATGTGATTGTTTTGGATAAATTATATTGGATATTCTTGACTACCTTGGAACTGATTAATGATTTGTATATTCCATCATTGTTGGGGTTTAAAACATTTTTGGATTAATGAAGTATATCCAGCATTCTATATGGAATAAGGGAGCATGAATGTAATCAATAAGGAATATGGTAATACATGATGAAGGTATTCATATGCTATTACGGGGTAAAAAGGATCTATATTATGTTTACCTTCCTTATGAATGTTGGACTGTGAGTTTGGACAGAAGTATTTTGGATAGTTCTAGTTTGGATTATTTTGGATTGCCATAAAAGGACAACCCGGAGGTCGGGCGGCAACCCGTCGCGTCCGGCAAGGCTGCGAGACTTGAACCCGCAACCAAAGGGCGACAAGGGTGTATCACCTACCACTATCCCACGAGATGTCCTGGATTAAATAAAGTAGTTTTTTAAAAGATCTGGTAGATGAATTATAAATTCGTTTATTTTGGAACCCTCTATGAATAGTATAAATAGAATTTTTTTACGAGTGAATGATGAGTTTTGGTAGAAATTTATTAATGGATAAAACTCTAATTATAAACTAAGTATATCTCCTTATGATCTTAGCCAATCTCATAAATAAATTCCTCATCATTAATAAAAGGAACTTAGAACAAAAATGTTGTCCTAGATGGTACCTTAAATCATCACTAATTTATGGCTTTGGGATTGTTGACCTTTTCATAGCCATGTTCTCTACCACTCTCCATCAGATAATTGATGGCTAGATTTTTCTTCCATATCCATATTTTCGTACATGGAACCCTAGTATGTGTTATTTTTGGTAATCTTCATACTTTCCACTCTTTATTTTAAATAGAGGCCTCATTAATTCATTTTTCGATGTGGGATTTCAACTAAGATATTTTGAAACGTCAAAAATGTGTTATCCTAATACCCTATGTTTTGTTGAACTGATGGTATTTCAAATCATCATAGATTGATGAATTTAAGGACCTCAATTATACACTTGTTTGTGATTTATGACCTCAATCACTACCTATAAATATTTACATTTTTCCTCCGATTATATGTCTCTAATTTCCACCAATGTTCTCCTAATCGAGATCATAATTTGGTGGTGACCCTTTGATTTCTCTTTTCCTCATATTAAGACTAAATTTTAGTAACCCAATTTCCGATGTGGGTTTTCCCACAAATATATTTTCTACTTTCAACCTTTTATTTTTGAAGAACAATTTCAAATTGCGAGGACGCAATTTATTGAAGGAGGGGAGAATGTAACACCCCAAGATTTCATACTGTGTTATTTCTTCAAAATAATTCAATAACATGCACTACACGCAACACTGAGTTCAATTGCACCATGACTTACCAAAAAAAAGCCATTAAAAGAGGTCATGAATACTATTAACTAAATTTTAAACTTTATATAATCCTTATAATTTTAGAATCCATATTATGAGTTTCTTAGTCATAATGCAAGAACAGATTCATTTTCAGTATTGCACTTTTATCAACTTTTGATAGTGAAACCTTTTTAAATACAATATTTTAAACTTTTTGACTAAATGGAGACATCAAAAAATTTAAAATGAAACAACCCAAGCTTCCACGGTACACTTTCCTTTGAATAAAACAGTAGCGTGTGTTGTACGCAACTTCGAGTTCTAACACACCGTAACCAATCAAACTAGCTGTTATGAATAGTAATACCTACTTTTTGAAGTTATATATATTTTATATTTTAAAATGGACTTCATTTTTGGATTCGGAATATCAAATTTAGCCTAAGGTGAAATTTTGGTACTTTTCGGATAACTTTCATATTTTGATGAATAGTGAAAATTACTAAATTTAAATTAAAAACAACTTTTTTAATCAAAATAATTAATAGTAATAAATTATGAATTTGAGTGGTTTTAAAGTATATTTAGAATATATTTTTACTATTTAATATAATGTTGGTCATTGGATATAATTTTACAATTAAACCGAACATAAACAAGTGCCAATCTTTTGATAGTTATTATCTCTTAAAAACACGCTTTTTGTTTTGACAGCGGGAATTAATTTTAAATTAATTTCTGCCACTTCTATGTTTTGAATTTAGGAAAATTGATTCCATATTTGGAATCAGGATGTTCAAATTGTGTAAATAGGTAACTTTTATTTTTAGACATTTTGAATAATTACTGCGGTAAATATTTTATTTACCATGGTTAAGGATAATCCGGTAAATAAGGGTTAAAAAAATAATATTATAATAATACTAAATTACCCTAAAACGTGTCTTAACCATATTGGTTGATACATGGTCGACCATGGGCATATTTGTGTCAATTTTGGGACCCCATGGATCCACTTGTAAGTGATAATGACACTTTATTTTAATTAAGTCAAAATGAATACAAAAAATGACACAAGCATATATCTTTTAGAAAAACAATTTTTACATAGGGTTAAACATGTTGGATTTTCGATTATAAATATTAATTAGAAAGCTAAAAAGATTTCCTACATGATGATAATTTATTTATAATTTTTAGACATCAAATAAGTTAAATTATTAATGACACAATAATGATGCAATGTTTACCTCATTAATAAATCATTGAAATAAATAATATTATAATATTATCTAAAACCTGTCCAATTCTTATTGGTTGATGTTATTTAGAATATTAGTCATCTTATCTTCGACCTCAATGATTTTTGGACCATTATAAACCGAATATAATTATATTATAAAGTAATACTTTCACTCTTTCCTAAAGAGCCCCTCCTCTCCCTTATAATAGGAGACCACTTCTACTCATTCCTCACACCTCTCAAGCCACTTGGATCGTCCAAACTCTGCCCAACTAAGCTCCCCACATCCCTCTCCTCCTCCTTGAAGCTTCCCCTTAGGCAGAAATCATTTCAAAAAGTTCTTTGGTTCCAACCAAAGTGAGTTACCTAAATTAAAGGTAACGATTTCTCTTAAATTATTTTCCTTTATTTTGCTTCTCCAACCCCCAAACTCTTTTTATTTCCTTTCTTTTGTAACAACACCAGTATCCTCAATATACTAGGATGTTGTTATAAGAAGGATTCAAACTACACATACACACAACTCCATCTAATGGATGATGAACATAATGTTTCTGTGGATGGAAAACTAACGCCTCACAAAACGATGATTGTTCAAATATATCTTACCACCTCTCATGGTGGCCATTGTGATGGCACTGTAATTAAATATGATATTAATGATATATATTTTATATATAAGCTTCTGTAATTCCATTTTATTTCATACCATTATTCGTTTCATGTTGTATATACATACGATAATTTCATTTGAGGAAGTGCGGACTACCGCCCCCTTAAAATGATATGACTCGTTCATACCACACATGGAACGTATAAAGGATGTTGTTAATGAAATTAAGTAACATATATAAAATATTATATTATACTGGAATAGTAATATACCTATGTATCATTTGGATTCAATTCTTTTAAAATAAAAATTGAATGGAAGTAGCGTTCGTGCGTACGTACGGACTACCGTCTCCACGAACGCGGTGAGATCCATCCTCCATCGTATCCATTCAAGTCTTATTCTCATTTTAGGGTTAAAAATAATGTTAATATCATTCTGATTATGAATAATATTTAATCTATCCATTACGAACATTTCTTACGTAACCAAACATTTAAGAAGAACGAATCGATTATCACCTGAAACGACGATAATACTAAGATATAATTAATAAAGCAATGTTAAAAGATCATATATGATATAATATTAATGTATATGATTCTTGTATAATTTAATAACAATTATTTCGCCATTATACAGGAGGTTAACCGACCCCAAAAAAAGGAAAAGTACAAGGTAAGGGGTTTTCATCTCACTCCTTATTCCCGTGAGATTCATGCCATATTTCCACCATCACCTTTTGGGTGGTGTATGTACTGCCCATAATTATATTCTTTGTGTAATACACTCTAATTTATGTGTATTTACATATTCATTGTATGATACCTCTTTCATGGGTTGTATGTTTCATAAGTTACCAAATTGGTAAGTGTTATTTCACAATCTCTTCATTATCCGAGATTGTTTATACGTAATAATCTACTGGGATATCTTTATCATCCACATCCATGTTTCTTAAAAATGTATTTCAAAACATTTTTACTATTTACAAGAATATGGGTTAAAGTCATTTATAACTTTGTTTGACTTTTTATAAGAGATTTATAAAGGAATCTTTCCGTCGTTTTCAAAACAAGGTCATTTTTAACTGTTTCGACAGAATTGAGGTAAGAATGTTTTTTTTAACTTATACGGCGGGTGCGGTTATTTTACGCCATTATAAAATCTTCAAAGATTTCCTTACAAGCTTATAAGAATATTTTCAAAGAAAATGTTTTATTTTATATGGATCTTAAATGATTTCAAAATAAAAGGAGATATTTCTTTAAAAATAATTTTGATTTCATCTACGTCAACATCCTTTGATGGATTTTAAGATTATTTGTAGTTGATTTATTATGATACAAAACTTCTATATTGTATTGAAGGTTTTGTGATATGTTTGACTGTGGATGTGATATTTTTTTACCATTCATAGTTTATGGTGAAATTATTGACATTTCGTATGCTAGTTTTAATACGAATGTTTATGTTATGTTTAAACATTTTCATATGGGAATGCATTGGACTTAATAAGTGACGGGTGGAGACCGCTATAGCTCCTCGATGCATCGGTAGGTCTCATGAGACAAACTAGTGTCTTGGCACAAGGCCTTGACAAAATCTTATTTGTAGTCTTGGCACGAGGCCTTGGCTATGTGGTTATGATAGTCTGGCATTATGCATTCCATCATTATGAAAGTGGTTATTGATATTGCATGTGATTATTCGATTAGTAGAATATCCATGTGAATAAGTAAATGGCATTATTTCATTTTACTTTTTCCATACTATGTTGAAGTTCAATTTTAAAAGGATTTTGTTTTAGTAATTCGTTGCCTTAAATGTTTATGCTTATTTTGAATGTTCCGCTATATTGTTATCCTTAATGGGCATTTGAGCTCACCCCTTTTCTATGTTTTATTTTTCCCAGGTAGTGAAGAAGTAAATTATGAATGACTTGCAGGGATATTATGAGGGGTTAATAGTGTGGATATGAAGACTTTGTTGTTGTAGTAGTTTTTCACTTTGAAATGTAATGTAAAACTTTATGATTATATCTAGTGTTTCCAAGGCTACTAAACCAATCGGTCTTTCGGGATTTGATCTTTCTCATGATCATGCCAATGTTATGTAGTAATGCACCGACTCTGGGTAGCTGGGGTCGGGGCGTTACAGTTGGTATCAGAGGATGTTTAGTACAAACTTTGGAAGCTAGATTTAGATAAACTCTGATTAGAGCACGTAGACCTAAGATGAACTTTGAGGATTAGTATAGAAGAACTTCCTAGAATTTTGGTATTGTAGAGATTTTGTGAGTTTTCTGAGCAATACATCCCTGTCTGGATACGAGCAGGTAGAGGCGGCTCTGGCACAGATGTACCTAGGGGTAAAACCCGAAAACACCGCTTTGAGCTAGACTCGAACGGGAACTGGTGCATGACAACGGGCCTTGCTGCACTCTTGGTTACGACACTCCCGGGGGATATGATTAGTATAACTCTCACTATCTTTACAAATCATTATGAAGGGTTTATGAGTATATACTTCCTCAAAGAAAACATTTTTATGATTATGGATTATATCCATAAATAGTTCAATTTCTGTTAAGTGTTTTATAAGTATGGGATTATGTATTTTGATTCATAAACTGATCTAGTTTATGCCATTGTTTAGAAATGGCGCCCAGTAGAAGGAATGAGAACTCCAGGAATGCACATGATCCAAAGAGAAGGAAGGATCATATCTTTCATGGTCTTAAGCTAGAATTTATAAGAGAAATAGTCTCCCATGTATTATCATCATATGAATAAATAATATCATGTTTTGATAAGATAAGTAAAGAGTTTACTGAGTCCTATGGCTTTGAAGGAAAGCAAGAGAAGAAAATGATGGAAGAGAGAAAGATGGATAAAAGTAAGAGGGAAAAGAAGAATTTTCCCATATGTGGTAACTATGGAAAGAAACACCCTGGAACTTGCCTGAAAGGAATGTGAGTTTGTTATATGTGTGGAGGAAAAGGGCACAAAGTACGTGACTGCAAGGGTAAGAAAATGGTTTTAAATGTACAATGCTTCATTTGCAAGGAGTTTGGACACTACGCGAACCTATGTCCCAGTCATCAGACTATGCCGCAAATGATGCTATTGGATAATAATCAAGTTATGATACTACCACAGATGAAGAGGAATGATTAGATTTCTTATGTTGATTATGTCAATTGAGTGTTGTATCAACAATGTACTTGTTATAATAATTATGGAGTATATAAGGATTGTACTGCAGTACTATTTCATTAAGGACTTGAGATTGTGTGGAACAAAGAAAAGTGACTCATTAGCAGGATAGATTTTTGGAAAATATATGGTTGAGAGAATGATAAACCATAATATAGTTCTGATACTGAGGTAGTGATTTTGGAATAATATGTGATTGTTTTGGATAAATTATATTGGATAATCTTGACTACCTTGGAACTGATTAATGATTTGTATATTCCATCATTGTTGGGGTTTAAAACATTTTTGGATTAATGAAGTATATCCAGCATTCTATATGGAATAAGGGAGCATGAATGTAATCAATAAGGAATATGGTAATACATGATGAAGGTATACATATGCTATTACGGGGTAAAAAGGATCTATATTATGTTTACCTTCCTTATGAATGTTGGACTGTGAGATTGGACAGAAGTATTTTGGATAGTTCTAGTTTGGATTATTTTGGATTGCCATAAAAGGACAACTCGAAGGTCGGGCGGCAACCCGTCGCGTCCGGCAAGGCTGCGAGACTTGAACCCGCAACCAAAGGGCGACAAGGGTGTATCACCTACCACTATCCCACGAGATGTCCTGGATTAAATAAAGTAGTTTTTTAAAAGATCTGGTAGATGAATTATAAATTCGTTTATTTTGGAACCCTCTATGAATAGTATAAATAGAATTTTTTTTACGAGTGAATGATGAGTTTTGGTAGAAATTTATTAATGGATAAAACTCTAATTATAAACTAAGTATATCTCCTTATGATCTTAGCCAATCTCATAAATAAATTCTTCATCATTAATAAAAGGAACTTAGAAAAAAAATGTTGTCCTAGATGGTACCTTAAATCATCACTAATTTATGGCTTTGGGATTGTTGTCCTTTTCATAGCCATGTTCTCTACCACTCTCCATCAGATAATTGATGGCTAGATTTTTCTTCCATATCCATATTTTCGTACATGGAACCCTAGTATGTGTTATTTTCAGTAATCTTCATACTTTCCACTCTTTATTTTAAATAGAGGCCTCATTAATTCATTTTTCGATGTGGGATTTCAACTAAGATATTTTGAAACGTCAAAAATGTGTTATCCTAATACCCTATGTTTTGTTGAACTGATGGTATTTCAAATCATCATAGATTGATGAATTTAAGGACCTCAATTATACACTTGTTTGTGATTGATGAACTCAATCACTACCTATAAATATTTACGTTTTTCCTCCGATTATATGTCTCTAATTTCCACCAATGTTCTCCTAATCGAGATCATAATTTGGTGGTGACCCTTTGATTTCTCTTTTCCTCATATTAAGACTAAATTTTAGTAACCCAATTTCCGATGTGGGTTTTCCCACAAATATATTTTCTACTTTCAACCTTTTATTTTTGAAGAACAATTTCAAACTGCGAGGACGCAATTTATTGAAGGAGGGGAGAATGTAACACCCCAAGATTTCATAGTGTGTTATTTCTTCAAAATAATTCAATAACTTGCACTACACGCAAAACTGAGTTCAATTGCACCATGACTTACCAAAAAAAATCCATTAAAAGAGGTCATGAATAGTATTAACTAAATTTTAAACATTATATAATCCTTATAATTTTAGAATCCATATTATGAGTTTCTTAGTCATAATGCAAGAACAGATTCATTTTCAGTATTGCACTTTTATCAACTTTTGATAGTGAAACCTTTTTAAATACAATATTTTAAACTTTTTGACTAAATGGAGACATCAAAAAATTTAAAATGAAACATCCCAAGCTTCCACGGTACGCTTTCCTTTGAATAAAACAGTAGCGTGTGTTGTACGCAACTTCGAGTTCTAACACACCGTAACCAATCAAACTAGCTGTTATGAATAGTAATACCTACTTTTTGAAGTTATATATATTTTATATTTTAAAATGGACTTCATTTTTGGATTCGGAATATCAAATTTAGCCTAAGGTGAAATTTTGGTACTTTTCAGATAACTTTCATATTTTGATGAATAGTGAAAATTACTAAATTTTAATTAAAAACAACTTTTTTAATCAAAATAATTAATAGTAATAAATTATGAATTTGAGTGGTTTTAAAGTATATTTAGAATATATTTTTACTATTTAATATAATTTTGGTCATTGGACATAATTTTACAATTAAACCGAACATAAACAAGTGTCAATCTTTTGATAGTTATTATCTCTTAAAAACACGCTTTTTGTTTTGACAGCGGGAATTAATTTTAAATTAATTTCTGCCACTTCTGTGTTTTGAATTTAGGAAAATGGATTCCATATTTGGAATCAGGATGTTCAAATTGTGTAAATAGGTAACTTTTATTTTTAGACATTTTGAATAATTACTGCGGTAAATATTTTATTTACCATGGTTAAGGGTAAATCCGGTAAATAAGGGTTAAGAAAATAATATTATAATAATACTAAATTACCCTAAAACGTGTCTTAACCATATTGGTTGATACATGGTCGACCATGGGCATCTTTGTGTAAATTTTGGGACCCCATGGATCCACTTGTAAGTGATAATGACACTTTATTTTAATTAAGTCAAAATGAATACAAAAAATGACACAAGCATATATCTTTTAGCAAAACAATTTTTACATAGGGTTATACATGTTGGAGTTTCGATTATAAATATTCATTAGAAAGCTAAAAAGATTTCCTACATGATGATATTTTATTTATAATTTTTAGACATCAAATAAGTTAAATTATTAATGACACAATAATGATGCAATGTTTACCTCATTAATAAATCATTGAAATAAATAATATTATAATATTATCTAAAACCTGTCCAATTCTTATTGGTTGATGTTATTTAGAATATTAGTCATCTTAGCTTCGACCTCAATGATTTTTGGACCATTATAAACCGAATATAATTATATTATAAAGTAATACTTTCACTCTTTCCTAAAGAGCCCCTCCTCTCCCTTATAAAAGGAGACCACTTCTACTCATTCCTCACACCTCTCAAGCCACTTGGCTCGTCCATACTCTGCCCAACTAAGCTCACCACATCCCTCTCCTCCTCCTTGAAGCTTCCCCTTAGGCAGAAATCATTTCAAGAAGTCCTTTGGTTCCAACCAAAGTGAGTTACCTAAATTAAAGGTAATGATTTCTCTTAAATTATTTTCCTTTATTTTGCTTCTCCAACCCCCAAACTCTTTTTATTTCCTTTCTTTTGTTACAACACCAGTATCCTCAATATACTAGGATGCTGTTATAAGATGTATTCAAACTACACATACACACAACTCCATCTAATGGATGATGAACATAATGTTTCTGTGGATGGCAAACTAACGCCTCACGAAACGATGATTGTTCAAATACATCTTACCGCCTCTCATGGTGGCCATTGTGATGGAACTGTAATTAAATATTATATTAATGATATATATTTTATATATAAGCTTCTGTAATTCCATTTTATTTCATACCATTATTCGTTTCATGTTGTATATACATACGATAATTTCATTTGAGGAAGTGCGGACTACCGCCCCCTTAAAATGATATGACTCGTTCATACCACACATGGAACGTATAAAGGATGGTGTTAATGAAATTAAGTAACATATATAAAATATTATATTATAATGGAATAGTAATATACCTATGTATCATTTGGATTCAATTCTTTTAAAATAAAAATTAAATGGAAGTAGCGTTCGTGCGTACGTACGGACTACCGTCTCCACGAACGCGGTGAGATCCATCCTCCATCGTATCCATTCAAGTCTTATTCTCATTTTAGGGTTAAAAATAATGTTAATATCATTCTGATTATGAATAAGATTTAATCTATCCATTACGAACATTTCTTACGTAACCAAACATTTAAGAAGAACGAATCGATTATCACCTGAAACGACGATAATACTAAGATATTATTAATAAAGCAATGTTAAAAGATCATATATGATATCATATTAATGTATATGATTCTTGTATAATTTAATAAAAAATATTTCACCATTATACAGGAGGTTAACCGACCCCAAAAAAAGGAAAAGTACAAGGTAAGGGGTTTTCATCTCACTCCTTATTCCCGTGAGATTCATGCCATATTTCCACCATCACCTTTTGGGTGGTGTATGTACTGCCCATAATTATATTCTTTGTGTAATACACTCTAATTTATGTGTATTTACATATTCATTGTATGATACCTCTTTCATGGGTTGTATGTTTCATAAGTTACCAAATTGGTAAGGGTTATTTCACAATCTCTTCATTATCCGAGGTTGTTTATACGTAATAATCAACTGGGATATCTTTATCATCCACATCCATGTTTCTTAAAAATGTATTTCAAAACATTTTTACTATTTACAAGAATATGGGTTAAAGTCATTTATACCCTTGTTTTACTTTTTATAAGAGATTTATAAAGGAATCTTTCCGTCGTTTTCAAAACAAGGTCATTTTTAACTTTTTCGACAGAATTGAGGTAAGAATGTTTTTTTTAACTTATACGGCGGGTGCGGTTATTTTACGCCGTTATAAAATCTTCAAAGCTTTCCTTACAAGCTTATAAGAATATTTTCAAAGAAAATGTTTTATTTTATATGGATCTTAAATGATTTCAAAATAAAAGGAGATATTTCTTTAAAAAGAAATTTGATTTCATCTACGTCAACATCCTTTGATGGATTTTAAGATTATTTGAAGTTGATTTATTATGATACAAAACTTCTATATTGTATTGAAGGTTTTGTGATATGTTTGACTGTGGATGTGCTATTTTTATACCATTCATAGTTTATGGTGAAATTATTGACATTTCGTATGCTAGTTTTAATACGAATGTTTATGTTATGTTTAAACCTTTTCATATGGGAATGCATTGGACTTAATAAGTGACGGGTGGAGCCCGCTATAGCTCCTCGATGCATCGGTAGGTCTCATGAGACAAACTAGTGTCTTGGCACAAGGCCTTGACAAAATCTTATTTGTAGTCTTGGCACGAGGCCTTGGCTATGTGGTTATGATAGTCTGGCATTATGCATTCCAACATTATGAAAGTGGTTATTGATATTGCATGTGATTATTCGATTAGTAGAATATCCATGTGAATAAGTAAATGGCATTATTTCATTTTACTTTTGCCATACTATGTTGAAGTTCAATTCTAAAAGGCTTTTGTTTTAGTAATTCATTGCCTTAAATGTTTATGCTTATTTTGAATGTTCCGCTATATTGTTATCCTTACTGGGCATTTGAGCTCACCCCTTTTCTATGTTTTATTTTTCCCAGGTAGTGAAGAAGTAAATTATGAATGACTTGCAGGGATATTATGAGGGGTTAATAGTGTGGATATGAAGACTTTGTTGTTGTAGTAGTTTTTCACTTTGAAATGTAATGTAAAACTTTATGATTATATCTAGTGTTTCCAAGGCTACTAAACCAATCGGTCTTTCGGGATTTGATCTTTCTCATGATCATGCCAATGTTATGTAGTAATGCACCGACTCTGGGTAGCTGGGGTCGGGGCGTTACATGTCATCTTAGTTCCTTCTCCCAAAATTATTTCATTTAATATTTAAGAATAATACTTGTAAAATATGAGATGTAATAATGATGTCAAACAAAACATTTATGTTATTAATTTTTAGATAAATATATATTTGAAAAATTAATTGGTATATTATTAGATATTAAAAGATATACAAAATAATGGATGAATGAATAATTGGAATTAATCTCGATGGGATTACGTTTAAAGTAAGCTCCCACTATTGATGAAAGGTTCATATTATTTCCCCCCAACTTAGCATACATTATCCAATAAGGAGTAAAATAAACTTTGTTATTTTCTTCATTATATCAATGTATTTCATGTATACTATGGAAATGTGAAACATTTCAATTAATTTTAGGTTTTTATGTTTTAATGTATGAAATTCATTGATTTTAATGTCATGATTCTATAACTATTATAGGTTTCATTATGTGGTATATTTCACATCCAGATCAAAATAACTATATGGATGGTGTGTTAATTTTTCAATTAAAAATCTAAAACAATGATTGATCTTAATTCTTTAAAGAATATAAATAATGAATATGTTTCCATATTTTGTTAATTATTGACTTATTTACCTCTAACAATTTTTTTATATCAAGGATTATTTAATGGTTCATTCAATTTGAGAAATAAATCATTTTGGATCAATATATTTACATTGGATTTATCATTAAAAATGAATATGAAGTTATTTAATGGGGGTATGCTTAGAATCCATATCGACATCAGTCATCCATTGTTGATATATATATTTCTAAGTAATGTTAATAGTTTTATACGAGCTACATTTATATCATGAATCACATTGTTTTTACTATATAATTCCTCGAAAAACTAAATTATTGGGGAAAGAGGATTCATGGATTGAAATTAGTATCATCAACTGAGGGAATGAATGTAAATTTAGAAAAAAATTAATAACATAGATTATTATTGATTATATATAAGATTTCATATTAATTTCTTAATGAAATTTAATCCAATGAGGAAATATATATGGGTTTCAAATTAGGATAAAAAACTTTTCAGATGTAGTTATCATAAAGTGTTCTTGGTAGATCATAAGAATCCGAAAAAAATATTGTTATTTGGTTATACAAGATTAAATTCATTATCATGGACAATGTATGAAACTAATGGAATTAAATTTCACATGAAAAAATAGGAAAATAGAAATATAGTTTATATTATTAGTGTATTAGTTTTTTTAGGAAAAATTCAATTTTTGAGTAGAAAAGGGAAAACCCAAATCCTGGAATCATGTTCATATATTGATTTCATTGAAAATATATGGGAATTGGATTAAATAAATTTTTGATTTCAATAATTTCACATCAAAGTGGTTAGTATTAACAAAATTTTCCATCATAATGAATTTGAAATGACACATGTAAATCTGATTAGAATGTAATACACAGTTACTCATTTAATCATGGAAACACATGAAAAAATATTATATGTTATTTATAAATACAAAATGTAGTGGTATATTTTATTAATTGAAAAATGTTTATATTGGAAATGATATGCTTGGGGAAGATGGAAGTTTCTATGAGATACCCACTATTGTTGGATGAAGAACAGATAATATTAATGATGAAATCATAGAAATGGATCATATCATACACAAGGATCATGAAGATGGAATATCGGAAAATAATCATTTAGTACATTCCTAAAATTAGAGGTAACATATGTTTATTTTTGGTTTATTTTTTTTAAAATTTATAAAATTATTCATATATTAGATTTATTTTATTTTTTAAAACACATATTATAGATAATTAGTAAAAAATTTTATAAGATTATTAATATTTTAATTTTAAATGCGTACTCTTATGTAAATCAACTATTTCTTAATATTTTGGAAAATAAATTATTTTATCTGGAATATCCATAATAAAAAATATCTTATCAAAGTGTATAATAAATAAATTATTCTTTTTATTTTAAAATTCTAGTCACACACCATTTTTTTATTTCAATATTTATTTTATTTTATTTTATATCCTATTTCTATTTTTATAATATTATATTAATATGATCTCAAATATTTATAAAAAAATTTCAATTTATTTTACTTTTTATTGTATCATTTTTCATCTTTTTCACAATTTTTCATTACTGTAAACAAAGATTTAATAGGTATGATCATTTTTACTACTAAAAACTGATTTTTAAATTTGTATTCATTATTTTATATAATTTCATATCCCATTACTTTTAATAGAAATTTAGTAAACTGATCTATGAAATATTAATTTTTAATTCACTCAATTTATCTTACTTTATTGCTTCATAATTTTTTTTTATTTACATTTGTACGTAATAGTTGGATTTTTATTTTATTTATAAAATTTCTTGATACATTGATTCATAGGATAATGTCATATAAAAAATCTAATCCACCATACATATCATGAGAAAATTGTACATATAACTCTGGAGAAACATACACATAATTTGGTTGATGATCCTTCTCAAACATATTTTCAAGAGGCATCTAAATCCATAGGGGAAAAAGTTTGAGTGTAAGTAAAAGTTTCATCACTAATGTCCTAAAATTATCATTTTATCATAGCTAGGACTTGAGGATAGTGGCTTAAATTTATGTTAGTAATACTATTGGAGTTATATATTAAAAAACATGAGTTTTATTATGGATTAGGATAAAATAAAAGTTAGTATTTTATTATGGATTCGATAAGTGTGGACAAAATGTATCTTAATTATGGGATAAAAATTTGGTAATATATTATTATTTTTATTTATCATGAACGTTTCATAGTAATATATGTTCTTAATCTTATTATCCAATGAAATATTATATAGATGATAAAATAAGAGTTAGTAATAATTTTTTAGCATTGAATACTAGGAGATGGATGAATTTTAAATAAATACACACAACAGATTTCATTTTTAGGAATAAACTAATTCAAAATCCATGTTATATTATCCAATTTATAGAGGATAATCCATTGAAGAAAATTTGAATGTTGATTATAGGAATCATTTTTTAGACAATGTTACCTTTTAGAATAGTTTTTATATTAACGATCATATATATTATTTATTTTTCTTAATTTATTGAAAATAAGAATATATCCATTAGTGATGAAAGTATACAGACATAATTTATCTTGGGAAGGGAATAAATTGTTGGAATAAGAAATTATTGCTAAAATTTTAAAAAAAATCGAGAGTTGGGACTTCAGGCTCTACCAAGGTTGACCCGCCTTCCCCTGGCTGGACCTGAAAAAATGGTAGATGACTTAGATTACTAAAAAATGACAATAACATATGGAATGGTCATAGGTTTTATCTTAGGGGATTGTTCTTTTATTAATAAATATATTTATTTATGTTAATTCAATTCATTAATTATTGTGATTCAGTATTTATTTTTTCAAATATTATATAATGTAGCATCTTGAGGGGTAGAACAGACAAGGGGACTTCATCACTAAGTGTAGGTATGATATTTTAGCTACAACTTTGGGAAATCCCAAACACCTAGTTTGTGTATAAAGATAGTAGGAATGTGTATTTATTATAAAATTATGTTTCCACACCCTAAATATACATTAATAGAGACCTTTTATAAGTAAAAGAGAATATTTGGAAGGTATAGATCCAGATATTCATGATATGATAAAGGATTATATCAGTGCAGTTGCACAGTTGATGTTTACATACATGAAAAATAGTTTTAGGCTACTGATACCACACCTCCACCTCCACCAAAAAATCCCACTCCTCATATGTATCATATACTTATTTCTTCACCTACTGACCCCACTCAACTTTCTTATCTTTCACTAAGACCTCCTCCTATAAAACATCCCATTTACTGTTAATTATATTTTTTTGATCACCATAATAATATTAATGCATCTAGGATTGTAAATAAAATTGGTGATTCACATCATCATCAAAATATAGTGATAGAGAATCATAGGGACATTATAAAGGATTTTAATGATCGATCAGTATGTATACCATTTCCTACAGATTAGGTCATTATAGTTTGACAATGTGTAGACCTTTTTTAGTTTTCCCATTAGGATTTGTTCAAAAATTTACCATAGAGGTGTGTGTATATTATATCATTAATTTCATTTAGATATTTTTTTTATTTCTTAGTTTATATATTTATTTATTTCTTATTGGTATACTTCAACAATAAAAAAATACTATATAGTAAATAAATAATATTAACTTTTGTGACATTATAAAAAACATATACTAGCCTTGATATATGGTTAACATATTCATATTTTTTTAATGAATTATTATGAAATTCTAATGGAACAAATTATTTATGGGTGTTCACTATTTTGGATTCTATTTAGAAATGATATCATGAAAAATGTGACTGGATATTGGTTTGGAATCAATGTGACGAGAGTTTTTTCCATGTAGGTCAGCTAACAGAAATATTTCCTTTATATAAATTTACAAAAATTTAATAATAATTACTTATTTTTATTAGTTATATTTATAAATCCTGTACACATAATGCTGCAATGATAGTATAGGGATTTATTGAAACTATATTTGTCACACAACGATAATGAACATCCATGTATTTATTCTTTTCATGGTCCAGTGACATTGGGCAGTGTGGCGTTGGGTCTAGGTTTGACTATTCTATGAAGAATTGATGTTAGATATTTTGGTGGTCCTCGGGCCAGTGCACGGTCATCGCACCACTAGTGGTGATCATGCGTTTGGCCGTAGTGAATGTGTTGTCTCCCGATCGTTCAAAATATATAATAAAATTAAATGAATAAATTAAAATTAACTGAATAAAAAAGCTAAATAAAATTTTATAATGAAAAAACATGGTTAATCTTTCACCCATAATCGAAACAATATTATTGCACTTATGATAATTTTTTTCTTATTATTTTTTAATTTTTTAACAATACTACTATCATTAAATTGTTATAAATATAATTATTATTTAAAATAAAACATAATTAAATTATCACTCTAATTATAATTTATTTATTTTTGATTATTTTCCTTTTGTTGTTATTAATATTATTATGATCATTTTGCAATTAATATTATTTTTATTATTTTTATTTTTATCATTCGTATTATTGGTATTATATATATATAAGACCCTAAAGATACCCATTCCCGCACACCCTCCAAACCCTAGCCACCTCCCCCTATTTCTTCTTCTTTTTGATTCTCCACATGGTTATCCTCTCTCCCCTGATCACTCAGCGCCTCCGCCTCTTCCGCCTTCCTCCTCTGCGGCCTCGCCCCAGGCGTCCCAGTCTCGACTCCTCTTGTAGTGGTGCCCAGCTGATCCAGCGCACCGGCCAGGCCTCCGCAAGCATCCCCCCCCCCCACTTCTGTCTGTCCTCTTGATGCAGTACCCTCCTGTAACTTGCTCACCGCAAACCGTATTACCCTCATCTTATAGCCGGATCGGCCCTCCTGCTTCACTTTCTGACACCCAGCAGCCCTGCCCAGCAGTGTCGTACAGCAACCCTCCTATTTCCTCTGCCTCCAGCCACACTCCAGCATGACCTGATCCACCGATCCAGTCCATGGACGATCCCTGCGTGGTCTCCCTAACTACTCGCTCCCAAGAACCCTGTATTCTAGCACCATGCGAAGAGCCACACCGTCACCCATCAGCTCTCTGCATGGCCTCCTTCATTCTCCCCTATAGCCGCATTCCGCTTAGCATTCATGACCTTGGTGGCTCCTCCTTCCTCGTAGCATCACCCGGGCTACCCCGCCACCTCTGGCCTCTCCGCTTCGTTCGGAACGACCTCCACATGTGCGGTCTCCCCCTCCTGGTCTGGTCTTTTCCTTCCATCGCTCTATCCAGTTCCACCCTGGTCCGGCATGACCCTATCCTTGTCCTATGTGGAATCCCCCATATGGTTGGACTTTGACCTCCATCCCCACGCTCTCCCTTGAGTCCAGCCACCTTTGACCACCTGTAAACCATAACTCCAGCCTCACGCTTGCTATCCGGCAACCCGCGGACTGGCTGCCATGCCTTTCTCCCTGCCGGTGCATACGCACCGGAACCGTAACTGTAGCTGCTCTGGGCAGCTCTGCCGGGGATGATGTTATTTCCTTTCCAGCAGCCCCCTTCGCCAGAAGCGGCTTGCTTCAGAGTGTGCGACCTTGCAAGTGACCTCTTCAGCGCACATCTCTCATTTGAGTAGGCGAATACAGCCTTGGGTCTTGTTCATGCTTTCTACAATGTCCTCCATTGAAGACAAGGTGATATCACTTCGATTTGGGTCACCGCAACTTTCTTACAGTCACACAACACCACTGGTCAAGCGCATCTCCGCGAAAAATTATGGTTTGTGATGTTTTTGTTCGAGTGGTAAATAATTAATTTAGAATGTGTTCTGTTTATTTATTTTTGTGTGATTTTAATTTTAAAATAATTGAGTTTTGTTGTATAATGTTAGGAGTTACTTTTTGGGGATGGTTTCATAAATAATAAAATGGTTTAGTGATAGTGCAGTCGACACAAGCGTTTTTTTATAACATGTAAATATAGTTATTTTATGTTGTTTATTCGTTAGGATTTTTTTAGGTTCACATATTTGTATTTTTAGATGTTTTTCATTGTTGAAGCGCATTGGAGAGGCTTTTCGTGATTTTGCAGTCATCAGCAGGTTGCACATACTTATGCGCGAGTGTGAGACGTGCATCTTCGTCATAACTGGGCTGTGAGTCGACGTAGGTCCCCCACTACACTCACCTCTAAATTTAGAAATTATTAATTTCTTAATGTTTTATTAATTTTCATAAATGAGAAATAATATATGATAATTAATTTTTAAATTATTATTTGTTGTAAAAAGAGCGGTTTATTTTATATAAGACACGTAAAATATTTTCTTGATTAGAAGATACCTTGAATTGAAAGAATTCTCTTTTGGCCTTTATACATAATTTAGGGAATTTCAAATGTAGTTCTAGTTTTAATGATAAATGATTTCTTCTGAACATGTTTTTTGGGTTTTCTCAATAAATGTGGTTATTATTTAAAACTAGTGAAGGCCCGTCTGACACATTAATAAAATAAATTATTTTGGAAAACCCACTCAGGGGTGATCTTTGGTGTGTGTTTATTGCATGAGGTATATTTGATGTTTGTGCATCGTGACTGATTGATTTACATTGTGCGCACACCCCTTTTTATTACTTATGTTGACATGGGATCCTGGCATAGTGAGTAAATCTTTTGAGAACAATTTCCTCACTAGTTTATATTTAACACTGGATAGTGGCCCCATAGCATGGGAATATTGAGTTATTGCTGGTATGGGGATTGGGCCCCACATTTAGGCCATTTAGGGCTATACCGAGTGTTAGGGCGTTATGCCGTCATTGATTTGGATCATGCTTTCAAGAGGAGTCACATGTATGGTATGGTCTGGATTTTTCATGATCTCCATCTTTCGACCCAATTTTCATTTAGTGTTTTTTATGTGGTGGATGGTTGAGAGGACATGTTCGGTTTTTGGCCCCTTTTGCCACTTTTTCCATTTCCCTTAGTGTGTGTTGTGTATTATGTTTTGTTTTCGTTTTGGCTAGTAAATAATGTTTGGTTTTTTACATTTTTCACAAGAAAATGTTTTAAGAAGCAATTCACATGTTCCTTTCAAACATTAAACTTGTTATTGAATTAAAAAGGGAAATTCACTATTACTTGTTTTAGAAATGAATGTTCTTGTGGAAACTAATATTTTATATCATTTAGTTCAAAAATGGAATTAGGGAATTTCTTTATTTAAAGGTAGTGCATTGGGAGTAGATTGTTGGGCATGCCTACTATGTTTTAATACTCACACATATAGTTCTCTTCTATTTTTAGTATTTGTGTAGGCTACAGCATGGGTGCGTTCACCTTGGGTGACGTTTGACCAAGATTTGGAGGGTGACCCATGAGGCCACATGGAGACAGTGGTTGTCTCGTTCGGTTAGTTTCATTTTTTTGTTCTTGTTTAGTTACTTTACATTGTATATTAATTTTGTGCGACTCTGTTTTAAATATACTATATTATTTATTTATTTTAACTATGAGAAATCATTCCCACCACCACTGTTGATGCCCTGGCGCTTGTCACTAGCCCGGGAGGATCGGGAACGCCTCTCGGTCAATGTCGCGGACCGGAACGGGTGACCAGTTCAGGGTCGACCCGGGTTGGTTCATGAAAAAATGGTATCAAAGTGAGGTTGGCTCTTAGCAGACCACATATTTCAGAGCGCCCATTGTTATTTGCGATGTTTGGTAGAAGGAGATTAGGATAGTCAGTGCTCAAGATGTAGGTTACAGGTCGGTGCATGATCACCAACACTCGTGACGAGACCTGGGTTACCAGGGTTAGTACGGGCTTTTCTTCACTTGTACATGGACATCTAGGATTGAGGGATGAAAATGGAGGCGAATTGGTTCACATTGCGGCATCACATGGGGTGGTGAACCATGTGGAGTCCAAGTGCCCGATTTAAGGTCCTCTTAGTGTTAGGCCTTACATGGGGCATGACTCACCACCATGTCTATGGGTTAGACATGTGCACTAGCTTATCATTCAAAAGGGTTATTATTGCTTGTGTATTTTTAATATCTATTGATTTGTGTGTTCCTTAAAAGTGAAATTGGTTTTGTAATTTAAAAGTGTTTCTTCTAAATAGTTTTTTAAATTACTAAATTTCGTTTTTAAAGAGAAGGTGTATCAGTTTGAAAAAAACATGGTATCTGTTAGGATTTGTTAAGGAAAAGAAGTGTTTGAACATTGGAAAACCTTATGGAGGGTCACACGTGCGTGGGTATGTATGGTATTGCATGGGGGCACTTGTTCGTAGGTGATGTGAGCGGGATTGAGTAAACGCACATGTGATGGTTCATAAAGTTCCCTAGGTGAGTTTTTAAAACTGCAAAGAAATAACAGTTTTGGAAAAGTGATTTCTCATTGTGTTGTATTTTTTTGTCTTATGGGCCCATTTCCACTTGGTTTATATTGTTTCTTTAATTGTGTTTTGGATTGATTTCGGTTTAGATGGTGTTTTTCATGTTATCATGAGTATGCTTCCCAGAAAGCCTCCAAATGTTGTTAATGATTTATGCCCAGTTCTTTGTTCATTTGTTTGTGTTTCTTGTTTTTTGAGGTAAATGATGTATGTTAGAGGTATTTGTATAGTTCTGAAATATAATGTGTCTTCGGGATGTTGGGAACTCCTAGGGTAGTTAATGTTCTTACCATCCTAGAGTTATTTGAGGGTTCACTTCTGGACTAGTAAAGTTGAAATGTATCACCGCAGTTAGTGTTTTGGGTGTGATTAGTGGTGGTAGACTTATGAAAAGGTTCCCCATCTTGTAAGGAGTGTGGGATGGTGGAAACTGTCTCCACGAAATGATCCTCGTTGGTTCTGGCTCCTAGTTCGTCAGACTGCTCTCTTGTGCGCCACCAATATGGACTGTCTAGACATTTTATGTCATCATGTTGGATCCCTTTGAATGTTTACCACCATAGTGGTTGTTGGAATCATCGAACAAAAAGCAATAGAGACCAGAAGATGAAAATTAATGACTATGAGGCAGGGGATGCTTCATCCATCAGGGCCCCAGACCCAGGTCTCAGGGTGAAGCTAGCGCAGAGTCAGGAGTTGTCAAGGGTGTGTGGAACCTCAATCCAGAAAAATTTTTTGTCATTGAAAAAAAACCAAAATTTCAATTGTTCTATTCTCATATTTTTCGTAAGCTCATCCTTGATGTGTTGGAATGATGAGCTCATTCCCCCATAAACTAGGTGGTCTTATCTGCTCTCGGTGTGGTTCTTAAGTTGTTTAGTCTCTCTGAATGGTGTGGGCCAGTGAATACACAAACCTGTTGTATTTTTGAGTTTGTCTAAGCTATGTTTGATAGGGGAATGTTTGTTTCTTGAATTTTAAGGGATGTGTTGAGTTAATTTCTCATCTTGTAGTTGCTGGATTGCATCGTAACAAGCTTTTCGCCAAGTCTCAGTTATGTTGTTCGGTACATGTGGGGAAAAAGAATGAGTTCTGTTGGGTAGTTCCCATGTGGTCCCCCCAAGGGATGGTTTGTTTGGGTTTCAAGGGTTTTTGTATTAGTGAATTCCTGTTGTAGGGAGAACACTCTCATGTTCTCCTCTCAATCTAATGCAGTGTTTTTTATTGAGTTGGTCGGGTGTGACATTTGTGGGGAATGGTTACCTCGAAGCCTTTGGTTCTCTATGATTTTTTCTGGGAATGAACTCAAGTTTTGTCAAATTTTGTTTTGGTGACTTTCTTGGGGAAGAAAGTGTCTGCGGTGGGGAGAAATGTCACACCCCAACCTTGAACGCCCATGTATTTATTCTTTTCTCAATCCTGCTACTTTGGGTAGAGTTGTGTTGGGTCCAGGTTTGACTTTTCTTTGAAGCATTGATGTTTTATGTTTTGGTGGGCCTTTTGCCACTACGCGGTCACCGCACCGCTAGCTGTGATTGGGATTTTGGTCATAGTGAATGCGTTGTAACCCTGTCATTCAAATAAATAATAAAAGTATATGAATAAATTAAAATTGACTGAAAAAAAGATAAATTAAATTTTATAATGAAATAACATAGTTAATGTTTAACCCATAATTCGTACAATATTATTGAGCAGATGATAAAATTTATGATTGTTATTATTTAATTTCGTAATAATACTACTATTATTTAATTGTTATAAATATTACTATTATTTAAAATAAAATGTTATAAAATTATCTTTATAATTATAATTTAGTTTTTTGTATTAATTTTTTTTCATTCTTATTAATATTATTATGATACTTTTGTAATTAATATTATTAATATTTTTATTTTTTTATCCTTCGTATTATTGTTATTATATTCATATACATATATATATGTATATAAAATTATTTATTTATGACCGTAAAGCTACCCATTTCCTCACACTCCTCACCATAGCCGCCTCCCTCTCTTTATTCTTCTTTTTTTCACCATGCCGTTGTCCCCTCTCCCCTACACGCCCAGCGCCTTCGCCTCATCCCCCTACCTCATCTGTGGCCTCACCCCAGCCTTCACAGTCTCCCCTCCTCTTGTAGTGGTGCCAAGCTGATCCAACACCCCGGCCAGGCCTCAACCAGCAGCCCACCACCCCTCCTGTTTAGCCTCATGCTGCAGCGCCCTCCTACAGCCTACTCACCGCCAACCGTATCACCCTACTCCTATTGCTCGATCATCCCTCTTGATTCACTATCTGATTCCTAGCATCACCGCACAGAAGCGTCGCACTACGGCCCCCCTACTTCCTATGCCTCCAGCCACACTCCCGCATTACATTCTCTGCCGCACCAGTCCGCGGGCGGTCCCTGCATGGTCACCCTCACTACTCGCTCCCAGTGACCCCGCATTCTAGTGCCCTGCACAGAGCCACCCTGTCGCCCAAAACCTCTCTTCCAGGCCTCCTACCTTCTCCCATGTAGCTTCATTCCCCTCGGCCTGTACGAACCATGCGGCTTCTCCTTCCCCTTAGCATCACCCGGGCGATCCTACCACCTCCTTCCACTCTGATTCATCTGGCACGACATCTGTCAGTGCGGTCTCCCCCTTCAGGTCTGGTACTTACCTTCCTCCACTTTGTCCGGTGCCGCCCTTGTCCAGCGTGACCCTCTCCTGGTCCTACGGGGCATCCCCCGCCCGATTGGCTTTCAATTGCCTTCCCCTCACTCTCTCGTGCATCCAGCCACCTGCAAACCGCACCTCCAGCCTCTTGCTTCTTATCCAGCCACCCACTGACTACCTTCTATGAATTTACCATTTTCGGTATATTCCCACTAGAACTGTTACCGTCACTGCTCTAGACAGTCATGCCGGGATGATGTGCTTGCCTTTCTGGTCGTCTGCCTTCGCCGGCAGCAGCTTGCTCCAGCGTACGTGACCTCGTAGGTGTCCTCTTCAGCGCACAAATCTCATTTGAGTAGGTGAATACCTGATTGGGTCTTTCTCTCCCTTTTTACAACATCCTATGTCGAGGACAATGTGAGTTCACATAGATTTGGTTCGTCCCCCCTTTACGACAATCGTGCAACACCGCTGGTCAAGCATGTCTCCACACTAAAGTAAGGTTTGCACTATTTTTGTTCGAGTGGTAAATAATTATTTTAGTATGTGTTGTGTTTAATTATTTTGGGGCGATTTTAATTTTAAAATTATTGTGTTTTTTAGTATAATGTTATGAATTACATTTTGGGGATGGTTTCATAAATATTAAAGTGGTTTAGTTATATTGCAGGCGATACTAGATTTGTTCTGAAAACATGTTGATGTGGTTATTTTATGTCCTTTATTCGTTAGGATTTTTTAGGATCTAATTTGTTTATTTTTAGATGTTTTGGATTGTTGCAGTGCATTTGTGTGGCTTTTTATGATGTAACGGTCATCAGCCGGTTGCGCATACTTGTGCGCGAGTGTGAGAAGTGCATCGTCGTCGTAACTAGGCTGCGAGCCAAGGTAGGTCCCCAACTACATTCACCCTTAAATTTATAATTTATTAATTTATTGATGTTTTATTAATTTTAATAAATGTGATATAATATAAGATAATTAATTCTTAAATGATTATTTGGTGTCAAAAGATCCATTAATTTAATACACGACACTTGAAACAATTTCGTGGCGAGCGGACACCCAGTATTGAATGAATTCCCATTTGGCCTTTAATCGTAGATCACAAAATTTAAAATGTAGTTCTAGTTTTAAAGATAAATGATTTCTTCTGAACAAGTGTTTTGGGTTTTCTCGAGAAATGATGTTTTTCATTAAAATTATTGAAGGTCCATTTGGCACTTTAATAAAATAAATTATTTTGGAAAACCCACTGATGGGTGATCTTTGGAGTGCGTTGATTACCTGAGCTGTATGTGATGTTTGTGCATCGTGACTGATTGATTTACATTGTGGACGCACCCCTTTTTATTTATTTTGTTTACATGGGAACCGAGATTAGTGAGTAAATATTCTAAGAACGATTGTCACACTAGTTTAGATTATGCACTGTCTAGTGGACCCATAGCAGGGGAATACAGAGTTTTTGCTACTGTGGAGATTGGGCCCCTCCATTTGGCCATGTAGTGATATACTGAGCGTTAGGGTGTTACGACATCATAGAGTTAGAGCATGCTTTTAGGAGGAGTCAAATGTATGGAATGTTATGGATTGTTCACAATATCCTTGGATTGACCCATGTTTCTCTTAGTTTTTTTTGTATGTGGTGGATGGTTGAGAGGTCTAATTCGTTTTCTAACCCTTGTGTGCCACTTTTTCCAATTCCCTTATTGTGTGTTGTGTGTTATGTGTAGTTTTCCTTTTTGTCTAATAACTATGTTTTTTTTCTAAATTGTTCGCAAAAAAATGTTTTAAGATGCAATGCACCCGTTCCTTTCAAACATTACTTGTTTTGGAATGAAAAAGGGAAATGGACTATTATTTTTTTAGAAATGAATGTTCATATGGAAACTAATATTTTAAAGGCAGTGCATTGGGAATAGTTTTTTGGGCATGCCTACTGAGTTATAATACTTGCACCTATAGTTCTTTTCTATTTTTAGTGTTTGTGTAGGCTACATCTTGGGTGCGTTCACCTGAGGCGACGTTTGGTCATGAGTTGGAGACTGATCTATGAGGTCACATGGAGATAGTAGTTGTCTATTTCGGTTCGTTTCATTTTCTTTTGTTCTTGTTTAGTTACTTTACATTATTTATTTATTTTGAGCTACTTTGTTTTATTTATGCTGCTTTATTTATTTATTTTAATTGTGAAAAATTGTTCCCACCACTTCTGTTGATGCCTTGGTGCTTCTCGCTAGCCCAGGAGGATCAGGAATGGCGCTCGGGCCATGTCTCAGACCATCTCGGGTGACCAGATCAGGGTCAACCCGGGTTGGTTCATGACAATATTTATTTCTCCTATTGTGAGAAATATGACAGATACAAAATAATGGTTTATATTACTAAAATATTTCTAAAGCAACCAATTAGTAATTGTTGGATGATTCCTTATCTTATAGACTAATAATATTATATCTCATAATAATTTTTATCCCTCATAACATAGAAACAACTCACATTATGTTTTGTAATATATCAGTTTACATTTGATGGTGGGTCCATTTATTCAAGGTAGAAGATACATTATTTGCTATGCTCAATCCATGATAAAGTGAAAGAGTGTATCATAAATAAATTGAACATATATGTATGTATGAATGTTTTAATACATATATATTTTAAAATGATATTTAAATTTAGATTATTCATATGATTTTCAAATAGAACATTGAATTAATTAATAGGGACTATAAGAAAGTACAAATCTAAGAATATATATGTAAAAGAGAATTTGAATTTCCATTTATAATTAATTCATTTTGGATATAGTACATAAATGTTTTTTTTGTGTTGAAGAATTATATTAAACAATAATTTCTTAAATAAGATGGAGTAATGGATTCTGGATAATATATTCTATTATTTTTTATTAAGGTAATTTTTATTGGGATAGTTATGATGTTCCATAATTTTATATTTTATTTTAAACCATTTTTTTAATTTTTCATTACGTTTATTTATAATATAGGTTAAATGTGTTATTTTTAATTTATTTCTTCTTGATGTCCCTTGAAGATATACAAGAAAATATCTCTGAAATATAAAAATAGAACGGGAAAATTATTTCACATGTTTGATTTTGTTTATTTTATTTATAATAATTATGGTAAAAATGAATGTTCAAATTTTTATTATTATACGGACGTTTTTAAGCTATTATATTGCTATTTTAATACAATAATGATTGCAGGAGATTAATTAAATGATTTATATTTAAAAAATTCAACAATTTGATTATTTTATATCGTACATGTAAAATTAACAAAAGATTTACCATATCAATTTAAAAAATATATTTGACAAAATATCATTCACTATTGTTTTAATCCATAAAGCATAGTAAGAAATGAATTCATTTCATTTTCATGCCAGTTATATGAAAACCGGCTTGGAAAATCACAAACAACAGACAATTCAAATTCGTTATAACATAACTAATATAAAATCATGTTTCACATCAATTGTTTCAAAATTTTACTATATTTTCATGTAATATTTTATATTTGACATCGGTGATATCAAACTGATGTGAAAAATCAGATGCAATAGAAATTTCATATTATTTATAGAATAAATGACTACAAATTTTTTTCCCAAAAGGATTTACAACATCAATTTTCATTATAAGATAATAAATACATTAAAAACTGAAAATATTCTTTAAGGGAAATTTCCTTCTTATAATTATGGAATATAATATTAACCCAATAAAATCACCTTGATAACAAAAGAAAAACATTATAAATGAATAATTAATGAAAAATACTTATTTCTAGATACTAAGTAACCCATACTGATGAAATAATAACATCAACATTGTAATACTAATGTAACCATCAAGAATAGTAAATCAGATAGTAGAATACTAACCACACTTATGAATTTATAAATAAATCTATTTACATCTTAAAAAATATAATAAGATATAATCATACCATGATATATGTAAATAAGTATTTTAATAATAAAAAATATGGGTTTGTATTTTTTAAAATCTAAAATTTTTATTAAGAAGTTTATAATTTACATAACAATTTTTTTTTTCATAAAATATATTTTCAAATAAATAACATTTTATTATGATTATATGATAATTTTATGAAAGATTAACTAATTTTTAATGTTTCATATAATCAGTTATAATTGTTAAATCAGTATTTTTCTAATAGTTGATGTTTAAATTAAAAATTGAATTTCTCGTATTTAAATATATATAATAATAAAATGGGGTTCAATTTTAAATTTCACACTTATAAAAATCATTTGGGTGAATGTTTTGGATATTTTTTAAATAGTTGAATTTTAGATAATAGGGAAATATGAATATTTATATTATTTATCAAATTCATGAAAATTTGATCTATGTGTAATGTATGGCTGAAATAAGCCCCATAATATGATAATAACAATTTTACATGATATTTATTCATTTATTAGAATCAAAACTATTCATAGTCTTGAACTAAAATAAAAAAATGTTGAATAAAAAAACACCACCCTCATCCCATATAAAAACCACCATCACAAACATCTTTTCCTCACCTTTCTGAACCATTTATAATTACCGAATTTTTTCCCAATCCTCTTCCAATTCCCTCACCCATGTCTATGATCCATTGGTTTCATTAAAAACCCAAATCCAGTTTGTCTAAGGAGGTTCTCAATAAGAAGAAGTTAATGGTATAAAATCCTATTCTGTTATCTTATAATTTCATTTCAAGTAATTTTAATTTATTATTATCTACACACCTCAACTAATTAAAGTGTCATGATTACTATATTATAATATATACTTGATTTTTAATATTATAACATAATAATCAATCATCAAGTCTCATATACTCACCGTTGTATTCAGAAAATGAAAACATCATTCAAGAGGTGATAATTTATAATCATTTAGGACATGTTTCGCGACCCCCTCCCACAAAAGATGCCCCTCCTGAGCTGGAAATGGCGAAAGGGAGATAATGACCCCCATGTCCCGCCTCCAGTAGGCCTCGAGTTGGCGACTAGCACCAAGGGTATGAGTTTTCACAAATATGGGAGGCATTACCCTTTTTATTATTTAGGATCAGGAAATAGGACAAGTCAATCACCCAAAAAAAATGAAAAGAGCAATTGTATATAAATAAACCCAAACCAAGCCCACATGCATGTTTAAACAATTTTATAACAAGGTACAAGTACAAGAAATCTCAAAAGTACAATACCAAAAGAAAACAAGAGAACTTCAACTACAACAACTCCAACTGCCCGACAAGTAGGGTCCCACACGACCCTAGTAGTCCTCCTGGAAACCTGAATGTAAACATAGGGTGAGCATGTAACACCCCAACCTTCCATGGTACGTTTCCTTTCGAACAATGCAATGGCGTGCATTGTACGCAACTTCGAGATTTTAACACACCATAACCAATCCAACTAGCCGTTATGAATAGTAATACATAATTTTTGAAATATTATAAATTCAATCTCTCAAAATGGACTTAATTTTTTGATTCAGAATCTCAAAATTAGCCTAGGGTGAAATTTTGTTGCTTTTCGGATAACTTTCATATTTTGATAAATAGTGAAAATTACAAAATTTTAATTAAAAACAACTTTTTTAATCAAAATATTTAATAGTGATAAATTATGAATTTGAGTGGTTTTAAATAATATTTAGAATATATTTTTACCATGTACTATAATGTGGGTCATTGAACATAATTTTACATTTAATCTAGACAAAAACAAGTCCCAATCTTTTGATAGTTATTATCTCTTAAAAACACGCTTTTTGTTTTAACAACAGAAATTATTTTTAAATTAATTTCTCCCACTTCTGTGATTTGAATTTGGAAAAATGGATTCCATATTTGGAATCAGGATGTTCAAATTGTGTAAATAGGTCACTTTTATTTTTAGACATTTTGGATAATTACTTCGGTAAATATTTTATTTACCATGGTTAAAGGGTAAATCCAGTAAACAAGGGTTAAAAAATAATATTATAATAACACTAAATTACCCTAAAACGTGTCTTAACCCTATTTGTTGATACATGGTCGACCATGTTCATCTTTGGGTCGATTTTGGGACCCCATAGATCCACTTTTAAGTGATAATGACACTTTATTTTAATTAAGTTAAAATAAATACAAAAATGACACAAGCATATATCTTTTAGAAAAACAATTGTTACATAGGGTTATATATGTTGGAATTTAGACTATAAATATTCATTAGAATTATAAAACGATTTCCTACATAATGATATTTTATTTATTATTTGTAGACATTAAATATGTTAATTCATTTATGACACAATGATGATGCAGTAATTACCATAATAGTGAAAAATTAGAATAATTGATATTATAAATACCCAAATAAATATAATTTGATACTTTTATAGAATGACACTAATTTTATAGGATAACATGACATATTAGGATTTATTTAATTAAATTTTTTGGAAGTAATCATTCTATTATGTGTTTCACAAAAATCAACTATTGAATAGTGTCAAAATTGACATAAAAGAGTTTTTGAAATAAATATTATATTATTAATTGATATTAAATTCCTAAAAATCTATGATTCGGACAAGAGACTTATATCATGATAGTTTCATCATTAATGGACCACTTGGGGGTCGCTTGGATGTATATATTAAGTTTATTAACCATATTATATAAAAATACAAAGAGACATTGTAAAAGTGAAACTAATTAACTTAGAGTTAATACTTAATGATAAGGTTAATATAGTGACCCAAACCTGTCTAAATTCTATTGGATGAATATTTTTAGACATATCCCCCACTTGAACTTTTAATAATCAACTTTTGAGCCATTATAAACCGAATATGAATTTATTATAAATTAATATTTCTAGCTTTTCCAAAGGTGCTCCTCACCCCTCTTATAAAAGGACACTCCTACTTCTCATTTATTCACACATTCAAAGCCTTTTTTTTCGGCCAACCCCGACCCAAATACTCTCTCAACTTCCCTCACTACAACCTGAAGGCCTTATTTTGATCACAAATCCAACCTATTATGCCCTTTTGGTCAAATAAAAAGGAAGAACCCAAAGAAGAGGTAATGTTTTCACCACCCATTTTCAAGTTCTTTTATTCTTCCACTTATTCTTTCTTTGTTATTACCATTATAAAATAATAACGCCAGTATCATATATATACTGTGATGTTATAATAAATATGTTACAACCATATTCAGTTTTCTATCCATTCGTTTGAATAACATGTCACCATACGTGCGTACGTACGGCTTACCGTCTCCACGTCGTGGTGTAATTGTTATTCAATATATTATTATTTGGATGGGTATAATAATGATGTGTAACTTATGTAAATAATAAATATAACATGATAATGATTCTGTATATATGATATACCATCCAATTATATATTATTTTAATATCAAAAGAATGATATTGTCGCTCGTGCGTAAGTACGGACTACCGTCTCCACGAACGCGATGAGATTCTTTCTCCATCATATCCATTCAAGTATAATTATAATTTTATGATTTAAAAATAGTATCTAAGGACATTATATCATTATGGATATCAATAATATACATCCCATTAATAACGAATATGTCTCACATAACAAAGAATATAAAGTAAAATGAACTCGTTAACACCCAAAATGACGATAATTCTAAGATATTATTAACAAATCAATGTTAAAAGATCATATATGATATCATATTAAAGTAAATGATTCTTGTATAATTAAATAACAATTATTTCACCATTATACAGGAGTTTAAGCTACCGTCGACCAAGGAAAAAGTACAAAGTAAGGGGTTTCTTATCTCACTTTTAATTCCGTGAGAATTCCATTGTTCACCTTTTATTTATTACTTGTGGTGTGTGTACTGCCCATGTTTGTATTAATTGTGTAATATAAATTAATTCATGTATATTTACATCATAATTGTATGATCCTTCTTTCATGGGTGTATGTTTTGTATGTTACCAAATCAATAAGGAATTTGAAATTTCAATTTCCATTTATTCGGCTTTACACAAACATCAATGATTATTTTACTCCGAGATTATGTGTGGAATAACTATTCATTTTCTTATGTCATAATTTCCACTCCCCTTTTCTGTGGATATAATTTTGATACACATAATCACTCCATTGATAAATTCTCAAGTGATCGGAATGAACTTGATAAGAGTAATTTTAACTCAATCTCTATTTGTTGAGTTAAATATCCAATTCATTGGTGTTGTTTTTACAAGAATATGTGTGAATGTCATCTGATTGATTTACACTAAATATCCAATCATATTGAGTGTATTTATATTTTTAACACATAATTATGTCTTTGGTTTATCATTAACCAAAGGATGTGGTCTTTATAAGATAATTCATCTCAATTTACATTCCATTGAGTCTTTTTTGTTGTTATACACCAAATCACTTTTATATGGTGTATATATTGTACTTTGACATAGTATATCGTGAATCCCTTTATTGTCATGATATTAAAAATTTTTTATTACCTCAATTATTTGTATTCAAGTGTCTCTCTTTTGGTTAGAATCTCTAACTAAAATACCATTTTTAAATGTTTTAAAGACTTATTCATATAAATCTTGCTCAATAATGTCTATGTTTTAAAAATGGTTTTAAGGATTTTTTTATATGGACATTAAAGTTTTAAAATTAAAAATCCTTTTAAAAAGTTTCAAAGTGGTATGGGACACTTTGATTCAAAAATATACTTTTAAATGGATTCTTGACAAATAGTATGACTTTTAAATGATTTCATGAAAAAGGGGGATATTTCTCTCAACTAGTTTTGATGATTATTTTCATCTATGTCAACATCCTTCATTATTCTTGATTGAGGTTAATGTGATACAATACAATATTCCATATTGTATCGAATGAGTTATGTTTGACTGTGGATGTTCTATTTTTATACCATTCATGGTTTGTGGTTAAAGTATTGACATTTCGTATACTAGTTTTAATACGAATGTTTATGTTATGTTTAAACCTGTTCATATGAGGAATGCATTGGACTTATTAAGTGACGGGTGGATCCCTCTATAGCTCCTCAATGCATCGATAGGTATCATGAGACAAACTAGTGTCTTGGCACAAGGCCTTGGCAAAATCTTATTTGTAGTCTTGGCACGAGGCCTTGGCTATGTGGTTATGACAGTCTGGCATTATTCATTCCATCATTATGAAAGTGGTTATTGATATTTCATGGGATTGTACGTCTAGTAGAATATCCATGTGAGTAAGTAAATGGAAATATTTTATTTTATCTTTTCCATTTGATGTTGAAGTTCAAGTTTAAGAGGCTTTTGTTTTAGTTATAAACTGCCTTATGTGTTTATTCTTATTTATGAAAGCTTCTGCTATAATGTTATCCTTACTGAGCATCTGAGCTCATCCCTTTCAATGTTTTATTTTTCCCAGGATTATGAAGAAGTAATTTATGGATGACCTGTAGGGATAGTATTAGGGGATATGAAGACAAGATGTTTTTTATGATGAAATTTAAAACTTTAGGGATGTATCTAGTTATTCCAAGGCTACAAAACTAATCGGTCTTTCGAGACTTTATCTTTCTTGTGATCATGCCAATGTTATGTAATAATGCACTGACTCTGGGTAAATGGGGTCGGGGCGTTACAGAGCATACAAGTATAAATAGTAGGGAAACCTAAAGCTCTCGTGCACAAGTGGGGAGACATCCTAATGTCCTATGAGAACAACAGAAGAAACCTAACAAGGAAATCTATCCACCCATCCTCGCCAACAACACTCACCAAAACACAATCACAGCAGGTAGTAGTAGTATAAGAAAAAGAGCATTGGGTACGCCTCACCATTTCCCATTAGTTAGCTGAACGTCCTGACGCTGTCACACTATCCCCGCCCGCACACACCTGGGCCTCACAACCACGTATCCCGCCCGCACACACCTGGGCCTCACAACCACACATCCCACCCGCACACACCTGGGCCTCACAACCACATCCACATCCCCACCCGAAGACACCTGGGCCTCATCCTGAAGATTGTTGGGAATAGTAACAGTAACAGAACTCTCGCCTGAATATTCCTGGGCCTGAAAAACCTACCTGATGAGTCCTAGGTGGAAGGTCGCCTCAAGCAATTATTGCCTATAAGTCTGCCCGAAGAGTCTTGGGCCTAATCACCCCAATCAAAACCTACCTGAATAGTCTTGGGTGTATGGTCGCCTCAAGCCATCACAACCTAGGGGGAGAATGATTAAGAAGGAGCTAGTAACTATGGATAAACACCCTCTCCTATGAAATGGGAGTGTTCGGCACTAAGTGCTCAACATGGGTGCGGTGCGATAAAACACAAAAGATACAGATATATATATAGAAACCACTCAGCCCAACCTATGGCTTCTAAAAAGAGAAACTAAGCACGTTCCATGGCACTGCTACCACGAAGCATGCATACAATATACAACCCCAACCCCATTAAGGTTTTCACGTTTTATCAGAATTATTTTATTAGTTCCTTAACTACTGGGGAACAATCCACAACCATCCACAACGATCATTCGTAAGAATATCACTTCCATCCACAAAGCAAGTTAGGAAAACACAGAAACACGGAATTTCCCTTCTTATTAACCAACCAACCCATTGATTATTATTTCTGTTTCATTACCAAGCCCCACCATTCATTAACACTTACACTTTTATTTATTATTCAAAACCCATTGTTCGTTCACATTTAAACCCATCCCTGCAGTCCCGCTTCCAACCACCATAACCACAACCACACCGAACATCATTATCCCTTTAATATTATTTATTGCAGCCTCACTGCCCATCACCATTAAATATTCACACCTTCCCACAACCAATCCAACCACAGCCCCGCTGCTCACCCATTTCACAACAACCTACAAAACACCCCCATCACATGAAATGTAACCAAGCCAACACCCACATGTTCATTATTCCATTTTGGTTCAACCAGGGTGATCACACAAGGGTTCTAGATTTTTAACAGAAAACTTTACGTGATTAACCAATTTCCAAATTCCACAAAGTTTTCATCCATAAGAAAATATATAAGGAGAGGGAAACATTTAATTGCATAATCAAAGGCCCCAAACGACCGTGATTTTCAGTAGGTAGAAGCTCATTCAATTCACAACATAATATCACAGTATATAAAGTAACGGAAATCACAACTTTTCATCCACGTTATATAAGCCAGTTATTATCTTCATTTAACTGGTTCAAAAGTGTTTCATGTAATCAAGAGAACACCCACCTCGCATGATGCACAAATTAGAGAGACGAACGTAAAATCCCTACCTAAATAGGTTCTTGATCGCAACGCTCCTCCGGATCAGCTTTAGAAGATGTTCATCTGTGTCCTGGAAAAACCTCATTGGGTGTAAAGGATGAGCCTAAGGAATTAATGGATCGATACTTGGATGTTCCGCCTCGTCGTTATGATCCCGTGGCCGCAGACGGATTGTAAATTGGAGATCAGATGAAAACGTTATGGAAGAAAGAGTCTTCGAGTCTCTTGAGAGAGGTCTGCTTAGACGAGAGGGGAGGAGATGTGTGAGTTGAAAGGAAGAGGGGAACCCTCCTTTTATAGGCGTGAAAAGAAAAATTACACTGCATGTACTTATGGTACACGACTTTTACTCGTCCGTTTTCACACGGTCTCCATGCGGCCTCCAATGCGGCTCCACAACCATAGACTTTTCAACACATGGTTTGAAGGTAACGCATACGCGGGGAAGGTCTACAAAGTGTGTAGATTAGACACATGACGTGTACTCATTTATTGTACACGGCAAGGACATAGCCTTCACATGGCACACGGCTGACGACTGGTCAACACACGGTAACGCGTACGCGGGGAGGGACTACACGACGTGTAGTACTGGACACATGGTGTGTACCCATTTTTTTCAGGCGGAAAAGACACGACCATCCACATGGGGTATACCCGGCAAGAGGGTACATGGCGTGTACTCAAACTACATGGTGTGTAGTTTCAAAATTCTAGAAAGTGTGGAAAAAGTCCATTTACCCTCCAGAACACTTCTTGACCTTCTTTTTGACAATGGAATGGGACGAAGAGGTCTGGGCCATTACATCAGATACCTCTTAAAACATTCTCGTCCATGAGAATTCAAAAGCCAACCCAGAGGAACCCAACAAGACACCTCATAGTGTTATCGTTATAACAGGAACCAAACCAATAACCCTAATCATATGTGTTAAGAATTCCATCTCCTATGTCGAGATATTATCTGCTTTAGGTGTCACTGACTCGCCTGCACGATTTTAATTGCATCCTCATTAATGCGTCTCAATTATGGATTGGGTCTTCCCACTTCCATAAATTAGGATATCCAACTCAAACTTCCCCCCAACACCCCACAACCAATACACTACCCAAACACGTGGGATTGGGAAAACTCCTCACCTATGTCGAGATATTATCTGATTTAGGCGGAACTGACTCGCCCGCACGGGTTCTATCGCATCTCCATTAATGCGTCCTGATTAAGGGTCAGTTTTCCCCCTTCCCACACATCCAAACATGTTACACATTACTAGGGAACAAGGAAACAAAAGGTCTCACAACTGACAAGACAAACATTCCATATATCAAAGATACAGAGTACAACATCAACACAAAGCTCAGAAGAACAAGGGAAAACATAATTCAAAACAACTATGGGTACTGAGCATGCATCTGGTTCTCCCACTCCCAAGTGCTCTCCTTGAGGCTGCCATGCCTCGACAACACACGAACCAATGGAATAGTTTGTCCATGGAGCACCTTCTCTTTACGAACCTTGATTCTGACTGGTCTTTCCTCGAAGGTCGCGTCGTCTCCCATATCCAACTCTCCCTAGTCGATAACGTGAGATTCATCGTGTAAGTACTGAAGAAGCTGGGAGACGTGGAAGACGTCATGAACATTCTCCAACTGAGGTGGCAGGGCCAGCTTATATGCAACCTCGCTGACTCGCCTCAGCACCTCAAAAGGTCCGATGAACCTTGGTGTGAGCTTTCTCCCCTTCCCAAACCTCCACTGCCCCTATCGAGGGGAAACCGTCAAGAGCACATGGTCTCCAACCTCGAACTCCAAGGGCCTCCTCCGATGATCATCATAACACTTTTTTCGGTCCTGAGCCGCCTTCATCCTCTCACGTACAAGCTGGACTTTCTCCGTGGTGCTCTGCACTACCTCTGGCCCAAGAGCGCCTGTCTTACAAACCTCTGCCCAGAAAATGGGTGAACGACATGTCATTCCATACAAAGCCTCAAATAATGCCATGCCAATAGTAGAGTGGAAGCTTTTGTTTTAGGAAAACTCTACTAAAAGCAAGTGTCGTACCCATGATCCTCCGAAATCCAGAACGCATGATCGTAGCATGTCCTCTAACATCTAGATATTCCGCTATGTCTGCCCGTCGGACTGGGGGTGGAAAGAAGTGCTAAGGCGTAGCTGGGTGACAATAGTATGTTGTAACCCCCTTCAGACTCGTGAGGTAAACTGAGTATCTCGGTCTGAGACGATAGTCCTTGGAACTCCATGCAAACGCACTACCTCATCTGCGTACCTCTGAGCTAAGGTACTCACCAGGCCCGACTCCTTGATTGCTAAGAAGTGAGCCGTTTTCATCAGACGATCCACCACTACCCAAATAGCATCATAACCACCCTGAGCTCTGGGTAGTCCTGTGATGAAGTCCATTGAGATGTCATCCTACATACACTCGGGGAAATCTAAAGGATGCAACAAACCACTAGGAAAATGGTGTTTATCCTTCACTTGCTGACACACTAGGCACTTAGCCACAAACTCTACCAATGCCCGTTTCACCCCGGGCCACCAAAATTGATCCTTTAGGCCTCGGTACATTTTTTAAACTCCTGGATGTACCGCCAAGGATGTACTATGGATCTCACGGAGAACTCCCTCACGCATCGCCACTAGGACAAACAACCTTCCATGGAAAAGCATCTGATGTCGGTTGTCCTCTGACCATCCCTCTAGAGCATTCCCCCGATTGACATGATCCTGCATCACCTCTGCCTCGTCCCCCCACTGAGACTCTTCCACCTGATGCGACAAGGAGGATTGCACCATCATCTGGAACAAACAGCCTCTAACACCTTCTTCCCTTGTATCTAAGTGCAGGGAATCCAACTCTCCCATCGCATTCCAAGAATCAGCGGATTCCCGAACCACTTCCTTGTGTGACTTCCTGCTCAGGGCATCAGCCACAACATTTCCCTTACCTTCAGTGAAAGAGATCTCGAAGTCATAGTCTTGGAGAAACTCGACCCATCTCCACTGCCGTAAGTTCAGCTCACACTGGGAGAAGATATAATGCATGCTCTTGTGATCTGAGAAGACCACAAAGCGCTCCCCAAAGGGGTAATGTCACCACAACTTCAATGAGAACACTACTGCTGCAAGCTCCTGGTCATGGGTGGCATAGTTACGCTAATGAGGGCGCAACTGCCTAGACCCATAACAAATATCACCCTTCCTCTGCATCATCACACACCCCAGAACAAGGATAGAAGCATCAAAAAACACTTCAGACAACAACACTTCCTCTGGAAACCTGAGCACGAGAGCACTAAACAACTTCTCCTTCAGGTAGTTGAAAGATTTCTGACACTGATCGCTCCATATGAAGACTTGATTCTTCCTATTCAAAGCTGTCAATGGGGAAGAAACTCGAGAGAAGTCTGAAATGAACCTTCTATAGTAACCTGCTAACCCTAGGAAACAACGAACTTCTGCCGCACTCTTGGGTGATGCCCAAGAAACAACTGCCTCCACCTTTTACGGGTCCACCAATAATCCATGCTGAGACACCACGTGCCTAAGGAATTGTACTTCGTGTGTCATGAACTTACACTTCGACAGTTTCCTGTAAAGCTGGTGGTGTCGAAGGACGTCCAAGACTTCATTGAGATGTTCAACATGATCCTCCTCTGATCTTGAGTAGATCAGGATGTCATCAATAAACACAACGACGAACCGGTCCAGAAACTCTCGGAAGACAAAGTTTATAAGTCCTATGAACACAACTGTTGCATTCGAAACTCCAAACGGCATCACTACAAACTCGAAGTGCCCATACCTGCACCTGAAAGCTGTCTTCGAGATGTCATTGTCCTTCACCCTCAGCTGATGATATCCCAATCGTAGATCAAACATAGAAATCCTGCCTGCTCCCCTCAACTGGTCGAAGAGATCATCTATCCTTGGAAGGGGGTAACGGTTCTTGATCGTTACCTGGTTCAGCCTTCGGTAGACTATTCATAGCATGAGACCACCATCTGCCTTCTTCACGAACAAAAATGGAGCACCCCATGGAGACATGCAGGGTCGAACAAAACCCTTATCCATCAAATCGTCAATCTAAATCCGTAACTCCCGCAACTCTGAAGGTTACATCCGATAAGGGGCCATCAAAATCGGATGGGCACCAGGTTGTAAGTCTATCCCGAACTCAACGTCACATTTTGGGGGGGGGGGGTAGAGTCACAACCTCCTCCAGAAAAACATCAAGAAACTCCCCAAAAACCTCTGGGACATCCATCTTCTCTGTATTAGCTGGAACCACTAATAACCCGCCTAACAAGGAAAGGAGAGGCTCCACACGCTGGCTTCCGGCCTGATAGATCCTCTCGCCAACCAAAGATACACACTGACCATCCACGTCAGAGAACACGACTCTTCTCCCGAAGCAGTTGATAATGGCACTAACAGAAAACAACCAGTCGATGCCTTGGATGATATCGTATGGCTGCATCTGTAACAGAAGAAGGTCCCCACTAGATCGATGTGGTCCCAACGTCAACCCACATCCCTGGCAAACAACAGATACACTTGTCTGGCCTCCAATTGGTGTACTCAGCACCAGTGGTATGGAAAGTCTCTCTACGTCTTGTCCCAATGCATGGGCTAGACCAGGTGCAACAAAGAAGTGTGAAGCTCCCGAATCGAACAAAGCAGAAAAAAGAGTGTTGAACAAAAAAATCATACCTCACACCACCTCTGGTCCTACTAGAGCTGCCAACTCTGCTACGTGCAACTATCAACGCCCAACTCCTCTACCTCTATGATGTTGTCCACTTCCCCGACCATGCCCTGGTCGAGGTCCCTTAGGAGCACCCTGAGGTCGGCCTCCTCCTGCAAAGTCTTCCCTCGAAGGAGCATGGTCCTGCTGCTGCTGGAAGGGCCTCGCCGGCAACTGGTGTTGTTGCGGTGGGCGCTGAACCTTCCCACCTCCACCGTACTGAGCTTGGGTCGGGCACAGACTCCGAACATGCCCAAAACCTACATAAGGAAAACACATCAGTCCCGGGCTCGTGGAAAATGGACGAGGACCCGAAGATCGGAACTAGAGCTACTGGGGCCTGCTCCCCACTGGCCAGAACCTGGAAGGTCCTGTTGAAGGAGACCTGCTGCTGACTGCCTTCCCCTTCGACAAACCTGGCTAGAACACCTCAAGCAGTGCACCTCCCAGCGAGTGCATCCTCTCTACGACCACTGCCTTCTTCTGCACCGCCAAGTACGTCGGAAGGGTGAATGGGGTGACAACATACTGGAGCGATGGACAAAGCGCCTCCTCCAAACGTCTCGCCCGAGACTCCTCATCTGGAAAGAGATCCGAAGCAAAGTGTAGGAGGTCCATGAACTTGATCCCTAGCTCTCGTACCAACATACACCCCTGCTGAAAGGAGAGTAACTCATATCGCTTCTCCGCCTTGATCATGGAAGAAAGGAATTCCTCTAAAAATTCCTTCTCAAATTCAGCCCACAGAACCTCTGCCTATATCCTCTCTCCGAGGTAGAGTGTCCACCACTGTCGCGATGCACCTCTCAGCTGACTGACTACTAGGGGAACCCAGTAATCCCTCGGAGAACGGATCAAGGTAAAAGCAATCCATAGCTCCTGAAGCCACCCCTCCGTCTCTGTATCTGAAGTACTACCCTCATACTTCTTTAGGGTCTGCCGCTGTAAGGAACGGAGAGTCTTCTGCCACTGGCTATCTTCCTCCTCTCAGTCAATCCTCAACTGATCGACCACCTGGATCTGCTGAGCCTCCGCCCTCTGAGCCACCTGGGGATGACGTCCTAGTGCCATAGCTGTACGGTAAACAAGGATCGCCAAAGACCTTGTAGTAAGGAATTTTCTCAAAGTTTCAATTATCATTTTATTTCAATTTCTTTCCCAGAACACCCAAATCAAGTAAAACACAATCATGATGATGCATTTACCTTCCCTAGGGTCTCTACCCTACAATCAATGTAGTCTCACTGGGTCGTTAGGTAGGCTCAGAGTCCCTGAATCGGATCACGGGGGGGCCCTAAAATCCCGTGTCCTAGCCGATCTTCCCTGGCCTATGTCACACACCAAGGTTAACTAACATGGTTTCCCTACCATCCCATGCAATCCTAACTGTGCCTAAATACAGACATCATCCTATCTCTCAACAACCTCCCTCTGATTCCATTCTGTCATGACCCCCTCCCACCAAAGATGCCCCTCCTGAGCTGGCAATGGTGAAAGGGAGATAATGACCCCCGAGTCCCGCCTCCAGTTGGCCCCGTGTTGGCGACTAGCACCAAGGGTATGAGTTTTCACAAATATGGGGGGAATTACCCTT
The DNA here is from genome assembly GCA_963277665.1 of Viscum album. Lineage (NCBI taxonomy): Eukaryota > Viridiplantae > Streptophyta > Magnoliopsida > Santalales > Viscaceae > Viscum > Viscum album. Next base: position 763,953,756 of record OY728135.1, read on the forward strand.
TTATTATTTAGGATTGGGAAATAGGACACGTAAACAACCAAAAAGAAAAGAAAAGAGCAAGTGTATAAGAATAAACCCAAACCAAGCCCATATGCATGTTTAAACAATTTTATAACAAGGTACAAGTACAAGAAATCTCAAAGTAAAATACCAAAAGAAAAAGAGAGAATAGAAACTACAACAACTCCAACTTCTCGAATAGTAGGGTCCCACATGGCCCTGGTAGTCCTCTTGGAAACCTGAAAGTAAACGTAGGGTGAGAATACAAGTGTACTCATTAGGGAAACCTAATGCTCTCATGAAAAAGTGGGGAGACATCCTAATTTCCTGTGAGAACAATAGAAGAAACCTAACAAGGAAATATATCCACCAAACCTCGCCAACCACACTCACCAAAACACAATCACAACAGGTAGTAGTGGTATAAGAACAAGAGCATTGGGAAACCCACACCATTTCCCATTAGTTAGCTGAATGTCCTGACGTTGTCACACTCTTCCTGCCCGCACAGACCTGGGCCTCACAACCACGTATCCCGCCCGCACACACCTAGGCCTCACAACCACACATCCCGCCCACACACAGCTGGGCCTCACAACCACAAACACATCCCCACCCGAAGACACCTGGGCCTCATCCCGAAGATTCTTGGGAACAGTAATAGTAACAAAACTCTTGCCCGAAGATGCCTGGGCCTGAAATCGAAACCTACCTGAAGAGTCTTAGGTGTAAGGTCGCCTCAAAAAATTATAGCCTATAAGCTTGCCCAAAGAGTCTTGGGCCTAATCACCCCAATCGAAACCTACCCAAAGAGTCTTTGGTGTACGGTTTCCACAAGCCATCACAGCCTAGGCGGAGAAGGAGCAGGAAGGAGCTAGTAAGTATGGAAAAACACCCTCTCCCATGAAATGGGAGTGTTCGACACTAAGTGCTCAACATGGGTGCGGTGCGATAAAACACAAAAGATACAGATATATATATATATATCAACCACTCAGCCCAGCCTATGGCTTCTTAAAAGAGAAACTGAGCACATACCATGGCACTGCTACCACGAAGCATGCATAAAACAAACAACCCCAAACCCATTAAGTTTTTCATGTTTCAGTAGAATTAGTTAATTAATTCCTTAACTACTGGGAAACTATCCACAACCAACAACAATAATCATTCGTAAGCATATCCCTGCCATCCACAAAGCAAGTTAGGAAAACACAACAACACGGCAAGTCCCTTCTTATTAACCAACCAACCCATTGATTATTATTTCCATTTCATTACCAAGCCCTAAAATTAATTAACACATCCTCTTTTATTTATTATTGACAACCCATAGTTCGTTCACATTTAAACCCATCCCTGCAGCCTCGCTGCCAACCACCATAACCAAAGCCACACCGAACATCATTATCCCTTTAATACCATTTATTGCAGCCCTGCTGCCGATCACCATTAAACATTCACACCATCCCACAACCAATCCAACCGTAGACCCACTGCTCAACCATTTCACAACAACCCACAAAACACCCCCATCACATGCCACGTAAAGAAGCCAACACCCACATGTTCATTATTCCATTTTGGTTCAACCGGGGTGATGACACAAGGGTTCCAGATTTTTTACAGCTAACTTTACGTGATTAACCAATTTACACATTCAATAAAGTTTTCATCCTTAAGAAAATATAGAAGGAGAGGGAATCATTTAATTGCATAAGAAAAGGCCCCCAACGACCGTGATTTTTAGTAGGTAGAAGCTCATTCAATTCACAACTTAATATCACATGATATAAAGTAACAGAAATCACAACTTCTCATCCCCGTTATATAAGCCAGTTATTATCTTCATTAAACTGGTTCAAAAGTGTTTCATGTAAACAAGAGAACACCCACCCCGCATGATGCACAAATTAGAGAGACAAAGGTAATTCCCTACCTCAAGAGGTTCTTGATCGCAACGCTCTTCCGGATCAACTTTAGAAGTCGTTCGTCTGTTTCACGGTAAAACCTCCTTGGGTGGAAAGGAAGAGCTGAAGGAAAGAACAGATCCATACTCGGAAGTTCTGCCTCGTCGTTAAGATCTCGTGGCCGCTGAGGGATCGTAAATTGGAGCTCAGATTAAAAAGTTATGGAAGAAAGAGCCTTTGAGTCTCTTTAGAGTACTCTGCTCAGAGGAGAGGGGAGGAGAGGTGTGAGTTGAAAGGGGGAGGGGACCCCTCCTTTTATTGGTGTGAAAAGAAAAAGTACATGTCGTGTACTTATGGTACACGGCCTGTACTCAGCCATTTTCACATGGTCTCTACACGTCCTCCAATGCGGCTCCACGGCCGTTGACTGGTCAACACACGGTTTGAAGGTAACGCATACGCGGGGAAGGACGACACGGCGTGTAGTTTAGACACACGGTGTGTACTCATTTATTGCACATGGCAAGGACACGACCTTTACACGGCACACGGCTGATGACTGGTCAACACACGACAACACGTACGCGGGGAGGGACTACACTGCGTGCAGTTCTAGACACATGGTGTGTACCCATTTTCTTCACGCGGCAAAGACACGACCATCCACACGGGGTATACCCGGAAAGAGGGTACACAACGTGTACCCAAACTACACGGCGTTTAGTTTCAAAATTCTGGAAAGTGTGGAATAAGTCCATTTTACCCTCCAGAACACTTCATGACCTTCTTTTTGAAAAAGGAATGGGCTGGAGTGGTCCGGGCCATTACAACATGAATATTTCATTTTCATTGACTTCATTAATTGATGATCCTAAAACCATTATAAAATTTGATATTTATTTTCGAATTTATTTTAGTAGTTTTTTATGTTCATTGTCTAGAATATATACATAGTGTTAATGTAACACCCCGAACACTCTAGACCGGAGACGGTGCATTACTTGTCATATTGGAATGGTAAGAAAGAATGAACATCCTGAAGTAATGATCAGTATATTAGTCTTGATGAAACTATATATATAAATTTAACTCAAAGTATATTAGATAAGGTTACATAATACAATACAATACAAAAACTAAAAACTTCATCCATTGGAACACAATAAATAATATCATCTTCATCAACTGTTGAAGGTAGTCAATGAAAGGTGTGAGTTCAAATGCTCAGTAAGGGTTACAAATGGAGGAATTATGAATCAATAATAACTGAATTTTAAACAATTTTACATAATCACATGGCATGTTGAATAAATGAAAAAAAACAAGCCATTAATAAACTGAGAAAGAAACTGCATTCATAGATTTTTCCATAGAGAAACCCTTTTGGATAGTAATATATGATAATGAATAAAAAGAATGTTTATTAATTGTAATTCATGTATCTGTCACATGAAAATTTAATACTATTAAAATGGTTTAATTTTGTAAGTAGAAACCCATATTATTTTTGGAAAAAAACATGAAGGGTTTTTCACCAAACTGATTTGTCTTATGAGACATAGTGATGAATAGTGGGGCTATAGTGGGCCCACTGACCACTGCATGTCCAAATAGTTCTTCATACATTGATTCAATACAAGATAAATATTCTTGTTCAATATCTGTATAGATTAGAGTATATGAATTTATCAATATTTTCATAATTAAAATAACATTACAAATAAACACCACATATAAAACGGTATGCAGTTTAGACAACAAACATATCCATGACATATATAAATATAATATTAAATGAAAATTGATCTCAAATGGGTTGTAGGTACACCACATAATGATTATTAGGTGCACTATACAAAGTTAGTTACAAAAAAAATAGTAGTTGAGACAAAGTCTCTTACCACAATGCAATCAGTCGAATCATATGAAGATAACTTAATAACACTCAAATTAATCATTTAATAACATGAACATAAAGATAATCATGTTATTATATATCAAATTTCAGTACACATATAACACGTACAATTAATACATGACAAACAATGAAAATATCACAGAAATGAAAGTGAGATGAGAAACCCCTTATAAACATTTATCCATGGTAACGAGTGTTATTGCAGGGGAATAATGAGATATAAATGGGAATTACATTATTTGTATGCAAAAAGGGTAGTATGGGGAGGTGAAAAAACATACCCCTTCATTATGAATTAATAATAAAAGGGAACAACATAGGGGAGATTCTTGAAAAATACTGAGAGAGAGGATCCCTTACTAAAAATCGGCATCGTAACGTCATTGCTTAAAATTTCATAAAATGAAATGATGATAGAATAAGTGTATCCCATCATATTGAAATCAAAACCACTGTCATAAAAACACATAAAATAAAAAACATAACATATTATAATGGAAAATAAAATAGATAACATAAAATACGTTTCAACTAAAAGAAGATAATGAAGGATTCCCTTACCTTGTAGAGTAACTCCTAGATCATGAACGATGAGTGGGTATTTATAGAAAAAGAGATGTAGTTTTAAATAATTTCAAAGGGACAACTTAGTAGTGATTTTTTTCCAAACCATGGACTTGCGCATGGTATTTGCACATGGTTTTAGAGACATGGGACACCACATGTCATATGTTATTGTAAACAAGTCTACCAGAGTTTCATTTTAATTATTATATCATTATGATGTCATTAATCTACCAAAAACTCAAAACTGTATTTTTACTATTATTGAATATTTCATGTATTTTAGAATAATCATAGAAAATCACCACTACCATTTTTCGATGTGTAAAATTCAAATATGAACTCCATTTTTTGAAAATTAATTTTTAAATATTTTTAATTTAATTTTTAAAGAAAATCATAGAAAAATAAAAAAATATCAATTTAAAGGTATAATTAGTTTTGTAATACACTAAAAAATTAATTAACTTCTCATTATATAATTACCTTAAGAAAATAAAATGTTTCTATTGCTTACTATTTATAAGGGTAATATTACTATTCATATTACTATTCATAATGGTATGTTTCTATTCATAGAACACTCATGTTGATTCTATCACGCTTCAAATGACTTACTGGTCACAACTCTAGATGACCTTTTTTGAAATTCAAAACATAGAAATGGAGAATTTATGTATAATAGTAGGTTTTGACTATCTCATAAATAACCCAGTTTTGTTTCAAAGGAACACAAATTTTTATGAAATCTAGGCTATAAATAGAATGTATTTAAGAGAATCATGCCATAAAATGTTTGGGGTGTTATATTATTTCCTCCTTTGAAAATTTCGTGCTCAAAAGATTATGTATAAATCCCACCAAAAATATGTGGGTGGTTCTTCATCATGAAATTCTTGGGTTACCATTTTGATTCCTCTATATTTTTGTTTCTCCAAATAACCTTTACTAGACAAGTTTTCTAATTTCTCAATACCTTGTCCCTTTTTTGTAGAATCCCAATATGCTTTCTGCATTATGAAAAATCATGTTCTAGTTATATTTCATCATATGTGAGTACATGTATTAGGTCTGGCATGTTTTTCTTTAACAATGACTTGTGGAGGACATCATGAACACCGAAAAGATTTGGAGGCATCACTAAATGGTATGCTAATGCTTAGATTCATTCCAGAACATTAATTGGTTTGATGTAACTAGGGATTTTTTTCTTTCTTACCGAACCTTAGGACACCCTTCCATGGAGATACTTTTATAAACACATGATCTGACACTTGAAATTGCAAATCCTTTATCTGGTTCTTAGCACAACTCTTCTGCCTACTTCAGGATACTTTAATATGGTCTTGTATTGTCTTCACCATTATTGTGGTCAAATCAATATGTTTGGGGCCTATAACATTCCTCTCACCAACTTCATCCAAACAAGTGGGAGATTGACATCTATTTCCATATAATGATTCATACAGATCCATTGGAATACTAGAATGGAAACAATTATTGTATGAAAATTCCACCAAAGGAAAGTATTGATCTCACATAACATGGAAGTCAAGAGAGCATGACCTCAGCATGTCTTCTAGAGTTTGAATTGTCCATTCGGACTGTCCGTCAGTTTGGGGGTGGTAAGCAGTATTCATACAAAGTTCAATATTCAATGACTTATGGAGACCTTTCCATAATTTGAATGAAAACTGGGGTTCATGATCAGACACAATAGATAGAGGTGCACCATTAAGTCTTAAAACATCATTAATTTAAAGTATTGTCAGGAACTCAAATTTTAAATCCTCTCTTATAGGAAAAAACGGGTTGATTTTTTGAGACAATCAATAATTACCCATATTGCATCATTCCTTCTAGGTGTCCTCAGTATCCCGGTGAAAAAATCCATAACAATGTTATACCACTTCCACATAGGAGTAGGTAGAGGTTACATAACTCTTTTGGGATATTGTCTCTCTACCTTCACTTGTTGAAAAACTACACACCTTGACACGTAGTTAGAAATTTCTCACTTCATATTATCCACAAAAAATATTCCTTCAAATCTCATTACATCTTGGTGCTACCCAGGTGTATAGAGAAATTTGACCTATGGGCACCATCTAATAGTTCCATTTTTTTCTCAGGTACTGATGGAACACATAACCTTTTCCCAAATTTCATAACTCTTTCTTCATACATGAAGTCAGCTAGTCTCCCATCATTGACAACCTTAATTTTCATGTGAAGATTCTCATCATCAGATTGAGATCTTTTTTTCTTCTCTAACAAATATGGTTTATAAGTAATTTTAAAGTTAAAATATGTTTCCCATTCATTAAAAATTCCCATATCTAGATAAAAAAATATATGATCTCTCTAAAACCTCATTTGAGTTAGAAGTCCATGATGGTTCCTACTTAATGTATCTTCTACCTTATTCACCTTTCTTGGTTGGTAGTGAATTGAACAATCGTAATCTTTGAGTAACTCGAGACGTCTCTAATGCCTCATGTTGAGTTCTTTTTGTGTGAAAATTTATTTCAAACACTTGTGGTCCGTATAAATCAAAAATCATTCTATAAAGAGATAGTGTCTCCATATTTTTAGAGGAAATATTACTGCTACTAACTCAAGATCATGAGTTGGATAATTTCTCTCATTGGTATTTAATTGTCTTGTTGCATAATCAATAACTTTATAATTTTTCATAAGGATTCAAACGATCCCTTTCATTGATGCATCATTGTATATCACAAATCCATCACTTCTAGATGGAAGAGTAAAAATTGGAGCATTGAACAATCTTCTTTTCAATTCGTTGATGCATTCCATACAATATTTTATCCACATAAAAACAACTCCTTTACCTGTGATCTTGTTTAGTGGGTTAGCCAGTCCGACAAAATTCTGAATGAAACGCCAATAGAAACCTGCTAAATGAATAAAACTATGTTCCTCAGTTAGGTTTGTTGGAATTGGAAAACCATGGATTTCCTTTTTCTTCACAGGATCAATGATGATTCCATCTTTAGAGATAATATATCCTAGAAAAGAAACTGATTGATGACAAAATTTTCACTTTCTAAACATCCCATATAACTCATTTCTTCAACATGATTTTTGAATAATCTACAAGTGATCCTCATGGACTTCATAGCATTTTGAGTGTACCAGGATATCATTGTTGAATACCACAATGTATTTATCAATATATTCCTTGAGAAATATATTCATAAAATCCATGAAAACAGATGGCGCATTCATCAATCCAAAAGGCATCACTGTATACTCATATTTCCCAAACCTGGTTCGAAATGTTGTCTTCAGAATATCTTCCTTCTTCACACATAGTTGATGATATTCGAATTGAAGTTCAATCATTGAAATGTATTGAGCTATATAAAGTTGATCAAATAAATCATAAATATGAGAAAAATGGTACTTATTATTTATTGTAATATCATTGATTTTCTTATAATCAATTCATATAATCATGGATCCATTTTCTTATTGACAATCATGACTGTGGCTCCCAGTGGAAAAACAATAGGTCAAATAAATCCTTTGTCATTCAACTCCCCTAGTTGTTTATTTAGATCCGCTAACTCCACAGTGGCTGTTCTATAAGGGTATTTGATATAAGGCATGCACCAGAAATTAAAAGAATGGAAAACTCAATTTTACACTCTGGAGGATGTCCAGGTAAATACTCTAGAAACATATAAATGTATTCTTTCACTATATGCACATCTTCAATTTGAAGATTTCTTTCCTCACCCATAGATATTGGGTCCTCTTCCTCACAATGAATTTCATTCAAAATATCTACTGGGGTGGGTCTTAAATAATATTTAGATGGCGAGGTCTCCACTCTAAAGATAAGAGATTTTATACTATTTTTAAAAATTGTACCATTTTTTATTGCAATAAATCTTCGCATAAAAGTTTGAAATCCAATTCATACCAAGAACTATATAAAATTCATTAATTTTCATGACGATAAGGTTATAAACTAAAGCACATTTATGTTTCACGAGGGGAACTAGTTGAAATGCCTTTGTTGCAATGATGAATCCACTTTGTGTTTTGACTGATAACTCATTTATTAAATCAAATTGGACATGTCTACTTTTCTTTGAAAAATGGGAATATAAAGATTAATGTGATGATCCAAAATCAAATAATGTGTTGTCTATGTTTGAGGAAATAATTAATATACATACCACCACACACTTAGGAACATCAACTTATGTGGTTGTAATCGCATATGCTCTCCTTTTTTCTCTTGGATTTTTCGGAGGCATGTTTCCTGGGCGATTATAACAGTCATTTTCATAGTGTCCCATATGTCTACAATTGTAACATTTAACATCATAAAATTGTATCTTCCCCTTGCATTCATGAGATAGATGAACCATTTCCCCACACTTAAAGTAGACTCCCATGATTTTTAAGCATTTTTCACGGTTATTATTTCCACAGTTTTCGTGTAATGGGAATTTCTTTGATCTCTTGTTCTTATTTTGAACTTCACCTTACCCTTTGTTATCAGAGTACATATTCTTTTCTTGGTTCCCCTTGAAAAAATTAGATATAGCAAATTCCTTTCTTTTTTTTGATGAAACTGGATACAATTTCATCATATGAGGAAAATGTTTGAGAATCCAGTGCCCTTCAAAGACTTGGCTTACAAAAATCAATTAAATGATCAATCATGTCTGCCGAGTCACGTACGTAATTTATGACATACTTGGCTAGCCTTGTGAATGTTGCCTCATACTCTTCAACTTTGTATTCTTCCCTATGTTTTAAGCCAAGTAATTTCTTCTTCATTTCGGTTCATTTCAAATAATGGGAATATTTTTTAAAGAATATTTCTTTAAATGTACTCCATTCTATATCTATTATTTCTTCTTCATCCATGATATTCCAAATAATGGGCCACCACTGATCAGTGTCTCCCTTGAGACAATATACATCAAGAACTAACTTTAATTTTCATTGCATATTAATGCCAAGAATATCTTTTCAAGGGACTTGATCCATTGCTCAAAAACCACTTGTTTAGTAGTCCCACTGAAATATGGGGGCTTCTGCTGCATGAAATGATCCAACACATGTGTGGAATGGTTATTCATTACAACCTGAGTAAGTTGTCCTAATATGGTCATGATCTGTTTTTCTCTAACATTGACTGTGTGACTTTCTCCGTAGGGATATCCCAACCTTTCCCATGAGTATAAATTATCCTTCTTTCGTTAGACGCCATTTTTAAATAATAGGATACACTAGATTAGTTAGTGAATCTTAAATACAAAATCAGTAAACATATATTGATGTTCTATGCATAGCTAATATTATAAACATGGTTTCTATAAGGAAAAATTTACATTAAACTCATTCGTAATGGAATGTAAAGAAAATTTTAATTATGCTAAGCATATACCCCATGAGTTTCATAATCAAGAGTGCATAAAGACTCGTTATAGTGAACCTGTTCTCATTCGGGACTAGCTCAAAGCTGTGTTTTTGGGTTTTACCCCTTGATACATCTATTCCACAGTTGTCACTACCTGATCGTATCAAGATAGGTATGTATTGCTTGAGAAATCTGCATAATCTATTTTTGACCAAAATACTAGGACATTCTTGTATGTTTATCCTAAAATACTACCTTAGGGATTTGTTCCCTACAATACATTTCCTTCCCCAGTTTCCATGTTTTATACTAAACTTCCTCTGATAGCAACTGTAACACCCGCACCACTCTAGATCGGTTCCAGTGCATTACATGATTTATTGGCATGGTTACAAGGAATGAAAATACCAATGGAACGATTAGTTTAGTATTATTGAAGAAACTATATACATAACTATAAATCAAATTACATTAGAGATGGTTACAAAATATAAAACATAACAAAAACTAAAAAACATCATCCATAAGAACTCAATAAATTATCTCCTCTTCATCACCTGTTCAAGGTAGACAATGAATGGGGTGCACTAAAATTCTTAAAAAGGGTTTCAAGTGGAGAAAGCATGGATCAGTAATAACTGGATTGTAAAAAAGTTTACATAATCAACATGGAATGACGAATAAATAAATAACACACGCCATTAATAAACTGAGAAAGAAACTGGATCCATAGATTTTTCCATAGTGAAAACCTAAAATATAGTAATAACTAATAATGAATAAGGATAATTATTATTATTTGGGTTTCATGTTTCTCACACATGAAACCAAATACCGTTAAAATATTTTAATTTTGTGGGTAGAAAGCAGTCTGATTTTTGGAAACAAACTCGAATGTTTTGTCGCCTGAATGATTTGTCTCATGAGACCTACCGATGCATTGAGGGGATATAGCGGGCCCCAACCACCACTTCATGTAAAAAGCATTATTCATACATTGATTCAATATAAGAGAAATATTCTTTTTCAATATCCATATAGAGTAGAGTATATAGATTTATCTATATTTCCACAATTAAAATAACTTTAAAAAAACACTATATGTAAAATGGAAAATGGTTTAGACAACAAATATATCCATGTCATGTGTTTTGGATATTTAATATAAATATAATTTCAAATGAAAATTTATCTCAAATGGGAAGTAGGTACACCACATATGGATTATTCGGTGCACCATACAAATTTAGTGACACCAAAATAGTATATGAGATAAAGTCTCTTACCACAATCTAATCAGTAGAGTCATATGACCAGAACTTAATAACACTAAAATGAAAAATTAAATGACATAAATATTAAGAGAGTAATTTTATTAAATATAAAATGGTAGAACACATATACCACATATTATAAATAAGTAGAGACCAATGAGAATACCACAGAAATAAAAGTGAGATGAGAAACCCATTACAAACATTTCGATATGGTAACAAGTGTTATTGCGAGGGAATAATGAGAGATTAAGGGGTATTAAATTATTTATATGTAACAAGGGGTGTTTGGAGAGATTCGAAAACATACCCCATCATTTTAAATTAGAAATAAAAGGGAACAACATAGGTGAGATTTTTGAACAAAAGTGAGAGAGGGGATCTCTTACGAAAATTTGGTCGCCTAACGACGTCACCAAAAATTTCATAAAATGAAATTATGAATGAAAAAGTGTTTGTAATCATAATAAAATAAAAATTATAGTATGAAGAACACATAAAATCAAACCTTTACCGATGAGAATGGAAAATTAAATATATAACATAAAAAAGTGTCGACTAAAAGAGGAGAATGAACTATTCCCTTTCCTATTAGAGTGACTCCTAGATCTTAAATGATTGGACCTTGGGGGCTTAAAAACACAATGGGAGGACTCCTATATTGGTGAAACTACCAGTTATTCGACTATGATGTATTTTTAATGAATGAAAACGAATGGATGACTAGGTTATTATTGAAATAGAGAGGTAGTTTTTAATAATTTCAAGGGGACACATCATTAGTGGTTTTTTGGCAATACCATTGTCTTAACCATGGTATTATCCCATGATTTTAGACACATGGGACACCTAAAGATATATGTTTCTGTAAAAAAGTCAAAAATCCTTTTATTTTAATTATTATTTTATTATAATGTCATTAAACTATAGAAAACGAAAAACTGTATTTTTACTATTCATGAAAATATAATGTATTTTAGAAAAATCCCAAAAAATCACCATAACCATTTTTCGACGTATAGAATTAAAAAATGAGATTAATTTTTCTAAAATAATTTTCTTTCTATTTTTCATTTAATTGTTAAATAAAATCATTGTTAATTCGAAAAATAACAATTTAAATGTATAATGAGTTTTGTAATACATTGAATAATTAATTAACATCTAATTATCTTATTACCTTATGAAAATAAAATATTATAATTATTTACTATTTATAATGGTCATATTACTATTAATATTACTATTCATAAGGTTATGTTACTATTCATCATAAAAATCATGTTGGTTCTATCAAACTCCAAACGACTTACTGGTCACAACTCTAGATGACCATTTTCTAAAATTCAAACCATATAAGTATAGAATTTATGTTTAATGGCTAGTTTTTTACTATCTCATAAATAAGCTAGTGCTGTTTCAATGGGACACAATCCTTTATGACATATAAGATATGAAAATAATGTATTTAATATAATCATACTTTTAAAATTTTTGGGTTAGTATTGTTAAATAATAAAACAAAATTATTTTGTTGTCATGAAAAACACCAAAAATTAATCTAAATAATTATCATTAAGATATTATTTAATGATTCATCCTAAAATTAAGGAAAAACAATATAAAAAATATAAATTCATTTTTTTTCATTAATGACATTGCATATTAATTCTTGATAATTATACCCATTTTATACAATATTCTATTAATGTATACAAGCAAACTGATCATGAAAACCTTTAAAATAACCACTCTCGAATGATGAAAATGAACTGTATAACTCTTAAAATTGTCCCCAAAAGTACTAAATTAAATTATAATTAATCAAATATATGAATCATAGGTTTGTTATATATTAATTAAAAAATATAATTTTATTATCGAGAATATTAATGTGAATAAATAATTTATACCCATGGTTAGGGGATCATCAAATCCAATTTCATTTCTTTGAGTTATTCCCCATTCATGCCAAATTTCAGTATTGATTTTATTTTAATATTCCAAAAAAATTATTTCAATTTTTTTCCCTGTTTTTATGATATATATTCTTGCAAACTAATTATATGACACATACAATGATTTTTCCAAAAACATTATTCCTTCTAAAACACATGTTATACATCACTAGAGATTGCTTATTCCAAATTCAATATTATTGATTATTATAAATTTTATTTTATTCCATTTTTATTTTATTACACAAATTTTTATTCATGAAATTATTCTTTATGAAATTAGAATGAAACCCATTTCCCTTCCATGGGTTATTTGATGGAAAAAATTGATATATATTCTATGTGAAATATATTATTATGTAATTGTTTTGTTGTGATGGGTGTGCCCAGAATTACATATAGCTCCAATGAATTGTGTAATATGATATATCTAATGAGATAATGTGAAATATGTGTGGACATGAAGCCATATTTGTTCACAATGATGATGATGGAATGATTATTCACATATGTTATGCATGAACATGATGAAATATTTGTTCACAACTATGTGTGTTGGTTCACCAATAATAAATTATGTTTCCTTTTTTTGTATTTATAGAATCCACACATTTATCTAATATATCCTCCCATGATTATGATGATGATCATATGACTATTATATATTGATAATGATTAGTCTCACACATATTATATTGATTCTTGTTCTAATATATCATCTTACTTTTCTTTAATCTAACACCTTTCTTTGATGTATATCCTCACATGACTACTTATAAAAAGAAGTAAATGTGGGCTAAAAAGAATCTATGTAAGAAATAATTGAATAATTTTTTTGTATACTCGTGTAAATTTTATGTTTGGTCGTAACATTCCTATGACAATAACCCTTTGGATCCTAGTTTTGTAAAACTATTATATTTTTATATTTAAAATGATGTAATATTGATGTAAAAAAAGGGTCTATATAGTTTGTATTATATAATGTTATAGTTAATATAGTAATTATAATTAGATAACAATAGACAACCCCATATTATGAGAGTAAGTATATAAAGGATACCAATTGTCTTTGTTTTAGACAAATGATAATGATTGGGATCCTACAAGATATTACATCAGAGATAATTAAATAAAGGAATAAATTATTTATTCATAAAATATTTACTTACACTTTGTTCAAAAAATTTATATTTTAGAAAATGGTTGGAAATAGGTGAACCTAGGCTAACAAACTATGGGAGGGATAACGCCATGATTTTATGAACAACATCCCTAATGCTTTGGGAGGTGAAGTTCAAAATTTTAGTTAGATTCTTACCCATGTTTTTTAGGATAAGAATAATATCCTAAATAATGTGGAACATCCTACATCACCTAGGAGAGATGAATTAGAAATCATTTATTTTATAGTGATACAACCATAGGGTTTTAGTGGACATTCAGAACCACTTGTCTTGGAATAGTGGTTCAACTCAATGTATAATATAATTTCTGTTATTTTTTGTGTTAAGACAAAAAATATTCAGTTAGGTGTTTATTTTTTAGATGGATTATCTAAACTATGGTGGTTGATGACTATGAACACTGTTCCAAAGGATAAAAATCCAGGGATGGAGTGGGATTCCTTTATGAAAATATTTCTTAACATGTATATCTATCGACTCTTTATACAAATATAGAGATAATTCCTAAAGGTAATATAAAAGGAAGGTAATTTTGTCATAGATTATGATGAAAAAATCACAACGAATTAATGGTATACCCTATGATTTTTATCAATAATGTTAGAAAAAATTATATATTATTAATGGTCACTTTCATAATGAACGGGCTATTCTGGACATTGGGCGATATGATGTTGTTCAATGTCCTCTCAAAGTGGATATGGAGTTCTTATAATGGTACCATGGCTATGGTGAATGAATTGGAATATGGAATTTCATGCTGGAGGATTTAATTATAAAGGTGGAAAGAATAATTAAACAATCACATGTATAAAATTCAAAAAGAAGCATTAGGGTAATTGCCCTTAATGTGTGGGGAAATGCCGCAAATGTGAGAGAGAAGTACACCAATCTCATAAATGATTAGGATAAATGAGGAATATATAATATACTGTAGTGTAATGTATATCACCACCTATGGTTTAATTCTTGTATTGCTGGGAGAAAAGGAAATTTGCAAGTCAGTGCACTAAACCTAAACTCCTTTAGGGTAATCAACACTAGCATCTACAAAAGAAAAAGGAGCATAGAAAAGCATATTATATCACTGCTACTATGGTGGATACAAAAATTTACATATATACAGGAAGGCTGGATATTCATTCAAGAATACTGAATGTAATATTTAAATATGGTTATACACAGTCTATCGTATCTTTCATGTTTTTTTGAAAATTAAAAAACCACTTTAAATTATGAAGGATTAGTTACTTAGGAGAATATAAAATGGCTAAATTATTTCATCCAATTTTTATAACTCCTCAACAAGATATTTTTATGGATTTATCCTCTAATAAAATCCTTTCATACTTACTTTTGTGGAGGTTGATGCTATATTGGGCATTGATTGGGTATCATTATATAAATACAACAACAACTCTTGGGAAAGAGGTATCACTCTTCACATCCTAAGGCATCCACCTATTCTATATTAGTGTATATTTGATAAACAATATCATTCATAATAATCATCTCAAGTGTTTATATTATTTCCATATGAGAATGAATATCTAGATTAAATTAATGAGATAATGGAGAGAGTCATGCTCGATGAAATTCCCATTTTGAGGGTCTATAGTGTTTTGTTCCTTCATGAATTGTATGATATTCCAGCTGACTGAGAGGTTCAGTTGTCAATTTAGATTATTCTTGGATCAATCACAATATCGTAGACACATTATAGAGTAACCACCATTGAGCTAGCAGAACTAAAGAAGCAATTACAATAGAATCTGTTCAAGGGTGTCATACACTTGAGTGCTTCACTTTGGGGGTCAAATATACCTATTTTTTACAAATAATGATAGATTTATTCACCTCAAAATTTAATATCACATGGTCAAGGAATCAATATAAATTAGAAGTATCCCCTTAAATGGATAGATGAATTTTCCATTCCACTTCATGGGGATAATTATTTCTCTATGGTGGACCTTTTGTTGGAAAATCAATAATAAATTGTGAGGAAGGAATATATTCCCAAGACTACCATTAAATCAAGGTATAAAATCTATGAATTCCCAGTAATTACTTTTGACTAAATTATTATCTAGAAATATTCAATAACATAATTAATAGAGTATTTTATATTACCTCCATAAATTTGTAGAAGTATTTATTGATGATATTCTGATATACTCTAAGTGAAAATAGGAATATGTGAATCATTTGAATACAATAGTAAATACCTTGTAAAGGGAGTAGTAATATAAAAATTATAGTAAATATGAGTTCTATATAGATGAATTATATTTCTTGGGGATTTTTATCACTATCAAAGGATTATATTAGGATGCTTCCAAGACCAAGGAAACCAATGAGTGGTCCAAACCATCATCTGTAATGGAGATCCGTAGTTTCCTTGGTCTAGTTGGGTATTAGTAATTTTTTTGAATATATTTTCATGATTATCAATCCCACTGACCATGATGACTTGTAAAGATGAAATTGTTTGTTTTTACCAATGAATGTTAACACAACTTAAAAGTGTAAAAAAAGGCTGATCACTTCTCCAGCAATCACACTATCAAAATTTGTTGAACACATTATGGTAAAAAAAAATCCTTCAAAGAAGGGATTATATTTTTTACTAATAAATAATGAAATTTTCTAGTGTAAACCTCAAGTATGATGAAGACTCATGAGAAAAATGTTATATGCATGACCAAGAGTTGGTGACTAAGATCTTAATTCCCATAATCTGGTAGCATTATCTCTCTCCGTAATCTATGAGAAAAAAACTGATCCTAAGAGCCTAAAATACATATATTCACATGGAAAAAGATTAACATGCACCAAAAAAGATATTTATAACCCATAAAGGTATAATAATTCTCAATATACTATCATCATAGTAAGGTGAACAGTGAGGCATATGGTCTATGTATAAGGATATGGTGACATTACCAATGATTATAATTGAGAATTTCCCAATATTCTTATATTTGAAAAGGATGGAAATAATAATAATTAATAATGAAACATCATCAACACTTTCATTAATGATTTATCAACTATCCCTTATGGATAGAATAATGGATACTCAATATAAAGATGTGGAAATTGTGAAAAATATGGAAGATATCTTAAATGGGAAATCATCAGAGTTGAAATTTCCTGAGGAATGAGTCTTAAGATTATGGTCATAAATATATGTACCATCCAATCCATAGATAAATATGTAGCATCTAAATGGATAACATATACCATCATTATATATTCACCTAGGTGGTATAAAGATGTATATAGATCATTGAGAGATTATTGGTGGGACTAAATAAAAAACTTGATAACAAAATATAAACTACTGTTTCCTTTAGAAAGTGAAGGCTAAAAGAAAAAATTCTAATAGTATGGTGAATCTATTATAAATAGAAATATCAAAATTGGAAAACAACACCAAGGATATTATCAAATGACTTCT
The DNA here is from genome assembly GCA_963277665.1 of Viscum album. Taxonomy (NCBI): domain Eukaryota; kingdom Viridiplantae; phylum Streptophyta; class Magnoliopsida; order Santalales; family Viscaceae; genus Viscum; species Viscum album. Next base: position 763,971,437 of record OY728135.1, read on the forward strand.
AATCACATCTAGAAGAAATAATTCAATATGAGTTCTTGTGGATCATATTTTGAAGGAATCCCTCATTATCGAAATTTGAGTGTAAATTTAATTGGAGAAATATAAATGGTTATACATCAAATAATTTGTAATAATACGTGGATTATGAGTATCTATTATATCGAATAAATATCTGATATTCAAATCCATGTTTCGAAAGAAGTCTTCAACATGTTACCAACACTAAGCTAAACTTTTGAATGGCTTATCTTCCTCAAAAAGATGGTTAATGTAAGTTGGACAATAAAACATTGGAATACATGTTGATATCATGTAAAGTGGACATAAATGGAGGATGAGACCAACCTATACATTTAGTTGAGTTGTCATAAAATATCTGCTTCCACTCGATCATCCAAATGGCTCTATATTAATCGTGTTATGTTAAAAGATATAGAAGACCATAATTCGGGGATTATGTCAGTGATAAGATGCTATTGGTACCAAAAATAGTCCAAGAAATGGTAGAAAAGGTGAAAACCACAGGGTAGTACATATGGGAACAAAAAATCCAGTAGAATAACTATATAAGAAATATTTAATGACACCGTGATTTTAACATTTGAAAAATGGTATTTATATGCATATCTCCATAAAAGAGGATAATAAGATTTGGGAGGAAGGGAAAGATGAGTCCTAGGTACATCTTCCCCTTTGAAAATATTGGCCATGTCATATTTGTGTTTTATCGACTAGAACAACCAAAAACATTTTCATAGGTATACTATGCCTTCCACGTATCCATATCGATAAATTATATACTAGTTCCCAAACTTGTTCTCAATCTAGAGGTGGTATAATGTCAAAATTATCTCTTTAATGAGGAGTATCCAGTGATGTTTTGTCACGAACCAGCCCGGGTCGACCCTGAACCGGTCACCCGAGCCGGTCCGCGGCAAGTCCCGAGGGGCGTTCCCGATCCCCCCGGGATGGCAACCAGTTCCGGGCATTAAGACTTGATCGTTGGGAACGATTTCAGCCCAAAGCAAAAGTAAATAGAACAGAATAAATAAACACTAACAGAGGAAAAGAAAAAAAAGAAACCACACAACCACGTACCTCCATGTGACCTCTCAGGTCACCACCCAACTAGAGAGCAACCTCGCTCCAACACTGAGCGACTCAAGACAGAAGACCTGCGACTGAAATGGTAAAAGATAGGCGTGAGCACAAAAGTACTCAGTAGGTGAGCCCGACAACAAGTCCCAAAGCACTTCCAGTAAATATAGAATCTACATAATCCAGGTTTGAACTATAATGTATAAAAGTAATTTTTTTTTATAATGTTTTACTTGAAAATCAAACACGAGACATTTCCCTTATTCTTTTCCGAAAGTTAGTTCCATTTCATTAGTTTTAAACTCATTCTGAAATGAAAAGTGTTACATTTTCAAATCTAACCCAAAGCAAGTAAAGCATTTTCATTTGAAAACCATTTTTCTCCAAGTCTAACAGTATAGGCTGTGTAATATGACTGAAAGAAAACAAGCAGGGAAAACAAGTGCAAGTAAAGGTAAACAGGCAAGGAAAACCAAGTGCAAGCAAAAGTAAACCAGAAGTTATCAGCAATAACCATGGGCGATCCTGAACATCCCTAGAAAACCCCTGGACGTACTCGGGTTCAGATTACCTGCCGGCATGGTACTCCATAGTCAATAACCAACTGGCCGCCCTAACAGCCAACCAGTGGCACATCCCTCCTGGCCTGTCTGTAACTCCAGGGGGTAATAACCCGTCTAATCAGGGTTAGCAAGCAACCGTCACTCGATAATCTACAAGACGCCCAGGAACCTGTGGTAGTTTAGTAACACTGTGTAAGTGGGAGACCCTCGCACGCGTGACTCATCTCACCGCACTTGCCAACCCCTTACACGGACATCGCTACACGACAACCCTCGAAGGGAAGTCCCCCTGTAGAAATGCCCTCACAAGTATGTATATATGTATATAAATATAAGTATAATCACTTCACATTTATTAAAGTGCCAACCGGGCCGTCATATCATTTACACTTTGAACATCTAACACTAAAACATTTCCAAGAGGCATGACATACGCCACACGATTGAAAACCAGAAACGCACTTAGAACATTATTCAAGAAACTCAAATTTGCATCTCAAACCTGAAAGACGTTGGTATCACAAGTAAGAAATCATTTTCCCAGTTCCAAACGCACCCCACTTTCATCAAGAGCCAAACGGGCCTTTAAACACCTTTTGAAAGAATAATATTTCTCAAATGAAATCCAGAATTTTAATCATGCATCAAAGGAAAACATTTTTCTTTTTCAACTACCAAGAACCACGCTTAATGTTTCCAAAAAAAATCGAGTTTAAAGGTCACACAACACTTCCTCTACTCAAGGTTCAAATAAAAACACCATTTTCCATAACCAATACATCTACAAATTTACACACGCCAAGAACATTTCAAAACACAATTTTACATGACTTTCATTATTCAGGAAGAACCAAGCACAAAACTAAATCCAAGAAGAACACTTTTAATGAAATGCTAGAATTAAAAACGGCTTTTATCATCAGCAGATCACCACACTATAAAAACTACTAAATTTTTCCTTTAAATTTACTGAAATTCAATAAAAGGCAAGGAATAAATAAATTCTTAATTTAAAGGCGAGTGCAATGGGAGACCTACCTCAAGATCCAAGCGCGGCGGTAAAACGACCTTGGAACCAAGGCGCGATGACACGACGTGTGTCCGAAGCCACGTGATAAAGTCCAACACTCTCGAAACTGAGACGCGGAGACGGCAGAACCTCGGAAACAAGGCGCAGCGATGGCGCTTTCTCGGAAACGCCCTGCGCGGGTCCCAAAGTCTTAAACCTACCAAAAACAAGTATAAATTGATGAAGAAAACCCCTAACAAAGCACAAGTAAATGCCAGAGTAATAATAATAAGAAAATAATAATACTAATAATAATCTTAATCTTAATAAAATATTAATAATAATAATAATATAATAATAATAACATACTTTAATAACAAGAATGATATAAAAATAATAATTTAATAAGTATATTAATAATATAACAATAATAACAATAATGATATAATAAAAATAATAAGGATAGAATAATATCAACATAATAATAATATAATAATAATATAATCACAATAATAATAATATAGTGATAATAATAATATAGTCACAATAATAAGAATATTAATATTAATAATATGATAGTAATAATAGTAATAATAATAATAATAATAATATAATAATAATAATAATAATAATGATAATAATAATAATAATAATAATATAGAATTAATAACAATAACATAATAATAATTTTAATTATGATGTAATAATATTAATAATAATATTAGCATAATAACAATAATATTGATAGTATAATAATATTAATTGTGATATAATAATAATGATTATAATAAAACAAAACAACAAAAATAACAAATAAATAAAAAAAAAGGATAACTCACGCAGGGGGGGAACGGATCGGCGATGGGAGGAGCAGGCGGCGCGGGGTCGGCGCGGCGAGCGAGCTGGCCAGGGGGGTGGGGAATCACTGGCGGGGGTCCGTGCGGGTAACGAGGCGCGGATGGGGTGGCGGCTACGGGGAGGTAGGCTAGGGTTAGCTTTAGGTTTAAAATATATATATATACACATGTGATAAGAATAATAATTGTAATAACGATAATAAAACATATAATATTAATAACAATAAAACTTATATAATAAAATAAATCCTATATAATAAAAATAAAACTTATAATAATAAAAATAATAAAATGTTATGATAATAATAATTGCTTTATAATAATAATAATAATAGTAATAATAATAATAATTGTAATAACTTTATAATAATTGTAATAATAACCATAATAATAATAATAGAAGGCTAAATAAAAGAATAAAATCTAATCTTCGTAATAATAAAAATTTATAATAATAATAATATCAATAAAACTTTATAATAATAATAATAATAGTAATTAGAAAATTTATAATAATAATTATTTTTAATCAAAAATTTAAAGTATTTAAAACCATTTGAAAATAAATGCGCGCGCATATATATATATATTATTATACAACATATGCAAGAATACAACAATAATGATAATACAAATTAAATGGCAATAATAATAAAAGGTCAATGTAAAAACTTAAATATTTAATATGCCGGGTGAACACATAGTCACCCGGGCCAAACGCACGATCACCGCCAGCGATGCGATGACCGCGCGCCGGCGCGAAACTGCCGACACAACAAAACCTCGAAAAAATTTAAATCAGGACCAAGAAAGAAGGAAAATTACGGACGTCCGCGGTCGGGGTGTGACAATTCTCCCCACCACAGACACTTTCTGCCCCCAGAAAGTCACCAGGTTACAAGTCACCCAAAAACCACGTCTATGCCCAAACAGAACTAAAGGAACTGAAGCAAACTGAGGTTCTCGGGGATGGCCTTACTCTACACAGGTCACACCCGACCGATTCAAGAAAAAACCGGGGTCCGAGATTGAGGGGAGAACACGAAGGGGTTCTCCCCACCACAAGAACATAACTAGTGCAGAAAAGATGACCATTTAAAAGGAAGACCCTAGAAAAGGGGGTCGACGCGGGAACTCCCAACCAATTCAAACCAACTCCTATAGCACGATTAAAACAACACTTCCGTCAAGACATTAAATCCTTGACCGGAGTCAACAACCTTCAACACCAGGGAAAACCTATAGAAAACATTTAACCAACATCAAACTGGAGACATGATCCACCAAATTCCACAAAACCTAACCACATTGACAACATTACTAGAACGAGGTCAACCCACACGAGAGTCAAACACGCTTTTAAGAAAGACACACGATTCGGAACATTACATTCTCACGACAAGTCCGCTTAGATTTATCATAGAACAAGTCCATTGCCACTTTTTAGAAAAACTACACATTTACATAAACCAGACTACTTGGATTATAATAGAACAAGTCCATGATAACCGCATGGTAAAACAATGAACATACAACTACGTCAAAACCTAACAGCAGAAAAACAAGTACTAAAAGATCTTGATTGTTCCACTGCTAACACGGGACACAAAACCTGGACCAAGGCTTCACAACCCTGGGGACTCCTGACTGTGCGCGAGCTTCACCCCGAGACTTGTGGCTGGGGCTCTGATGGCTGAAGCATCTTCTGCCTCACAGTCAGATACTGACATTTTCCCATCACAGCGTCCTCTTCAAGCGACGCTTCTTGCAAAACTTCTCCAGATGGCCCAGACAACCACATCGACGACACGTCTTCGGAGTGTTGCGACAAGATGGTTTTAAATGCCCGAAACGACCACACTGATAGCACACCATCGAACGATCTGATGAACTGGAAGCTGGGACCAAAGGGGATAACTCATTAGGAACAGGCATCTCTGGCGCCTTTTCCTCACCAGAGGGGGAACTCTTACGAACAACAACAGGGGATGCTGTAGTAGTAGCCACCCGCACACCGGAAACCAACTCAGCCAAGAATGCTTCCTCCACCAGCTTCTCGAAACAAAGGTCTTTATAAGGGAGGACTCGCTCTTTGATCTCTGGACGAAGACCCCCAGTGAAGAGAGAGGCCTTCATGAGCTCATGTGACGCTACATCTGGAGAAAAGGGAATTAGTTCCTTGAAATGGTCAACATATGCCTTCATCGTCCGTTGGCCTTGTTGAATATGCGCAAGCTCTCTCTTTTTCTTCAGCTTCACTTCCTCAGGTACAAACCATTGGATGAAAACGATTCTGAAGACATCCCACGTCATTTCACCTTGCGTTGACGGTGGGGTAACCACCTTCCACTGGTCCAGAGCTGGACCCTCAAACAACTCTATAATTGCACGAACCTTAACATTATCGGGAGTTCCAAATATTCCAAAGACATGTTCCACTTCCTCGAGCCATTCCACTGCCTCTAACGGACCCTGATCACCATGGAGAACAGGAAAAGTCTGAGGAGGACTAAAAACTGGGCATGACATATCCGAATCCTTAAAGACCTTTCTGGGAGGCATTTCCTGAGCGACATATGAAACACAAGGCCAAAACCCACATCAAACCAAATCAACATCAAATCGAAGCAATATCAATAAAAGCACCTTTATCAAAAACAGTCAGCACAAGGACCAATCAAATACAACACAACCCAAAATAAAATCTCCTCCTTAAAACTTCCTTTTCATTTTTGATTTCAAAACCACCCTTTCTCAAGATCACTTTCCAAAAACCAATCCACTTTCAAACCAAAAGCTTTCCAAAACATTTCCTATTTAAAACCAATTTAGAAAACAAGATCAAGCCCTTAATTTCAAATACACACCCAGGTAATCTCATGAACCGCTGCACATGTCTTTATCCACATTCCATTCATACGTGCGTCAACACACACTTTCCATGCATTCTCACACATGTGCAAACGTTCATAAAGAGGAACCGAGGTTTCAACCCAATCATTCTTAACCATTTTCAAGCAAACAACAGATTTCCAAATCAAGAGATTTCCGTTTCAAAACCCATTTCATATATTTAAAGTCCTTTAAAAGAAACCAGTCCAGCTTTCAAAAAACCCCTTTTCATTTCAAACAACGTACTTACACAGACCAAAACAAAAGCAGCATCCAAATTTGCATCAACCACTGAAATGAGGGACTAGTAATCACACTCAACCTGGCGACATGGTAGTGGGCCATGTCCCAAGTCAGCGTCGACCACTAGGAGGAATTCAAACCACGTACTCGGACTCCACATGGGTCACTACTCCATGTGAAATCGCGATGTAATGTCGGCTTGCCTCCATTATCATCTCTCAATCCAAGACAAACCAGAAAAGACAAGGACACAATTCCTGAACTACCCCTGGTAACTCGAGGATCAGTGCGAGCAAGAGTTCGCGACGCTCTTCCCGTACCTACCTCTCGAGTTCCGACAGTCCTAATCTCCTTCTACCGGACAACCCAAATAACAAGAACCACCTCTGATACCATTTTGTCACGAACCAGCCCGGGTCGACCCTGAACCGGTCACCCGAGCCGGTCCGCGGCAAGTCCCGAGGGGCGTTCCCGATCCCCCCGGGATGGCAACCAGTGTCGGGCATTAAGACTTGATCGTTGGGAACGATTTCAGCCCAAAGCAAAAGTAAATAGAACAGAATAAATAAACACTAACAGAGGAAAAGAAAAAAAAGAAACCACACAACCACGTACCTCCATGTGACCTCTCAGGTCACCACCCAACTAGAGAGCAACCTCGCTCCAACACTGAGCGACTCAAGACAGAAGACCTGCGACTGAAATGGTAAAAGATAGGCGTGAGCACAAAAGTACTCAGTAGGTGAGCCCGACAGCAAGTCCCAAAGCACTGCCAGTAAATATAGAATCTACATAATCCAGGTTTGAACTATAATGTATAAAAGTAATTTTTTTTTATAATGTTTTACTTGAAAATCAAACACGATACATTTCCCTTATTCTTTTCCGAAAGTTAGTTCCATTTCATTAGTTTTAAACTCATTCTGAAAAGCAAAGTGTTACATTTTCAAATCTAACCCAAAGCAAGTAAAGCATTTTCATTTGAAAACCATTTTTCTCCAAGTCTAACAGTATAGGCTGTGTAATATGACTGAAAGAAAACAAGCAGGGAAAACAAGTGCAAGTAAAGGTAAACAGGCAAGGAAAACCAAGTGCAAGCAAAAGTAAACCAGAAGTTATCAGCAATAACCATGGGCGATCCTGAACATCCCTAGAAAACCCCTGGACGTACTCGGGTTCAGATTACCTGCCGGCATGGTACTCCATAGTCAATAACCAACTGGCCGCCCTAACAGCCAACCAGTGGCACATCCCTCCTGGCCTGTCTGTAACTCCAGGGGGTACTAACCCGTCTAATCAGGGTTAGCAAGCAACCGTCACTCGATAATCTACAAGACGCCCAGGAACTCGTGGTAGTTTAGTAACACTGTGTAAGTGGGAGACCCTCGCACGCGTGACTCATCTCACCGCACTTGCCAACCCCTTACACGGACATCGCTACACGACAACCCTCGAAGGGAAGTCCCCCTGTAGAAATGCCCTCACAAGTACGTATATATGTATATAAATATAAGTATAATCACTTCACATTTATTAAAGTGCCAACCGGGCCGTCATATCATTTACACTTTGAACATCTAACACTAAAACATTTCCAAGAGGCATGACATACGCCACACGATTGAAAACCAGAAACGCACTTAGAACATTATTCAAGAAACTCAAATTTGCATCTCAAACCTGAAAGACGTTGGTATCACAAGTACGAAATCATTTTCCCAGTTCCAAACGCACCCCACTTTCATCAAGATCCAAACGGGCCTTTAAACACCTTTTGAAAGAATAATATTTCTCAAATGAAATCCAGAATTTTAATCATGCATCAAAGGAAAACATTTTTCTTTTTCAACTACCAAGAACCACGCTTAATGTTTCCAAAAAAAATCGAGTTTAAAGGTCACACGACACTTCCTCTACTCAAGGTTCAAATAAAAACACCATTTTCCATAACCAATACATCTACAAATTTACACACGCCAAAAACATTTCAAAACGCAATTTAACATGACTTTCATTATTCAGGAAGAACCAAGCACAAAACTAAATCCAAGAAGAACACTTTTAATGAAATGCTAGAATTAAAAATGGCTTTTATCATCAGCAGATCACCACACTATAAAAACTACTAAATTTTTCCTTTAAATTTACTGAAATTCAATAAAAGGCAAGGAATAAATAAATTCTTAATTTAAAGGCGAGTGCAATGGGAGACCTACCTCAAGATCCAAGCGCGGCGGTAAAACGACCTTGGAACCAAGGCGCGATGACACGACGTGTGTCCGAAGCCACGTGATAAAGTCCAACACTCTCGAAACTGAGACGCGGAGACGGCAGAACCTCGGAAACACGGCGCAGCGATGGCGCTTTCTCAGAAACGCCCTGCGCGGGTCCCAAAGTCTTAAACCTACCAAAAACAAGTATAAATTGATGAAGAAAACCCCTAACAAAGAACAAGTAAATGCCAGAGTAATAATAATAAGAAAATAATAATACTAATAATAATCTTAATCTTAATAAAATATTAATATTAATAATAATATAATAATAATAACATACTTTAATAACAAGAATGATATAAAAATAATAATTTAATAAGTATATTAATAATATAACAATAATAACAATAATGATATAATAAAAATAATAAGGATAGAATAATATCAACATAATAATAATATAATAATAATATAATCACAATAATAATAATATAGTGATAATAATAATATAATCACAATAATAAGAATATTAATATTAATAATATGATAGTAATAATAGTAATAATAATAATAATAATAATATAATAATAATAATAATAATAATAATGATAATAATAATAATAATAATAATAATAATATAGAATTAATAACAATAACATAATAATAATTTTAATGATGATGTAATAATATTAATAATAATATTAGCATAATAACAATAATATTGATAGTATAATAATATTAATTGTGATATAATAATAATGATTATAATAAAACAAAACAACAAAAATAACAAATAAATAAAAAAAAGGATAACTCACGCAGGGGGGGAACGGATCGGCGATGGGAGGAGCAGGCGGCGCGGGGTCGGCGCGGCGAGCGAGCTGGCCAGGGGGGTGGGGAATCACTGGCGGGGGTCCGTGCGGGTAACGAGGCGCGGATGGGGTGGCGGCTACGGGGAGGTAGGCTAGGGTTAGCTTTAGGTTTAAAATATATATATACACATGTGATAAGAATAATAATTGTAATAACGATAATAAAACATATAATATTAATAACAATAAAACTTATATAATAAAATAAATCCTATATAATAAAAATAAAACTTATAATAATAAAAATAATAAAATTTTATGATAATAATAATTTCTTTATAATAATAATAATAATAGTAATAATAATAATAATTGTAATAACTTTATAATAATTGTAATAATAACCATAATAATAATAATAGAAGGCTAAATAAAAGAATAAAATCTAATCTACGTAATAATAAAAATTTATAATAATAATAATATCAATAAAACTTTATAATAATAATAATAATAGTAATTAGAAAATTTATAATAATAATTATTTTTAATCAAAAATTTAAAGTATTTAAAACCATTTGAAAATAAATGCGCGCGCATATATATATATATTATTATACAACATATGCAAGAATACAACAATAATGATAATACTAATTAAATGGCAATAATAATAAAAGGTCAATGTAAAAACTTAAATATTTAATATGCCGGGTGAACACATAGTCACCCGGGACAAACGCACGATCACCGCCAGCGATGCGATGACCGCGCGCCGGCGCGAAACTGCCGACACAACAAAACCTCGAAAAAATTTAAATCAGGACCAAGAAAGAAGGAAAATTACGGACGTCTGCGGTCGGGGTGTGACATGTTTTGGGACTGTAGAGATAAATTTGTACTTGACAAGACTAATAATTGATTTAAGATACTATGGTGGAACCATAAGTACGAAGAGGCAATGTGGGAACTAAAGGAAATGATGAAAGAAAAATACCCTCACCTGTTTATGAAAAATAATATTTTGAGGGTGAAATTTCATAACAGTTGAATATAATGTCAAAAAAATTTCGTCAATGGAAATTAAATTCATATAATTATATCGTATAGTATAAACCACATAAAATCACATTTGAAACAGAATAATATCTTTATAAATTAAGAATTAATGAAATAAGAGTTTTTTCTAGAAATTAATGATCCAATACATGTAGAATTGTTACTTGACATTTAGAATAATAATGTGACTATTTGGAATAGTATATCGGCCAATGGAATAGTTACCTCATCATTTAAAGTATTAATAATATTTTTAGTTATTATAAATGATAATATGATATAATAAAATCCTAGTATAAGTTATTAAAAGATTTAAAAATAACAAATTATGTGTTGGTATTTTCATACAACATACATGTTTAGTTAAAATTTTAATTTTTTTATAATTTAATGGAAAACTTATTTTCATAAAATATTTCCATTAATTAATTTTTTTCTTATTTATATTAGATAATTTTATAATACTATAACTAAATTTTCAAAGTGTCATAAAATTAATTTATATTTTACAATCTGTATTTTTATAATAAATGATAATTTCATTAAAAATTCAAATTTATCATATTTAGAAAATTATTTACATAAATTCAAGTTCATTTTTTAATTCCATATATAAAAAATATGCTCATGTTGAAATTTTAGTATTTTTCAAAAATAGTTGAATTTTTGTTAAATAGTGAAATATAAAAATTTATGTATTTACCAAATTCATGATATTTTCATGTTTGATATATGTAATGTAAAAGAACCATAATCCATGATAATACTTCTCTCTTTTCTATATTTTTTTATTGAAATAAAAACAATTCATAGTCTTGAGGTAAAATAGTATACTAATGAATTAAATAATAAAACAAATCCTTATCATACCCTATAAACACCAGCCCTCAACACATATTCTCCCAACACCTCTACATATTGGGATCATGTCCAATTTATTTTCATTCTAGATCTAGGCCCCACCCCCAAATCCATGATCTTTTAGTGTTTGTAGAATACCAAGTCTAATTTCTATAAGGATATTTTCAAGTAGAAGAAGTTCACGATTAAAAATCATATTTTGTTTTCTTTTAATATTATTTCAGGTTGTTTAATTTTATTATTATATCATAAACTACCCTTATTTCAGTGTCTTAATATATATTGTATCATATAAATACTATAATTTTATTTTGTTTATAAAATAATCCATCACCAAATATCTTATCCTCTCCCTTTTATTCTAAAAATGTATACATCGTCTATGAGGTGTTAATTTGTCACCGTTGAGGATGAGATGTTTTAATTTTCCTATAATGCCTTCAATGGTGGTCATAAAACAATTAAAATTGTCAAAATTTATTGTAAAATTTATTTTATAATCATTTTTATGTTATGTACCTACCATGAATACATAATAAAAACTAACAAAACAAAATGAGTTTGTTGTGATCGAATGCCCCCAAAAATTCATTATAAAAATCAACCCTCTCATTCTATATAATGATTAATCCTCATATATTTATATTAAAAAAATATATCAAAAATTAAACTTCTGTATGTTCATTACTAACATATAATTTCAAATATATATAATTTTCACCTTTTACAAGATCTTCCATAAATGTATACAAGGGAACCAATCATGCAAACCAAGTAATGAAACAATCTTCAATGATGAAATTGAACTCCATAAATAATCAAAATGGGAAAAAACATATTAAATTAATAATGAATCAATTACATGTATAAGAGGTTATGGATTTATTAATTAATTCATCTATTTTTATTGTCCATGATATTAAAGTGAAGAAGGCATTCAGACATACGGTAAGGGGATTCTGGAACCCAAATTATTTTCTATGGGTTCATCCTCTTTCGTTCAAAATATAAATATGGATGTTCATTTAATATTCCTAAAATATAATTTCTTTTTCATTCAATTTTATTTTATGGGATATATATGCTTGCTATCTGATTTTATGAAAAATGAAATGATTTTTCTAAAATAACTATTAATTCTAGAAACACACACATTAATTCTCTTGATATTGTTTCTTTTTCACTCAAGATTTATTATTATTATACCATTTATTTTATTCTCTTATTATTTTTGTTACCCCAACATGTGTACATGAAATTATGTTTTATAAAATTCTCATGAAACCAATCTTCTTTCCATCGGTTGTTTTATGGAAATGATTGTTATACATTCATTGTGTACTTAATGATTATGTAAATTTTATGATGTGATTGATGCACATGATATTATATAGTGCTCCATTAAATTTTTTAACAAGATGTATCTCATGAAATATTGTTCAATATGCATAAACATGATTCTATTTTTTTCAATAATGATGATCTTATGATATCGTAGATATGTTATGTGGAACTTGGCACTTTCTTTATTCACTACTATGTAAGGTAGTTCACCACAATGACATGCTACTTAATTTTTATAAATTACCCCACTCAATACATTTTATAATGTTTTTATCAGGTTTATAATTATTGTCCTATGTCTATTCTATGGCTATGATGATAATTATACTCACCAATGATATATTGATTCATGTTCTTACTTATTCTTACAAAAAGGGATATTAGATCACCATTATAAAGGATGTATGTAATCAGATGACTAATTAAACTAAAGAGTAAATTTGTTCCACTAAGAAGATATATTATAAGGAATTAAATAACATTTATATTTTATTATGGAAATTATATGTTTGGCGTTATTTATCATAAGGCAGTAATACTTTGGCTCAATATTTTTTAAATTTATTAAATTTGTGATCATTAAAATGATGTAATAGTAATGTATCAAATGAAGTGTCTCTATAAAAATTTATGTGTAATATTAAAAGAAATAACTCATGTACTAACCAAAATTATATGAAAATTTGATGTGAAAATGAATCTTTTCTAAAGTGTGGAGTGAGAGTTCCAAAATGAAAGCTATAAGTAGGAAATGATCCAATTAATCAAAGAATAAGTTCAATTTATCATATTGGGTAAATACATATCACATGAAGAATATTATGGTAAGATAAAATGGTTTCAATTAGGGTGAAAAGATACACTCGGTAGGTATGAAGATACTATATATGATGTAGGTAAAATGTATGATTTCCCTAAGGATAATTTGATAATCCTAAAATTCTATGGCCAAGTGGTGATGGGTGAGATCGCCATACATATCGCACATGGTAAAGAAAACCCTTATTATTATGGATGAGACATGAAATTTTTCATATGATTGATATAATGTTCAATTCATAATGAGATTTGGGGTATAGGGTTTTCTTTTTCTTAATGGGTTGAGAAATTTTCAAAGTGTTTTCTGAGATATAACATGGGTGATGGTTTTATATAATAATTAGAGAAGGATATGGATCAACCCGACATGGGTTTGGGTCGAAAGATCACCCATACTATGAGATCATCATTGGTTGATGTATGTTTCTTAGCGAAAGATACAATAGAACAAAATTGGCCAGCATAACTTAGAGGATTACTCAATGGAAAATATAACAATGTTTAATAGTACGTCATGTTGTTCATGATATAAAGAATATGTTTTGATGATATTGGATATGAGGATAGTTTATTATTTAAGAGATATTTTTTATGTGAGGCTTTGTTCTATGTGAATATATCCTATGTAATGAGATAGTAAGATTGTGGGGGAGGATGTATGCCTTGTATTTAATTGTATGATTGTATTAAACAGGTTCTTGAGATTTAATATACATAATGATATATATGTAATTGATATACGTTACCTGACCATACATTGACTTTTAAGGTATTTGTGTAACCTTACCAAGAAATATTTTTTATCCTTGTATTATATGTTGGCTTTGATGAAATTTTTTTGTGTGATGGTGGCACAAAATTCCCATCAGAAGCTCATTTCCTTTTCCCTTCTAGAAAAACATCAATTTTTTTAATTCATGGAGCTGAAAACATGCAAACATCCCCTTATCCTGGATACTTTGTGAACCATATTTATAATGGAATTTTCCCAAAGAGAAATAGATCCAGAAATGATTAAGGATTCACATTTATTGATAGGATGTGAGGTTAGTCTTATCACACATTTTAGGTAAATTATTGGCCACTATAAGACTCTCTTATAGATTGAAGATATATTTGTGTATCCTCTATTATGTCCCATAATTGAAATAGGTCACACCCATATTAATAATTAATTTCTAGAATTTATTTTCTTGAGAACAATATTTATGTAGATGATTTTCTTTATTGATGAATACATCATTATTTATCTACTGTTCTATATCGATAGAACCATTTTATACACCAATTATAGATTCTTATGTCATATATTGTCTTCATTATAGTTTTATTCCATAATGTATGGTGATGTATAATTTTTCATCATCGATCAAGCCCATGATATGGGGTTCCTGTAAATCCTCATTAAATAAATCCAAAACAACATATTAATGTTCCAATTAAAAGGATACATCAATTATTTTATAGTTTGGTGATGAGGAACATTCCTTTAAATTTAATGACATGAGACAAGGAATTTAATTATTAATTTTTCAAGTTTTGGTTATTTGTTGGAATTAAGTTGTAGCAGGCCTTGGGACCTGGAAGGGATGTATCCTCCTAGATAGCATATGACCCCACAAGGAATATGGCATATAAGTTATTAGGGTGATTCTGGGGTGTGTTTTTTTGTCCTTAAGGAGTATCTATATATATCATGTTTGGATAGGATTCAAATCTAACATATTTCAGATGGTTGGGGATTAAACCTATGGAGGTGCTGACATTCATGGTGAGAGAGGGATTTATAAAGGTAATTTTTGATAATATAGGTGAGTTACTTCCGAATGTGATTCCACCAACAGGTATTATGTGTCCACATCCCTTGAACCCCAATGGGGGGAATGGTGTAAATATTTACACAGATTAATAGAAATCAGGAGGTCCAAGGGCTTTCCTAATTGGAAATTTAGACCTTTTAGGTAATAATAGGTTTTGGGGAATATATAGAATAATAGGATCATAATTGATTCATTGATAATGTGTAACTTTTATAGTTGGTCTCACGGGTAATATTTTCCTTTTGGATTGATACATGGCTTTTAGGATGTACATAGAACATGATTCCCTTTTAAATTTGAGAGAACGATCCATCATAAGAACTCTCTATTGATAAAAATATGTCATCTTGTGAATGTGATGATCGCTACTAAAACCTAATCCCATATAAGTCATGATCACTACGAGAACCTAATGGATGTCTAATATCTAAAATACCACATAATATTCTTCATCTATAGATGGATGAGAATGGGTTAATAAATGGTGGGGGAAATACCATAAAAAATCTATATAGGTAAAATGTTGGTTGGAAGCCCTAAGGAAAGGTGATAAGAATATCCATATAATGAATATATTCCTAGAGAGGTCATGCCTTTATTACCATTAGAAGAGGGTACATTTACTTACGGAATCAAAGATTTAGAGAGAAATGTATTTTTTTTCTCATTTCCTCTCTTATATTCAATCTCAGTGTCCCACTATATTCCAATGTTTTTTATCCTCATTACCATGGGAAAATATATTAAAAAACACTATGATGATCCCACCTATTACGTAGGATAAATGAATAGATTTTGTTGACTAAAGAATATATAATCGAGAGTACATGATAATATTCCCTCATTCTATTATTATAAATATCTCGACACAATAGGGAGGTATTCTCTTAGATCCCCTCAAATGAGGAATGCAAGGTAATACGTTCCCTAGAATCAGTGGTAAGAAATATGGCACAAGAGGTGTCTCATATAGGTGATTCTTGGGTGGATATTTGGGAGATAAATAATGTTAGGGTTGGGTGAGATGAATGTTATTTTCATCGGGTAGACCCTGGATAGTTGTAGATTAATTTTGGCAATGTAAAACACTGTAAAAAACACTTGGTCTCCACCATTACATATGATCCAATGTTCTACTCATGTTTCTTTGGATTATTGTGGATCACATTTTGAGTTTTGGATTGGTCCTTTCATTTATTATTTTTTACTAGGGGAGTGGTTTTGCTAAAATCTATTTGCGTTAAACACATTAAGGGACATAAATAAATAAATTTGAACTCACATACCTATATTTTGTAGGCATGAAAACATATTAAACTATTATATGGATTCTATGAGAGATTTGGGTGACTAGAGATTCCCAAGTTATCTTTGAGTTTTTATCCATTCATATTAGGTTTCCCAAGGTCATATTTATATCCAAAATCAGGACAATGCGAAAAGGAGTTTAGTTTTGCAGATCTACCATGTTGGTGTCTCACATAGGTCCCTTGAACAGGTGTAGCTTCTTCTATTGGAACATGTATATAGGGCCTACATGAGCCACTTGACTTGTAGTTGGGGTGCACAATTGTTTACATGGGTTAGTTCCTTGATTTTACTTTTATTCTTTTCCACATTGAGGTATATTAAATCTAATAACCCCAAAATAAAAATATTAGTGCCAAAAAATCCCCTCTTAGAATTTGATATAATCAGAATAAGCGTGTCTGATCTTGAGTTATGGAGAGAATGAAATTTGATAAAATATTAAGTTATTGTTCTCCATATATTTCAATATCTATAAATTCATGTTCAATGAACATAACCACATTCTCTTCATAAAAAATTTGATTGAGAAGATAATGTGCATATTCCAAGCACACAAGCAGTTTTTGTAGGTCATCGACTTTTTTAATCTACATATGTGGGCTATATAGGTCATCCATATAGGTCATTACAATCTATAAACCACATTTAATACCCATAATTTCATCTGTATCCTTTCATTATTCCCTTTATCTCGATGGTCAAGTCATATTGGTACAACAACTCTCATTCCACTTGACTCTCACAAAATATATTCATAGAATATTTTTTCCATTAATGATTGTATTCATTTGTCTATGAGAAATAGATATACTGAGTCATCGACATGGGTGGGGTCACCTGAGTGACTGACCTTCATGAGGTCACAAGCGTGAGTGACTCAATGAAGGTCACCTTGGCGAGTGACCCATGAAGGGTCACCTCATAGAGTCACCTATTCGAGGTCTCTTGTGCAAGTGACCTGGAAGAGGTCATCCCTTTTCCAAAATTTCAAAATATTCCTAATACATGATTTTATTTTTAATGATAATCATGATATATCCTTAAATGATTCAATGTATTCTCAATGGGAATATGATGATCATGTTACCCTTGTGTTATAGAGAATCTCAAAATTTCTTTTCTATATTATTACAACACGTATGAATCCATCCTTAATGAAATTGAAAAAATATTAATGAAGTACAAGAATAATAAATGATTTTTTAATGATAATCATGATATGTCCTTAAATAATTCAATGTATTTTCAATTGGAATATGATGATCAAGCTACCACTTCTGTTATGAAAAATCACAAAAATATTGTTCCATATTATTAGAATATGTTTGAATCCATCAATCATGAAAAAGAAAATTTATTTATGAATTACCAGAGTAAGTACCCATGTAGTGATATTTTAATATTGTATGACCACACACTTGTAAGATATGAATTCTTCCTAATGATATAGATTAATTCCCAAAATTCCAATTTTTTGAAGTATATTAACTATCCCACCACCATGTTTTCTTAGAGTGTATCCTTTATTAATGTACAATTCCTAATGCATGTTCCATGCACTATATATTGTGTGACCCAGGTCTGAATCCACATAATATGAATAAAAAACACAGTAATATTAGTTAACATTTCATTCCTTCAAGATATATCAATCACAAGGTTGGACAAAGGATTGTGACATCCATTGTAGAGGGGGATTCAAGCCTGAATGAATGTGGGAATATAGGGTGATCCAATCATGAGTGTAAATTAAAAAATTGTTTAATGATGTTAGACTTTATGAGGAATTATGTGTGGCATGGACATATGTGTAAAATTACATTGACCACATCCCTGAGCTATATAGTAGTTGAAACCTAAAGAGAAACAATTTTCATCAGACACATGGGGATGTCGAAATAATATTATTTTAATTCATAATAATCCCATGAGCTTCTATTATTATAGATATGTATGATGATTTAATCCCCTCTAAAATGAAAAGGGATGATGCGGGATGAATGCCTACATCATCATGTGAACTGTTAAAACTAGACAATATGAACAATAAGGAAGACTCATTCCCAATGGAAAAATCCAATTCTGAAGCATAGATGAATGAAATTCTCAAAACAAAAAAACAAGGTAACATTTTTTTTCTCCTCATAGGTTCCCTTCATTAGAGAATCATAGAATTCATGGATAAGTTTTTCCTGTATTCGGCCATGTAAAAAAAATAGTGGGGTTAAAATCATGTTTTTTTCACTAGAAATACCCAAATTTATATATTTATTATAATATGGTTGAATAACATCATTATTGAAGTCTTAAAATATATTGGTGGAATGATGCCATGGATGTTCATTGTAGATGAAAAATTAGAATATAGGAACCAAATTTTCAGGGATACCGATATTCTTAAAATGCATTATAGATTCGTATAGATATATGTATCATTGAGATATAGAGAATCCGTGGAAAATATAAATGTGTTTCAATATTTTTTTCTTCATCCCATGTAATGATACATCTATAAGAATCATCATTGACAATGAATTAATTAATATATAGATAAGGCCATATAAGATCACATTAATTTAATATATGATGGTGGCCTATATTTATCATAAGATAATATGGGATGTCAATGATTCATATAAATTTTCATGAAACCTCACCTGTCTACAACAACTGAATACCCCCAACATGTAATAAGTTTGAGAAACACCATATGGTTTCCTAAAATTTATGTATCCTCATGAAAATCGAGGTATATGATGTATTTACCAAGTAAATTCCATCATGTGAATCCATCATGTTAAACTCGGGTATTCTAATGCTTTGATTTCATCATAACCTCAAGGGGTGTTGATAACATGTACCTCTTGTGTCCTAGCAAGGAAAAATCCTGGTCCTGGAAATCATGGTTATATGGTCAATATTAGGGGTGTTCATGAAAATCAAACAAAATTATACAAATTATCTAGGACATGGCATACGGATTAGGCCAAAACTGAAAATTTTATATCTTCTATGATGTGTTTGTCCAGTAGTCACTACCGATAAGAGACCTGAGATCATGTTTCCTAGTATCCTTCTAGAGTAGAGAGGCATAAAAGGGCCTCAATGTTTTATGATTATTGTGGTTCATAACCCCTGGAAACATTTACATTGTATTATGTGTGGCCTATGGAAATATAGTATTGGGAAGGTGTAACATGTAAAATTAAAAATTTGTTGAAATTTCTTCGGGATGGCATGCATGTATCACAATTTGTAGATAAAAAATCACCTTATTATCTTCACCCCGATGCCAATTTTCCATAAGTAGAAAACTATATTCAGGGGCTAGTAATGTTGATTTATGAAACTTATGATTAGATCCTAACTATAAATTAGGTAACCACCATGCTAGCCCATGGTGACACATAATAATATCATGGCCATAAAATGATGAATTGGTTGAAATCATTGATATTAGTGATATAAGTTTATCCCCCCAATTGATCAATAATTTTATTTTAATATAGTTTTACATATAATAGGGATCTTCTTTTACATATAAATTTGTTTCATTAGAACCATCCATTCCATGATATACTTTCATGCGTACACTGATTGGAGTTGAGGCATATACTCATGAGTCTGGGGAGTTATCCTTGTTTCATTGACGATTTTTAGAGAAGATATAAATAGACACACTTTCCAAAAATTCCATGTATTCGATAAAAATAACAATGTCACTACATCATACAATGTGAATAAATTGAAAAGGGAAAATAAAATGGCCATAAATATGAGTCATAGTAAGTCTCTATAATGTTAGTTACATTATTAACTCATGTAATATTCCAATATAACAATGGTTTAATCTCCCAGGTTCTAATTTATTTTCCACACTCAAAATTTACTTGTAGTGACCAATTATGGGATCATGGAAAAATTATAGATAAGGCATAGACTCACACTTTATCATAAATTTCATTAATAGAATAATATTTTAGAATCAATTGTGTAAATATTTATAATGTGGTTGAAAGTTATTACGATCATGGTAATGCTATATGTGAATCACAATTTTTCATGTAAAAAAATTACATTCTAATAATTAAGATATTTTTGATATGATTTATACACTAGATGTAGAGACCGGAAGCTTGATGTACATGTACATTATATTACTTTTTCTAATACTTAATACATCACAAAAAGATACACACAAGGATCGAAATAGTTTAGTGTCTTTGGAAACATGGAAGATACAAATATAATCATGTTGAAAGATCTTCAACAACTCCCATAATGAACTTCCCCTTTTTGTTTCATTACCTAAAACCATTCTTTATTTCCTGGGGAAAATAAAACATAAAAAGGGTGAGCTCAAATTATCAGTAAGGGAAAACACAGAGAACATAAAACAATCCATAAACATTTGAAAGCAAAAACATGAACATGAAATTCAAACAACAAAATCTTGTGCAAATACATAAATCATAGAAGTACGTAAGGCATATATCATAATGGAACATCAACCATGATAAAATATAATTTGAATAAAACATGTAATTGTGGAAACCATTCAACACATGTTATGATTTCCATAGTAGGCAAGGCATTGGTGCCAAGACCATCTTAGTGGACATAGTCCCTTTCTGAATCAGGTTCACTCCTTGTTTCAATCCTGTAACACTGAACCAGATTAACTTACCATTCCAGTCATGTCTATCTCATGAAAGATAAATGATTACCCAATTAATTGGATGTATATATAGGTCCCACCCATATCATATTGAAATCATTCTTACTTGTGCCACAAAGTAAACATAAAACATCCATCACAACCCAAAGAATAAAATGGGTTTCATAAACATCGTCCCATAATCACATAATCCATATAAAAAAAATGGATATAATTTCATCATATGAAAAGTGAGACCATGTAAATCATAGAGACATTATACTTGAAACATACACATATTAAATAATGTCATCATAGATAGAAAATGGTTTTGATAAAGCACTAGAAATGAATTCTTGAGGAAAATATGTTTTCATCTTGAAAATAATTTTCTATTCCCAAAATGCCATTGAATTTTAAATGAAAATTATATTGTTGAAAATAGTCATAAAATCTTGTCGAGTAAGCTTCATGAAAATGAGGCATTATGAAACCGTACAAATCCGTTCACGCTGTATAAGTTAAAAAACATTATCCTCGTACTTTTGTTGGAAAATTTAAAAAGTAACTCGTAACATAAATAGAAATAAATATTCCTTACATTCCATGTATTAAAAGAAATAATGGGTATAAAGGACATTAAACATAAATAAAAACCCTTTTAGAAATCATGGACTTGGATGATAACAATAACCCCAATAATTACTTACAAATAAACAATCTCGTATAAGAACGAGATTGGAAATGTTATCCCTTACCTTAGGATAGATATGCATCATATGGATCCAAAACTCATGTATAATGATTTAAATAATCTCATTGTATTATTAAATAATCATTTTCAATGTTATTATATCATATATGTTTCATTTATGACTTTATATTAACTGTACTTTTGTAAATTCCATGTTAAAGCAGCGTTTTGGGTAAAATCATTCCATTTATCGTATGTGTTTCGACTTTTTGTTCTTGATATTATTACATATATCATGATTTACATAATTCTAAATGTAAAAAATGATTTATATATAATATATATTCAGTATATATATATATATATGATAGATCGATAATTGGAATGATGTACACCGTTCATGGAGATGGTAGGTCGTACGTACGCATGAACGTTGTTTTCGTTTCCTTATTGAATTGAATGAAAATAAATAGATGACATAAATATATATATACAGAAATCTAGTAGCATTATTATTTTATATTTTTAATTATTATTCATTATATAAACATTATGATCATTCATGTATGGTTAAAATGGAGAATGAATCTCATCGCGTCGTGGAGACGGTAGTCCGTACGTACACACGAGCGATGATATCGTTCCCATAATTATTGAATATAATTGTAGTGGATGGTATAATATACCAGAATATGTATGATGTTATAATAACCATGTATAGTTATTCTTTACACCATTATATCCATCCATGTATAGTGTTGGTGGAAAAACATATTACACTACGGCGTGGAGACGGTATTCCGTAAGTAGGCACGCACAGTGATTTTGTTTTCCGTTGGATGGATAGAAGTTGAAATGGGGTTGTTTCATATTTATAATAACATATCATTATATTATGGATAATAATGTTATTACATTATAACGAAACAACTAAATAAGAGTGTGTATAAGAAGAATGGAACTTGAAGAAAACGGTAGAAGGTATTAACTCTTTCTCGAAGTGCTTCTTTTATACTTTCTCTTAGGGCACTAGAGATGGTCTTTTGAGATGACCAGAACCTCTATATAGTTTATAGAGAAGTTGGGAAGTTAAATGGGGAGAGTTTGGCCGAGCTTCATGGCTCAAAATGGTTTAAGGAAGAGAGGGAGGAGGTGCTCTTTTATAAGGGAGAAGAGGGGCACCTTGGGAAATATAAGCAATATTAGTTTATATTAAATCCCAAACCCACATAAAAACCTCCAAAAATGACTCAATTAAAATATTAGATGAGATAGAGTTGTAATCTCATCAACCAATAAAATTTAGACATTTAGGGAATTTATTTTAAACATTATCAACTTGATTTATCCTTATTTAATCAATTAAATTTTATTTGTGGTATTAAGATTATAAATTTTAAATTCATATAAATAATTACATATGTGCTATGAATTTTCAACAATTAGATAATTTATGAAATTATAGACTATAAATTTCAATTTATAATTTTCAAATATTTTTGTGATTTTTAAAAAATTTAAAAATTTGTTATTTTTATAAATTAACAACAGTGTAAATTTTGACACTATTCATTTATTTGAATTTAAATTAAATCCACAAAAAGGATATATTAAAACTAAAATATTTAATAAGTTCCTAACATGTCATATTAATCTATAAAATTAGTGGAGTATATTAAATAGTTCATATAATATTTATTTTAATATTTTTAATACCATTTATTTGGAATATCTCTTAATAAAATTATTTGTACAACATTTTTGAATAATTATTTTACATACTTATATTTCCATAAAAATTAAAAATAAAATCCTTGGATAAAGATAAATATCAAATATTTTATAATAAAAATTTTACTCGATTTTATCATCTTATAATAAAAACATGTAAATTGTTATCTTTGTTAAATTATGAAGGTGACAACTTTGGAATCATTTAAAATAAAATATTATAAGTATCATAATCGCTTTTATAATGCTCTATATGGTAAAATATTCTACCATTGGATGATTATGGTTTATATTTACATTACCAATAAGTTTTGGTCAGGGTTTTTGTAACACCCCGAGATTTTATGAAAAATATTCTTTTTAATTTCACTAATGTCTTGTGTTGTACGCTACACCAAAAGGAGATTGCACAACACGCATCCTTGATTTTCCTTGCATTACACGCAATCGCGACCTTTCTCGATAGCGTGTGTAGTACGCAATAACGAGTTTCACTAAACAATGATATGCTATTAAAATATTATTAAAACTAGCCGTTATGAATAGTAATAACCAATTTTTGAAATTTTGTAAATTTTATTTTTTCAAAATGGACTTCATTTTTGGATTCGGAATATCGAAATTAGCTTAGGGTGAAATTTTGGAAATTTTCGGATAACTTTCATATTTTGATGAATAGTGGAAATTACTAAATTTTAATTGAAAACAACTTTTTCAATCGAAATAATTAATAGTGATAAATTATTAATTTTAGTGGTTTTAAAGTATATTTAAAATATATTTTTACAATTTAATACAATTATGGTCATTGGATGTAATTTCACATTTAAACCAATTATAAACAAATTTCAATCTTATGATAGTTATTATCTCTTAAAAACACGCTATTTGTTTTGACGACGGGAATTAATTTTTAAATTAATTAATGCACCTGATATGCTTTGAATTTGGTAAATTAGACATCATTTTTGAGTTCATAATATCAAATATAGCTTAGGCCTAATTTTTGGTATTTTTCTGAAAACATTCAATTTTTGATGAATATTGAAA
The DNA here is from genome assembly GCA_963277665.1 of Viscum album. Classification (NCBI taxonomy): domain Eukaryota; kingdom Viridiplantae; phylum Streptophyta; class Magnoliopsida; order Santalales; family Viscaceae; genus Viscum; species Viscum album. The sequence goes on from OY728135.1 coordinate 763,996,473, forward strand.
CCACTAAGTGGTAGTTAAAAAAAACCGAATTGTTCATAAAACTTAATTTTACCGCTTCTGTGAGTGGAATTTCAAAAATCTGAGAGACATGTTTGATGTCAGTAAGTAAAATGTGGTTCAATGAGATAAAAATAATTTTTTTGGTGAATAGTAACTTTTTACTTTTTTTCCCACGGTTGAAAGTAAATAGGGTAATTGAGGGTAAAATGATATTATTATTATCCTAACACATGACCAAATTCTATTGGATAAGTGTAATTCGACCAAAAACAAGCTTAGGAATAAAATATGACCATTTAGGCCCACTTGGATTAGATTAGGACATTTTTATTATTTAATTCAAAGAAGAGTTAAAAGAGTTAAAATCAAAGTTTATTTACTAAAACATTTTTAATATAGGGTTATACATAAGATAAATTAGATTTTAAATATTCATTAGAAATATATAAAGATTTCCTACATAATGGTATTTTATTTGTAATTTTTAGACATCAAATAATTTAATTTATTTATTACACAAAGATGATGCAGTAATTATCTTATTAATGAAATATTGACATAATTGATGTTATAAATACCCAAATAGATCAAATTTGAGACTTTTTATGAATTCCAATAATTTTCTAGGTTAATATGACATGTTAGTATTGATTTAATTAACTCTGTTCGAACTTATCATTCTGTTATGATTTTCACAAAAATCAATTACTAAATAGTGTCAAAATTGACACGAAATAGTTTTTAAATCAAATAATATATTATTAATTGTTATTTTATTCCTAAAAATCTATGGTTCGGCTAAATGACTTAGATAAGGATATATATATTAATAATAAACAATTTGGGGTTCGTTTGGCATGTTATAGTAAGTGTATTAACCATATAGTTTAAGAAAACAAAAAGACACGGTAAAAGTTAAATTATTTAACATAGAGTTAAATCTAATTGATAAGCTTAAAATAATAACCTAAACTTGTCTAAATCCTATTGGTTGATAGGATTTCGACCCATACCCACGTTAGTATAGAAATAAGACCCTTTGGAACCATTATAAACTTATTTTTATTTTAATATAAAATAATATTTTGAGATATTCCTAAGGAGCCCCTCTCCTCCCTTATAAAAGGACACCTCCTCCCCCTCCTCCTCACACCAATTTGAGCACTCAAGCTCGGACAAACCCTGCCAAAATCCCTTCTCCACTTCCCTAGAATAATCCTAGAGGTCCTGGTCTTCTTCAAAGACCAATCTTTGTTTCCTATGTGGAGGATTCAAATAGGCGTTTCAAAGAAGAGGTAATATCCATTACCGATCTTTTCAATTTATTTCTTCTTCAACTTCTTCTTCTTTAGTTGTTTCATGACAAAGTAATAACATAAGTATTACTTACATACTGATATGTTATTATAAATATGAAACAACCCTAATTCACCTTCTATCCATCCTACGGAAAAATGAAATCACCGCGCGTGCGTACGTACGGAATACCGTCTCCACGCCGTACCTTAATAGGATGGGTATAATGGTGTAATGAGTAACTATATATGATTATTATAAACTGATATTGATACTGAAATAGTCTACATACACTTCAACCCAATTCCACGACCATGGGAACGATATCATCCATCGTGCGTACGTACGGACTACCGTCTCCACGACGCGATGAGATTCATTCTCAATGATTAACCATTCATGAATGATAATAAAGTATATATAATATGTACTAATGAAATATATGACATAATAATGATACTGGACTTATGTAAATTTTTATTTATGACATCTACTTAATTCCATTCACTTCAATAAGGAAACAAAAACAGCGTTCATGCGTACGTACGGACTACCGTCTCCATGAACGGTGTATTTCATTCCATTTATCGATATATTATATATATATATATATATATTCTGAATATATATTATATGTAAATCATGTTTTACATTCTGGATATAAGTAATCATGATCCAAGTAATCATATTAATAATTACAAGTTAAAAACACAAACGACAAATGAGACGATTTTACCCAAAATGCCACTTTAACATGAATTTACAAAAGAACGGGTAATATAAAGTCATAAGTGGACCATATATGATTTAATATCAATGAATATGATTCTGGAATAAGTCAATAACAGGATTTAAATCATTATACAGGAGGTTCGGACAGTTACAATGTAAATTGGACCTAAGGTAAGGGAAATATCACAATCTCATTTTTATCCGAGATTGTTTATACTTTAGTATTTACTGGGGTATTTTATCATCCATATCCATATTTCCTGAATATTTAATATTATTTACATCCACCTAAAATTTTTTAAATCCAACTTTACCCTTCGGTGAGTTTTTAGTAAAGAATATGAAGGGAATCCTTTGTCGTTTTTCGTATGAGGTACTTTTTGACTTTTCCGACAAAAGTACGAAGAATGTTTTTTTAACTTATACGGAATGAATGGATTTTTAAAACATTATTTCCAAGAATCTTCCTTTAAAAGTTTTCATGTTTATTTTTAATCAAATTATTTTAGTTTAATGTTGTATGACATGTTAAGAAAGGAAAAAATGCTTTTGAAGAAGAAACGATATTTTCCTCAAGAATGGAGTTCAAGTGTTTTATCAAAATTATTTTCCATATAAGATAATAAAGGGTTCTGTTTTTACCCCTATTATTACATTGATTTGATTATGTTGTGATGGAATTATTTTTATGAATTCCTTTATCTTATATGAACTGTATGATGATGTCACGATGTTTAATATTCCCATTTTTGTTACATGGGTTATGAAATGATGTATGATTTATGATTTTGTGGCACACATAATAATGGTATCATTATGAGATGGGTGGGACCTATATCTCCCTCCAATGCATTGGGTAAAGATTTTAGATCTCATGAGATAGAAATGGCTGGAATGGTAGGTTATACCGGTTCAGTGAAACAGGACTGAAACGAGGGTGACTCGGTTCAGAAAGGGACTTTGTCCACTAAGATAGTCTTGGCATTGAGTCTTGACTAACAAGAAATGATTCTCTATGATTATGTGTGTATTACACAATGTTTCATGTTTTAAGTTATGATTATTGGGATTTCATTTCACTACTATATTTTATCCCATGTTATGAAATTATGCTCTCTTTTGCAAGTTAAGATTTCCAAAATGTAATGTTCTTATGAATATGATGTAATTGATATTTCATTTATTTACCCTTACTGAGCATTTGAGCTCACCATTTTATGTTTTCTTTTCCCCAGGATATAAAGAAAGGTTTTAGGTAAAAAAGGGAATATCTTTATGGGAGATTTTGAAGATCGTTCACCACGATTAGAAGATTACGTTCTGAGTTTCCAAAGACATTAAACTATTACGATCCTTGTGTGTGTGTTTTTGTTATGTACTAAGTATTCTGCAAAAGTAATGTCATGTATATGTACGTTATGCTTCGGGTCTCTACAGTTTGTATTCGAGGAAAGGTTTAGTCAACCTTTGGAAACTAGGACGCGAAAACGTTAGTGAGACCCCTAGAGATATTTCTAAGGTATGTCTAGGGATGTCCCTAAGGATAAGTATACATATAGGATATAGTCCTAGCACTACGGTAACAATCTTATAATTTAACCTAAGATGTTAGATATTGAAGTTACTCCCCCTTTATTATGATTTTTTCATCTCACACTATTGTTTTTGGGTTTTAGAAAATGGCTGGAAACAAGATGATTCACGATAATGGAGGATATGATGGACAATGGAATGATATTATTCATAAGCAATCAAATGAAATTGGATTTGGAAGTCTAAGCATCATAATTATGCCGAATCAGCAATCTCATAATATGATCAATAAAGTAAAATTTGGTAAGTTTCCTAACTCGGCTAATAAGAAAAAGATGGAGTTTCATGATGATCATAGAGGAAAGAAAGTTCAATTTCCCCTATGTAAATCATGTGGGAAGAGGCATCAAGGAGAATGTTTCAATGGAACTGGAAGATGATTTGTGTGTGGAAAAGAAGGACACAAAGCCAGTAAGTGCAATGGAAAAGTTTCAGTTTACACCATGGATGGGGTTAATGGTATTGCTACGACATCAACAATGGTTAAATGTTTTAAATGTGGAATGTAGGGGCATTATGTAAACCAATGCCCTAAGGGAATGTCTCATGAAGAGAATCGGTATGGTCGTATGGGTAGTATTTTTGTTGATGATGATGAAGAGACTACAAATGATATGTGAGATGAAAGGATTGTTGAAGCTCGGTCAATGGTTTAAGAAGGTAGTGGAATGATTACATGTTTATCAAGTGTAATGTTGTACTATAGAATAAAAAGACACCTAAGGATTGTTACACTGTTGTCTTTCCTTAAGTTTTGAATGTTTGTGATGAATGGTATGAGTAACAATGAAAGGTTATTCAGATATTTTTTGGAAAGTGGATGATATGCACATAATGAAGTGATAAAGAGAAAATGAAATGTTTGACAGTATTCATGAGCTCCTAATTGATATAAGGACCAAGTGATATCATGGTTTGATTATAAATAATTTTGAGGATTTTGGTTTGTGGAAAGTGTTAACTTTTAACTGCATTCATGTTTTCACTAAGGTTCAGTGGAATACATGATTAAGGCCTTCTAATGATTGGAATGTGACCAACAAGATAGGAATGCAGTATTACGATATATGGGGATCAACGATGGTATTAAATATCTGGTAATCGTTTTCACTATGTTATGAGAGTGGACCGAAGTATTTTAGATAAGCCTAAAGATTGGAATGGATTATGTTGGACATAAGTTAGTATTGTTTAAGGATAGAACATTTTTTTGATATTAATGATGGGATGTTATAGTAATGTAGTTTTAGAAAAAGGACAACCTGCAGGACGGGCGACAGCCCATCGCGTCGGACAAGGCTGTGGGAATCGAACCCACAACCGAAGTGCGACTGGCCTTTATCGCCTACCACTGGCCTAAAGGAAGTCCATGTTTAGTAGAAACTAGTTTTATTATATTATGCAGTATGATATATGATTTATATGTCCATTTTTGGAACCTTATATGATTAATCTCACTATAGAATGACTTATGTATATTTAATAACTTTTGCTAACCTTTTGTTTGAGACAGATGGAATGACCCGTCATTCTATCACATGATCTGCTAACACTTCACGAAAAGCAAATTCAACTTCATTTATTTAAGAGATGAAGTGGAAATTGTTCAAGGCACGAACAACAGTGAGATTGTACCAAAATAAAGTGAGTATTTATTCTAATTCAAATTCTTCAACTTTAGGGAAACGATCTTGAAAACCAAAAATGTTGTCCTAGAACTCTTATATCTGATTAATCGGATGGTACCTTAGATCGTCACAAATTTATGGATTTGTGATTGTTGGATTTTCTATAGACATGTTCTCTACCACTCTCCATCAGAACATGATGGTTATAATTTTCTTCCATATCCATATTTTCACCTATGTGGAAACCCAGTGATTAGTTTATTTGGGAAACCGTTACATTTCATACTTTCATTTTTAAAGATTGGTTTTGGTATTTCTTATTATGATGTGGGTTTCTATTAAAAAAACTTTCGAATAGTAAACCATTTATAACCCCAACGAATTTCGAAGGCGAAATTCATTTTAAGGGGGGTAGAATGTAACATCCCGAGATTTTATAAAAAATATTCTTTTTAATTTCACTAATGTCTTGTGTTGTACGCTACACCAAAAGGAGCTTGCACAACACCCATCATTGATTTTCCTTGCATTACACGCAATCGCGACCTTCCTCGATAGCGTGTGTAGTACGCAATAATGAGTTTCACTAAACAATGATATGCTATTAAAATATTATTAAAACTAGCCGTTATGAATAGTAATAACCACTTTTTGAAATTTTGTAAATTTTATTTTTTCAAAATGGACTTCATTTTTGGATTCAGAATATCGAAATTATCTTAGGGTGAAATTTTGGTAATTTTCGGATAACTTTCATATTTTGATTAATAGTGGAAATTAATAAATTTTAATTAAAAACAACTTTTTCAATCGAAATAATTAATAGTGATAAATTATTAATTTTAGTGGTTTTAAATTATAATTAGAATATATTTTTACAATTTAATACAATTATGGTCATTGGATGTAATTTCACATTTAAACCAGTTATAAACAAGTTTCAATCTTTTGATAGTTATTATCTCTTAAAAACACGCTATTTGTTTTGATGACAGGAATTAATTTTTAAATTAATTAATGCAACGGATATGTTTTGAATTTGGTAAAATAGACATCATTTTTGAGTTCATAATATCAAATATATCTTAGGCCTAATTTTTGGTATTTTTCTGAAAACTTTCAATTTTTGATGAATAGTGAAACCACTAAGTGGTAGTTAAAAAAAACTGAATTGTTCATAAAACTTAATTTTACCGCTTCTGTGAGTGGAATTTCAAAAATCCGAGAGACATGGTTGATGTCAGTAAGTAAAATGTGGTTCAATGAGATGAAAATAATTTTTCGGTGAATAGTATCTTTTTAATTTTTTTTACCACGGTTAAAAGTAAATAGGGTAATTAAGGGTAAAAATGATATTATTATTACTCTAACACATATCCAAAATCTATTGGATAAGTGTAATTCGTCCAAAAACAAGCTTAGGAATAAAATATGACCATTTAGGCCCACTAGGATTAGATTAGGACATTTATTATTATTTAATTCAAACAAGAGTTAAAAGAGTTAAAATCAAAGTTTATTTACTAAAACATTTTTAATATAGGGTTATACATAAGATAAATTCGATTTTAAATATTCATTAGAAAGCTATAAAGAATTCCTACATAATGATAGTTTATTTTTAATTTTTAGATATCATATAAGTTAATTTAGTTATGACACAAAGATGATGCAGTAATTATCTTATTATTGAAATATTGACATAATTGATGTAATAAATACCCAAATAGATCTAATTTGAGACTTTTTATGAATTACACTAATTTTATAGGCTAATATGACATGTTAGTATTGATTTAAGTAACTCTGTTCGAACTTATAATTCTGTTATGATTTTCGCAAAAATCAATTACTAATTAGTGTCAAAATTGACACAAAATAGTTTTTCAATCAAATATTATATTATTAATTGTTATTTTATTCCTAAAAATCTAAGGTTCGGCCAAATGACTTAGATACAGATATATATATTAATACTAAACAATTTTGGGTTCTTTTGACATGTTATAGTAAGTGTATTAACCATATAGTGTAAGAAAACAAAAAGACACGGTAAAAGTTAAATTATTTAACCTAGAGTTAAATCTAATTGATAAGGTTAAAATAATAACCTAAACTTGTCTAAATCCTATTGGTTGATAGGATTTAGACCCATCCCAACTTTACCTTCGAAATAAAACCCTTTGGAACCATTATAAACCGATTTTGACTTTAATATAAAATAATATTTTGAGATATTCCTAAGGTGCCTCTCTCCTCCCTTATAAAAGGACACCTCATCCCCCTCCTCCTCACACCAATTTGAGCACTCAAGCTCGGCCAAACCCTGAAAAAATAACTTCTCCACTTCCCTAGAATAATCCTAGAGGTCCTGGTCTTTTTGAAAGACCAATCTTAGTTCCCTAAGTGGAGGATTCAAAGAGGCGTTTCAAAGAAGAGGTAATATCCATTACCGATCATTTCAATTTCTTTCTTCTTCAACTTATTCTTCTTCAGTTGTTTCATGACAAAGTAATAACATCAGTATTACTTACATACTGATTCGTTATTATAAACATGAAACAACCCTAATTCACCTTCAATCCATCCTACGGAAAAATGAAATCACCGCGCGTGCGTACGTACGGAATATCGTCTCCACGCCGTTGTGTAATCTATTTTCCACAACCACCTTAATAGGATGGGTATAATGGTGTAATGAGTAACTATATATGATTATTATAAAGCGATATTGATACTGAAATAGTCTACATACACTTCAACACAATTCCATGACCATGGGGACGATATCATCGCTCATGCGTACGTACGGACTACCGTCTCCATGACGCGATGAGATTCATTATCAATGATTAACCATTCATGAATGATTATAAAGTATATATAATAAGTACTAATGAAATATATGACATAATAATGATACTGGACTTATGTAAATTTATATTTATGTCATCTACTAAATTCCATTCACTTCAATAAGGAAACGAAAACAACGTTCATGCGTACGTACGGACTACCGTCTCCATGAACGGTGTATTTCATTCCATTTATCGATATATTATATATATATATATTCTGAATATATATTATATATAAATCATGTTTTACATTCTGGATATAAGTAATCATGATCCAAGTAATCATATTAATAATTACAAGTTAAAAACACAAACGACAAATGAGACGATTTTACCCAAAACACTACTTTAACATGAATTTACAAAAGAACGGGTAATATAAAGTCATAAGTGGACCATATATGATATAATAACAATGAATATGATTCTGGAATAAGTCAATAACTTGATTTAAATCATTATACAGGAGGTTCGGACACTTACAAAGCAAATCGGACCTAAGGTAAGGGAAATATCACAATCTCATTTTTATCCGAGATTGTTTATACTTTAGTATTTACTAGGGTGTATTTTATCATCCACACCCATGTTTCCTGAATATGTAATATTATTTACATCCACCTACAAATTTTTAAATCCAATTTTACCCTTCGGTGAGTTTTTAGTAAAGAATATGAAAGGAATCCTTTGTCGTTTTTCGTACGAGGTACTTTTTGACTTTTCCGACAAAAGTACAAAGAATGTTTTTTTAACTTATACGGCATGAATGGATTTTTAAAACATTAATTCCAAGAATCTTCCTTTAAAAGTTTTCAAGTTTATTTTTAATCAACTTCTTTTAGTTTAATGTTGTATGGCATTTTAAGAAAGGTAAAATGTTTTTGAAGAAGAAAGGATATTTTCCTCAAGAATGGAGTTCAAGTGTTTTATCAAAATTATTTTCCATATAAGATAATAAAGGGTTATGTTTTTATCCATATTATTACATTGATTTGATTATGTTGTGATGGAATTATTTTTATGAATTCCTTTATCTTATACGAATTGTTTGATGATGTCACGATGTTTAATATTCCCATTTTTATTACATGGGTTATGAAATGATGTATGATTTATGATTTTGTGGAACACATAAGAATGGTATCATTATGAGATGGGTGGGACCTATATCTCCCTTTAATGCATTGGGTAAAGATTTTATATCTCATGAGATATACATGGCTAGAACGGTAGGCTATACCGGTTCAGCGAAACAAGACTGAAACGAGGGTGGATCGGTTCAGAAAGGGACTTTGTCAACTAAGATAGTGTTGGCATTGAGTCTTGACTAATAAGAAATGATTCTCTATGATTATGTGTGTATACCACAGAGTTTCATGTTTTATGTTATGATTATTGGCATTTCATTTCACTACTATATTTTATCCCATGTTATGAAATTATGCTCTCTTTTGCAGGTTATGATTTCCAAAATGTTATGTTCTTATGAATATGATGTGATTGATATTTAATTTGTTTACCCTTACTGAGAATTTGAGCTCACCCTTTTATGTTTTCTTTTCCCCAGGATATAAAGAAAGGTATTTGGTAAAAAAAGGGAAGTTCTTTATGGGAGATTTTGAATATCTTTCACCACGATTAGAAGATTACGTTCCGAGTTTCCAAAGACACTAAACTATTAAGATCCTTGTGTGTGTGTTTTTGTTATGTACTAAGTATTATGCAAAAGTAATGTAATGTATATGTACGTTAAGCTTCGGGTCACTATAGTTTTATCGCTTTTAATGGTCACTATTAGTTTAATAAAAACTATATTCTTGATTTTTCACTAGATAAACAATTTCTGTATCACTATTGTGTCACAATTAATGATGATTATTTAATCCATAAAAATTATAAATAAATTCATATTATGTAGATAATTTTATGAGATTTCAGGATACTATTCATGTTCGAAGTTTCATTGCGTTTCTCACTAAATTAAAATTAATATATTTATAAGACTTTATAGAGTGATATGCTGTCACTTTCTTTGGTTTTAATAATAAATAAATTATTTTCGAGGAAACAAGTCCATAAAATGAATCTATTCCAAACCTTATGTGATATGGGTCGAATTTTAGTCATCCATTATAATTTTTTCAGGTGTTAGGGTAATTTTATAATCTTATATTTGCCCTTAATTACCCGATTCACCTTTAACTACGGTAAATAAAATGTACCGCAATTACTATTCATAATGCCCAAAAATTAAAAGTAGCTTATTAACATAATTTGGACCCATTTATTCCAAATATGGGATCCATTTTTCCAAAATCAATACACAAAAGTTGTAGATATTATATTAAAATTAATCCTGTTGTTGAAAGAATAGGGGTTATTGTTTAAAATATTGCAAAAGATTGAATTGATTTGACCTACGAATTCAATGTAAAATCAATGATAATTACATAAATCATATTAAATGGTAAAAATATATTCTATTTATACTTTAAAACCATCCAATATTATAATTTAACCATATAAATTATCTCAATGAAAAAAGTTGTTTTTAATTAACAATTTGTGTATTTTTACTATTCATCAAAACATGAAAGTTATATGAAAAGTATCAAATATTTATCCAAAGTAAATTTTTATATATTTATCCAAAAAAGAATTTTATTTTTTCAAATTTAACTTATAAACATGTCAAAAACTATATTTAATGTGGGTGCGCCATCAAAAGGCTGCAAAACTGCATTTTTTTAAAAATACTTATTTTACCTGAAAAATTTATTTTGTTCTCTTAACATGTTCTAGAAAATGTGTAAGATGAATAATAATGTTATAAAATTAAAAATGTAGTTAATACTATTCATAAAGGATAGTCCATAATAATATAATAAAAATATATCATTGTTTAGTGAAACTTGGTATTGCGTACAACACACGCTATCAAGGAAGGTCGCGATTGCGTGTAATGCAAGCCAAGTCAGGGTTGCGTGTAGTGCAAGACTCCTTTGTTGTTTTGAAAAACATAATCCAACCATATTTCTTTTATACATTGAATATATATATACACAGATATATATATATATATACTCAATGTTGCGAACATGAAATTGTGTGTAACGAGATCCAAGAATAGTGTTGCGTATACTGCAAGCTAATACAGTGTTTTGTATAGTAAAAGCTAATCTTGGTGTAGTGTACAATCAAAAGAATTAAAAATAATATATCTCATAAAATATTGGGGTGTTACATTCTTCCCCCCTTAAAATTAATTTCATCCTCGAAATTCATTGGTGTTATAAATCGTTTACTATTTAAAGAAACCCACATCATAAAAAGGAATACTAAAACATATCATTAAAAAAGAATGTTAGAAACGTAACGGTCACCCAAGGTAACACAACATTGGGTTTCCACATTGGAGAGTATAGGTGAAAATATGGATATGGAGGAAAAATCTAACGATCTTGTTCTGATGGAGAGTGGTAGAGAAAATGGCTATGAAAAAGCCAACAATCACAAAGCCATAGATTTGTGATCATCTAAGGTACCATCTGATTCATCGGATATGAGGGAACTAGGACAACATTTTTGGTTTTCAATATCAGTTCCCTAATGTTGATGAATTTTAATTAGATGATGTACTTGCTTGATTATGGTACAATATCATTGTTGTGCGTGATTTGAACAATTTCTACTTCATCTCTTAAAGAAATGAAGTTGAATTTGTATTTGTGAAGTGCTAAAAGATCATGTGATAGAATGATGGGTCATTCCATCTATTTCAAACAAAAGTTTAGAAAAAGTTATCAAATATTCATAAGTCCATCTATATTGAGGTTAATCATAAACGATTCCAAGAATGAACTTATACATCATATATCATACCGCTTAATAATATAAAACTTGTTTCTTCTAACCTGGGACTTCTGTTAGGCCTGTGGTAGGAGATAAATGCCAATTTCACTTCAGTTGTTTGTTTGATTTCCACAGCCTTGTCCGACGTGATGGACTGTCACCCGTCCTATAGGTTTTCATTTTTCTAAAACAACATTACTATAACATCCCATCAATAATATCGAAAAAAGTTATAGCCCTAAATAATACTAAATTATATCCATCGCAATCCATTTCAAATCATTAAGGTTATCCAAAATACTTCTGTCAAAGATTATAGTATAAAGAAAAAAATTACTATAAATTTCATTTACTGAGCATGTGAATTCGTTCATTTGTCCCTGATATATCTTATTGATCACATTCCAATAATGTGAATACCTTAATCATGTATTCTCTTGAAACATGAATTACCGTAGAACCTTAGAAAAAACCTGAATTTTTTCAAAACATAACACTTTCCACATACAAAAATCCCAAATAAAATCTATATACTCAAATCATGATATCACTTTGTCCTTTTATCAGCCATGAGATCATGAATACTATCAAATATCACATTATCTTCTTATCCATTCATTATGCGCATATCATCTACTTTCCAAAAATATTTGAAGAACCTTTCATGGTTACCAGTACCATTCAACATATAATTTCAAATAATTTAGGAAAAAAATAGTGTAAAAATCCTTAGATGATTCTTTATTCCATAGTACCATTAACTATACAACATAACTCTTGATAAACTTACAATAATTCCACTACCTTCTTAAAATACATAATGAGCTTCAACACATCTTTCATCTCATATATCATTTGTAGTATCCTCATCATCATCCACATAAATACTACCCTTATGACCATGATGATTCTCTTCATGATATTTTCCCTTAGGGAATTGGTTTTCATAGTGCCCGTACATTCCACATTTAAAACATATAAACATAGTTGATGTCGTAGCAATACCATTATCCTTGTCTATGGTGTTAACTTAACCATTTCCTTTGCACTTACTAGCTTTGTGTCCTTTTCCACACCCAAAGCATCTTACAGTTCCTTTGAAACAATATCCCCGATTCCTCTTCCCACATTATTTACATGAGAGAAATTAAACGTTCTTTACTCTATGATCATCATGAAAATCCATCATTCTCTTATTATCTGAGTCGGGAAACTTACAAAAGTTGAGATTATTGATCATATTATAAGATTGATTATTAGGCATAATAACGATGTTTGGACTTCCAAATCCCATTTCATTTGGTTTCTCATGAAGAATATCATTCCATTGTCTATCATATCCTCCATTATCCTGAATCTTTTTGTTTACAGCCATTTTCTAAAACCCAAAATGAATAGTGTGAGAGGAAAAAATCATGCTAGGGAAAACAACATAGTAAAGGGGGAGTACCCTCAATATCTAACATCTTAGGTTAAATTATAAAGTTGTTACTGTAGTTCTATGACTATATCCTATACCTATACTTATCCTTAGGGAAATCCCTAAACATATCTTAGAAATATCTTTAGGGATCTCACTAACGTTTTTGCATCCACGTTTCTAATGGTTGACTAAACCTTTCCTTTGATACCAACTATAGAGACCCAAATCATGATGTACATGGACATTAAATTACTTTTGTGGAATACATAATACATTAAAAAAATAGACACACAAGGATCATAATAGATTAGTGTCTTTGGAAACATGGAATATAAACTTCTAATCATGGTGAAAGATATTTCAACAACTCCCATTAAGATCTTACCCTTTTTGTTTCCTTACCTAAAACCTTTCATTATTTCCTGGTGAAAATAAAACATAAAAAGGGTGAGATTAAATGCTCAGTAAGGGCAAAAATATAGAACATATAACAATCCATAAACATTTGAAAGCAAAAACAGATTACACCATTATACCCATCCATGTAAGCTGTTGGTGGAAAAACAGATTACACCACAGCGTGGAGATGGTATTCCGTACATACGCACGCGCGGTGATTTCATTTTCCATAGGATGTATAGAAGGTGAAATGGGGTTGTTTAATATTTTCAATAATATATCAGTATATTATGGATACTTATGTTATTACTTCATAATGAAACAACTAAATAAGAGGGAGTAGAAGAAGAATGGAACTTGAAGAAAATGGTAGAAGGTATTACCTCTTTTTCGAAGTGCCTCCTTTAAAATTTCTCTTAGGGAACTACAGTTGCTCTTTTGACAAGAACAATACCTCTATAAGTTTTCTATGGAATTCAGGAAGTGAAATGGGCAGAGTTTGGCCGAGATTCAAGGCTCAATATGGTGTGAGGAAGAAAGGGAGGAGGTTCCCTTTTATAATGGAGGAGCGAGGCACCATTGGAAATATAAGAAATATTAGTTCATATTAAATCCTAAACCCAATTAAAAACCTCAAAAAATGACTCAATTAGAATATTAGATGAGATAGGGTTGCAATCTCATCAAACAATAATATTTAGACATGTAGGAAATTTATTTTAAACATTAACAACTTGATTTATTTTTATTTAATCTATTAAATTTTATTTGTGGTTATAATATTCTAAATTTTAAATTATTATAAATAATTACATATGTGCTAAGAATTATCCACAGTTAGATAATTTATTAAATTATAAAATATATAAATTTCAATTTATAATTTTTAAATATTTTTGTGATTTTTAAAAAATTTAATAATATGTTATTTTTATAAAATAACAATAATGTCAATTTGGATACTATTCATTTATTTGAATTTTAATTAAATCCACATAAATTATATATTAAAAATAAAATATTTAATAGGTTACTAACATGTCATAGTAATCTATAAAATTAGTGGAGAACATTAAATATTTCATATAATATTTATTTTAATATTTTTAAAACCATTTATTTGGTATATCTCTTAATAAAATAATTAGTAGAACATTTTTGTATAATTATTTAATATACATATTTGTTGTATAACAATTAAAAATAAAATCCTTTGATGAAGATAAATATCAAATATTTTTTAAAATTAATTTTACTTTAATTTATCATCTTAAAATAACAACATGTAAATTGTTATCATTGTTAAATTATGAAGGTGACAACTTTGGAATTATTTAATATAAAATATTATAAGTTTCATAATCGTTTTTATAAGGCTCCAAATAGTCAACTATTCTACCATTGGACGATTATGGTTTAGATTTACATGTCCAATAAGTTTTGGTCAGGGTCTTGGTGCCTTTTATGTTCACTATTAGTTTAATTAAAACTATATTCTTGATTTTTCACTGGATAAACAATTTCTGCATCACTATTGTGTCACAATTAATGATAATTATTTAATCCCTAAAAATTATAAATAAATTCATATGATGTAGATAAATTTATGAGATTTTTGGATACTATTAATGTTCGAAGTTTCATGAAGTTTATCACTAAATTAAAATTAATATACTTATAACATTTAAGAGAGTGACATGTTGACACTTTCTTTGGTTTTAATAATAATGAAATTATTTTCAAGGAAACAAGTCCATAAAATGAATCTATACCAAACCTTAAGTTATATGTGTCAACTTTTAGTCATGCAATAGAATTTTGGAAGGTGTTAGGGTAATTTTATAATCTTATATTTACCCTTAGTTACCTGATTCACCTTTAACTACGGTAAATAAAATTTACCGTAGTAATATTCATAATGCCCAAAAATAAAAAGTAGCTTATTAACATAATTTGGACCCATTAATTCCTAATATGGAATCCATTTTTTGAAATTCAATACACAAAAGTTGCTGAAATTAAATTAATATTAATCCCGTTGTTGAAAGAAAACGGGGTTTTGTTTAAAACATTTCAAAAGATTGAATTGATTTAACCTACGAATTCAATTTAAAATAATTGCTAATGACACATATTATATTAAATGGTAAAAATATATTTTATTTATAATTTATAACCATTAAATATTATAATTTAACCATATAAATTATCTCAATGGAAAAAGTTTTTTTTAATTAAAAATTAGCTTATTTTTACTATTCATCAAAACATGAAAGTTGTCAGAAAAGTATAAAAAATTTATCCAAAGTAAATTTTTTTATCCTGATTCCAAAGAAGAATTTTATTTTGTCAAATTTGACTTATAATCGTGTCAACAACTAGATTTAATGTGGGAGCGCCATCAAAAGGTGACAAAACTGCATTTTTTTAAAAATACTTATTTTACCCGAAAAATTTATTTTGTTCTCTTAACATGTTCTAGAAAATGTGTAATATGAATGATAATGGTATAAAATTGAAAATTTTGTTAATACTATTCATAACGGCTAGTCTATAATAATATAATAACAATATATCACAGTATAGTGAAACCCAGTATTGGGTACAACACACACTATTGAGGAAGGTCGCGATTGCGTGTAATGCAAGCCAAGTTAGGGTTGCATGTAGTGAAAGACTCCTTTGTTGTTTTGTATAACATAATCCAACCATATTTCATTTATACATTAAATATATAAATATATATATATATACACCCACATATATATATATACAATCAATGTTGCAAACATGAAATTGTGTGTAACAAGATCTAAGAATAGTTTTGCGTACACTGAAAGCTAATACGGTGTTACGTATAGTACAACATACTCTTGGTGTAGTGTACAATCAAATGAATTAAAAATAATATATCTCATAAATCTCGGGGTGTTACACTAGAGGGCCCTAAATGGACAAATTATGACCCAATCATTACCTTAGAGGAAGACTATTATGGTTATATGTTGTCATCGTAAGATGTCCTACTTGGTCACAATCCGGTGGCCCCTGTGTCCCCACAGGTGAGGCTTCCAGAGGACTTGGGGAATAAATTCATGAAGAAAGAAATCATAAAATGAAAATTTAATAAAACTCACACATACTAATATTTAAATCCCATTGTAAAACTTATAGTAATTAAGTAATGAAATAAATAGACTCGGGTCATTATTTTCTCAAAATTGAACTTTATGCCTGATGTTCTAATAACGGCTGAAAGATCTCTTTATTTTTTCCTATATAATTATTTTTTCTATGATGTGTGACCAATTAATATATGTTTATCATAATCCAATTACTAAGGAACAATAACCTATGTCCCATATTTGAGATATTCTCGAGAGACTTCCATCACAATTCAAGAAAAACTATAGAGGATGTTACTCATCATGAGATCCTTTTAGAAAAGTAAAAATAGTAGGGGTGGTAGGATGTCATCAATTACATCACGTGCGCCATTAGTGGGTAAAAATTATTAATTTATATCGTTATCTCCCTCCCTTCATAATCTATTATCCAATAATGTTTACAAAGTGACTTATCTATTGTCCACAACAATCAATTCAGCAGCCCAACCTAATGGATTATCCTCCTTCCCTATTAATACAACTAAAGGAGGTGAAGCTGATACTTCTTCATCGGGACTGAATAAGTAGACACATTGAGTTAATTAAAACCTGATTATATTTTCCCCTATGAAATTGGATCTGATTCAGACGTGGAGTCACAATATTCTTTTCATGCAATATACTGGTTTTTCTTGCAAGACATCTTGATGAAAATATCAGATATGCCTCTCAAATATCTCCAATTGTGGATTTTTTAACATCTATCCATGTTTTATATTTTTGTCCTATTGAGGTTGATTACCAACTGATCTAAATGTCATGGATTCAGTAATTTGGTAATGGGAATAAGTGAAAAGATCATAGAAGAATGATGCATATTTAATGGGGCAGTTTGAAGATCCAATAATTGATATATCCAAGAAGAAAAATATAATTTCTATGTAAGTGGATTATAATATCCATAGCATTGATAATTAATCTCTCTATATGGTATGACTACAATAAAATAATTAGAGGATGTGATGGAATAGATGGTGACACTCCGTCAATCAATGAATATTGCTTTTGAATAAGAAGAATATTCCCGTAATATAGAGAAGTATAATCTTCATAATTCTAAAGAAAATGTGGCAACATATTTGGATGTGTTTTGGAAACATAAACAAATGACTAATAATATGATTAATTGATTAAATCTTATTTTGAGGAACTCTTGTATAACATGGTAGAGATACTCTATCTTGTGTATGTTACTTCTGATTTTAATATATGACTGAAATGATTTTTTTGTTACTGAACCACATGTTTTAATTTCCATTCCATTATTATAACCACAAAATAACCCTAAAAATGAATCAATTGATTGAATTTAATAATGTCAATTTTTTTAATTACAATGATATGAATATGAGAGTGCCCTAATTTTTTCCGAGGTCTTCAAACTATGTAAGCATAGTGTAACGGTTTTAAAAATCTCATAGAAGATAATATGAAATTTTGAGTATTTTTAATCACCATATTAATGTTTTCCACAGTCAAATTTACAAAAAATTATCATGATCGACATGGATTTTCATAAGGCCATTCATTCGGTGCTTTCAACCATATATGATTTATGAATATTTTTATTCATTTCTAAATTTATACTAGAAGATAAAGAGTCCACATCTAGTGAGATGAAGCGCGACTATTATCAATGGTCCCCATTGTGATTTTTCATTATGGGGCACACAACATTTCTTTTAATTTCCATTTTAATATCCTACAAGAAGAAATAATAAATCTGATATTTTTTAAACCAGTTTTGACCATGAGTAATAGGATGATAGCCCATGTATGGTGTGATTGGAGAGAATTATATTAAATTATTCATGTTCCCAAAGGGGGGATGTTTTGTCTTGTTTCTTTGATTTTGGGATCTGAATCATGATATGGGATAAGTAGGCCAGAAATGTCAATTTACCATGTTCATAAAGTAGATTATAGCACAATGTTTTTCAAGGCATGTGAAGATAGAAGAGGTTTCTCTTCAGGTTCATGGTTTTTTAAGTTGATAACCCTTTAGAGGATGGATTATAGAAATACACAATGGGGTGTATCAATGCATAGTCAAAAAAAATGTTTCCTTAGGAATCATAAATTATACAAATGATGGACATGGAGCTTATGATGATATGAATCTCTATAGAATGCAATGGGTCGTTCGTGAAGGTTAGGTCTATGATAATGGAAGAACATAAAAATTTTTGTTACTATAGAAGTTAAGACTATAATAGATGATATAGACATCACTATGTATCTTGATGGAATGATAATTAAGTCATATGAAATTCATTGGGGTGACACGATGAGTGGACTACTCTAAGAGGAAAGGATCATGCACATTGCGGATTAAAGAATCAAGAATTTTAATTTTATGTTACAAGGATGTAGTCTGTGTAGTTCAAAATCTTGAAAAATGAACATTCATGGATACTTTTGGATTTTGTTTTTATTTGATTAAATGATTAGTGATATTCCATTTTATGGTGATATAACCATGAATGTTCCATCACTTTCAGAAATGTTGAGGGAATTTTTTATAATGAAATACATGGGATTTTAAATCTAATTATTGTTATGGGAAAAGTATGAAATGAACGATAATAGGTCATGTTGGAAAATATATTTCTATTAAATATTAATTCGTGATTATATAGATAGAAAAAGATAACCCTAAGGAATAATCTGGCATTGGTTGTCCAGATTTCTTTGTGAGTTATGTAGAGTCTAACATGGGTATAATTTTCATAGTCAAAAGAAAATATGTCCTCAATAATTGGAAATTATATCACTAATGTCCATATAATGATTATGATGATCAATATTTCCTCGTTCCAAAATTATGATTTCTGTAATGATGTTTTTTGAGTATGGAAGGTGAATTTTGTGTAAAAATAACCCATGAATGGGGAAAATGTTGAATGTATATATTTGACCCATACACATGCAACATGGGTTTTTATTTATATTTAATATTGTACTATGATATATAATATGGGTGTTACAACATATCTCATCATGGGGATTATTAAACTACATGTATTTTTAAGAAAAATCCCCTCATTGGAAAAATTATCATGTTTTGATGGGGAATTTATTAAATCAATATCAAAAATTGTGTATCCAAACATAGTGGATCATATTATGGAGATAAGACTCATATATACTAGGGTGGGATCATTTTACATATTCTATCTAGACCATGATATAAGATTTGGGAATCAATTCAGATCTCATCAAAGGGAAAATCAAGCCACATGTAGGAAATATATTTACATCAAGAAAAAGATGCTAACATATAATTTAAAATCATGGGATAATTAATTTTTATATCCCCTTTTAGGTCCTACATCCACAAATTTAATAAAACAAACATGCACAGATACTCGTAGATTATATATTAATGCCTTTCAAAAAACATAGGTCTATGTCATTTATTCTAAGTGTGAGAAACATGAAATGAAAAAAGTTTCATTCACAAAAAAATGTTATTAAAATGATTTATATTGGAATTCTAATTATGTGGTCATTGGACTAGGTTCTAGGATCTAGGAATCATTACATATCACTTAGGTATGAGATTCAAGATGTATGTAGTTATGGGAAACCATATATTTTACCCTCATAAAAAATGACAATGTTTACATAACATGAAAAAGAAGGCATGGGGACTTAATAAATATTATCTAGGCATTCATGGAATCATCTTATGAGACACATCCAATGTTTGAAACACCAGTATTCTTGATCTACTTTCCAAAAAATCATTTTCTGTACAGATAAGGTAAGAGAATATTTTTACATAATTTTCTGAATAAGTAATTGTACATTTGAATATTATATTACTAGAATGATGGTTTATTTTTGTTTTTGTTCATACACCTAGGACCATTAGTTATGGAAAAAATTGTTGAAATGAATATTACCAAGAAAATGATGTTCCGACATACTTCATCCATGGATAATGAAATTGTAATCCATGATATTTTCATTTATCTGATAATGGGAAGAAATATATGATAATAATAATAGGATTGACCACATAAAATTTTTGAAAATTGGTTTCCATATTTATATTCATGGGCCATACAGAGGAATATTTGGTTTCTACTATGGTTGAATGTGCCTCTGGTTAAACGGACTTTCAGAGGAGTCATATAAATAACCAAACATTGGTATATGAGGGAATAATCAATGAAATGGTGTCATAATGAATTATAAAATATATTAATGATATCCAATAAATTATTCTAAAGATCATGATTCCCTAATATTATCATTATGATTTATAGTGGTGATGTGAATGTGTGTAAAAAAATTATTCGAAAAAACATTGGTCATTGACTGTGCAATCCCCTTTATAGATCATAGTTTAAATACAAGAGAGGGTGAAAATTCATTAGCACATGGTTGGTCCTGGGGAATAAGGTCTCAGAATCACTATATATTCCATTGATATTTAAATCAATCCACTCAAGATTCTAGAGTGATCATGTGGACAGAAACTGTCACCAAGGATTACGATCTCCTCAAGAATATACAAAAAATGATATGATGTTTTACATTTTACAATAAATACATAGAACATTGAGTTTTATATCATGTGGAAAGGAAGTGTATTATAGTTTAACATCATGGGACTAGGATATTGGGATACATAAATTACTATCATGAATCTTAAACTATTATTTTTGGTAGTTTTTGGTCATACAATTTGGACAATAAGTCCTACCTATTGATGCCATGCAATGATGTCTGTTTTGTATGCCTTGCAAGGTCTTGAAAATAAGACCATATTTCATAAATTTTATCTTTGTTTTATGGGGATATTGGGTTTATCTCATGAAATATTTCGTGATAAATATTACATTTGTATGGTCATAATGATATGTCCATCCATTAATATAAAAGAATGTGCTTTATTAGATTTGACATTATTTATGGCATAAGGCCCCACATAAAATTTTCAAGCCGTTGTAGGGTATTCCCTAATATCATCGAGGTCTTGAAGACAAGTACCATATTTAGTTAGAGGAATGGTATGAGACAGTTCATTTTGTTAAAATCCATTTCTATCCAATTTTTGTTCACATCCAAGTGATGAATTTTATTTATTCTTTTCTCATAGTGTTAACACAATTAATCTAGTTTTTTCAGAGTATTTGTCATTGATAGATTGTTGATTCAAGATGGAAATGTGAATATTGGAAATTATAACTCAATGTGATGCACAACTTCTAGCCCATATACAAGTGAGTACAGAGTCTTCTATGTGGCAGTGTGTGTTGTAGTATTGTAATACCACAAGTTACACATGATATTTTAATGTCATGAAATTTTAAACTTATCCACCATCATCTGGAGTATGGTCTAAAAGGTAACATTCAAATCCTCTACCTATCCACTATCAATTTCATGATATTGATGTGAATGGTTTCATTTTACATTATACAACATATACAGCTTTTAAAACACACAATAATTGAAGTTACTTTGGTGTTCATCATTAACATATATTCGAAAATGAATCTATTGAATCTATTGGATTTCAAAAAGCTAAAAATGATTTTGTTCCATAATTATTGAGGGGTACTGCTTCATCCCATTTTTAGAAAAAATTATTAGCAGTAAGGAATTTTCAGTATTGATTATCCCAAAATAGAGGATACACCCATACAACATCCATCCTACAAATAGAAAATGGCAAGATATATTTGGAAATGTGTATCTGTTTTGGGGGTTTAATGATGAAATTGACATGCACAATATGGAAATATAATTTTTTTGTGAATTTTATACAATCCTACATCACTGAATTCCCCTAGTATTCAAGCCTTATAATTTTATGGGAAATCCTGAACTCAAACTAATTAGTACCAATGTATCATGTATATAATTATTTCATTTAAATAATATTTTCTTCTCCATCAAAGAACTATAGAAGGATACAAGCAAAGACCAATTTGTAGAGCACATTTTGTGATTTGGGATATGATAAAGAGTAATATTGGTTTCCTTTCATCAGGATTTTATAGATATGTTTTACGAGAGCCCACCATTTTAATGTTAACAAACAATGTGAATCTTCAAATAGGTTAAAAGACTTCCTATTTTATTGATGTAATTAACATCATTGATTTATTCAATTTTGACATGAGAAAAAGGTGGAACCATTGATTAGTGATGAATGCTACTGACTATTTCATCTCGATTTGGATACCCAAATGTTTTATTCTTAATTTTCAATTCATATTCATGAACATTAAATAATTAGGGGAATGATTAAATGTAATATTCATAGGGAATTATTCCATTAGACCTCATGAATAGTTATATATGGGTATTATATCATCTTTTCGGATTTCAAAATAATCGTTGAACTACTTGGTCAACAATTCTAAACCATATGTTACCTTTATACAGTCTACTAAATTTTGAAGTGTTAGTTATATAAATGCGATCAAGGCCCAATATTCTACCTCATTTTCTATAAATATTTGTGGAAATAAGAAGGATTAAGTAAGGCTATTTTTACTATAGATATGAGAATGAATCCCAGACCCACATTTTTTAGATTGGGGACTTATATTCCCTTCTTAGTTAGGCTTCTAGACGATTAATTAAAATATATCACCATACATGGGGGGACCTACTGGATATATAAAATCTATTCATCGAGAAATTTTGTAATAAATAAATTTTCATATGTAGGGAGATGTTCTACAAATAATTCTAACAATTACATTCCATTTATTTCTTTATGATAAATGAAATAAATTTAGGAATATTACAAGATGATTTATCACCATGAAAAACATCCGGTAAACGTAAGAAGGATGATGTTGTATTTTAAATGATTAAAATAAGATATCAACTGGATGCCATGGTGTTTCTTGTAGATTATTTGTTTCTGAACTAAAATTATAAATAATAGAAATCTATTATAAATATTTGAATATTTATTATCTATATTTATCGTAGTTTAAATGATATTATAGAGGTTATTTTCATTCCAAATGACCTGGTTTTGTGTGACATGATAACCAAGTGATTTTTATATGGATTCAATAAATTAAAATAAAGTCTTTCCTATAATAAGAGGTATCAGAACTAGTTGAATAAATTGATATTTTAGAGAGTTTTTAAGTATTATTGACAATTATTAGTCCACC
This sequence comes from Viscum album, assembly GCA_963277665.1. NCBI lineage: Eukaryota > Viridiplantae > Streptophyta > Magnoliopsida > Santalales > Viscaceae > Viscum > Viscum album. The sequence continues at coordinate 764,020,575 of OY728135.1, forward strand.
TGATTTGTGAACCCCTTATTCATTGTCCAGGTGAAGGGAATGCCCTTTCCCATGGGATTTTTTATGAAGCAATGATTTTTATCATGGAACCCTTGTAGTATTATCTACACATTGAAGATTAATGGATGACATATAAACATAATTTCCTTGCAATTCCCAGGATTAAATTCTATTCCACGATGGTATATGAGGAAGAAACAAAAAACTTCCATGTTAACTCTAATATAAAATTTCACGGTCTTAATATTTATGATTTAATGAATCAATTTATTAAAAATGGTCTCATGATTATCTAGGTGAGAAAATTATTGATATTTATACATCATATGATCAAAATATCATTGAACATTCTAAAAATGTGGTGGAATATGCGATTCCTGACACATTGATATATATCTCCAATATTCATTGTGCAAAATGGAATTGGATGATATAAATACACCCATGGGTGATATGAAAGTGGAATATACAAAATCATTTAGGGCCTTACTGAATTGTTTTTAACCTCAAAAAAAATACATGAGGGACAAAACTAGATATACGACCATCGAATAAATCATTATTTATTTGACCAGAACTAGAAAATCATCATTCATACAATAACAATTAAGATATCTGAAGTTGTAGTTGACCTTGATTTTCCAATTCATTAACATTATCATGACGATTATGGATATCCATTTCAAATACCAGACTTCCCAAATGAAATTTTCCTTGATACTATTGTCTTGTTAAGGCTCAATTTCTTTTATTTTCATTCAGGTGTGTCTTTTTAGAGTCCAATTTGTATCGCAGATGGTTTTATGGATTTTTCACATGGTTTGTGGAAACCTTGGGGTCAAGGAAATAAATTTATGTACAATTAAATTAAAATAATTCATGACATTGATATATATATATTTCTCTAGGAAACATGGTCATTTTAATCAAATTTCATGGTATTTCCTATTATAAAATATTGTTTTTTGTATGGGTTTATCAATAGTGGTATAGTTTCCTTCCTTGAACGATGGAGGAGAATTCCCCAGGTCCTACACCTTTAATTTTTTTTCATCATCATCTTCTTTCTATTACACTTCTTACATACTCATGGGGGTACTATGTGATGACATAACATCTTAGAGTTAGCTTTGGAGTCAACAATTTTAAATCCATGAGTTGAATCAAATTCCTTTGACCAAACTGATGATGTGGAATCCCTTTGATGCTCTTGAGTGGGGATGATGTGTAGAGATGAATTATCTCCACTCCCTTATAATGAAATGAAAATTACATTAGATTTAGATAATTTTATGGGTCATGTTAAAGAGAAAAGGATGGAATAATTGCATCTCCATATAATACTTTACCATTGTTTGGAGAGTTTATGCCCCATTTTGTGATTTTAGGATCAGTCTTTGTAACTAATATCATGAAGTTTATTGAATATACAACTGTGTATTAAATCATATAATAGAAATGAGTAATGGGTCGTACATACTCACTATTAAACTATTTAAAGGGATTTTTCATAGTCATTTATTGGCCATTCATGTCACTAACTCGAGGGATATCGTCATCCATATGATGTTTCCATTTTATCTTTTATAATCATGCATCAATATTTTAATATTCATATGATTTGAATGGGAATTTTCCCCATGAAATGTTGTAATTTTAAAATTAAAGAAATATTTGTGCATTAGTGGAATTATGATGGGTATTCCATGTTACGATGTAACCAATACCTTCATAAAAGAACATTGAATTTCATATCATGATGGTCAAATATAAATTCTTGGTCAGATACAAGGTCCCCTAATTGAATCCTATGATTGATTATTTCAATATAAATTTTATTTATTTTTTCAGAAACTGATGGATTTGGTGTATAAGGGAACATATTGAAGCTAATTCAAACCAGTCAACAATGTATTCATATTGGAATGAGGTTGACTTCCAAGCCATTATTAGTGAAATAATATTAGATATAAACGTCATGTATCCTACTATACAAATAAAAGGTTATGGTATGTTAATATATAATAGATTCATTGTTTAGGTTTGTGAAATTGATGATCACATGGAATTATGTAGTATTGATATTTTTATGATATATTTTATCCACAAAACATCACTTTCAATCTACAGAGGGTTCAAAAAATCATCTCTGACAACTCCACAAATTTCTTTTGATAAACAATGAGAATTATTGATCGATATACTGGATGAAAACATGGCCAATTTCATTAGTATGACACAATTTTGTTCTATAATTATAAACTTTTGATCATGTATATCATCTCTCATAGGAGTATTAGTAGAAAATGTACTTGATATAGGTATATTGGCCCATATAATAGGTGTTATGGATGCTACATTCTTTGGTCGGTTTGGCCAAACATATCTGCTATCATACTAAGGTCAATTCAATAGTTGTATCAACTATAATCAGTATACCTAGTTAACCAGGTTAGCGGAACACCTTAAATATGTGCAGTAACTTTCATAAACCTAATCATATCAATAGAAGGATTCCCACTGTTTAGTACAACATAAATGGTTTGAGAATTGATATTTCTGCATTATTGATTTATTTAGCAACAATGTCTCCTAATGTATCATTGGCGCATTCGGATACTTAAAGTATTCCCCAAAAACGTTTTGGATCTCATTTTCATAAATACACTACTAAATTTATAATGGATCCACTATGTTATTGAAAATAATAGAACTAACGATTAATTCTTCTTCAAATAAGGATTCCACTCCATAGGGAATCTCTAATGCTACAACATTGTGGTGGAAGTATTCATGATTTCGGCACTGAATGCATAATATTGGAGAGAGATAAATATATCTTTTCACATGGTATAACTTTATCTCCCAATATTTTTAGCCCTTATAACAATTTCATATTTATAATAATTCACTTTGGAGGACTATGGTGCTAAAATAGATACCTGTGTCATTATAGAAGAGGATGTTGGTATTGTGGGTTGTTTTCTCTATAAGAGCATATAATTACCACCAATTAATTTATATCTTGAAATTATATCACATAAAATCCTCATATTATTATTAATATCTTTGTTTCATTCACCCTCTCCCTCATTATTGGAATTATAAACACATGCTACCTATAGTTTCTATTTTCTGATCATTATTTTCCTAGACTCCACCATTTTCTAAAGGTTATTTTTTATAATAGAGAATTAAAAGATAATATTTCTAAAATTCTAGTGAATTATAATCTTGTTCTGATATTTTTCAAGAAAAACCAGATCATGCCCCTTGGGGTTCAATAAGATGAGTTACTTTTTTCGATAACAATACTATGAATATTACAAGAACATTCACATCATAGATCAATAAAGAATTATACTTGTGTTCTTCAAAAAAGTCCCCATTATGTCCCTTACAATCATATTAATATCTAGAGTGATTTTTATGACACCTAAGAGGGGATTCTGTATGATATAGTGTGGGATTTGGGGCTGGAGTCGGTGTATGGGATTGCATAATCATGTCAGTGGAGGCATATGTATTCCCAATTCTCTTCACAGTGGATAATTAATAATTTGGGACATGGAATTTTTTTTTTGAAAATGTGAAATTCAAATCGTTGAAAAAAAGTAAAAATATATAGAAACCCATCAATATATTTTACATGGATCAGTGGTGTACATATCTCATCTTGATGTATCTATATAGAGATGAAAGACAAATATTTTTCAGGAACCAACAGATTTATGGATTACATCAGACCCTTCCAATAAGAAAGGAAATATAAGTCCCTTTCTTTATCCCACTATTTTTATGTCTTCAGGTCTAGGACTATTGGATTCATGATCTTTGTAGTAAATTAAAATAGTAACTACAGACAATGATCATCACATCCCATGATTGACTGAGCCAAAAAAACATGGGTCCCATTCGATGTGTGTAACAAAAATATTTTATATAAATAATATTTGTTTCACTAATTCTTGTAGTATGTGGGTTCCCATCATGGGATAAATACCATATAAAAAATTAACCAAATACTAATTCATGACCCCTGATATATAAAAATTGGAATCATTGGTACCCAAAGATTTGTAGTGGATGTGTTGGATCCACCCATTCAGGGTAAGGATTCATTTTTGGTTGTAATGGTGATATTGTTCCTCCATATCCACCAATCATGATGTCAATGTCTAAATAGTACTAATAGGACCATTATGGACTAATAGGTGAACAACATCTTGAATAGGCGAATCATCATGTATGGAAATATATGGATTGTTTATTTGTACGAAAGGTGTGTAATCTATCAGGGATGTTCGGTGAGGATGTGTCTACCCAAACCCTCATTGTTTGAAAAATGGTTAGAACTATTGGTTTCATAATTTCATGGGGTCTGAATATAAATTATATCAATCCCCCATAAGGATCATTTTTCCTCTATTTCGATTGATGGGGAGAAACCTATTAGATGACTTATGCCATTTAGGTTCTCAAATATAGGCTCAAAATTTAGAATATATCTGGTATATATTTTTCATTGATGAAATTTTGCATTTATTTTTATAAACACCTTCATATCTTCCTCCAGTTCAGTGAATATTTTCCCATATTTGACGAGTTCATCCTGATTGGGAGGTGGGTTAGGCATGACCTTACATTTAATTTTTTTTGATGATTCTCTCTGAGGAGGTTTTAGTGGAGTGGTCTAGGGAATCTATAAATTTAGAATGGGTTTTCGGTTTTCGATATGAATAAATTTATCAATCGTTACAATTGGCACCATATTATTAATAGAAACGTCCTTCTATTATACATATGTATCTACCATGTGTCCTATAGAATATTCATGGGTACTGATGATGGTGTTCACTGATGAATAATTCATTTCAAGAATATCATAACACCACTTGAGAGATCTCTTTTATATGTATCTACTATAAGGCCTCATCCTCTCATTTTTTGGTCCTCGTGGAATCTTTTGATGAATGGTGGTCCAAATGGAATCCCTATCAAATGTCAAAATTTTTGTTCCAGGTAGGGATGTTGGGACTGATGGTTAGATGGGTTTGGGCGATCTATTTTTATATGCTCTCCCTAAATAAGAAAAGGAATACTTATATTGAAGAGGACTTGATAGTGAATAATATCTGCATATGTTATAGGGATGGTATACACCTATTACATTTTTCAAAACCATTGGAGCAAGGGTTTTTACTTTGAATGTTTTGTAGAAAAAACTCCCCATCCCTATCTTCTATGGTTTCTCCTATATTTTTGTGGCTACAACTTATTAAATTTCTCCATTTATATTACAGATCTATATTTGAACATGGTATGGGTGAATTATATGGTTTCCTCCTAAGACACCTACATTAAAATATATCAGTGGTGCCTCATGAAGGTATTCCCTTAAAATGGAATCTTGCTCAAATTTTTTAGATTCTTGATTGAAGTTCCATTCAATGGATCCATATATTATAATGTAACATCCTTAAGAGTTCATTGGGGATTAAATATAGGGATACCATTGTTTTTTATAAAATCCTACTTCTTGAATCTTTCCTATGGCCTTAACAATATATGAATCCATCATTTTCATGATTTTCTGATAGAGTGATGTGAAATTAAATCCTCCATGATCACCTCATTCTCTGATATGAATACCATATATGGAATCAGTGATCATCTAATACAACTCTTTTAACACATCGAGGAACATTCATGGGAGGAATACAATGTTTATTTTCATAATTTTGGGTTCTATGTAGCTTGGTGTATTGATAAGTCAATTTGATAGTGTATCCCTTCTATTAACATTTATTCCAAATGATTCAAAAAGTGATAATTTTTTTATGTGGCGAAGAGTAGTCAATGAATTTTAGAGTATTTTGTACACACAATCATTTTATAAGGAATTTTTAATGTTGAATTGTGTAGTTTCTAAATTCTAGAACAAGAATTGTATTTTTTTGCTAACTATCTCCTTATGAATAACATGTATTATTACACTTTATTAAGATATTCCTTATCCTGATAAAACCCCCATGTAAATTTACCTATTTCATTATAGTAAACAACTTGAAATGAAAGGATTTTAACTTTCATATTGGATAGAATGAGATCAATGAGTGAATCATAGAATTAACATTGCCTTGGGCAATCATTCGATTAAGAAAGGATGTCATTTTCCAATAATGACGCATCAGTCGTGACAATTATCATATTTTCTAATGCCTCCCAATAGGAGGGATTTATCATAATTAATTTTATGGGGGGATCCTTGAACAAATGAATTGTCATTCTGAGTATTTCCAATATTGAAAATTCAATAATGGGGTAGAATACTATCACAACATGACATCTAATTGTATGGCAAATATCTATAGATAATAACCTATGGAGGCCCCTCAGGGATGATAATAAAAAGGGGAGGGTATCATTTTTTTGACCTTTTATCCATGCATAGGGTTTCTATGGAATTTATTAGAAGATTAGATCTCATGATAGATTAAATTTGGGACATGATGTATGAATTAAAGGTAATATTTATAGGAAGAACCTATAGAGTTTCAATGAAAAAAGTTTTTAGGAGGACCTTTCCATGTGTAGCTACTAATTTTTTAATTTGATAACAGATGATTAGGATCCTCAGCCACTATAGATTAATCTCTAATGGCTTCCTAAATTCCATCATTTAATAAAGAATGATCATAAACTGTATTTTTTTCAAATAACCGTTGGGGAAGTGTCTTTTGGGTCATCTATTAACGAAAATTGGGATCCTAATTGTTGATAATGGTATTCATGTATGTTGTATAAATTGATTAGATCCCATGTGGTTTTTAAATATTTCTGTCAATATTTTTATTATTTTTTATTTAATGAATTCCTTTCCTAGAGTGGCCACTAGGATAGACCGATGACCATAGATTTGAATAGGGGTACAAGACAAATCTTGTTTTCTATCTTTCATGGGATTTTGACCGTAAACCTCTAGGATGGGTCTAGGGATATGAATCTACACCTAGGTAACCCCAATATTTTTCTGATAACTCGCTACAATTGTGGGGACATAGTTTCATGTATTCCCCTAAAACACTTCCACTACTGTTATTACATAATGGTGGGTTTGTATTATTTTGGATGCAATTTCACACTTCCATATCATCATTATGATGATACACTCATTGTATTCAACAGTTGGGGAGAGGATATATTACCATTTAATGGTTATTGAAGTGGTGTAAACCTACTCCTATCATCCATTTATAGTTGGTATATAATGATTGTAATCGTATGTAGGGTGAGAGATATATGTCTACCCCATTATTCTTCCGAGATCTATCACTTTTGTTCCTTGAATACATCCAAGATAGGGTGAATGGCTTGGTATATGTGGGCATTCATGTTCCCATAATCAGGGTTTGTTGACCTAACTAGTTGGTGGGAATATTTTTGGGGGTACATGGGTAGGGTAATATTAACTATTTATAGGTCGCTACACAGAGTGCTTTTTAATGATTTTATGGGTTTGAGTGGCCTAGGATGGACTCCCGAGGACAACACCATCATATTGTTTAGGGGTTTTTTCACACAAAAATGGTGGTTGTAATTTATTGAAGGAGGACACTATAGGGACGACTATTTTTTTGTATGACGATATTAGTTCCCACTTTATCAGCCACCCAAAGGTATGATCTAAAATTTTTTATTTGTTCCATGTATATTATCCTAAGAATAATTTTAATGGTAACTAGTGTCATCGAATTTTGGGAAAAAATCTATTACCTAGTATATGGTTTGGGTGAATTCATTTATTGGAGGGATTATCAAGAATCTTCTAGTGTAAGAATAGTATAATTGAGGTGTTGCTCTTGAATTTGTGCATTTGGATCCCTATACTAAGGGGGTGTTGTTGAATATTATAGAATATATTTGAAAAAAACAAGAAATACCTTTCCAAGAAGAATATATAAATAAAACGAAAAATATAATAGATTGTTTTACATCCATGATTGGCCCCATTTCATTATGTGTGAGTGAAAAAGGGGCTAGAATTATGGGATACAAAATCATATTTTTTGAGGATTCATCTCGGGTTCAACATTCTTTTCATTCCCATACACCTTATGGGTTTGGAATGACATTTTTATGGTGATTTTCACAATACATTCCAAAAACTCACACATTTAATCATCTAATCTCGTTGGGTTTTGACAAGTTTCATTGATAAAACAAGAAACATCCATCAGTCCCATTATTTAAGATGTTTCGTGAATCAAATTTTCAATGGAATGTGGTTACTAAATAATGTCTTTCACAATGCTTAAGAAATAACATTTGTTGAGAGAATAGGAGTACAAGCTCATCTTAATGTTTTAGGGAACTTATTTCTATTCTATGACTCTCTTACATATTTATGAAATATTCATGAATCCATTTTTATGCCCCAAATATGAAATAAGTAAAACATTTAATAAAAATAAATTCATACCAAGTATATAATTTAGAATCATCATTATATATACTAGGTTCATCATTGATCGAGACAAAAGTATATTTCCACGGTTCGACATTGATGATATACTTGTGTGAAAAGATTAATTGTTTTTATGTTGTTTATTATCATGATTCTAGTTTTAAGCTACAATGAAACATTCTCTAGAATTTATCATCATGTAAGATTATGGTAGTTTTATATTGTTAGGATGAGGATTATGTGATGAGCTTCGAACATATCCTAATTAATGTAACCTGAACTCATGTATTTTGGTACAACATAAATTGACACATCATATCTTTTATAGTCATGTGATATGGACAAAAACATTGAGTTTAATTTCAAAACATAAGGATGTTTATGTGAAGAGATCCAAGTAAAGGGTTAGTGTGGGACTTAATCGGATGAGGAACAGTTGTCCGAGATGGTATGTAGATTTCTAGAATGGATATGAACCAAATTGGAATATATCCTATATAATTTTATAGTGAGTTTTTATGGGTTGTGATTGATCCTCGTGGAGGATTCCAACATATCCGAATTATTCAGTAATCAATACCAATTTAGTTTTCAATAATGGGACATAGATCTATGGAGGAGACCGAATGTGGAGATAAAAGAAGGATCCAAAAAATGGAAATTATTTAGATAAAGGTAATTCAATCACCTTCGTGTTTCAACCTTTAATGCTTATGAATTCACTATTTGTGTGACTGGGTAGGGAATGGTGGAAACACTATAGTGGATGAGTAGAAAACAGGAGGTCCAATGTGTTACCACATTGGGAATGTTTCCATTTGATGTAATAACATGGTTTAAGGGATTATATAAAATAGGGAACCCATGATTTATTGATCATGAATGTGGACCTTTTTATGATGGTCTTCTATGGAATCTTGACAATTGAGATGGGAACATGGATTTGAAAAAAAAATTGTGGATTTTATCAAGACGAGAGGATGTTATTTCATAATGACTCTCTACTATGGAAGTTATGTGATCATGTAAATGACATGATCACCACTAACATCCAGGGCCATGTGATCCATTCATGTTGTGATAAACAAGAGAATATATATGATTTTGAAAACCCCACAATATCAATCATCCATTGGTGGATTAGGACAGGGAAACAAAAGTAGTGGAAATATCCAATATTAAATTCAAGGGGTTTGTTGTAGGATGGATTCCCTCAGGGGTGGTGAGAGTAAGATATATAAATGTAATTTCTTTCAATTTATTTTACACATCATCTACATGTAAATGATGGTATATTCACATGGTGTGTAAAAGTGAGATAATGGACTTTGGTGTGACCTTATCCTATATTTTTTCATAATTTAGGTATCATAATTATATTTTTATTGATGTTCATATTTCAATTTGAATGTATAATTGAAGACACTAAAATGATTATACCTATTAGTTTAGAAAAATATAAGACCTCTATTACCATGATAATTTAAAACCATGAGGACATGTTGATGTCCTTATGAATTAATTATAAATATTTGGGATCTTTTTGGGATGCCATATTTTGGTCACCATTTTATGAGAAATCCAGGTGAAGAGGATCCATTCCATTGGTGTTACGAATGAGTGATCAAAAGGTGTCTAATACTTGTCAGACCTAGCTGGACAAAAGGTCGCTCATACAGGTGAGGGCTAAGCAAGGGATATATTCTTCATGGAGAGTATATGACTGCATTTTCCTGTTGAGTGAATGGGATTATTATTTTATGGTTTATTTATTATATAGGGAACACCCTAGGTAATTTCTCCAGGAGAGTTGGTGGTTTAATCTGTGAATTATTAATGAAAATTAACAAAATAATGGGTGGTTTTACAATCATTTTTAACATAGTGGATTGATTTAAAAAGTATAATAGTTCATAAATTAAGGTGCTGTTTTAGAATTATGAGAGAAGGATATCATTTTTGGTTCACTTCACAGCTTGGATAGTTCATTGTTATTAAAAATTTATATTGTTTAATGTAGTACATTTTTTGAGTGTTGTTATAATCTTAACATCCCTCTTGACTCTTAGGACGATTATCAAAAAATAAACCCATGAAAAAAACATGTATTCAAGTTTTGGTTCTCTAACATAGAAAAAGGGATACCAAAGAAAATTGAAATATTTTATATATGTGAGAGAAAGAGGATACATGTCTTGTCTAATTAGAACAAAACATAATTTTCACTTGAAATATCAACCCAATCGGTGTTGAAATATAAATTGTTTCACTTAATTATAACAAATGAAATATATTCAGAGTTTAATCACATCCAATTAAAACATAATTTAATTTTTTAAAAAAATTACTATACAAGTAGATTATCAATTTCCATAAATCCCTCCGAATAATGTCTATCTCCCTCGAAATGATTGTCCATAGTTTTTTCTCCCAATCGAGAGGAGGAGGAGGCTAAGTGGAACATAGACTTCATCCAGGACCCCCTATAAGGATAGGGGATGACATAACATTTTTGGGTGAGTTGTAATATATTTGGGTCTCAAAAATAAAATATATCTTCCCATAGATCATATTACAAAGGAGGTACCAAACGTATTATTGTATAGGCATTGTGGAAGGCGGTTTTGGGGACTCATATTGTGAAAAACCATATTCCCAGGATTTTATACCAGCATAAATATTATATAGCTTCTGATAAAATTAAAATGTTTTATCCCCACCACTCGAATATATCCACTGAAAATGTGACATTAATAGGACCACTACAGGTCTAGATATTGATAGCATACAGAACCCGCTTTTTTCATGGTACATATTTGATTCACTAGAAATATTAGTTAAGATGGGCATCTTAGTGTACGAATGGAAATTGTGTGTTTTTATATAAAATTTATCCCATATAATTATAGATCATCCCAAAAAAATTCATCTTACTTGGATGATCATTTCACTGGATGTGTGTAGTTTAGTCCACTGGAGTGCTTGGATCCAGCACAGTTTGTCCCATTCTTCATAGATGTCATCATGGGTCATACAATTCACCTCCACCTACATTATAATTATCAAAACAAGTAAAATTTATCATTTTAACAGTGATAAAAACAAAATAATTGAATTAAATATGATGTAAATTTTGTTATTTATTATAATATTGAATACAAATCTCATTTACCACACTGTTGTAGTGGTGAAAATGAAAAAGTTAATCGTGGTGTGATCAGACACCAACACAGAAACATTTTTGCTCTTGAGAAAAGTCATATATCCAAAAAAAATCATGTATATATTTTCAAACTCATAAGTATTTGACAATAAATGAAACTTTAATTCCTGAAAAAATGTGATCAAACCAGAAATCATACTGAGGAGTTATTCTCAGTGATCATGGAAAAAAGACATCTCAAAAACTAAATTAGAATGAAATTATAATAAATTCATGATGTGAATTGTAAACCCCCAATCCAAGATACCCAAAGTCGGTGATTTATTAGATAACATTGGCATGACTACAAGTAATCATGTACCAAAGGACAGAGAAGATTATCAGTCTTAAAAAATAGTTTATATACATGAATGATTCTTTACTCATTAGAAAATAAAACACAACATAAATTATCCTTTGATAACTCCATTAATCCCCTAGCTTAATCCTTCTTATCAATAATAATACACTTCTTGGAATGCTCAGAAAATAAAAAATAAGAATGGTGTGAGATCAAATGCTCAGTAAGGGTAAGAAATACAACAGAAGATGACATAAAGATTAGGTATGGTGAATAATTTAAAAAACATGGCTTTAAAAATAATAAATATGAACACATTATGGTAGGAATATGAGATGATTAAATAATTCCATAATAAAGAATAGTCATTGGTATTCTACTAGATGAGTAACCTCATGAACCATCAATAATATTTTCATAATGAATGAATGTATAAGGCCAGATATTCTGAAATATTTTTTCAAGTCCTCTGCCAAGAATTATAAAAATGAATAAGGCCTTGGCCAAAACTGTATATAAAATTGGAAAAGGCCTTGGCCAATTCCACTTATAATTGTTTCATGAGACCTACCGATGCATCGAGGAGCTATAGTGGGCTGCACCCATTACATAATATGTCCAATAAATTCTTCATATGAAAAGGTTGAAACATAACATAACAATCATAATAAAACTAGCATACAAAATGTCAATACATTATCCATAAACCCTGAATAGTATAAATATAACACATCCACAATATAACATATCAAAAAACCATCATTACAATATGGAATATTTGTATCATAATAAATCAACTTCAAACAAGCTTAAAATACCTCAAAAGAAGTTTACATAGATGTAAATGATTTGTAAAATTCTTTGAGAGAAGTATCCCTTTTTCATGAAAACATTTAAAACTCACAAAATTTAGAATGGAATAAATTTAAAGGAACTTTTGAATAAAAGCGTCCCATACCACTTTAAATATATTTAATTGAATTAACATTTTAAAAACATTCAATTCCATATAAACAAATCCTTAAACAATCTTTTTGAAAAAATGAACATTAATTAGAATGATTTAGATGAATCAATATATAAAACATTTAAAATGATGTTTTAATAAAATATTCCATTAAAAATAACCACTTTAATGTATTTTATGAACCATGTATTTGTCTAATAAATATTTCCCTATAAAAACATACCCATTAACAATCTCGAATAATAATGTGATTGAAGAAATAACCCTTACCTTTCACATTACTTTGGTCACAGGTATGTTTAACATCCTATATAATGACCATAGTATGTTATTAAATTATACCAAAACCATATTCATATTTCTTATATCATACATTATTCATTTATTACTTTAGACTACACATTTAATAATGATTTCCATGTTAAATTTACAATTTGTGTAATAATAGCTTTCTTTATCGTACGCGTTTTTTCTTGTTATTCTCGATCGAATTATTTAGATCATGATTTAAATACTTACATATAATTAAACATGATTTATAAATAATATATATTTAGAATGTAAATATTTTAAATAGGAGGCACCGTTTATGGAGATGGTAGGTTATACATATGCATAAACATTGTTTCTGTTTTCATATCTTATTGAATGAAAGAATGTGAATAATATATATGTATGTAAATACATATATATATATAGTATAATTATTATGTCATATATTACATACATATTAATAATATATATATATTTACAATCTTCGTTGAATGGTGAATGTGCGAATGAATATCTCATCACGTCGTGGAGACGGTAATCCGTACGTACGAATGAGCGACAATATCATTATATTGATGGTGAAATAATATATAATTGGATAGTGTATTATATAAAAAAAAATTAACATGTTATATTAATTATTTAAATAATTTATACTCATTATTATACTCATCCATATAATTAAGTGAAAAACTACCCCACGACGTGGAGACGGTAAACTGTATGTACGCATGTATGATGACTTTGTCAATCATATGATGGATATAATAATTAATATCACTGTACTATTTTTATAATCAAATCACAGTATATAGAAGATACGGGAGCTATAATTTTAGAATGGAAATAACAAAGAAAGAGGAAGTGAAAGAAGAAAATAACTTTGAAGATGTGTTGAAATATTTACCACTTCTTCGGTTTTATCCTTTTGATTTGATCAAAAGGGCTCTTTAAGTTGGATTTATTATGAATATAAGGTCTCTAGAATGTAGGTAGGAATTTTTTTTAAGATATTTGGGTAGGTTTTGGCTGAGAGAAAAGGATTTGGAGGTTTATAATTAAAAGAAGGGGAAGTTCCCTTTCATAAGAGAGGTAATGGTCGCTTTGGGAAAACATGAAATATTATTTTATAATAAAATAATTTTATGTTTATAATGGTTAAAAAATTAATTATTTAAATTATATGGTGGGGATATGTTGAAAAAACTCTCAATCTATTGGTTTTAAATAGGTTTAGGTCACCATATTAACATTATCATTTATATTTAACTCTTAGTTAAATAGTTTGAAATTTACCATGTGTCTTTGTATTTTAATATTATATGGTAAATAAACATACTATAGACTTCCAATAGAATAACATGATGTTAATCATTAATATATATAACCATATCTAAGTATTTTTTCTGAACCATATATTTTTACGAATATTATATTAAATAATAATGTAGTATTTGTTTTATGAAATCTATTGTGTCGATTTTGACAGTATTTAGTATTTGGTTTTTGTGAAATTTATCAAAACATTATTACATTGAACCAAATAAATTTAATAAACTCTAAAATTTATTAGAAACAGAACTTTCAAATTTTATTTATTTTAAAATTTACAATATCATTTATTTGATTCTTTTATTAATAAAGAAAATACTACATCATTGTTGTGTCATAAATAAATATATTTATTTTTGGTCTAAAAATTAAAAAAAATATCATCATGTATTAAATCTTTTTATCATTCAAATAAATATTTATAGTTGAAAATATAAAACTCCATATAAATTTTTTTTACTAAAAGGTACATACTTTAGTTATTTTTGTCTTTACTTAAAATTAATATATATAAAATGTCATTATCACTCCCAAGTGGCTTCATGAGGTCCCAAAATCGACCCATGGAAGCCCATGGTCGGACATGTTTCAACCAATAGTAATAGGACACATTTTAAAATAATTTAATATTATTATAATATCATTTACTAGATATACCCTTTAACCATGGTAAATAAAATATTTTCTGATGTAATTATTCATAATGTATAAAAATAAAAGCTATTTATTTACACAATTTGTGAATACAAATTCAAAATTTGGAATGTTGTTTTCCAAATTCAAACCCCATATGTAGAAGAAATTAATTTAAAATTAATTCCCAATGTCAAAACAGAAAATCATGTTTTTAAGAAATAATGACTATCCATTGATTGACACTTGTTTATGCCCAGTTTAAATGTGAAATTACATCTGGTGATCTGAATTATATTAAATGATAAAATTATAGTCT
Source organism: Viscum album (assembly GCA_963277665.1). NCBI lineage: Eukaryota > Viridiplantae > Streptophyta > Magnoliopsida > Santalales > Viscaceae > Viscum > Viscum album. The sequence continues at coordinate 764,036,069 of OY728135.1, forward strand.
AATGATACTTTAAAACCACTCAAATGCATAATTTACAATATAAATGATTTTTATTAAAAAATTTCTTTTTAATTAAAATTTAATATTTTTCACTATTCATCCAAATATGAAAATTATTAGAAATGTACCAAAACTTTATCCAAACTGAATTATTATTTCTCTATTATAATGATGAATTTAATTTCACTAAATGGAATATATGAATGTGTTAAATATTGGATTTTAATAGGGTTCTCCATTTAAAGGCGAAAAACTGCATTTTTTGAAAAAATACCTCTTTTATCATAAATATTGAGTTTGTATTTTATTTTATGCCTAATAAACACTAATTATGAATGTTAAAATTATATAGGATATATAATATTTAAAATTTGGTTCATACTATTCGAAAACTCTTTTTTTGAATGGCTAGTTTGATAAGTCATGTTGCGCTCAAACTCGGTGTTGCGTCTAGTGCAAGTTATTGAAATGCATTGAAGTGATAACATACTATGAAATTTTTGGGGTTTACATTAACCCATACATCATGAAGTTTCATCCTCACAATTTGAATTTTTTTTAAAATAAATCGATAAAATAGAAAAATACCTTTGTGGAAAATCCACATGGAGAATTGGGTTAATAAAATTTAGTCGTAATAAGAGGGAAAGGAAAATGAAAAAGTCACCACCAAATTATGATATAGATTAGGAGAACTATAGTCGAAATCAGAGACACATAATTTAAGGAATAACATAAATATTTATATCGAATTATTGATGCATCAATAACAAATATGTGAAAAAATTGAGGGCCTCAAAACCATCAATCTAATATGATTTAGAATATAATCATTTAAATAAAAAATAAGGTATTTAGATAACACATTTTTGGTTTTAATATCCCTTACCTACAGTTTAAGAAATAATTTATTCCTAGAATAATATATATATATATATATATATATGTGTGTGTGTGTGTGTGTGTGTGTGTGTGTGTGTGTGTGTGTGTTTATATACTTGACATATAGAGTTTTATCATTTACCTAATTTCAACCACAAACTCGTTTTTCACTCCTAAATATAATAAAATTAAAAAATATTATATTAATACAAATAATATAAGGTTAAAGACATATACCATGATGAAAAATAATTTATAATAACTAGGGACTTCTTATAGGCTAGTGTAAGGTCATAAACCCATGTGGCACTTTGGTTGTGTGTTCGATTCCTGCAGCTTTATCTGACGCGATGGGTTATCGCCCGACCTGCATGTTGTCATTTTTCAAAAACTATAGTATTATTATATTCCAAAAATAATACTATCCAATGTTCAACTTAATCCATTCCATCATTTATAGCTATCCAAAATACTTCTGCCCAAATTCTCTCTAAAAGGACTATAGATTCCAATATCAATTGTAACATAAGATTCCCAAAGCAATATAAAGATTCTCATATTGCAACATACCCAAAATACGATTAACATGATCATATTAAAACCTTAATGAAAAAAATAAGTACAAAAATAAAATCCATATATATATGACATTTTTCTTACAACCAGAAAATAATTCTATAATCCAAAAACACAAATACATTAATTATTCCACTTCAACTATAGTAACTACATAAACATGGCCTTTCTCCATTGTGATTTTCTAAGGAATGTTTCCTTGGAACATAGTACATTCATTAGCATATGGTCACATTTCAATACAATTGTATCATTCAATATTGACATCCACTTTCTTTCCCTTACAATCACGAGCCTGGTGACCTTTTTATCCAAATTTATAACAATTTCCCATTCCGTTTATATAGGAACTAGGCAGATTCCTTCAAAAAATATCATAGGGTTAAAACTAAAATCTTCCCTTATTACCTATTTCCTTATTTGTTTCCTATAGTTATCAATGGATCTCTTCATCTATTGCTTCGATTTAAAGTCGTAAGACTTAGAGAATTCATTTTCTATCTTGATAGCACATGAGACAATATATTCATATGATTAGATGGAATTCAAGACTAATTTTTGACAGAGAAATGGTTTTTACCCATCAAAGAAATGATCAATCTTACTTCCTGGGTTCCATATATTATCTGCAACATGTCTGGCTAACCTTGTAGAGTTATCCTCTTAAATTACGACATTCTCAAAGTCCTTTTTCCTTGGACTCAGAAATAGTTTATCCATATCCTCTTGATGCTCACAAGAAAATTGTTATTCTAAGAAAATATCTATAAGCTCTCTCCATTAAATTCGTGATATGTCTTCATCCTCTATTGTGTTTTGAATTAATGAACACCATTGATCTTCATCTCCCATGAGGCAATAAACTGCCATGAAATCATTTTCCCTTTCGATACTCCCCAAATCATACAATATTTTCTCTAAGGAACTTATCCATTTCTTAGCTATGAATGGATTTGTAGACCCATTGAATATCGGTGGTTGTTTCCTCATGAATAGGTCAAACATTGATCATCCATGTTGTGAATCAGGGTTCTCCATACAAGTAAGTTGAGTGAGTTGTCCCAATATGGTGATAAGATGATTAACACCATATTCATCACCATCTCCTCTATAATTATCTTGAGTAGTAGGGAAATCCCTACATGTATTGCATGCATTTAAATGATGACCATTATAACCACTTGGTAGTATTTCTAAAAAATGGCATACACTAAGTTAGATCATATCATACTTTATAATCCAAAAACTAGAAAAATTCTCAAAATTAATGGAATATTTTCACACATCTAGTCTCATTATCATAAAAATGGTTTGTGATCTGGAATATTTACTCATATAATCTTCACAAAGGTTTGTACATATATTTTTACTTATCCTATGAATATACCATGGTAGTGTCGTAAACAAGAGTGCAACAAGGACCGTTGTCATGTACTAGGATACCACGGGTCATGCCCGAAACTCCGTGTCAGACTTTTCAATTCTAGGTATATCTATTCCAGAGCCTCTTCTACCTGCAAGTATCCAGACGGGGATTTATTTCGTAAAATACTTAAAAAATCTATACAGTACCAAATTTATAGAATGTTCTTCTATAATAATCCTATAAGTCTATCTTAGGGTAGGGTTCTCTAATCATGTTTTTTTCTAAATCTATTTTCCATGATTTTTACTAAACTTCCTATGATACCATTTGTAATGCCCCAACCACATATACCCAGAGTTGGTTCTCTATTACATCACATTGGCATTAATACAAGGAATCATGTTTCAAAGGACCGATAAGTTAAGCAGAATTGAAAAATATATTACATACATGAACATTACATTAAATATTAGAAAAGAAAAAACTACATCAATGAACCATTGATAATTCCATTAATCCCATAGAATAACCCTGCTTAACAATAATAATACACTTCTTGGATTCCTGGGAAAATAAAACATAAGAAAGGGGTGATCTCAAACACTTAGTAAGGGTAAGCAATACAGTGAAAGATACCATAAACATTAGGCATGGTAAATAATTTTAAACACATGCCTTTACAAATAATAAACATGAAAAATTTATGGATGGAATATGAGATGAGTAAATAATGCCATAATAAAACATAGTCATGGGTATTATATAAGTCTAATAACCACATGAACCATCAATAATATTTTCATAATTAGGGAATGTATAATGATGGATATTTTGAAACATTGTTTCAAGGAATCGACCAAGATGTATAAAAATGATTAAGGCCTCATCCAAAACCATATATCAAATTGGGAAAGTCCTCAGCAAATTCCACTACAAATTATCTCCTGAGACCTACTGATACATAGATGAGCTATATCATGTTCCACCCATCACTTAATATGTCTAATACATTCCTCATATGAAAAGGTTTAAATATAACATAACATTTGTATTAAAACTAGCATACGATATGTCAATACATTATTCCTAAACCATGAATGGTATAAAAATAACACATCCATAGTAAATCATATCAAAAAACCATAAATGTAATGTGGAACATTGGTATCATAATAAATCAACTTCAATCTAGTTTAAAATCCATCAAAGGATGTTGACATTGATGAAAATGATTTGTAAATCTTTTTGAGAGAAGTATCATTTTTCCATGAAGAAATTTAAAAGTCACAAAAGAAAGTAAGAAATACATTTAAAGAAATTTTTTAATATAACTGTCTCATACCACTTTGAATCTTTTTAATGGAATTTACATTTTAAAAACACTTATGTCTATATAAATAAATACTTAAAAAACTATTTTGAAGACATGGAAATTAATGAGAATGATCTAGAAGAATAAACATTTAAAAAATTTAAAATGATGTTTTAATAAAATATTTCATTAAAATTAATCCCTTTGAAAACAGTTTTATGAAACACGAATATAGAAAATAAATAATTCCCAGTAAAAACTTAAACATAAACAATCTCTAATAATAATGAGATTGAGGAATTAACCCTTACCTTGCACTTTCCATTGGTCACGGGTATGTTTAACCTTCTGTATAATGACCATAATACATTATTAAATTATACCAGAACCATATTCATATTTATTAAATCATAAATGATTCATTTATGACATTATACTTCCCATTTAACATTGATTGCCAGGTTAAATTAACATTTTGTGAAATAATTGCTTTCTTTAACGTATGTGTTTTGACGTGTTATTCTTGATCGTATGATATAGATAATAATTTAAAAACATATAGAATATAATCCTTGACTTATATATCATATATATTTAGAATATAAATATTTATAATAGATATATATAATAAATGGAAGGAACTATTTATGGAGATGGTAGGTCGTACGCACACATAAATGTTGTTTCGGTTTTCATATCATATTGAACGGAAGTAATTGAATAAGATATATGTAAGTAAATATATATATATATATATATATATATATCCACTATAATTATTATGTGATATATTACATACTTATTAATAATATTTTTTTTATAATCATTGTTGAATGGTGAACGTGGGAATGAATATCTCATCATGTCGTGGAAATAGTAATTCGTACGTACGCACGAGCAACAGTATCATTATATGGATTGTGAAATAATATATTATTGTATGTTATATCATATATACCTAATAATTAAAATTTTATATTTATTATTTAAATGAGTTATACTCATTATTATACACATTGAAATAATGAAGTAACAAACTACACCACGACGTGGAGACGATAAGCTGTACGCACGCACGTATGGTGACATTGTCATTCATATGATGGATTAAATAATGAATATGGTTTTACAATTTTTATAATAATATCACAGTATATAGAAGATAATTGATTTATTATTTTATAGTGGAAACAACAAATAATGAGGAAGTGGAAGGAGAAAATAACTTGAAATATGTGATGAAATATTTACCTCTTCTTATGGTTTTTCTTTTTGATTTGATCAAAAGAGCTTCTTAAGATGGCTTTTTTACCAATGTGAGACCTCTCGGATGAAGGGAGGAATGTTGAAAGGATATTAGGGCATGTTGTTTCTGAGAAAAAAAGACTTTGGAGGTGTGAAACTAAGATAAGACGAAGTAACTTTTTATAAGAGAGGTGAGGAACACTTTAGGAAAAGCTTGAAATATTGTTTTATTATAAAATAAATTTCAGTTTATAATGGTTCCAAAATGAAATATTTAAAGGGTAATATTTGGAGGGGTAAAAAAACTGTCAAAAGATAGGTTTTATACAGGTTATTCCACCATAATAACCTTATATTTTTTATTTAACTCTTAGTTAAATAGCTTGGCATATACCATGTCTCTTGGTATTTTTATATTATATGGTAAATAAACATTATATAACCATATAATGAAATCCCATATGGTTAATTATTATTATATAAAAACTTATCTAAGTCTTTTGGCATATCCTTAGATTTTTAAGAATATTATATCAATTAATAATATAGTATTTGTTTTAAGAACTCAATTATGTAAATTTTGACTCTCTTTAGTATTGGGGTTTTTGAACATCATCACAACATTATTACTTCAAAAAAATACATTGAATAAACAATAAAATTTAATATTAACCTTTAATATTACTTTATTGTATCAATACTTTAAATTATATTTATTATAATTTTTACAATATCATTTATTTGAATCTTTTATTAATAAGGAAAATAATACATCATTATTATTTCATAAATAAATATATTTATTTTGTGTCTAAATATTATAAATAAAATACCATCATGTATGAAATATTTTTCTATTTCAAAATAATATTTATAGTATAAGAGATCAATTATATAACCTCAAATAAAAATGTTTTACTAAAAGAAACATGCTTTTGTTATTTTTGTCATTACTTTAAATTAATTAATATAAAATGTCATTATCATTCCCATGTGGCTCCATGGGGTCACAAAATCGACCCAATTATGAACATGGTAAGAAATGTGTCAAAAAAATAGAATTATTTCACATTTTTGAGTAATTTAATACAATTATAATATTATTTTTTAACTGTTATTTACTGAATTTACCCTTTAACCATGTTAAATAAAATATTTACCGAAGTAATTATTAATAATGTAAAAAAAACATTACTTGTTTAAAAAATATGGACCTACTGATTCGAAATATGGAATCCATTTTTCCATATTCAAAATATTCAAGTGGCATAAATTAATGTAAAAATAATTCCCGTTGTCAAAACAAAAAACATGTTTTTTTGAAATAATAACTATCATATGATTGACACTTGTTTATGTCCATTTTAAATGTGAAATTACATCTAATAACATAAATTATATTAAATGATAAACATATAGTCTAATGATACATTAAAACCATTCAAATTTATAATTTAACACTATAAATTATTTCAATTAAATTTTTTTAATTAAAATTTAGTATTTTTTTCAAAATTCATCAAAAAATGAATGTTATCAGAAAAGTACCAAAAAATCACCCAAACTAAATTTTTATGAATCTATTCTGAAGATGAATTAAATTCACTAAATTTAATATAAAAATGTTTTTAATATTTGATTTAATAATAGTTCACAATTAAAAGGTGGAAAACTGCATTTTTTTTAAAATGTCTCTTTTATCTTAAAAATTGATTTTTTTCTTATTTTATGTCTAAAAATATAAAAAGGTCATTTTTAGAATTATATAGGTTATATAAAATTTAATATTTTTTAAAACTATACATATTTTTTTGAATGACTAGTTTGGTAAATCATGGTGTGCTCGAACGCGATGTTGCATGTTGCAAAAGTTATAAAAATACATAGAAGAGATAACATACTATGAATTCTAGGGGTGATCCATGAATAAAATAAAATAAATCAAAAGTGAATCATGTTATTAATTATTTAAAATTGTATGTGAAAACCATTTCATGTTATTCTCTACATTTTCTATTGAGAAAATATATGTTTTTAAAAAAACTGAATACTTATATGATCCTTTCTTCTAAACCTACCCAACAACATTTTTAACGAAAATTTAAGACCCACACTGTTAACCATTCCTAGAAGTCAAACAATAATTTACCAACATAGATATCACAATATTTTGTACATTTCATCACTCCCCTCATTTATTAGTTTTTTTAAGTTACACTCAGATCGAATCTGACACACTTATCTCAACCCTTGTTTGATCTCCTCATGACACTAATTATAATAGTTATAATATGAAAAAAGCTCATGGAAGGGTTGTTTTTGACCGCACTAGTATACAACCCATTTTGGGGAATACAAAAGTCCGATAACAAGTACACATGATTCGGTCAATCAGGTAATATAGTTTAATTGAATGTATAAGGAATGAATGTTTCATAAAAATAATTTCTGAATTTAGAAAATAATTAACCTAACTTATATTTACCTTCTATAAAGTAAATTATTTTTACATTTTATGGTTGGGTGAAAAGGTTAGTCTAGAAATTATGTGACATAATTATCCCTTAAACTACTGCCACTAAGGGTTCCATTGTTCTCATAGGTTTCAAAAGGATAAAACCTTTTATATCATCATCAAAGAACCAATTATTAAAAGAAAGTCACATCACAATATTGAATTAATTCGAAAAATAAAATTTCATCAAAAAAAATTTATTGTTAAAACAATATAAAAATCAATACTTCCTCATTAATTTTCAATAAATTCCATCGTTAACTGGGATTTATTTTCCTTGATAAACTAGGTGTAAATAATTGACATTTCAGGACAAAATACATAAAGAAATGGGGGGGGGGGGGTAAGTTAGCATACCATACAAAAATTGAAAAAACGAAAAAGGACAAAATATGATGAAAATTTATAATTAAGCCATGAATATACCCATCCCCTTCACCTAATGTGTGAGGATATCTCACAATAATAATATATAATATGGGAATTAATGATAAAATCGTGTGGGTGTAATTTATATAATACTTCTTGAAAATGAAATTCCTCCATCAGGGACTTCGGGATGGCATCATGGAAGTGCTTTAGACACTGCCCATTAATAGTGAACGTTTTCTTGGTTTTTTCACATTGAACCTAATCAACACCAGATGGGGATACATTAGTAATAGTGTTTGATTTAAACTAGTGGTAATGAATCATACATAGATTCATATTCTTCCTTTAATTTTATCGAAGTAACTTCTTCCTAATGTGGAACTAACTCTGGAAGATGATATAGTCTTGGGTAGCCTTGGATCAGTCCTTAAGAATCATGGAGTTCTCATATGAATCTGTTCTCACTTCCTCTAACTCCTAAATCTATAATAGCCTCCAATCACCTTTACCAGAATGATTAAAATTTCATTGTTTTATAGACCAGTAGGGAGTATTCCCAATCAAAATTAGGAGGTGTAAACTCATTCCAAACACAATCTAGTGGGGAGACATTATAGTGGAAGTTTTAAAGGCAGTTCAATAAGACCGTAATGAATCTCCAAGTCAAAGAATCCAATATTTTCTTTTAAGTTGAACCATTGTTTCAAGAATACATTTTACCTATCTATTTAGAACCATGGCTTGACCACTGGTTTGTGGGACATATGATGTAGATGCTCTATTCCCATCCCAATAACCACACAAAAGATATTACATATTTTGGTTGAATAAATGAGAACCGTTGTCATTGATGACAAACCATGCAAATCAAAACCTATAGAATATTTGGGTTAAAAAATCCATTCCAACCATAAATTCATAGTCCCTTGTATCTCATGCAACTATACATTTGAATCCTATTATACTACGAAAATAATGCAATGGTTATCAAATGAATTGGGGAATTTTCCCATAAATTCCATGTCACAAACATAAACAATTATAGGGAAGCGAATGGCTTTTTGTGGTGTTTCATTTTTTTAAGACACATTATCCTTTCATTGAGATAAATCACAAGATTTTCAAAAATAATGGGAATATCGAAAATGTGTTGTCCAAAAGAGACCAAAATCAAGGACCTTACATGTTATATATTAGGGACCAATGTGGCCCCCACAAGTAAGAGTGTGACAAAAGCGAAGGACAGACTAAAACTTGCTATCAGGAACACAAAGCCTTGGGATCTGATCACTAAATGTGTGACAATGTTTGGGGTCATCCGAAATGAACCAACATGACTCATGTTTTAGATGGTCGGTCTAGTTTTTATTGAAATCAACATGAATAAATAATTCTACAAAATAATTTACAATTTCAGCATACTAAAGAATAACATCTTGAACTCGGTACAATGTATCATCTCGACACATGTAATTTATGTCAATAAACGGGGAGTATGTAATGCCCTGGGATGGTTGGATCCGATGTATATTGTCAACCACCACATTCTTTGTCCTTTTTTTACCTATACTTTTTAAATTTAATTCCTCAATGAGGAGCATCCATCGAATGAGAAGTGGATTGGATTATTGACTCTTATAGAAATACTAGAGGGCTACGTGGTATTATAACACAATGAAATTGAAACATAAAAGATAATATCTTGATTTATAAAAGGAAAACACATTGGGAAGTAATTAATTTTTATTTGTTGTATAGTTTTCATGGGTAGGGTCCAATGTACATGAGGAATATGCAATGAAATATAGAGCTTGATCGACCCTTTGTGATAAGACTTCCACAACTTCATAGTTAAAGGCATCACACATGAGCTGAAATGGTTAATCCCATCATGGTTGTTGGAATACTGGGGTGATGTGAGAATCCATTTTAATGTATTAAAATCATCCTCAGATTCTTTATCAAAAACAAATTCATTACCACATTGGAGTAATCAGAAGGGGAGGAATCTAATTTTACTTAATTCATGAATGATATTATGGTAAAATATAATATGTCTTTGGAAATACCACATATCCCTTACATTATTAGGTAATTGTGGGGAATAAATCACTTCCGTATTTGATATATCTACTTTTATTCCATCCCCAAAAATGAAATTCCCAAAACTATACCTCGTAACACTATAAAACGACATTAATCATAATTTAATACATGATTATTTTCAATACATATACATAGGTATGAACCAAGTATACTCAAGTATTAATCAATAGGGGAACCAAAAATAGTGAAATCATCTATGAATACTTCCCCGAAATCACCAAGTAATTCTAATAATATTGTCCATGCATCTCTAGAAAGTACCCAAAGCATTTCGTAGACCAAATGGAATCCTTCTATATGAAAATATGAAAAAGGGGCATGTTAAGGTTGTATTTTTCCTGGTCCTATGGGGAAATTTTGATATGAATGTATCTAGAACAACCAAAATAGAAATAGTTATAGAGCATCCCTAGTAAAATCTCTTTCAATTGTTCAATTTATGACAATAGGAAATTGTCCTTCCTAGTATGTTTTTAACCAAAAATAGTCTATACAAATACACCAACAATTTTGTACAAGAGTTGGATACAATTCATTATTTTCAATTTTTATTACCATCAGGCCATTTTTTAAGGAACCACATCTACTGGTCGGACACATTATCTACCTGAGATGGGGTAAATGATTCAAAAAAACCAATAATTTTGTTACCTCATTTTTAAAAACATCTAAGATTATTGGCTTCATTCGATGTTGTGATTTCCACAATTATTTGGCATCATCATTTTACATTATATGATGTGTGATACTTGATGTGATAATGGTGGGAATTTCTACATGTATCCATCCCAAATCACTTTTGAACTGCCTTAAAATATCAAGAAATCACAATTCATGCTCAGGGGGGAGTGAACTAGCAATGACGATAGGAAACTTATATCAATTCTCAGAATAAGAATATTTAAAATAATGAGGTAGTTTTTTTAGTTTCAATTTTGGGGGGTTTTAGATTTATAAGAGTGTGTAAGAATGATAGAGGTCAGTAATCTCATATTATCTCTCAACGGTATCATCCATATATGAGTAATGGACTTTTAAAAGATTAACATTATCATTGGTTGTCATTTGATCCTCATTGTTCAATAAATCATCAATTAATAGACACACATGAAATTTTTCTAGACCACTACAATAATCAATTCATGATTCATTAACTATAATATCAATAAATGATGAAAAATAAGATGGGTTATTAGAGAAAAATGATATTTTTTAGGGGAAAGGAGTACAATAATTGAATTAGTAGAGAGAGAGGAATGTTATTCTGAGGGGTGATTCATGGAATCAAGGATCTTGAAGTTGAAATATCACCACCAAACTCCATAGCTAATATACCATTATGAACATTAATTATGGTTTTATTAGTTTTAAAAAGTGGTATCCCTAATACAATTGGGGCATGTCAATTAATCCTATAATAATTCATTTTAACAAAATAAAACACACCAGTAAAAATTTAAATTTTCACCATCACAAGAACATCCTCTAACACAGTAGTGGGCTGTGTTGAACATCTGTATGTGAGTTGGACACCAATTTTTATTGTATTTAGACCTCTAACCATAAATGAAGAGTAAATGTGGTGGGGAATCACATTTATAGAGGCACCCAAATGAAGCATTGTATTGAAAAATGAATAATCCCCTATGGATCATAGAATTGAGAATGTTACAGTATCATTAAATTTGGTGGGAAGTGATTGATCTATCAATGTTGAGAAATTTATCAACAATATCACCTTCTCATCAACTCTATGTAGACTTTAGTGTGTACACATCTCTTTTAGAAACAATTCATGTCATGATATTTTATTCAAGACATCAATCAAGGGGATTAAAATTATTACATGTTAGGAATGTTTCCAATGTTTCTTTATCATGTTCAGTATTATTTTTTTATTAGTTGGGTTTCCCTTTGATTAAATTATAGAGAAATTATTGGGAAATGGTACTCATCAATAGACAGACTCTTTTTTTGTAAGGGCTTCTACCAGGAAACATATTTTATTCTCATAGACTGTGTTCAACAATTTTCATGGTGGTTTCACTAAGAGTGGATGACTCTAAAAGATAGTTAATTTGGGTTTTATGATGTTTCCCACTCCTAAGTTTTATCGTTATAACATTTTCTATATCCCTTGGTTTAACTAATAGTTGAGAGGGTTGTTAACCCAACCCATGACTTGGTATTTCCCCCACATAGTTAGCGAGTTGTCTTAATTAGGGGTTTAGGCATTGTATTGCTTCTTGGATAGATCATAGTAATTTGGATATTGTTAATAGCCATTTCTATAATCATATAATCTAGGATATTATCAGGTTTTAGAGGGGTGTTTGTAAAGGTCTTTAGGGTGGTTAGGTATTTTCAGGGTGGTGGTGGTGAATGGATACTCTACCCAAGATGGTTTCAATATTCTTGACATTGGTTTTAATACCCACAACCAAATATTCTTTTTTCAATCCACCCAGGGTCGGATGTATAGTAAGGTTCATTCATAAAGGGTTGGTTATAGGGACTGCAGGGGAATATTACCTCACCACTCTAATATATATTTCTTATTTTGGGGAATTGGGAAAAAAATGGGTTTCATAAGAATATATTCCATATTAGAGGGAAGAATGATATTGGGATTTACCTTTGGAAAGTGGATGTGGTCGAACAATGGTCCATACCTCTTCGAACATAATGTGCACCTTCATCTCCAATTCATTAGATTTCACTTCATGGAAACATTAAATGGGCACATTGGATAATGAACATTTTGTTGAGTGTTCTGTGCCATGTTATCAATTAGGGTTCTTATATCTACAGGGTTTTATCAATTAGTGAACCACCTATAGAAGAATCAATCATATTTCTATCAATAAGAATTAACCATTTATAAAATTATTGAATTAAAAAATGATCAATTATTTTTTGGTGTTAAAAACATGAAAAAATCCTTTTAAATCATTCCAAGTATTCATGACGCTTTTACAATTGATATTTTTTCCCACCTATTTCATTCCTTATTATTGTTGTTCTAGACACTGGGAAGTATTTTTCAAGAAACAAGTTATTCATGTCCACTAAACATCTATTTTTTTAATTAACATAATATAACCATTCATTCTCCATGTCTTATAATGAAAATGGGAATTACATAATCCTTAATTTTTCTTCATCCATATTAGCAGTTTTTATGTGGTACCCATAGTATGAAATTATTAAAAAAATTTGCGAGGATATTCTCTTGTGAGTCTTTGTAACATTGTTAATAAATGAAATAAACCAGACATAAGTTGATAATTGGGTGCCTCCCATTGAATTTATATATATATTGACTGGAAATAAATATCAGGCAAGGTTGGTGATTTTAATGTTCAGTGGTTTTTATCCATTTTGTAAATGATATATTCATTTTTTGTGGGTGTTTCAGAAGTAGAATAAGGATCAAGAATTTTTTCGATGTTTTGTGAGTCATACTTCAAAGTGTTCTCTTATGCATCTTGGTGTCACAGATTTAACATCCTCTCTAGTTCGAGTTTGAATGGTGGTACGTCATATGGATTAGAATGCGTCATAAACAACTCAATAGATGAAAAAAACAAGAACACAAAAATATAGGTAAATTTATATGATAAAGAAAAAAAATATTCAAAAAATTTAGAAAAATCTTATTAAAATAATGCACTAAAAAACAAAGCGCACCCCCAACAATGACGCAAAAATTTCACTATGTTTTAATGGAACATCAAATTGATTATGATTTTAAGGATTATTTATAGTATAGGGAAGAAACTAGGTTATCTCTCAAGTATTTTTGGTGGTTTATAATGTGAAATTTTAATAAAAAGGAACAAAAGAGGGGTGGTTTTGAAAAATATTTTATGAAAAAGTAATGATTTGTTGAGTTTTATTGATGATAAATAAAGGTTCTCCTTTAGAATTATGAGAGAATAAGATCATTTCATGTTTAATACACATCTTTGATAGTTTATTGTTTTGAAAATTTTATATTGTTTAATGTAATCCTTTGGTAGAGGGTTTTTAGTATCTCAACTTCTCTCTTTCCTTTTATAATGATGCTCAAAGAATCACCTATTGAAACAACAATCATGATGTCAAGATTGTGATCTAATACATATAAAATGGAATACCAATGAATACTGAAATATTAATTATATTTGAGAGAAATATTATTTCTATCTCATCCAATTAGAAAAATCCAAGATTCCCACATGAAATCTCAACACAATCAACGATGAAATAAAAAGTGTTTCACTCAATTATAAAAAATTAAATACATACATTGGATAAAAAATTATAAATTAAATATAATTGAGTTATTTAACCCATACATTAAACAAAACTAGTATAATAATACGTTCATTTTCTCCCTCAAAAGTATGTATAGCTCCCTCAAAACGAACATCCACCATTTAGCTCGCCATCAATAGGAGGAGGAGGATCAGGATGATCATCTCCTTCGTCATTGATCCCCCTATGAGGATAAGGGCATCTAGAACATATTTTATGATGATATTACTCTTTGGGTCCCCAACATTAAATATATTTTCCTCTTAGAAAAAAATACAAATGAGGTTCCCAAGGTATCATTTTATAGATATAGTGGAAGGTCGTTTGGGGAACACAGATTTTGTAAACCCACATGGCTAATGGTTTTCAGACTCCATATAGTATTATATAAATTTTTAGAAATCTAAAAAGTGATATCCCCACCACTTTTATATCTCAGCTGAAAATGATGAGGTAGTTGGACAACTACATCTTACGATATTGACATACTATAGAACATTGATTTTGACTTTGTGAAAAATTGATTCGCCAGACAGATGTGTTCATATGGGCTTCAAAGTGATCAAATGCAGATTGGGTGTCTATATGAAATGACTCACATTAATTTTCTGAAAGACCCAAAAATTGGATCCTATTTGGATGCAAGGTGTATGAGAAATGTGAGGTTTTTTCTACTTGTGTTCTTGAATCCTGTGTATTTTGTCTCATTTTTCTAGGACTTCATCATGGGTCCATTAAATAACATCCAAATAAATTGTAATTATAAATAGAAATCACATTTACCATTTTAAAAATTATACATAAAAATCATTCAATCTATTATGATGTTTAATTTTTTGTATAATTTTCAAAACAAAAGTAGATTAATATAGTGGTGTAAGGGTGAAAATGAAACAGTGAAACAAGGGGAAATTAGTAAACATGGTTGATCCAGATATTCTATATAGAGATGGAAATCTAGTAAAACACACATACTAAATTCCTTTATCTAGTCATTATGGGTCTTATAGGATACTTTGGACTACTACTGCTCAAGTTTTGATTTATTTAGGGGTCATTCGCCATAATATATTTTTTTAAGGGTAGGGTTTCATCATATTTTCCCTGGTATTATAGACCATATGGGACCTTTATATGTTAATGTATTCTCTCTTCTCCTTCTATTGTAGGGTTTAGAAATTTCATAACGTTTTGGAGTCCTAAGCGACTGACTTGTGCGAGAAAAGATTCAAGTGATATCTGAATTGTATTTCTCTTTCAAAAGAGGATCCATTGGGTACTTTTTATATGGAAATATGGGGTACATGGAAAAGGAGGTCACTAAAAATAGTTCATAATGTAGGTTCCACATGTAGTTCCCTCATGCAGATGTGGCTACTCTTGCTGGGTCGCATAGGGAGGGAATGCATGATCCTCTTAACATGCAGGTCGGGTGCATGTATGTTGACATGTGTGAGTTACATGATTCAATATCTCCCCTTTAACACATTCTATTATATTAAATATTTTAATTACAATGTAAAAAATATAATTTCAACAATGTTAATTTACTATTCACGTTGTGACTTCATATCATACCCAACTTGGGTGATATAGTAGTGGTCGAGATAATGGCCTCACCTTGAGTGAAAATCTTTTGGTTGAACCCTTTCATAAGTGATAAGTTAGTGGTTAGGTTGTGATTTGATATCTGGACCAACAATTAGTAGTAAGGGGGTGGTTGGGAAAATTAACACACCTTAAGAGAAATGGTGTTCGAAAGTAAATCATTTTATGTGATGCTAGGTCTAGTTGCAATGTAATATGAGTTTTAGAAGGTGGTCTATCTCCTGAGTGATAAGTTATTGATTGGTATATGAATTTTAGAATCTCCACGAGTTCGAATTTGATTATTGGGAATTATTAATATACATGTTATGTCTATGATAGGGATGTAAAACCCCACTCTAGAACATCTTTAACTGGTAAAGGTTTGGTTACGCCTTACCCAATGTCCTTGGGTAAGGGGTAAGTTCATTAGAATGGAATGAACCGATTCAAGATTTGGCTAAAGAAAGTATGGTTGAGTGTCAAAATAGACCATCCATCACATTATTTACTAACATTCTAGGAGTTATTGTGTCATAGTTATCACATGACATTTTAGGGATCATATTCTTCAATGTTTATATCTTTTATTTATTCTCTTCATGCACCCACTTATATGATTAAATAAATACGGTGAACATGGTGTGACCATACTGAGAGAAATTTTGTCACTATATATGGTCACATAAATTCATCAGAAGACATAATGAATACCACATATTTTATGAATAAGTTAGGCATTAGGTTGGGGTACAACAACATAAAAATGTATTTCTGATAGGGAAGGGGTGATACTCACGTATGGTAGTACCCCCACATGGGTAATAGTATTTCATTAAGTATTTCTTATATATCATCAACTTGATTTTATACTAGTACTGTTTTATTTTTTTATGAGAAAAATGATATATTTATTTTATAAATTTACTTTTAGACTAATTATGGATGTATTTTTATTATTTTCAATAATTTCATTTAAATTAAAATGTGGAATCCTCACCCTATTATATTATTTGAACCCTTATTTATAATTAAATACCTTCTCTATACGGGGAGGCTTTCCTGAGGTCATATATCAAATTATATATTACACTAGTTAGTGGTATCATGCATTAATATTAAAAAATAATTAGAAATTTATTTATGATGAGATATATTGTAAATAAAACATTCCATAATCATAAATGAATTCTGATAATTGCATCATTACTAATAACTCAAGATTATTTCTTCATTATCTAATACCAATTACTAATAACTCATAGAAAAATATTCATTATTAGTCTCATTTTAGATAATACTATTGTATACCTCTTCATTTCATCTTCCATAATATGATGCCTTCATCACCAATTCCCCAAGAAGGTTCTTACCTTATATACGATGATCAAATTATTCTTGTTTCATAATGACAATCACTTTGTTACAATTGACTAATGGTTGTTTTACCATTCCCTATGAATTATGATGATTTATGAACTAATTCTTCCATTAGTTAACTTATTCAACAATGATTCCATTATTACATTTGTTCCATGATTATTATCCTTTGTACCCATGTTTTAGTGATAATATCACGAATAGTAAATTATTATGATTAACTTTTCCTAGTATATGTGATTGTTTTTATGAAAAACATGCTTTAATTTTTGTTAGACCATTTTCTTTTCATGTAAAATATGAAGGAATTTCATAAAACTAATAATTCTAAAATATTTGTGGATCATAGTAACATCTAAAATATTACTAAAAAAATTATTATTTAATATTTCAAATGTATAATGTTTTTTCATTCAAATTTAACTAATTTAATTTTAATATAAATGATATATTTTAAAAAATGATCATTTTATGTATTAATAATGTGATTTTTAATTTTTAAATTTTGAAGTGAGGGATTTTTGGAGTTGTAATTTGAATTATAAATTTTATAGTTATTTCTTAGTTTTTATATGGAAAACTCAAGGATAAAACCATAGTATAAGATATCATTTCCACATAAACATAGTAAGACCATATTAGGATAAATTATTTTAGTTTATTTATATCTAGTCATATCCTAATTTTTTTTAAATATTTCTTTTAAAATAAAAAATAAATTTTAGTGTTCAAATTTTTGTTTCAAAAAATTAAAAGAGAAATTAATTTGTGGTCCTAATATGACATAAATACGATATAAAAATTGAAATTAATTAATCAATATTCTTTATTAATGTTTTATGTGATAATCATATATTTTTTATTTATTCCAAAATATTAATGATAGTTACTAAACGTATATGGGAAATAATTATAAAATAAAAACAAATTTTAATCTTATGACTTAATTACAATATTTAATCTAAATGAAAATCCATATTATTTTGATAAGTTTTTTAAAATTAATATAAAAATCTACCAATTCAATTATCATTCAAATTCATTTTCTGTTGAAATTATCATATCAATTAATTTAGCCTATTGAAATTTTTAGGTGAAACATTTAACTCTTCCCTATATCAATGTCCCACAGTATATTAGATGTATAATAAACCCACTCAAGGATCCTAATTCCAAATTTATGATACTAACACAATAATATAAATATTATATATCTTAGGTATTCTAAAGATAGAGATAAACCACATGAATCACTAGCCACCACTAATCCTTATAGATTATCAAAAAAGTGAAAGATCATATCTCATATAAAAAATGGAATAGGTGTAGCATTCACTATGATGTACTCCAGAAATTAAGAAAGGATTCGTTACTAGAGATCTCTCCCTAGCCCCAAAAACATAGACAATGGTCAAAAATAAATATTTATATATCTAATGTCTACATCCCTCATTAGATATATCTCAGTGGATTTTCAATAGAAATCATTATTATTCCCTTAACAATATATCCATAGAACCCACATTGTCAATATCTTCATGATGATTCAATTAATAGATTTACCATTAGTCTCTCTTTTTTTAATAAGTTGACATGAATTGGTCACCTGGATCATGTCTAATGAAATTAATTAAAACCAAAAGTTAAATATAAGAAACCACGAAGTGTATTCCACGTACACTAGTAGAGAATTACAGAGAAAAAAAATAAATGAGGCTCAAACAAGAGATGCCACACCTAAAACACCATCACGCAAGGAGGCCTCATGAATTCCTTCTCCAGTGTAGTAAAATGAAGGAAAGGTGGATAGTGGAAAATAACGCAACAATCCAATGTATAGACCAGAAAGAAATATATGGAGAATCATATCAAGATAGAAAATATCATCTCTTTGCAATCAATCAAGTCATAAACCATAAGGGAAGGTCGCTCATGAAGGTACCATGAATAAAGAACAAGCATAAGAAGAATCAAACCCAAGAAAAAAAACTGTAGAGAGGAGCAACACATATCTGGAAGATCTATGTACAACGCCTATGAGAAAAGGTTGAATACAGGGTCATTAGAAATGATAAAAAATTCAACAAGAATCCTTGAGGGTGAACACCTTTCATTAAAACTATTTTTAAGGACAAACACATGTATGTTACTATATACGGGCATGCTTGTTACCATATATTATGTCCTTACAAAAAGGATGTATTTCACCACATTCAAGGAAGATGTATCCTCCTTTGTTGAAATAGGATGATGGTATGTCTGTTTTCCCTTACATGGATTTATCCTTGAAACTTATTACCTTGTTTGGTTCTACCTCATAGAGTTAAACCATGTTCATGGAACTCATTACTAATGCCATATCTTTGTGGATTCAGGTTAATTACACTACTTCTATCTTGAAATATTTTCTGTATAGGAAGGGAATAATCCTTTGGTAAATAGAGTAATTTACTTGGGTATCTGTATTTATATTTGGACATTGGGAACTTTTTCCACCTATATTTTTCATCATACGAGGGCATATCAAGGATTAATCGTAGGACTAAAACCGAAGGAAACTCATGTTGATTATGATTAATCTGATATTCATGTAGTATATCTTCAATACATTAAACCTCAGTTGTACAATGTTTCTTAGGAGGTGGTGGACATCATGGGAATAAATCTCCCAGGAAATTCACACTATGTATCCCATGTTATTCATGATGTAAATTATTCTATGGAATATATCATCCATATCGTTCACTTATAGCGTACCTTGTTTTTTATATGGTAACAACATGAGATAGTTCATGAGTTTTTCATCTCCTGATGACGTAAAAAATTAATCTAAATTGCCCATGAAGATGGATCAAGTAGGTATGTCCTTAAAAGTGATGATGTCGCACAAGATGGATGGGAATGATCCATGGAGGCATACTGAGAATATAGATCAGAACAACCCTTGAGATAGACCAAGGTGGTGTGAACTGGAACACGCCTTGAAGAGAAACATGGATAGATGGATCAAAGAGAACTGTGGAGGTGGACATAGTGGATCTGGATTTACCGTGGAGGGAATCCTAGAATTTATAGATCATATAACCTTGTGGGAGTGTAATTATTAGATCCAGATAACCTATGGTGGTGAACTAGGGATTTATGGATCATAATGCACCATGATGGTTGATCTAATCGATCAATAATATCCATAGAGGATGTCCTAGGATGGATGGATTATAACACCCAATGGAGGCAGACATGGGAGATCATGACAACCCATTGAGGAAGACCAAGGATGAATGGATCCAAATATAAGTGGAGGGGGACTCGATGGATTGTGAGTCCTCATGGATGCATACCTATGATGTATGGATCAGAGGACCCCATGGAGGTTGATCCAGAGGATCAGACCGCCATGTTGAGGTGGACCTGGTATGGATGGATCATAATTCTCCATAGAGGAAGACTTAGGAGGTATATCTCTAGGAGGGAGGACTTCTGATTACCATTGGTTGGGATTGAACCTCAATTATGTGTCCTATATAAAATTCTTATATGTTAGTGATAATAACCGATTTAGTTTTATTGCACAATTTTAGTTTTTGTGATTGTACCGGTCCATGATGTTTAATGTCATTTAGTAAGGAAGATCATGCCCCAAGATAAGTGTCGATGGAGGAGGGTGTGGGGCTTAAGAATAGATAAAATCAGATGGACATGGAGGTTTTGTAATATACTAGGAATAGGGAATGGTATTATAAGTTATATGGTCTGGTGAATAAGAGGATTGATGTGGATGATGGGTTTGGACAATTGGGACGCTTCCTGTGTATCAAAGTTAGTTGAGAATAAAATCCAATGTATCTTAAAATGGTTTGGGAATTTGGGAGGGAGAGTCCCATAAAACGTCGTGAATGGGTCTTAATTCAGGAGGGAATCCCATAAGAAGGTTTTATGGAATTAATGGTTTCCCAAAACCACAAATCCAATGCATTTCATGATCACTGTGAGAAACAACATGAATCTAAAAAACTAATGCTCGTTCCAAAAAATAAGTTCCTACAAAAGATGGTGTGAGGATTACATGTTTATTATTCCCAAAGATAATGTCATTATGGGTGAGGAGGATCATATTTTTTGTGAGTAGTATTTCATTTCCTATGAGTATAGGTTCTGTAGAGTCCTTCCCTCATTCCCCATACATGGATCATTGAATAGTTATTTTAGATGGTAAGGACATTTTTTAACATCATGTGTTGAGGAATTTGGGACTATGGAAATTTTCTTCATGAATTTTGGATATTGGGGACTCAGTTCTTATCCCTTGATCCAACATAACTAATCCACATGTGCCTATGATTGGGGCATGAAATTGGAATTTCTGCGGTGTAAAAACAAGGATATCCAATCATATAGTCCATGTTACTGTGCAGATGACGATTAGAAACACCCATAAACATACCTATGATAGAAGAAAATGATAGGTGGAAGTCTTGTGATGCAATTGAAGTTGAGTGGTAAAATTTAATGGTTGTTAGATGATACATATTGACTCGATGTGTAGTTGTACTGGTCCTAGATAGGTGTTTGGGATCTACGAACTCAACCTTTATGAAGAGGGGTGACCCAAATGGATGAAGCATGGAGAGGCACTGGGGAGGGGTTTTGAAATTTATAGTGCCTCATAGAGGCGAACATTACCAATATAAATTTATTCTTACTGGTTAAAGTATTTTTTAAGGAGTATGCTTCATGAAAAGGGGTGACCCTACCTTGGGATGATGTCCTAACATAGAAAATTGGTGCTTCATGAATGCTGAATGGTTCATGAATCCTCAATTTCCTCATAGGGCCATCATCCCCCATGAATCTAATAGGAATTCACCATAATAATATCCAATTATTGTGGGGGATTTCATGAACATGATGAAGGGGTTTCATGAATCCCTTTTCCCTATGATGATGCATTATTGGTCTGGTTCATGATGCCTTGAAGGTTGATGAAATGGGAGAAATATAGAAGCCAAATTTTTGGGGTAATCACCCACAAAGGGTGGAATTATGTGGTATTTATAGGAAAGGATCTTTTTAAATATTAGAAGACAATTTTTTTAAACAAAATATAGAATTATTGAATGGTTTTGGATTAATTGATCTTATGAAGTAACACAGTCAATCGTTCATGTTGTCACAAACCCCACCAAACATGTGGAGGGACATCATAAACGATTTTTACATTTGGGAAGGGGGAACTATAGACTCATGGAGAAATGCCCTCAGGGAATCATGTGTTCTTTAATATGACTCCATGATTAGGGAGCTTTGTTGGCTATAACCATTTTCAAAGGATTTAGACTTCATGTAGAAACATTTTATGAGGGGTTTGGTGCCCTACTTGATTGTATTATTCCCAAAGAAGCATAAATTTTGTGTTTTTTAATTAGGAACACATAATTGTGCCAAGAAATACCCCTTAGAATGGGTGTATATGGAAAAAGGAGGTTCCAGTTCTATGGGAGAATTTTTTAAAATTTGAAATCCTCTCCCTTCTGTGAAGATCATTCCTGATGAACACTCATGATGCTGATTTGTGATGGTCACTAGCGTGAAGAGAATTTTGAAGACTAGCCTGGAAAAACATATTTAAATAAATGATATTGGGGTCCCAAAAACACACTAATACTTCATGTGAAGAAATTATTTTCTGCCTTCATATGAATCACTTCATCTCTGTGAACATGCTTTCTGAACACTATTATAGCAAACTATATTCTGGATATTATATTTTTTAATACTACTGAGTGAAATGGTCACTAAAAAATATGTATTTTAAAAGTAATCCCTACAACCAATTTCTCTATTAAGAGTCACCACTAATAGTCTTTTTTAATGATCTTTTCAAGCCAAACATAGAAACAATTATGTTCTGAAACCAATTGTTTCTCAGGATGTCAATGAATATTCTTCTCAGATGGAGTATATAGAGGAGAACATCATATTCTCGGAGTTCTTATAAAGCCCCTCATACCATGAATAATTATAGATATTACAATCAGAGTCTCAAAATGAATATTTTTTTCAAGAGGATATTACTTTACATCTTCTGAAAGATAGAATATATCTTCATTTAAGTGGAATTATGTGATGAACTAGAGTAGTGGTTCGATGAAATACCAATATAGCACCATTGGAAAAAATATTAATGTCATATATAAAGAATCATAAACCCATCACAATATACCATCAATTAAACCATATTATATATTTTGATTGGTAGAATATATAGGATAATGAAACACCATTAAAATATCATACAATCATCAAAGAGGGTTTCATGGATCTAAAAAAGGGAACGAGCAATTATTTGGATTTACTCTATGGTGTAAATTTCATTGATGAGTGGTCTTGGGCATGCTGGGCATTATTTTCATTCCATGAAAATGAGTTATAAATAATGTAGCTATAATTTATGATATTTCATTTCCTCTATAGTTACATGTTTAATAGCTTCTAGGTATCTTGGCCGATCAATTGAGAAGATAATAACGTGGAAAAAATACATTCTATTTTCAGCATTAGTTGCTGTCAACCTATAGGACGTTCACCGAATTTTTAGGATTTGGATTCTAGGGATTATTTATGATGAATTTATCCTCATGTAAAATTTATGTGGGAAAAAGAACAGCTACCAGTGTTATTAAAATAATTATTGGATCTAGTGATGGTTAATGGAAAAGAGAATATTGGGATGTGGGAAGTTTCCTTTATGTAGTGGTTTGGATATTTCTTAAGAAAACCAATGCCAAAACCAATTCAAGGAAAAAAGACAGAAAAAATGATTCCTACCGGGCCTCGTACGTGTCCCAGGGAATACTAATGGGGAAAGGAGGGATCCTACTCATATATTCAAAAAGTTATCCATTTGAATCTATAGGGATAAAATGGAAATAAGAATCCCCAACCCATATTCAGATTGGTGGGATTAATCATAATGATTTTTTTTTTGGATTCTCCAAGTGAATGATATAGAAATGGTAGAATAACCTGGAACCATCATAATAGCAGTGATACTGGTGACATGGCAGTGTTTTAACCATGAAATTTTAGTACTAGAGATGTTATACAAGGTATATAGTATATCAGTAATGGGATGTCTCTACCACAAGTCTGTGGGCCTTTCCATATTTTTTATAGTTGGTTGGCCACACACATGGTTGGTTAAGAGTAAAAAATCCCCATTTCCCCTAAAAAACAAACATCTATCTAGTGATTAATAATATATTTGTATGTCTCCCTTTCAATGTGGATTCTATGGAAGTATTAGATAAGATGGGGCAGGTGGAGAACATCATAAAATACATTTTATCCTTTCTGAGGTCAGTGATTCTTAACAATGGAATGGGGGCTGAGGAACAGAGATCCTACATCATGGCCTTTTGTGACTTAGTACTCCTTGAAAGAGTTGACATCAAGCTGATTTTTGAGTCATACAATCTATACGGGTATTCCAATAAATTCATATGACTGTAGAGGAGAATTCCTAAGGTGTATATAGGGGTGAGTCATGAGTTTCACCCTTCGGTGATGAGGAATATATGGAGCATGTTCAAACATAATTATGGGGAGATAAATCTTAAATTTAAACCACCCACTAATTTCTATGTGTTTACATATGATTACTCACTATGATCGGTGAGCACTTTTATGAGGGATATAATGAGACGGTGGTCTATACAAGATAATGAATTGTTTCCCCCTATGCTACGAGTATAGGTTAGAATGGTGTTTGGGGGGCTCTATGGTAGTAAATATGATCTTGTGGTTTGTAGATATGTTAAGGGTCTAGAAGTTCATGCGCCAAACAAATAATAATTTATAAGGTGAGGGGAAACACCAGGATCAGTTCTCATTGGGAAGTGGGAAATAAAAAATGGGTACACAACATGGGTGTTCCATAGTGTTATTTTTTATGGGAATGTGAAATGGGTATGTCACCCAAATATTCATAGTGACATCTTGTATACTAATTCCTAGAGGGATGGGGAATTCAAATTCATAACACCATTCTTTGAGGGTGAGGTAGAATCTCATCATCAATAGGATATCTCTCACCAAATAGAGAAATGTGATGGCAGGTATCAATTCTCCTCATAAGGGGTCAATAAAATTCATAGTGGATAGACAGGGTTTACATTATATCCGTGGAACTACATGTACATTTATTGATTGGTTTAGGTATATACTTGAGATGACTTCTCATCCATATAAACTTCTAAGCGTTGAATCTACTTCCATGGTCCAAAGAAAAGTATTAGAAGAGACATGGGGAAGTGAATCTTATCAGATCTTAGAGGGGACTACGAATCTTATTTCCAGATAGGTAGACTCATGGGTCATCAAATCAATTCAAGAACTACTCAAAATTCAATCTCATTACTAGATCATATCTTTAATTATGAGGGAATCAGCAAACACTGCAGAAGGGGATGTCTACGAGATACCTTAATAAGAGGGAGAGGGAACTAAAACCCAAAAGGGAGGAGTGTTGGGACCCTCCCAATCATTTTGGTCATGGGTTACCAAACATTGGTTATATCCAACAAGGTAGTGGATTCAGAGGATTATGTGGCAATGTCAAATGCTACTCTCCCAACAAAGATGGGCATGGAGGAAGCGGTGGCCCAACCAACCATAGAGGCATTACTAAAAGGAAAATTTGTTACCATGCCATCAGGTGAGTTGGTCGGGTCAATGAATACAGTAAGGTTGTCAAAAGAATCTATTCTGGCAGAGATAAGGCCCAAAATAGGGAAGGTCAAAAGAGTTTTTCCAAGGATCATGTGTTAGTTGAACAATGATAAATTTATGATAGCATCAATAATGTGATCGTAGAATCATCTTTATGGTATGATGTGATTGGGGGTTCTTTGTTGTGGGTTCCCACCATATATTCTCCACTACTTTGGGCTGTAGATGCTTAAGATGAGGTCACACCACTAGAAAAGTATCAATGTGATTTGTGATAATGACATCCACCTCCAATATAACAAAAGTTGTAGTCGTGGATCCTTCCGTAATGGGAGAGGTTTATAGTGAACTATTCCAATGTATAGTAATCCATCCACTCACATATTCAAATGGGGATGCTTTACATCCACTCATATTGGATAAACTACACTAAAAAGATCCTTATGAAAATAATATTATTTATATACTCTATTTATGAGCATTCACCAACTGGATATTTTGAGGATTCTAGCCTAATACACACTGAGTACAACCAATCAGTCCTCTACAATGAGTCGAGGAATGTTTGTAAAATCATCACTCATAACCTGAAATATGAAATATAACAATGGGAGGGGTCTCTGCACCAATTATTGATATATATTAGAATTGGTGGGGGTGAATTTCAAAACTCTTCACGTGCTATCACAAGATTTCTTCATCAACCAGGCATAAAGGGAATCACAGGAGCTCAATCTACTTGGATGAAAGACAATTTTGACACTTATGAAGCTCTTTAGAAAGATGAGAAATATATTTTCTACCTAGAGGGTATGTCACATGAAAAAAACTGATCATTGATTCATAGAATGAAACCATTAATGATTAGAATGCTCAGAATATGGTAAAAGAGCTAATGGTGGTAAATGTGACATCCCTGGTTGATGAGTGCTTGGATGAGTATAACTGAACGTAGGATAGAGCAGACGATGTTCAATCCATACCATATGTAAAGAGTAATGTCTTGTAAGTGTGCTATAAGATGTTTGATACCACTCAGTAGAGGCTATCCAACCTCTAAATCTTCATCCTATATGTAGAGCCATAGAGTCACATTTTTTATAGGGGGTATCTGATATTTGGATGACCTTTTGAAACAATGGTTGTTTCGTTTTCATTATCAAACATATTTCCTAGAATTATTTTTGTTCCTCATTCATATTTTTCGGTAAAAATGACAACCAATCCATAATCTTATATGGGTCATGCTTTTTTTGAGAAAAAATGGACACACATGTGATTTCCCTTCATATGAGTGTTTTTTCATCAATAATTCAGGGTCATCTATTGTTAACAGAGCTTCAATAGTGTCCAAACTAAGTGATGTTGTGGATGGAGAAAATTATCACTAAATTGGCAACTTTTATTTTTATAATGTGGTCTAGTGCATAATTGGGGTAATGCTAGGGGCATTAAATTTTACCCAAAATGAAGAATTTGGAGTGTGAATCGAAATTCCTCAAATTTAGAACATAAGGGGTTGACCCCAAAATATATGATGACTTTTTTCCATGTCTGAAACATAAAATCTAGAACACATATATGTTGAATAGATATAGAAAGACAAGATTCAAGTACGGACCATGACTGAAACATAAATATTGTCTTGAAATTATTTACAATTCCTTCTATGGAATGTGCCCGGGATAGTAGGTGTTCCTTATCCACATACTATTCTAACTAAGGGAACTTCAGATATAGAGGAGGATGATAATCCAAATAAGGGGAACATTGGGTGTGAGAATAAAGTTTTTGATAGATTAAAAGGATTCCAAAATTATAATTTTTCTGCCACCATGAATTAGGTCACATTGGTGTGATCATATCAATCTGAAGAAAAATCAATATCAACTTGCAGGGTAGATTAATCTCTAATTCCATGTGACATCTAAAAATAAAATCAATATGGTAGGTAGAGAACACCAAAGTAAGGGCTTCCAAGGAAAGTTTCAAAAATTTCTTGTTGTTTAATTTCATGAATTTATTTTGATGGAATGCTTTTAAAAACTTTTATGACTATTATGTATTTCACATTTTAAAATTGGGTGATCAAGAAGAAACACATAGTTTAATGTAATGTGATCATAATGTGGAAAAATGTTTACGGTCATGTACCCTTGACAATGGCAAACATTTTAAAGTCATGCTGCATTGAATAATGAACCTTATATTATAGTTACAATGTTTGGACCTGATATAGGGTACCCCATGAGAAATATGTGTGGCATGACATGAACAATTTGATGTGAATAAGGGTCATTCATTCTTGTGACACACAACACACTTTTATTGGAAAATAAACACACTGTTTAAATTCATTATGCTTGGACATGGATTCCATGTGGATTGACCACATTGGAAAAACACCTTCTGCTACTCCTATGCCCATGTGAGCCATGCTCATTTGTTAGAATCATGGGGGGATGAAGTAATTTGTTAAACACATATAATTTTACATTATGGGTATGTACAATTTAGGTAAGTGAATTCCATAATTATTGAATTACATGCACAACACATGAATATTCATGGAGGGTAAAACCATTGGTGATGGAATTACACCAACAAAAAACAATGTGATATCATGGAAAAAAAGTACATTTAGGGTCGAATAAAAGGGTGTCCAATGAGTGTGGATTGAATTCTAACTATATTTGAGACACACATACTAAAAAAATAATCTTAAAATGGGAGAGAAAAAGTTTAATTGACTACTAACCAAATTTAAAAAATAGGATCCACCACTTGTTTCTATAGATCCAGAAAGGCATTTTTCCAGAATGGCAGGTTGTCCTTATCCATACATAATTTCTATTACGGGTACCCATTTGGTTTTTAATTATCACAAAAAATGAAATTGAGATATACTCAAAGTGTGGTGGTGTATTGATGGAATGTCCATGTCAGATTCAACACTATAGGATCCACAATAAAATGATTTAAATCATGTTGATTAGGTGTTTCATAATGGAGGACCAAACCCAATAGGCCTAGGATTATCCGATCATAATAATTTTTGAGTAATCCAATCTTTTTATAAGGTAACATGTTCACATAATACTATTCATGAGGCATCCCAATATTATTCTGGGTAAGGATTTAGTTTAACATATGTTCAAAGCACACCATGTCCTTATATCAATCTATAAGGGAATCTAACCCATTTATGGTTCATGGTAATTAAATGACATTATATCTAAATAAATAAATTTTAAAAATTTTGGGTTGATTATACCACATATATGGTATGGTCTTGTGGTAAATCAATTGATGGACCCACGTAAAAAAAATTAGACATCACTATTTATCCCATGAGGATGGAAATCAAGAAACAAATAGTATGGGAATATTATTCACACACATTAAGTACATATGGTCATGTCCATGGACAATGGATAATTTTAGGTTGTTCATGAGTTATGAGAGTTTCTAACTGATGTGAATAAACCAAGGGGGCCCATATAACATGAAGTGATCTTGAATGAATTTGCACAAAATTTACAGTAATAATGTCTCAAAAAAGAGTGAACCAATTTAAAGTCATGTCATATAGACTATAAAGATATTTTTCTTCTAATATTCTTATGTGGTATAAAAGTGGTAAAAATCAATGTGGATGAGGACTAAGGAGGCCCGACATCACACAAGTACTAAGGAAAACGAAGTACACGATTAGAGGTCAAAATGAGTTGAAAAACCCTAGAACGGAGGCCGAAGGGTAGATTAATTTTTATCTAGAATCAAAGAAATATTACTTTGGAATCACTACAAATCTTGTGATGATAGTAATCAAGACACACAGAGTTTTGAAATAATAGTGTGGGGAAGTACCAACACTAGTGGGGGAAATCCTCTCTGGTGAGGGAACTGAGGAATCCCACAATTATTTTATAAAATCCTATATCTCAGACGTGTGGTAATATTTGTTAAACATCTAATAATATTCATATGAGGAATTCCAATATAAAATGTGGTACATAAAATCTCTCATGTGTTATAAATGAATCTAAAACATGCTCAGGCTCATTTTTCATTTTTATCATTACATGTTATATATATTTACTCCTATTTTATGGTTATAATGTTCAAAACATAATGGGGGAACATCTGAAATGGGTTTTTGTAGTGACATTAAGTGAACACCGAACAAGTATTTCCAACACATCAAGAAACATACTAGAGAAAATCCAACCTATAGTGAGGGTATGATATGAACCATAAGGGATCTATGGGGAACATAAGGAGTAACCTGATGTGACTGGGGCCAAAGAGGCATGCCACATGACCCATTCATAGGGATATTAACAAAAATTTTAATGTCATTATTTTTGGAATAATGGCTCTAATATTAAGGACATGTAGTTTTGATTTAGGGAAAGGGGACCCCCAATATTTGGATATTTGGTGTGGTGGAGTGAAAATCCCGACATGAATGGGAACTAAGAAATCTCAATGAAACACTACACATTATCATGAAGTTTGTAACATAGTTTAAAGTTTATATAATAAAAATTTGATTCCTAGTTTAAGGTTAGGTATTTTGGACCATTGGGGTTAATTGATTCAAAAATATATGTGTAGTGAGGAAGAGTACCAAACCTGATTATAATGATGGCGTAGAAGGCTTACCTCCACATAAAACATCCCAATTAAATCTTATATATGATATAAATTCTTTATTCCCATAATTTCTATAATAAATTAAATGATGTTTTACTAGGACCATAAAATCATATTTTATCGTCATAGAGTTTGGGAAAATGAATCTCTTATTTTATGGCCATATAGTTTGGACCATGTCCCAAGTTCAATGTTTTCTGTTTGGGATGTAAAAACCTTTTTCAATGTATTTCTTGCGAAAATTTTCATTGATAGGGGGTGTGATATTATCTCCATCAATGGTGATCAAATAGTATGATCCATTTGGATAATACCTTGTGAATCATGTATAATCATTGCCTCTTGTGCTCTGATATTGGTGGAATATTCCCATGTATCATTGGTGTCTCGATGGAAAAACAAATATCAATTTGAACATATGGGTGGAGAACATTATTTATTGACACTCATTTTATCTTATTCTTGGTCCACTTCTGATTATGAAATGTCTGAAGGTATTTATCTTCAAGGTATTGAAGTATAGATACTCAAACGTGTACCATTATACCTAGCATCTTTTGGTCATATATAGCTATTTTAAGTGACTAAACCTTAACCTTGATGGGATATACAACCTCTTTTACATAAAACAATAAATATGTGGTCACATGGGGGGAATTTGGAGTTGTCTCCCATA
Organism: Viscum album; assembly: GCA_963277665.1. Lineage (NCBI taxonomy): Eukaryota > Viridiplantae > Streptophyta > Magnoliopsida > Santalales > Viscaceae > Viscum > Viscum album. Next base: position 764,067,774 of record OY728135.1, read on the forward strand.
ATAAAATAGGTCATTGGGGAGCATGTCTTGTTAAATTTTATTGTTTTGGCCCATAGTCTTCCACAAAGTGATTGAGTGTGTTTTTTCGAATGCATATATCAGCCCATTTTCATGTTCATTATCGCATGATGTATGGTTGGATCATATTATAAACATGGAATAAAATATCTTCAACTTTTCATCCCTAATATTAGTGCCATTTTCTGTAAGAATGGCATGAGGCACTCAGAATCTGTAGATGATATGGGATATCATGAATTAGAATAAGGATCAAGTATTGACTTACTTGATGGGAGTCACATTTTACCACATGGGGATGAAGTAAATCAGGATCATAATTAATGTAAAAGGTAATGACATATCTTGTGTGTTGGGAAAAAATCCATCAAGGTATCATTAAAGCATTTTTGAGGTGATTGTGTTTGTTGACAAAGTGGAAATCTGAGTAGTGATTGTTGACAAAGAAAAAAAAATTACATACATATTTGTTGACAAAGAGGATTTCATGATGGATTGTCGAGTTCATGAGATGAGGTCAATGATCCATGTTTGATTCAAGAATGGCGACAAAAGGAATGGATGATCTGGAGGCGGTACAAAAGAACAGATAAAAGGTGGTTCCGTTTTCCAGTGTTAGCCAAATGTTTTGGCCTGAAAATCATCAAATAAAGAAAAGTGGTTTTTGGTAAAGGGACTTGCACACCGTGTACTTCAAGGCTTGGAAACTTGCGTGCTATATGTTTTTCAATATCAGATCATCAAAATATGTCAAAGGGATAAGGGTCGTGCATGTTTTGGTGAGGTCGCATAGGTGACATGCGTGCCGTGAATGATACTTGCACGCCGATGCCTGAGAAACTTGAGAACTTGAATGCCTATAGTTTTTCAAGATCAGAAGATCGAAATATTGAAAAAGTCAAGTGGTTCGTGCATGATTGGAAGTGGGTCATGCAAATGACTTGGAGGTGCAGAGAGCTGCGCGTTGAGACTTGCGCGTCGAGGGTTGAATTTCGCTCCCTTGCGCAGGGTGGTCAATTTGCCTATAAATACTGGACCACCCCTTCTCATTCTTCACCGGAGTTCAACAATTTGAGAAATCAGAGCTCCCATCGCGCAGGTGTGGTGGTCGCGCAAGTGGTGTGTGGGTCGCGCAAGTGATTTAGTGCACCGGTGGTTGGAGTTGTCCGCCAATATTGGGTTGGACGTAAAAGGAAGTGAGTAATGCAAGTTTGGAGTTGAGGAAGCTTGAGTCGCGCAAGTGTCTGAGGAGGACTTTCAGGCCCATTGTGACTTGCACACCGATACATTCATGCCGAGATTGACTTGCACGCCAAGTAAGGTTTATTTCCAGTAGTGATTTTCGGGCTGTGTGGGAGCTGGAAGGTTGCCTGATACCTTCGGTGCAAAGAGACATTCATCTACGGGTGAAATTTGAATTTCAACAGAGCATCTACGTACAGATAAAGATGCATTCATTCATGCAAATGAAGAGACATACAGGTCTATAAACTGTGAGTGGATCATTTCCTGAGCAGTGTGCAAAGGAAGAGGATGAACGCGATCCTCTCCAATGGCAGTGAGACAGAGAGAGAAATAGGGAGTGGCCCTTGGGAAAGCAGTGAGATGTCCCTAAACTTTGTAAAGTCAGTGATCCTGGGCATAGAAGTGATCTAGCCCGAACATTGTATCCACATCTAGTGAAGAATAGTGGAATTTCGTACGACCAAAAACTTGTCGTCATATGCTCCTTGGACATAGCCCAGTGAGGGTGGACCAAGTTAAAATCTCTGTGTATTCATGTTTTCTTCCCTGCATTGCATTCAAAGCAACATCATTAGATAAAAACATAAAGATGGTATCATAGTTTACACACAAGAGAAAACAAAGTGACCCTTGTAATAAAGAGGTCAAGATCCAGTGGGGTATGAAGAACTTTGAAAAAGAATATCCATACCCAGATTCACCCCCCTCTGAGGGTATATAGTCTCCTATTGGCCCTAACAATTGGTATCAGAGGGAAGGTTGTTGTTATCAGATTTTTTTGATCCGACATGGTATAGTCGACCTGTGTTGTCAAAGAATCAGTCTGCTCTTATCACAGTGTTCCATGGCAAAGGAAAAAACATCAAAGAAGAATCAGAAGTCAGGTAGTATTCCTCAGTGTGGAAGTGTGTATGGAAAAATTGTGATTCAATTAAAAGAATCAAACAGCTTACTGAAAGAAGTCCTGGATGAATCTGATGGGGAAAAGATTGATTCAGTCAATCAAGATGTTGGAATGGGTGAAGTACATGAACATAAAAGTGATACCGAAACAAATGATGACGAAGAAGTTTTGAGAAGGAAGCCACCAGTAGATGTTGTCAACATGACAAAGAAATTTGACTGGAAATTGGATGAAGAAGTCAAATATAATGATATCTTGATAAACATATTGGAGATTGAGGTCAAAAAGCTAAGAGGCTTAAATCAAAGGCTTTTTGATGTGGCTACTGACCTAAAGGATAAGAATGATTCTCATGGTGAAGAACTACAAAAGGTGGGTAAAATGAAAGGAAAACAAAAGGTTGGTGATTATGATGAAAATAAAAAGTGAGATGAAGTTCAGAATCTAAAATCTAAAATTGATGATCTAGCAACACAGTTGTCTGAAGAAGTTCAGAATAATCAAAGGCCACAACAAGATAATGAATCTATCATTGAATCTGTTTCTGAGGAAAAATTGAATGTAATGAAGAAAGGTGACATGGTAGAAAAGCTCACACAGGAACTAGAAGATGAGTTGATTAGAGGGAAGAATCTCATAAAATAACTCAATGCTCAACTTGAATCAAGAAATAATAAGATTCAATAGTTGGAGAAAGTAATAGATAAATCCATGAAAGAAATGGAGATATCAAGGGACAAAGGAAACCCTATGTTGAAGGATTCACTGCACTTACTATTCGATTGTCCTTTGGAAGGTGATGATAAAGTGAAAGGGAAGTATGAGATATCTGAGGAGAAACAACAAAATATTTTCTCAGCTCAAAGACCATATAGCTTGGGAAAATCTGGCATTGAATTTGATGAATCCCCTCCCATGCATGATAGAATGTGATCAACGAATAGTTACAGGTGTGGAGAAAAACATATAGGTGCTGAAGATAGGCCTAAGAGGACAATTAAAAAAGAAGTGATGACATGTGCTTTTTCTGTGGGATTCATGGACACATGTCAAGCTTCTGTTCAGAGGCTCTAGAATACATCTCAGGTAGTGAAAACAGAAACATTACTAAATCTAAGAATAAGAAGAAGCATCATGAGAACTCAAAGAGAAGAGTCTCTCAGTGGAAAGTATCCATTAGATGCTATTACTGTGTAAGAATGGGACACACCGTGAGTATGTGTCAGGAAGCTCAAGAGCCCCATGTCAGAAGAAGAACTCAAGGTGTATCAGCATCTTGACATAGAAGTGACGAAATGAGGTATGCCTTTCATGGAAAATGTTTTATATGTTCAGATTATGGGAATTTGGCATGAAATTGCAGCATGAATAACACAAGAAGGGAATGGGAACTCTAAAAGAGATTCTCAACTCCAATGATGCATAATTAGAAATTATACACTGAGAGACAAATTGTTAAGGAGAAGAATAAGCTTAGAGCCTCAGGGGAATCACATGGAGATGAACGAATGGTGAATCAATCACCTTATCTGTCATACTCAAAACAGCTCTCAAGGAGAGAATGTGAACAAACCTGGAAGATTAAGGGGAGATATACTCTAGTTGTGATAAAGAAGAATAAATGTTCAATGGAGGACTCACCACCAGTGAAAAAGAGTGTGGTGACTCAGACATCTGATAAAAGAAAGATTAACAAAGAATGTAATGAAAAATTTGCAGGTCGTGTTCCACAGCAAAATCTAGAAGAAGATGCAAGATCCTTGCAATGGTGGAAGAAACATGGGAAGATGGAAAGAAAAGATATTCCTTATCAGAGTAGGAATCATGGGAAATGGAATTTTAGTGGAACATCAATGACAGAAATGTGTACTACTCAGTTTAAACCCCAAATGGTAATAAGTACCAGGCCTACATAATCATCATATTAGAAAAAGACTCTGCATGCAAGTAATGAATGATAAGTCATATGGCCATAGTAGTTGAAGTTGGCCAGGCAGCTAGAGGAAGCAAGAAAGGAATGTGATGTGCTCCAAGAAATAATCAAAGGGTTGACCCATCAGGATCAACCACTATCCTCGTCTTTAGGATTTAAGAAATGAAAACCCCTCCCTATGTATATAGATGCTATTAACTGATGATTCATGTGTTTCAGGTTTTAGGGAGATACGATCCAAGGGGAAGTGGCATCTAAAGAAGAAAAGTGGAGATGTGATATGCTTCATCGTTTTGATTGACTCAAATCTGGTATCAAAGATGATGATGAAAGGGAGAAACAGAGCACAACACGAAGTGATTTTGTTATTGACTTTGTCTCTTGTTTCCTAGACCGAGTTCCAACTCAGTAGGCTTAGATATTTTGTTAATGGATCATTTCCGATTGGAATATGATAATAAATGATGCATGAAAAAAAGAATGGTTATGGGTCTATACAGTTGGGCCCAAGAGATGGACGAGTTGCATAACACAAGGAGAGAATTATATATCCTAATCAGATGCAAGATCACAATGCGATATGAAGGATTAATGTTTATTTTCATGAAGAATGATTGGGGGCCAAGTAGTAACACACAGGATTTCATGATTATCTATTCTATTCAAACAATGTGGTCTCAGCTGACTGCCTTTAGGATACCAATAAGCTGTGAGAGAAAATCAAAGGGGATTCACCAAAAATCTCAAAGAAGATTTTCAATGAAATGATGTCATAGAACAATGACACAGAGAAAAGTAGATGAAAGAAATGAAGCCACTGAAGAAAGAGTCAGTGAACAATTTCATGACGAATGTGTTGAGGGAGAAAGCAAGACAAAGGATGAAGAAGTGGCTTATGCTGATTTAGAAGATGAAACCGATTATGAACAAGAAAGTGTCTAGTCTGTTCCTACAAGGAAGCCATAGAGTGGAGATGAATTTGATAGACAGAATATCATTGGTGAACATGCAGCTCCTATTCAAACAAGAATAATAGAGTCACTATAGAATACATATTTTCTATCTTAGGATGAGTTGAAATTATTTACTGATGCTGATGAAGATGAAAACAAGGTTCAGACCGTGAATGAAGAGTTAAATCAGGCTGAAAAGATTCAGACGTGGGAGATTGTTTTGACGCCAGTAGATAATAATGTTATCTAGATTAAATGGGCCTTTCTCAACAAGATGAATGATGATGGCATAGTTATTCTGACTAAATAACGACTAGTGTGTAAGGGATACTCCCAGATAGAGGGAATAGATGTTGATGAGACATTTGCAAGGCTGGAGACAATCAGAATATTTTGGGCCATAACAGTGTAATGAATGTTCAAAGTTCTCGAGATGGATGTCAAATCTGCATTCTTTATTGTATTCTTGTAGTAAGAAGTGTGAATCGAGTAGCCGAATGGTTCTCTCATTCAGGAGGATGAGAACAAGGTTTTTTAGGTGAAGAAGGATTTCTATGGGTTGAAACAAGCATAGACAGTATGGTATTCAATGATGAATCAATATTTTCATAATCTCTGATTCAAATGAAGAATAGTGAAGTTGGTTTTCAGAAATATGAAAAGAAGATTCTAATGATATTTGGAATTAAAAATTCCAAGGAGATGAAGACTCCGGTTGCTACTTGGATGAAATTATCATAAGATGAAGATGGAAAGGCAGTTAATATCACAGAATACAGGAAAATTATTGGAATTCTGTTGTACTTAACTGTGACAAGGCCTGATATTGTATTTTCCACATGCAAATCAGCGAGATATCAGTGTAATCCAAAGAAAAGCCACATACATGCTGTGAAAATAATAAATTGGTATATCCAGGGCACAGTGGATTTCGACTTGACATATACTGACAAATCTCAGACAGAGTTATTTGGATATACTAATGCCGACTGGGCCGGTTCGGCAGATGATAGAAAATCAACGTCGGGTGGTTCATTCTATCTTGGTGGATTGTGTATTTCTTGGCTAAGAAAGAATCAAGATTGCATTTAGTTGAGCACCGCAGAAGCTGAGTATATTGCGGCCACTCAAGCATGCACACAGTTTTTGTGGATGAAGAAGCAACTTGAAGATATTTGAGTTGAATTGAAGTCTCCGATCAGAATCTAGTGTGATAACTCAAGTGCTATAAATCTCATCAAAAATCCCATCCATCACTCAAGGACAAAGAAAATTGAGATAAAGTATCATTTTATCAAGGATAATGTTGACCAAGGAATCATGAAGTTGGAGTATGTGCCTACAGAGTAACAGGTTGCAGATATTCTGACAATGGCCTTACCCAAGGAAGCATTACAAAGGCATCGATTGGATCTGGGAGTTCAGTCGATTCCCCGCACTTGAAATAGTGTGGATGTGGAACCACCCCCTCTCCCCGAGGTATGATGTATTTTTCCATAATGTTCTGATTTGTTCACTAATCTGTTACAGGCTGCAAAGGAGTGCCCTTTGGGTTAGTTGACAAAGGGGGAGAAAATAGTGATTATTCAAGGGGGATACAATGTGGAGATTTGACAAATCATGAATGATATCAGGAGAAGCTGACAAGTGGAGTATCCATGTAGGGGGAGTTGAAGCTAGTTGAACATTCATAGCCAGAGATTGGCTTGGATAACATAGTAAATAGGGCTAAATAGGTTTTGACACTGTGAGAAGAAGGGGGAGCATATAAAATTTGACGATGCTAGAAGTCATCGATCAAAGGATAATATAACGATAGATAAGGATCATGATAAAAGAAGAAGAGTGGTGTTGGAGAGTGGTAAGAATATTTCCAAACAAAAATTGGTCTTCCAACAGGTCCATCAACAATTAGTATTAGTTTTGTATAAATTGGTATCAGTTTGGTTTCAACAGTTCATGTCAGAGATGAAGTGATTCATTGATGAACTTTTCATTTACTCTTGTTTCTCACACAGAGCAATGCTCCTGTGGGCTTAGAGTATGTGTTGAGTAAAATCCTTGATCGCTTTCATATTCACAGTGAGGAGAATGGTGGTTGAATAATGAACGACGTATCATTTTATAGAATATTTTTCAACAAACCCAAAGGGGGAGATTGTTTGGAAAAAAATCCCTCAAGGTATCATTGAAGCATTTTTTAGGTAATTGTGTTTATTGACAAAGTGGACATCTGGGTAGTGATTGTTTACAAAGAAAAACAATGACATAAAAATTTTGTTGACAAAGAGGATTTCATGATGGAATGTCGAGTTCAAGAGCTAAGGTCAACGATCCATGTTTGATTCAAGAACGTCGATAAAAGGAATAGATGATCTGGAGGTGGTACAAAAGAACAGATACAAGGTGGCGTCGTGTACTTGAAGGATTGGAAACCTGCGCGCCATATGTTTTTCAAGAACAGATCATCAAAATATGGCAAAGGGGTAAGGGTCGTGAAAGTTTTGATGAGGTCGTGTAGGTGACTTGCGAGCCGTGAAAGATAATTGCGCGCTGATGCCTTAGATACTTGATAACTTTCACACCTATTTTTTTCAAAATCAGACGATCAAAATATGGCAAAGGAAAGAGGTTCGCAAAAGTATGGATGTGCGTCGTGCAAATGACTTAGAGGGGCAGAGAGGTGCGCGTCGAGAATTGCAAGATGTCGCGTTGGGTAGTCAATTTCCCTCTAAATACTACACCACCCCTCCTCATTCTTCACCGGAGGTCAACACATTGAGAAATTAGAGCTCTTGTTGTGCAGATGTGGTGGTCGCGCAAGTGGTGTGTGGGTTGCGCAAGTGAATTTGCGCGCCGGTGGTTGGAGTTGCGCGCCAATATTGGATTGGGCGTAAAAGGAAGTGAGTCGCGTAGGTTTGGAGTTGAGAAATCGTGAGTCGCACAAGTGTTTGAGGAGGACTTGTGTGCCTGTTGTGACTTGCGCGCTGATACTTGTGCACCGAGATTGACTTCTGTGCCAAGTAAGGATTATTTCCAGCAGTGATATTCGGGTTGCATGGAAGCTGGAAGGTTTCCCGATACCTTCGGTGCAAATAGATATTCATCTACGGGTGAAAGTTGAATTTCAATAGAGCATCTACAAATAGAGAAAGATGCATTCATTCATGCAAATTAAGAGACCTACAGGTCTATAAACTGTGAGTGGATCCTTTCCAGAGTAGTGAGAAAAGGAATAGGAAGAAGCTGATCCTCTTCACCGATAGTGAGCTAGAGAGAGAGAAATAGGGAGTGACCCTTGGGAAAGCAGTGAGCAGACCCTAAACTTTGTAAAGCCAGTGAGCCTGGGCATAGAAGTGATCTAGCCCAAACATTGTATCCACATCTAGTGAAGAATATTGGAATTTCGTACGAATGGCAACTTGTCAGTGTATGCTTCATAGACGTATCCCAGTGAGGGTGAACCCTGTAAAAATCTCTATGTCTACATGTTTTCTTCCCTTCATTTCTTTCAAAGCATCATCATTAGATAAAGAAGAAAAAAAGTTATCATAGTTTACACACAAGAGGAAACAAAGTGACCCTTGTAATAAAGAGGTCAAGATCCAGTGGGGTAGGAAGAACTTTGAAAATAATATCCATTCCCTGATTCACCCCCCCCCCCCTCAGGGTATATAGGCCCTTATTGGCCCTAACAGTGAGTATTTTCCCAGAACATCGATTCCCCATACTGAAAAGGGACAATAAAACATGGTGGTGATCAGGAGCTCCAATGGTTGTTACAAATAAGTTGTCATGATACTAAAACACATTATACATACTGGGAGAATAAAAATAATTATAGATTATGGTGGGATAGAAGTATCCCAACTATAAGGCCCCAGCCTTAAACCTTACTTAATATTGAGTTATTACAAGACTACACATTGAGGATCTTTTCAGGTTTAGTGTTTTAGAGAATTAGATCATAAAACATGCATTACATTCCACATTTAAACAATGGGGTTACATAAAAGATAGTATTAATTTTATTCCCATCAACGAAAACATATTCAAAATAAAACATGGATTATTTCTTGACATTTCCTTGACACTATCATCATATCATATACCATTCCCTTGACTTGTGAAAAAACATTTCAAAATAACTTGGGATGAGCATAAAAATCTCAGTAAGGGATATAAAAATATGGAAAGGAAACATGAGTTCATAAATACATAAGAATGAAATCATACTTTACCTATAAAACATAGGCACTTTAAAAAACCTCATCAAATCATGAATAAATCATAGAAATCATAAGACATAAAAGGTAACTTGAGACATTCATAACATTCTTAAGTATGGAGTAACCCTCTTGGTTACGTTTGGAATACCCACCACAGTATATTCTATATATCTTTTCGGAGAAACCTTAACGTTTCACTCCTTCCCGTTACCCAATGCATTGGAGAGCTATATCGGGCTCACCCGCCCTTAGTTTATCACAGAACCACCCATATTCATAACAATGCCCATGAACCATAACATAATCTTATCACATAAAACATGCATAAAGGAAACCTAACATTTCCACCTTTCAATAAAAAGATATCAATACAACACATTGATATAAAAACATTATGAAAACCATTTTCAATACCAAATTAAAAGAAATGTAAAACATGGTATTTATTTTTCTTTTATAAAGAAGGTATGGCTTGTAGAGGAATTCAAAACTCAAATAATGGTCACGGCGGCGGAGAAGTCATTGTTGCCGCATACGTATGAAAAAAACATTCCATTTTGTCATTTAGTAAACACTTCGTATAAAAAGATTCATTTTGAATAAACGTAAAAGTCAAAGGAGTTTATACACCGTATAAAAGAATGTTGTGTATAATACAAAATATGCCTCAATGAAAGGAGATTGAGACGAAGTCCCATACAAAGACAGTATCCTTGGATTAAGGATAAATCAATTACATAATTATGTGTGACAAACGAATACACAAAATATAAGTGGGTATTAACTGTAATACAATCAGAGGACATTCACAAATAATCATAGAATGATATATTCAAGGAGTACAAGTTTATCCCAGAGAATCAAAATTGGGTTAGGTAGTTCCCTTGCAAAAATTCGACAGCCTAACGGCGTCACGTCAAAATTCAGAAAAAGAGTTTATGAGAGATAAAATGGGTATCTCATCACATGGAAATATAATTTAAATCAACAAGGATATAGAATAAAATATCCCAACATAACAGTATGTGAATTAAAAGACATAAAAAAAGAAGTCTTTTAAGAAGAGGGTGAATGTTTCCCTTATCGACATGGGTATCTTTCGAAACATACGCCCCGTGAAAGAAGGACTATACAAAATTGATGTAAATAATCATAAATGAAATTATATTACAAAATTAGTAAAATAATGGGTATTACATACACCACTCAAAGGAAATTTTGGCAAATGAAGCATAAATCTAACAGGAATAAAAGTGAGATGAAAATTCCCTTACGAAAACTCAGCAGCCTAACGGCGCCACTTAAAACTTACAAAAATAAATTGATGAGATAAAATAGGGTCTCACATCATATTAACATAAAGTTTACAGAAAGAGGAATATAAATGAACATCCCCCAACCTAACAAAGAGGAGCTTAAAATAAGTGACATAAAAGAGAGTACTTAAAAAGAAAGAGGGGAGTAGGATCCCTTACCTCAAGTCCAACTTGTCTTGTTCGTTTCTTTATATTCCTGAATAATAAACTTTGGTCAATTTATAATTTCTTAAGGACCTCCTATAATTATTATTATTCAGTTCATATCACATATTTTAATGTTATAATAATTGGTTAATAATATGAGTTCATATCAGACGTTTTTGTCGATTTTTGGTACATGAGTCAAAAATTGACCTTGTTGGAAAATAATTTTCCATGTAGTTATAGGTACATCATATCCAGAATAGTATTAATGTTTTAAATATCATATATATCCAGTATATATTCATTTTATACTATTCCATATCATTTATCGATAAAAAATTAAAAGCATTGTTCATGGAGACGGTAGGTCGTACGTAAGCATGAACGCTACATTCATTTTTTGTCATATTAATGGAATTAAAACAAAATTAGAGATATATATATATATATATATATGTTATAATTCAATAATGATATCCATAATTTATATGTTATATATTACATATATATCCATTATATATATGTACTTATAATAGTACATAACATTTTGAGATAAGAAATGAAATGTACTGTTCAAGGAGACGGTAAGCCGTACGTACGCATGAACGCTACTTCCATTTCTATTTCATATTTAATTGAATTAAAAAATAATTCTAAATAATAGTATTATAAATCCAGTATGGTATCATATATAATATCATTAAATATATCCTTTATACTTCCCACATATGGTATTAATGAATCAAAAACACTTTGAGGGGGTGGTAGTCCGCACTTCCTTAAATGAAGATATCATGTTTACCCATAATGGAAACCATAAAGGTATGCCATAAATGAAAAATACAGAATCTTAAGTAAAACATTAACATAATATATATCATATATAAATATATTGTCATCTTAATGGCCACCTTTGAAGGGGTTATAAGAATGTTGAACAATCATCGTTTCTTGAGGTAGAAATTCGCCATCCACAGAAATAGTATGTTCTTTAACCATTAGATGTAGGTGTGTTTAAGTGTAGCTCGAATCATTCTTATAAATAAAATAATATTATATTGATGATACTGGATTTTTTACAAAATAAATGAAAAAAAAAGTTTAGGGGGTTGGAGAAGCAAAATAAAACAAAAGGACACAAGTGAAGACATTACCTTAAATCGGGTAACTCCCTTTGGTTTGAGCTCGAAGGCTTCCATGGGAAGGCTTCTGCCCAAAGTGAGGCTTCAAAGAGTTAGAGATGGATGTCGAGAGAAAAAATGGGTAGGGTTTGGCTGATCCAAAGGCTTTGGAAGTGTGGGTAAGGAGGTAGATGTGGGGGCCTTTTATAAGAGGAGAGGAGGGACACTCCTTGAAAGTAAAGAAATGATACTTTATTTTAGAATGAGTGTCGTATTTTAATGGTCCCAAATTTATGTTTTTAGAGGATAAGGTGATAATGGTTCTTAATCCACCCATCCAATAGGTTTTGTACATGTTTATGTCTTATATTTTACATTATCTTTCAATTTTATTTAAATCGTTAAATAATGAGGTCATCGATGCATCATCATGATGTCATAAATAATTTAATTTATTTAATGTCTAAAAAATTATAAAAAACAAATACTATGATGTAGGAAATCGTTTTAGCTTTCCAATGACTTTTTATAGTAAAAAATCCGACTTGTATAACCCCATGTAAAAATTGTTTTAGTAAAACATCTCAAGTTTCTGTCATTTTTACTTTAACATTAAATAAAAAGGTATTATGTCATTTTCCAACCAAAGTGGCTCCATGGGGTCCCCAAGTTGACCCATGGATTTTCTTGGTCGGCCATGACACATCCAATGAGGGTAGTACATGTTTCTAGGTCATTTAATTTTATTAAAACATTATTCTTACCTTAAACTACACTAATTACCTCTAATCGCGATTAATAAACTTAAAAGTTACTATTCTGAAAAAAAAATTATTTTAATTCCATTGAACCACATTTTACTTTTTAATGACAACCATGTATGTCTGATTTTTGAAATTCAAAACACAGAGGAGGTAAAATTTCATTTAAATGGAAAATCAGTTTTATAAGTACCACTTAGTGGTTTCACTATTCATAAAAAATTGAAGTTTTTCAGAAAATAAAAAAAATTCACCCTACGATATATTTGATATTCCAAATTCAAAAATTATGTCTATTTTAAAAAATTCAAATGATATAATTTGAATTAATTAATTTAATAATTAATTCCCGTTGTCAAAACAAATAGCGTGTTTTTATGAAACAAAATGTATCAAAAGATTGACAGTAGTTTAAGTCCGATTTCAAAGTGAAATTAATTTCAACAAAAACTATTGGATTAAATGGTAAAAATATATTCTAATTTCACTTTAAAACCAATTCAAAAGATAATATAATCATATAAATAAATTATATTAAAAAGTGGTTTTGAATTAAAATACAACATTTTTTACTATTCATTAAAAATTGAACTTTTTCGGAAAAATACCAAAAATTTACACAAAGTAAATTTTGATGTCTTGATTCTAAAGAAGAATATTATTTTGTCAAATATAACACATAAAATTTTCAAAAAGTGGATTTAAAAGAGGTTCTCCATCAAAAGGCGGTTAATCGATATTTTAAAGAATATTGGAATATTTACGCTAAAAATTGGATTCATTCGCATTTTTAATCCTATAACATTTATTGTAAAGAGTAAAAAAATTTGAAAAACATATATAATCATTTTTTGGTTAGTTCTGTTCATTCCCACCATTACAACGGCTAGGTGTAAACTACCATTTAAAATAATATTATTTTATTATTAGAGTGCAACACAAGATTCCCAAGAAACTCATTGTTGCGTATTGGACACGCCATCATGCGTAGCGTCCCCTTTAAAGTAATATTATAATTTTATTCAAAATTATGTATAAATATGAAAATTTCATATTCTATATTTACCTGGGTTGTTACATCCTTCCCCCCTTTTTGGGAATTGCGTCCTCGCAATTTTTAAAATTGGGTTTGGAAACTTCATTGAAAATTCCACATCAGAACAAGAGTCACTAAAACAATCACTTTAAAATAAAGAAAGATAAGTACAAAGGTCACCCGAGTTAACCCATACTAGGATTCCAAGTTTGAATATATGGACATGGAGGAAAAAACAAAGGGTTATGTTCTGATGGAGAGTGATAGTAAACATTTCTAGAAGAAAGTTAACCATAAGAAAATCACAAACATGTTATGGGTTAAACAGTATTCGATTCCCCAGTAGGAAAAGTTAACAGACAACATTTTTGTTATATGTTACTCTTCATTGAGGAATTTATTTTTGATCTTAAGGAAACATACTTACTTGTCATGTTGACTTTCAACTTTTACTAGATTTCTTACACAAACTCATACTTTCTCCAAAAGACAGGTATTTAGGAAGATTTGTTCACATTAAGAGTACTATAATAAACTTCTAGAGGATCACCTAATCAACAAAAGAGAACTATATAATTCCCATATCTTTAGACCTTAACCAAAACCCAAACCAAAAAGGTTAGTACAAGATCAGATAGTACCCCAAAAGGATGATCCTTTAAAAAAACAAATCTATTCTTAATCTCCAAAATTTATCAAACAATACCCAAAGTTCAACAAAGACCATTCAATAAAGAAATTGTCCATAAAATACTTCAATGTAAAAAAAATAAGATTGAAACCTAATTATTTGAAGGATTTAGTCACATAGTCTTCCAAGTTAAATCGTAACATTTATATCCAAACAACATTAGTTTCGTCAAAAGTCTCGTATTGAAAATTAATTAACCTAATCACATATCCTCCATGATAGGTTAATAAATTTACATAGATAACCCAAAATCAGCTTACTCTTAATTCATAAAATCACTTAACTAAAAAGAATTAGTCAAACTAACCAGGTACATCACGTAGTCTAGTGGTAGGCGATAAATACCTGTTGCACTTTGGTTGTGGGTTCGATTCCCACAGCTTTGTCCGATGCTACAGGTTGTCACACGGTCTGCGTGTTGTCCTTTTTCCAAAACTATATAATTCTTAAAACATTCCCCAAAACGAGATAAAATCTTCAAAAAAATAATCATAAAATATTTTAACCTCAAGTTTATCTCATGCCTTTCATTTTCTATCATAACATATAATAACCCATAATTACCTCTAAAGTAAGGATCATATAAACCCTAATGGATACCATTATAATTATTACCAGAACTTCCAAATCAATTTGTCATCTCGTACATGATGCATTACAGAACATAGCAAGGTTCAAGAGGATGATCATGACTCCATTATAGTTGGTTTAGAACAACCACGAGTTTTCTCATTGAATACCCCATTTCATCCAGTCTCTTAATCAGAGAACCACCCCAGTTTCCTTCAAACCTATTGTCACTTTGGTGCCTGCTGGTTCCATCCATTCACTAAAAACAGAAAACTCAGTGTGATTATATCAACAAAACCATCATGTACTAATGAGGAAGATAACCACTAATATATACATACTTATTCAATTTATCTAAAACTATGACTCTTTCTGAAATCATAACCATTATGGTAATGTCACTTATGCTTAGAGGATACCCTAACCTCTAAATTTATTTAAACCGACCTTTGATACCATATATAAGGCCCCAGCCTTAAACCTTACTTAATCTTGAGTTATTACAAGATTACACATTGAGGATCTTTTTAGGTTTAGTGTTTTATAGAATTATATCATAAAACTGTGATTACATTCCATATTTAAACAATGTGGTTACAAAAAAGATAGTATTAATTTTTTTCTCATCAACGGAAACATATTCAAAATAAAACATGGATTATTTCTTGACACTTCCTTGACACTATCATCATATCATGTACCATTCCCTTGACCTATGAAAAACATTTCAAAAAAACTTGGGATGAGCATAAAAAGATCAGTAAGGGATATAAAAATATGGAAAGGAAACACGAGTTCATATATACATAAGAATGCAATCATACTTTACCCATAAAACATAGGCACATTAACATACCTCATCAAATCATGAATAAATCATCGAAATCGTATGACATAAAAGGTAACTTGAGGCATTCATAACATTCTTACATAGGGAGTAACCCTCTTGTTTACATTTGAAATACCCACCACAGTATATTCCGTATATCTCATTGGAGAAACCTTAACGTTTCACCCCTTCACGTTACCCAATGAATTGGAGAGATATATCGGGCTCACCCGCCCTTAGTTTATCATGGAACCACCCGTCTTCATAACAATTCCCAAGAACCATAAAATAATCTTATCACATAAAACATGCATAAAGGAAACCTAACATTTCCACCTTTCAATAACATGATATCAATACAACACACTGATATAAAAACATTATGAAAACCATTTTCAATACCAAAATAAAAGAAATGTAAAACATGGTATTTTTTTTAAAAGAAGGTATGGCTTGTAGAGGAAGCCGAAACTCAAATAATGGTCATGGTAGCAGAGAAGTCATTGTCGCTGCATTTTTATGACAAAAACATCTCATTTTTTCATTTAGTAAATGCTTCGTATAAAAAAGATTCCTTTTGAATAAATGTAAAAGTCAAAGGGGCTTATACACTGTATAAAAGAATGTTGTGTATAAAACAAAATATGCCTCAATGAATGGAGATTGAGACGAAGTCCCATACAAAGACGATATCCTTGGATTAAGGATAAATCAATTACATAATTATGTGTGACAAAAGAATACACGAAATATAAGTGGGTATTAAGTGTAATAAAATTAGAGGACATTCACACATAATCATAGAACGATATATTCAAGGAGTATAAGTTTATCCCAAAGAATCAAAATTGGGTTAAGAAGTTCCCTGGAAAAAATTCGACAGCCTAACGGCATCACTTCAAAATTCAGAAAAAGAGTTGATGAGAGATAAAAAGGGTATCTCATCACATGGACATAAAATTTAAATCAATAAGGATATATAAGAACATATCCCAACATAATAGTTTGTGAATTAAAAAACATAAAAAAAGAAGTCTTTCAAAAAGAGGGTGAAAGGTTCCCTTACCGACATGGGTATCTTTCGAAACATACGCCCCGTGAAAGAAGGACAATACAACATTGATGTAAATACTCATAAATGAAATTATATTACAAAATTAGTAAAATAATGGGCAGTACATACACCACTCAATGTAAATTGTGGCAAATGAAGCATAAATCTCACGGTAATAAAAGTGAGATGAAAAATCCCTTACGAAAACTCGGAAGCCTAACGACGCCACTTAAAACTTACAAAAATGGATTGATGAGATCAAATAGGGTCTCTCATCATATTAACATAAAGTTTACAGAAATAGGAATATAAAATAACATCCCCCAACCTAAAAAAAGTAGATTAATAGAAGTGACATAAAGGAGAGTACTTAAAAAGAAAGAGAGGAGTATGATCCCTTACCTCAAGTCCAACTTGTCTTGTTCGTTTCATTATATTACTTAATAATAAACATTGGTCAATTTAAAATTTCTTACGTACCTCCTATAAAGATTATTATTCTGTTCATATCACATATTTTAATGTTATAATAATTGGTTAATAATATGAGTTCATATCAGACGTTTTTTTCGATGTTTGGTACATGAGTCAAAAATTGAACTTGTTGGAAAATAATTTTCCATTTAGTTATATGTACATAATATCCATAATAGTATTGATGTTTTAAATATCATATATATCCAGTATATATTCATTTTATAATATTCCATAGCATTTGGAGATAAAAAATTAAAATCACCGTTCGTGGAGACGGTAGGTCGTACATACGCATGAACACTACATTCATTTTTTGTCATATTAATGGAATTAAAACAAAATGAGAGATATATATATGTTATAATTCCAGAATGATATCCATAATATAGATGTAATATATTACATATATATTCACTATATATATGTACTTATAATAGTACATAACATTTTGAGATAAGAAATGATATGTATCGTTCATGGAGACGATAAGCCGTACGTACGCATGAATGCTACTTCCATCTTTATTTCATCATTAATGGAATTAAAACATAATGAGACATAATAGTATTTTAATTACAGTATGGTATCATATATAATATCATTAAATATATCTTTATACGTACCACATATGGTATTAATGAATCAAATCACTTTGAGGGGGCGGTAGTCCGCACTTCCTTAAATGATGATATCACGTTTACCCATAATGGAAACCATAAAGGCATGCCATAAATGAAAAATACATAAGATTAAGTAAAACATAAAAATATTATAAATCATATATAAATATAGTGTCATCTTAATGGCCATATTTGAAGGTGTTAGAAGAATGTTGAACAATCATCGTTTCGTGAGGCAGAAATTCGCCATCCACAGAAACAGTATGTTCTTTAACCATTAGATGTAGGTGTGTGTAAGTGTAGCTCGAATCCTTCTTATAAAAAAAATCCTATTATATTCATGATTCTGGATTTGTTTCAAAATAAATGACTAAAAAGAGTTTAGGGGGTTGGAGAAGAAAAATAAAACAAAAGGACACATGTGAAGACATTACCTTAAAATCGGGTAACTCTCTTTGGTTTGAGCTCAAAGGCTTCCTTGGGAAGACTTCTGCCCCAAGTGAGGCTTCAAAGAGTTAGAGATGTATATGGAGAGATACAATGGGCAGGGGTTGTCCGAGCCAATGGCTTTGGAAGTGTGGGTAAGGAGGTAGAGGTGGGGGCCTTTTATAAGAGGGAGGAGGGACACTCTTGGAAAGTAAAGAAATGTTACTTTATTTTAGAATGAGTTTCGGATTTTAATGGTCTCACATTGAAGTGTTTCGAGGATAAGGTGATAAGGGTTCTAAATCCACCCATCCAATAGGTTTTGTACATGTTTAGGTCCTAGATTTTACATTATCTTTCCATTTTATTTAAATCGTTAAATAATGAGGTCATAGCTGCATCATCATGATGTCATAAATAATTTAATTTATTTAATGTCTAAAAAATTATAAAAAAAAACTACTATGATGTAGGAAATATTTTTAGCTTTCCAATGAATACTTATAGTCAAAATCTGACTTGTATAACCCCATGTAAAAATAGTTTTAGTAAAACATCTCATGTTTGTGTCATTTTTACATTAACATTAAATATAAAAGGAATTATGTCATTTTCCAACCAAAGTGGCTCCATGGGGTCCCCATGTCGACCCATGGATTTTCTTGGTCTGGAATGACACATCCAATGAGGGTAGTACATGTTTCTAGGTAATTTCATTTTATTAAAACATTATTCTTACCTCCAAGTACACTAATTACCTCTAATCGCGATTAATAAACTTAAAAGTTACTATTCACCAAAAAATTATTTTAATTCCATTGAACCACATTTTACTTTTTAATGAAAACCATGTATGTTGTATTTTTGAAATTTAAAACATAGAGGCAGTAAAATTTTATTTAAACGGAAAATCAGTTTTTATAAGTACCACTTAGTGGTTTCACTAATCATCAAAAATTGATGTTTTTCAGAAAACTACCAAAAATTCATCCTAAGCAATATTTGATATTCAGAATTCAAAAATGATTTCTATTTTACAAAATTCAAAAAATAAAAGTTTCATTAATTAATTTAATAATTAATTTCCGCTGTCAAAACAAATAGCGTGTTTTTATGAAACAAAATGTATCAAAAGATTGACACTAGTTTAAGTCTGATTTCAAAGTAAAATTAATTCCAACAAACACTATTGGATTAAATGGTAAAAATTTATTCTAATTTCACTTTGAAACCAATTCAAAAGATAATATAATCATATAATTAAATTATATTAAAAATGGATTTTGAATTAATATAGAACATTTTTCACGCTTCAATAAAAATTGAACTTTTTTGGAAAAATACCAAAAATTTACACAAAGTAAATTTTGATGTCCCGATTCTAAAGAAGAATTTTATTTTGTCAAATATAACACATAAAATTGTCAAAAAGTGGATTTAAAAGAGGTTCGCCATCAAAAGATGGTTAATTGACCTTTTAAAGAATATTTGAATGTTTACTCTTAAAATTGGATTCATTCACATTTTTAATCCTATAAAATTTATTGTAAGGAGTAAAAATATTTGACAAACATATATAATCATTTTTTAGTTAGTTCTGGTCATTCCCGCCATTATAATGGCTAGGCGTTAACTACCATTTAAAATAATATTATTTTATTATTAGAGTGCAACGCAAGATTCCCAAGAAACACATTGTTGCGTATTGGGTACGCCATCGTGCATAGTGTCCCCTTTAAAGTAATATTATTATTTTATTCACAAATATGGATAAATATGAAAATTCCATATTCTTTATTTACCTGGGGTGTTACACCAACCATTGATGTTTGTGGGAGATATTCAATCCTGCCTGATGGACACCACAATACATGGCATGAAATTCTTATATAACTTGTGGAATGTAGTCTCCTTTGATGAAATGAAGTCTAATTCCATCAAAACCATTTTTTAGACTATTTTCTGAAGG
Organism: Viscum album; assembly: GCA_963277665.1. Classification (NCBI taxonomy): domain Eukaryota; kingdom Viridiplantae; phylum Streptophyta; class Magnoliopsida; order Santalales; family Viscaceae; genus Viscum; species Viscum album. Next base: position 764,088,073 of record OY728135.1, read on the forward strand.
TTATTCAGACTCTGGAGGGTGAAATGAATTTCACCCTGATAGAAAATTCAAAAATTGGATTGATCTGGTATTATTGAATCGTGTTAGATGTACTGAATAAAAGAGTTTTTCAAATCAAAGGTTTCTTATATCATTGGGGGACACTAGGTTCCTGGTGTAGAATCACTTATAGTCATCTAATTTATCTTTAGGAAATCATCATCCTCTAGGATGATTCTAATGAGGACCCTCTGAAGTGGATTTATTTTTAAGAGAAATTATTTTACTAGCCCATATATCAATAAAATCATTCATCGAGCATGTGATATTATTCACTACTAGATGATATGTGATTAAATACGTTATCTAGTGGGTGTGCTTGATTAGGTTTATGTGCATTGGATTCCAAAATATAAAATCACTATTAATATCTTTTTGGTCTAAAATACAGCATCCATCCACATGAAAATGATGAAAATAAATCATGAGATCCATCTCAAGACTATTAGTCAGAGAATGATACTCCGCCTAATTATTGGTGTAGCCTTCAAATAATAGGAATATGTATGGTAGAATGGATTGTTCAAGAGTAAGGAATATGATTCACATACCTACTCTATTGATCTTGGTATCACTGATCCTTCAACTGATTGGGATCATTAAATAACCATCTAAATGAATCTTCCATCTCAACATAACAAGATCTATAGATATTATGGATCATTTTCTAATTAAATATCTAGTATAATATCTTAGAGGATCAGATGGGAATCTTGTAAGTCTTTAAAATCCTGACCATTGAAAATTTTATGTAAAATGAATCTGATGTCGTATTTTAAAGGATTCCCACATAGTGTTCCAATCAACAAGTCAACATGTTTGATTAATGATAGAGTTAATGAGATCCACATGGGACACTAACTATATCTCATGATGTTGAAGATAATATGGAATCTTTTTCTCTGAGAAATCTATTACAGGGTAACTGTTTCGGTGCGGATGTGCGTCGGGTTACGCTGTTCCGCCAGGACGCGTTCGCGCGTGCACCCGTCAACCCGAGGGGATGGGCGCGCGGCTTGTGGTCCCGCAGTCCCGCTTTCCAAGGGCGGGCGGCATTCGTCCCTTATTCAGGGGCGTCTGCTCCTTGATCGAAACCGGGATGATGGGATGTCGGCTCCTCCTTCCTTGGACGTCTCCTTGGAACTCGTCGCCTAATCCGGGTCTCCCTCATAGACTTAAGAATGTTCGTGAATCTCGTTCCCGGCGCCATATCTTCATGGACACCGGTTAATTACGCTGCTTCCGCCCGGACGCTCCAAGGAGTCTGGGCGGGGCAGCAACCTGTGGTGAGAAGGCCGGGTGGCTCTGGGTGCTGGGGGCGTGTCGTAGCACTGCGGCTCTGCACGTCTGTCTTCCGTCCCTAATAGGGCTTCTCGAAGGCATGATGGCCTGAGGCATCCCGTACTAGGTGCGGGAAACTGTGTCACCTGAGGTTTTCCTCAGCTTCCCATGTTTAACACGGGGTATGCCGCGAGTTTAACGTCCAGCGGGGACGGCATCGGACCGATCAACACGAAAAGTGGATCAGATGACAGAACCCCTTGCGGGGAACCTCCGACGCTGGGGCCAGCACATGGGCGGCTTCCCAAATGATGTGGAGTGGAGTGAAGTGGCATGACCCCACTGGGATGTGGCGGCCCGGGTAAGGATCAGGATGGATGATGGAGTGAAGAGCTTGGACCCCGTAGAGGCTTCCTACGTACCGCGCGTTAGCACGGATCAAAGTCAACGTAGTTCGGGTATACAGTTTAACGTCATGCTGGACGTCGGCAAGCCGACTCACGAAGAGGTCTAGGCCGCCGGGCGGAGGATTGAACCGAACCACCTCGCACAGAGGGGGATGGAACGGCCGGGTGGATCACAGTTTCACGTCTTGCTGGACGATAAAAAGAGAAATGGAAAAAGGGGCTGTGGGGAGGCACAGTGGAGATACACACGGGCAGTCTCCCACAGGGGAGGATTCATAGGTGAATCGACGCAAGCGTGAACCCTGGAGGGGTCCACTGATGGACGAACCGACGTAAATACGACCGGGACGACCAGGTGGCGGGCTTGGACCTCAGGGAGGCTTCCTACGTACCCTGTATAGAAGACAGGGATCAAAGTCCACGTAGTTCATTCTGTCAGGACTTACGCACTTGAGGCAGCCCGGATGCGGCAAAACTCAGCTGGAAGGGACTTGGACCGAAAGCAGAAGACACCTCGATCCCAGTCACACCCTCTACTGGCTTCGGCAGTGGGGAGGCGCAATGGAGATACACATGTGCAGCCTCCCACGGGAAACTAGGGGTTTGTAATACCCTGCCCCCGTAGGGAAAAGCCACTCCCATTAAATCGTCCCAAAAGGGGGACAATCCCGACATTCCTGCAGAGACGAGCGGGTGGGGGCCATGTCCAAACCGGGGGAGACCCTGCGTGCGAAGCACGAGATCGAATGATGCGGACGGTTTAACGTCTTGCCGGACGAAGTACAGTTTAACGTCGTGTGTTGAGGACGAAGCGGACGGTTTAACGTCTTGCCGGACGAAGTACAGTTTAACGTCGTGTGTTGAGGACGAAGCGGACGGTTTAACGTCTTGCCGGACGAAGTACAGTTTAACGTCGTGTGTTGAGGACGAAACACTTGGCAGTTTAACGTCTTGCAGCGCGGACGATGGGGGCTAGGCAGTTTAACGTCGTGCAGCCTGGACGTATACAGTTTAACGTCGTGCAGGACGTGGTGCAGTTTAGCGTCATGCTGGACGAATATGCAGTTTAACGTCATGCTGGACGAATATGCAGTTTAACGTCATGCTGGACGAATATGCAGTTTAACGTCATGCTGGACGAATATGCAGTTTAACGTCATGCTGGACGAATATGCAGTTTAACGTCATGCTGGACGAATATTGCCGCCGACGGGTCCGTGTCACTTCGCACGAGCCTGGAAGGCTGCATGGGAAGACAACGCACGGTGCGGGCACCTGCGATGAAGACCATCGGGCGCCACGCAGGCGGGTACCCAAAGGGGGTCAAGGGAGGCGACCCTGGCAGATTGCGCGTAAAAGAGGAGCTTTGCGCGCAAAACCGCGGGTCTGTGCGCAAAATGGCGGGCTGGCGCGCAATTGGGCCAGCGCTTTGCGCGCGGATGATTGAGATTGCGCGCACCGGGCTTCGGGTAGCGCGCGGGGGCAACGGCTCATTCTCTAACGAATGGCCACTTTGAAAATGGGGGGTGCGCGCAATCGGGTTGGATTGCGCGCACCCGGGGGCAATTGCGCGCAAGAGGCTTCTTTTGCGCGCAAAGGCCTTCGGGTTGAAATTTATTCAAAGGGAAGGAGCCAAGGGGATTGCGCGCGAAGGCGGACCCCAAGGCTCTGTTGCGCGAAAGAAAGGAGGTTACCTGAAGATCGGCATTGCGCGCGGAAGGGGTTGAATTGCGCGCGCGGGAGACCGTTCGACTTCCAGCAACCTTTGAAACGTTGGGGGTCGCCTAGTATTTATAGGCAACCCCGGGCGCGGAATCCAAGGCGCGAGCGCGGAATTCTCCTCGCGGGCGCGGAATCGGGCACGGCGCGCAAGGGAGTTGCGTGCATCCCGGGGGTTTTGCGCGCGGATCATCATCTTTGCGCGCAGACCTCTGAAATTCCGCGCAAGGCCTCCGGGCCCTCCGAAACATTCTTCCGAATCCGAATATGACCTCGCTTTCCGCATCCGGAGCTTCGTTTGGGAACAACGGACTTTTCCGGCGTCTACAAAAGCCCCCCCTCGGAATATGATCGGCGAGAGGTCGCAACGATCGGGTTCCGAGGGAGACGCCGGAATGCCGAAGTCCTGGGCGGCGCGGGACTTAGGCGCGCAAAAAGGGGCGCCGGTCGCGAAATTCGCCGCTGCGGTCGCGCAAAGCGCTTTCCGCGCGTCGCGGACCCCGGCCTTGCCTATAAATAGGGGCACTGGGTCCCTCCGTGCCGTACACTGGCCTTCCGCGTGATAAGCATCTCTGCTCTCGTGCGCGAAATTGCCCTTTCCGGCACGGAATTCGCCCGCTCGTCGCGCAAAACCGTCCGGATTTCGCCTGTCTTTGCGCGAAAACCCGGAACTTTGTGCGACAGTCTTCCCAATTGCGCGCCGCCCACTTGGATTGCGCGCCAACCTTCAAACTTCTCTACCAGCCTCGTCCGATTCCGCACACTTCATCCCTTAACCCGCACGACTCCCGAAACTTCTGAGATGGCCGCGCACAGAGGAAATGAGGGGGATGCCGCCACTCACAGGGCTGAGATGGCGACGAACGAGGAGGTTTACGGAGCCAAGGAGATTGTTTCCAACAATCAATCCTTGTTCGACTTACTAACGCCGGCCCAGAAGACATATCCACTGTCGGAAAACCTGCCGCTCTGGAACTTCGGCATCCTAGATGAGGTCCTGGTGCCAGGGTTCGAGATTGATGCGTCGTGGACCTGGGTGACCCGGGAGGACGAGCTTCTCCGCTATAACATCACCAACAATGGGAATCCTGCCAGGGAGACCAGACACTTGGATGTCTATGTCCTGAACCCGAGGACGCGAACCATTGATGGGGGTGAGCCTACTGCGGAGAATTCTCCAGCCCTCTACTTGAGCATATATCGCCAGAGCGTCACGGAAGACACCAAGGGCTGGCTGAAGGACTGGGACTTGCGGTCTGGGGGCAACTTCACCAGCGAGTGGGCCTGGGCGTTCTGGGTATGCCACACTTGCGATCACTTCGCAGAGGAGCTGCGGTACATCGGCCTGTTCGAGGCGGTGTGGACGTCGCAGTTCCACTTCTACCAGCGGTCTCAGCTCGGGCTGGAGCTGTTCACCCGATGGTCTCCGGATACCAACACCTCCATCTTCACCATGGGGAGGTCGGCATCGGCCTCTGGGACATCCACTGCATCGGAGGTATCCCGCTGGAGGGCTACCAATACGATGAGTTCCTACCACCGAAGAACATCTGGGAGGACAGGTCACAGACTCCCATCCTGACCTGGCATCTGCTTGACCTGGCTACACAGCGGCTCGGGATCAAAGACTTCCAGAAGGACATAGCCTACAAGGAATGGTTCGGCCAGTTCTTGGAGCATGACCCGGCGGTCAAGATGCCAGGCAGGGGAAAGCGGTGCCCGACCGCAGCTCAGAGGAGCCGGAACGGGTCGTACTGGCGGGTCCTGGAGACGGGCGACTACCGCTCATGGGGGTACCACGTCATCGAGGCCCGGGACCCAAATGTCCGGTACGCGGCGTTCCTGGCCGCCTTTCTGAGTGGGTGGCTCCTGCCAGTGCGGGACGCGAGAATGGGCGTTCGCCCGGCGACACTGGCGATGGCGGGCGCTATGGCCGCCAACAAGAGATACAACCTCGGGGTCCCAGTGCTGGCGAGGATGTATACCATCCTGGGACGCATCTCACGAGGGGGGTCGCCACGAAGGATCTGTGGGCCCTTTCAGTTCTTCCACGGCTGGGTGGCTGCTCACCTCGGTGGGTACACGTTTCCGAACGCCATCATTCCTCCGGGCAACGGCCTGCGACCCTCCCTGCTGAACATCGCGGGGGTCGCTCCGATGACCCTAAGTGAGGAGGGCGTGCGGATCCGGATTGGCAATCATGCCAACTTCAACTTCAGTCCGTTCTCCACTCCCGTTGGCCAAATGATCGACAACGGGCAGGGTCCGCTGGAGCAGCATGAGTACTTCCTGAACATGCGGGGCGGGGTGCTCGTGGCTCGGATCGACGGGAAGGTGATCTGCGAGCCTTACGTGCCGACCCGTTTCGCCAGGCAGTTCGGGTGCCTTCAACGGATGCCGAAGAGGGTATTCACTGCTGTCCGGGAGGAGACGAACCCTGGCGTCCTTCGCCAGATGTGGCTGATCTTTGCCGCTTTCGGCTCTGGCGACGTCATCACTCTCCCTCCTACCGGAGTTGACGCAGGCTTGGCAACCGAGTACGCCGAACACTGGGCCATCGCGTACCCTGAGGGGCTCTTGCGGAAGCTAGTTCGGCGGCTCGAGGCTACCCGTGCGGAGACCAGGCGTCAAGGAAGGAGGCGAGGCGCCGCCACACGGGGGAGAACGGAGGCGCGCCAAGCAGCGGAGCCGGCGCGGGCAGGGACTTCGGCGGCGGGCACATCGCAGGCTGCCGCTACGACCTCGGCGCCCAGAGAGGGGGCACATGCGGCGGTCGAAGAGAGGCCCGGGAAGCAGGTGAGACGTCTGCTCGAACCCTCCCACGATGCAGTCTTCCCGGCGCTGTGGTCGGCCTGGATGACCCTGCGGCAGTCACTGGGGACCGACGCCATCTGGCGAAAGATTCTCAGAGAAGGAATCCATCTGCCAGAGGTCGGGCGCCTCCACATTGCCGACAGGGTGGACTTCAACCGGCAGTATGCGTATCTGACGGCCATGGACGAGTACGCGCGCCAACGTGGTCAGCGCGCGGAGCCATCCCTTCTGGTGAAGGTGATGCTCGGTCTCGAGCCCGCTCCGGAACAGATGCCGCCGGAAGAAGACGACAGTAGCAACGACTCCGAAGAAGAGGAGGAAATGGGGGAGGATGAAGGCTCCGAGGGTAGATCCCATCAGGGGAGCCCACGGGAGAGCGGCGAGGTGGCCGGCTCTGACAACGTTGATGTCACTGAGCTCCTCGAGGTCCGCTTCTATCCCTACTCAATCTGCTTCATCCACTCTCTTATGCAGCTTCTAACCCATTTCTCCATCTTTCTCAGGAGCGCACGGATGTTGGTCAGGCATCCTCAGCGGGAGTAGGAGGGGCGCCAGCAGGACAAGGCGGGGGCCAGACACCCATCATCGAATTGACAAGCGCTAAGGGGTCCCCTGCTGCAACTGTTCCTGCGGCGACCGGGGTAGCGGAAGATGACGCTCCGAACTCCCGTAAGTCTCCCTACTTTACTGCTGGTGCTTGCCGTTGACGATCCGTGACTAACCATGGCATGCCCTGCGCAGTGATCTCAACACTGGAGGCTCATCGGGTTGCCGAACCCGGGCCATCTACGAGTGGACCAGTGGTGGACATGCCGCCTGCTCCGGAACAGACTTCCCAAACCGAGCCGGCCCCACCAACTGCTGATCAAGGGGCTCCGGACATCGGCGGTGCTGACATCGGAGAGAGGTTGGGGGCTGACGAGGGTGTCAGCACCGCTGGGGAGAGAGAAGAAGGTTGCCCGGATGATGGGGAACCTATCCCTCGTGAGGACCTCCCAGGGGCGGACCCTGCAGCAGACCTGCTGGCTGCCTTCCCTGCCTACCGGCCTGCCGATCCCGAGGAGATGGACGACTCGGACGCGGAGGCGGTCGAGGAGAGCCGGATAACGCGCCGCAGGGGGTGGAAGTGCATCCAGCGCTTCCTCAAACGAGACCCGTCGGAGTGGCTGGGGCGCATGGGATCACTTCAAACCTGGCTGCGCTTCCTGTGTGTCGGGGGAGCTGATGCTCAACGCCTCCATCTAACGGTCCGTGATTTCATGGCCGAAAAGATGCGCGAGAGCTGCCGGCGTGCCGACGTCAAACAAAGTCGGGACATGTCGGAGAGCACGCGGGCGCTCCTCGCGGCGGAGCAGGAAGTCCGGCGCCTCGAAGGGCAGGCAGCAGAGAAGGAGGCCTTCGTCGCGACGTGTACCGAGCTTGTGGAGCAACTAGCAGCTCAGCTGGTTGACGCCCAAGTACAGCTGACGGAGGCGGGCCAACAGATGGTCACAATTCAAGTCGAGCGGGAGCGTGCACAGGCCAGAATCGACGAACTGCGTGCTGCGACCGCCGACGAAGAGAGGGCACGCAGAGAGCGAGAAGCAGCTCTGGAGGCCACCAGCCAAAGGGTAGCGGCATTAGAAAGACTCATTCAGCACGCTAATCCCTAAGGGCTTTGTTTTGCCATTCCCAAAACATTTGCTTCCGCTACTTTGATCCATCTGTATGAAACAATATATTTATCTGCATCTTTTGGTTTAATATGCTCAACCACAATTCGTTGTCTTGCGGGAGTGTTAACCAAGCATCAGGCATCCATAATTGGGCCTGGATTTCTGGAGAAAAGAGGGAGGTCATTCCTAGGAAAGGAGACCTCAGACCTAATCAATGTACCATTCCCCCAACCTGTTCCAACACACGAGCGGGACAATGCTAGGGGCGTTGAGATTTTATCCGAACATAGGGAAATGAGAAAGGGTGAATCGCGTGTCCCGAATCCAGACATCCACAACGGTCGGCCTTCCAGGAAATGCCCAAGACGGTAGGCGGACAGTGGATCGACCATAACAACTGCAATAGACGGACCGAGAAAGGCCATCATTCATATTGCAGGAGGCGGACCACATGTCATCATGAATACCGCTTTGGGGTTCCTTTAGACACAAGGGTGGAAAATCCAGATCAACAGGGCATGCGAAGCGTGGGGCGAAGTGACGATTTGTTTGGACAGAATCCAACGCTCTCAAAATTGCGCCACCGTGGGGAAAACGTATTAGGCGGATGCACTAATCTGGCCGTGAGTCACCTCAATTCTCAGACAGCACCTCTCTGACGAGGAAACTGTTGCTTCCCATCCTTGTGATGGGGCATCCCGAGCTGAATCGGGGAGAATATCACAACTGCACCACTCTACCCGAAGTCAGGCCAGACGGCCGGTGACGAGGAGGGGCGGGACTTAACGATCCCTGAGGCTGGACCCGAGTTGAGATGCTCGGGCGTTCCTACGTACTCCATCAGGCTGGAGATCAAGCCACACGTAGTTCTGAGAGTGCAGTTTAACGTCATGCAGGACGTAGAATCCCGTTTAGGGGAGATCTTAGTTTAAGGTCGTAGAGCTCGGACCATAAGGGTAGATCTTAGTTTAAGGTCTTAGAGCTCGGACCATAATGGGAGATCTTAGTTTAAGGTCTTAGAGCTCGGACCATAAGGAGAGATCTTAGTTTAAGGTCTTAGAGCTCGGACCATTAGGAGAGATCTTAGTTTAAGGTCTTAGAGCTCGGACCATAAGGACCTCAAAGTACGCCGCATCTGGTCATATCCCCTGGATATGCGAAGATGCACTGAGGGATAGTGTCGAGAGTGCCGAGGTTTCGCCTGGTCAGAATGGGAGGTGGGAAATGTGAATCATGCGGCCATTCACTCGAGGACCAGGAGCACCGGCGTGACGATATGAGAGTACTGCCGACCGTGGCGGAAAAGCAGCATCAACATCGCACTAACCGTTGGTGGAATGAGGCAGCAAACGAGCATAGACCGCTCAATCGCAGGATTCATATCGATTTGCTGCCCGAGGCCATTGGGGGTACCGGCCCGAGTCGGTGGGAGAGCACTGAAGCATTGTGTCCGAACCGTTCACGGGGGCTCCACCCAGGGCGTAGACGATGGGTCCGAATGAAAGGGAGCACGAAGCCTGAAAAGAGGAGGAAACCTGACCAAGCGGATCCTGACCCTCCTGGCAATAAACCAGAGTACTCTTGACACCGGTGGACCACTGCAAGGGGTCGGGGAACGCGCCTTGAGGGTGACCTGAAGGCGGCGGATTCCCCAGAGAAGGGGGAATCTCTAAGAGATGGGGGGCTAGACCCGAAGTTTCAAACATCCGGGCGTTCCTACGTATCCCATAAGGATGGGAATCAAGCCGCACGTAGTTCTTGAAGCGCGGCGCAACACAATCGGGCACCAGCGCGGGGAAGAGTGCGGGTCTGACCCTCGCACACAAAAGGAGCGGCATTTTATATTTCTTGTTTGTCCTTAAAGATGAATGGTTTTTCTTTGTGCGGCGACATGCCTGTGATTGAGAAATCTCTGGCGTCGCCACAATAATCAAGCCACGGAAGGCATTGATGAATGGCGTGGTTATTAACCAGCGCCCAACATGAGTGTCCCCTGAGGGGAACATCACGATGCAGTGCCGTTTTCTCGTCGGGCGGCCAAGACGATCACAGTTTACGGTCGTGTGGTAGGACCAGACAACACAGTTTAAGGTCGTGTGGTTCGGACCATGGAGGAATCCGCTTACCGCGGTACGGCGGACACGGCGGAGGTGGGAGCATACCCAGCCCTGCGGTCACGCACGATTCCAAGAGAAGAGTCTTGGGATGGGGGTCTGCGTATGTCCATCACCCGAGGGGCAGAGATGCTAGCCTCCAGGCATACTGGGCTCAGAACGCGATTGTTCGAGCGACTCCTCCCTCCTTATGGGGACGAGGGTCCAGCTACGCATGGCCCTTGGGGAGAACATCCGCATATATCCTTGGTGCTCAAATCATGGGAGCCTCGAACGACATCATTACCATGGTTGGTCTGCCTAACCTGTAAAGGTGTACTGAAGGTCAGTATGAAAAGAGTGTCCAGATTCCACTACAACGCATAAAGGCGGAGTGTGATGAGGACTGCGCAACCAATGTTCAGAGCCTGAAGGAGCTGACATGGCGATCAAGGATGTTGCTGACGCATTCGCAACACAACATCCGATCGCGTCAGCCTAAGACGGGGCAAGCAAACGAGCATCAACCGCTCAATCGCAGGATTCATATCGATTTGCGGCCCAAGACCCGCCGGTAAATCGACCCGGAGCGGTGGGAGAGCACTGAGGCATCGTACCCAAACCGCTAACGAGGATCCCTTTGAGTGAAGGCTCGAATAAGAGGAAGCGCGAGGCCTGACAAGCAACACAGGACTTGTCGGGATTGAATCTGACACTACGAGTCATAGACCGAAGTACCCAAAACATGTTAACAGATCTCCGAAAAGGGTCGGAGGACTCACCCTGAGAGCAACCAAAAGAGGGCAGATCCTCGTGATCAACCAAGAGACGGGGCTGGACCTGAAACACAAGCGTCCAGGCGGTCCTACGTATCCCATAAGGATGGGAATCAAGCCATACGTAGTTCTTGAGAGGCAGTTTAACGTCATGCAGGACGACGAGGGGTGTGAGGTAGTCCAACACACGGGGGAGGTGTACGGCGCGGCCAGTAGACCGACGTGAATGAGGATATAATCCCCCGCTCACGCGATACGCCTCGCACAAAAAGGAGGGGAACTGGGTCCAGAGGCCCAACGCGGGATAGAGATTCCCGGGAAATGGGGCTGGGCCTGAAACATGAATGTCTAGGCGGTCCTACGTATCCCATAAGGATGGGAATCAAGCCATACGTAGTTCTTGAAGTGCAGTTTAACGTCATGCAGGACGATGAGGAAAAAAGAAGGGGGGAGCAGAAGGCATCCCCAAACGTGGGGGGGCGTACAGCGTGACGAGAAAACCGACGTGAATGAGGGCATAGCCCCGCACTCACACCATACGCCGCACACCCGGGGGCATCTGGACCAAGGGCCCAGGATGAGATGGAAATTCCCGAAGGATGGGGCTGGGCCTGAAACATGAATGTTCAGGCGGTCCTACGTATCCCATAAGGATGGGAATCAAGCCGCACGTAGTTATTGAGGGGCAGTTTTACGTCATGCAGGACGAATGATGAACAGTTTAACGTCTTGTAGCTCGGACGTAGTGCAGTTTAGCGTCATGCGGGACGAAGTGCAGTTTAGCGTCATGCGGGACGAATGTGCAGTTTAACGTCATGCTGGACGTATGTGCAGTTTAACGTCATGCTGGACGTATGTGCAGTTTAACGTCATGCTGGACGTCGGCACACTCAGACAAAGTACTGCTTGAGGAACCTAGCGTTGGTGGGAGGAGTGACACGCTCACCATCCATAGTCGCTAGGGAGTACGCGCCATTGGGATAGACCTTGTGGACAACAAAAGGTCCCTCCCACTTGGGCTCCAACTTGGGCGGCTTCCTGCCGGGGATCATTGGTGCTCTTAGGGCTAGCACTAGATCACCCTGCAGGAAGGAGCGGAGGCGAACCTTCTTATTGAAAGCTCGAGCCATTCTGCTTTGATGCCTCTCCAAGTTGTGCAAAGCGCGAAGTCTATTCTCATCCAGTGCTTCCAACTCGACTAGACGGGCTTCAGCAACTCTGTCCGGCGCTTGCTGGTCGTAGACCGCAGTGCGCAAGGACGGTAACTAGATCTCGATGGGCAGGACGGCCTCAGCTCCATACACCAGGGAATAAGGGTTCATCTGGGTGGAATTGCGAGTCGTCGTCCGATAAGCCCAGAGGGCATTGGGGAGCTTGTCCGGCCAACTCTTCTTGTTCTGACCAACCATCTTTTGCAGAATGTTAGAGAGGGTTTTGTTAAACGCCTCGATCTGTCCATTCGCCTGCGCATGATAGCGAGATGTATGGTTCGAGCGAATGTTATACTTGGCGTACAACTTCTTCAACTCGGCTGCTCGGAAATTGGTTCCGTTATCCGTGAGGATAGCGTGAGGCACTCCAAATCGATAGATGATGTTGGAGGTCACAAAGTCAGCGATCGAACAGGATTTGACCTCTCTGAGCGGAATCGCTTCTGCCCATTTGGAGAAGAAGTCCGTAGCGGTCAGAATGAACCGGCACTGGCGAGCTGTCGCCGGCGGGTAAGGTCCTACAACGTCCAGTCCCCAGACTGCAAAGGGCCAGGAATACCTTGTGGTATGGAGAGGCTCCGGCGGCCGATGCACAAAGTTCGCATGAACCTGGAACGCATGGCACCTCCTGGCATACTCGATGCAGTCATGGATCATAGAGGGCCAGAAGTATCCTAACCTCCGAATCTGGTGGGACAGCTTCGGCCCAGTCTGGTGGGCGCCGCATGAACCAGCATGAACCTCTTGCATGACTCGTGGGATCACAACTCCCTGAAGGCAACGGAGGAGAACACCATCAAATCCGCGTTTGTAGAGGATCTGCTCCAGGCCGGGACTGCTCTGGAGGACGAACTGCGATGCGCGGCGTCGAACTCGCTCGCGCTCGGCCCGATCCGATGGAAGAATGCCATGTTGGAGGTACTCAACCAAAGGCGTCCTCCAATCAGGGGATGATCCGACTGTCATATCTGGGGTACTCGGGGCTCCGGGCATAGGGGCAACCGTGGTGAGGTTACTTACCAACGGGCCGCGATCTTCTTCCGGGATAACGGGAGCGATGAGCCTGCGGCGCGTCACGCGGACGATCAGGTTGTCCTGTTCAGGCTCCTCAAGTGACGCAGCGAGGCTGGCCAAAGCATCTGCTCGACCGTTCTGCGACCGGGGAACATGGACAATTTCCGGCCGAGAAGGGAACCGGGCCATCAGAAGGAGGGTGCACTCCAACAATGGCACAAGTTCCGGCTTCCTGACAACGTAGTCGCCATTGATCTGCTTAACGACCAGCTCGGAGTCCCCTTTCACGCACAGACGGGGCACGTCGATCTCGAGAGCCAACTCGAGGCCGGTGATGAGGGCATGGTATTCCGCCTCATTGTTGGTACAGCCCTCTGACAACAGGAAAGAGTATGGCAGCACGGCTCGCTCCGGGGTAATGAAGACGATACCCAAGCCCACTCTGTTGAGCTTAGGATTATCGAGTCTTCTACCGGTGGGGCTCCGGGAGGCACCGTCAAAGTGCATCTGCCAGCATGGATCGGCTCGATCAACAGAGAGAATGGTCTCATCAGGAAATCCTAGATCCAGCGGCTGATCCGCGGAGGTTGGGTGAGCAGCCAGAAAGTCTGCCAATGCTTGCCCTTTGATGGCCTTCTGAGACACATACCTGATGTCGAACTGCTGGAGAATCACAGCCCACCGCGCTAGGCGGCCAGTCAACATAGGTCGGCTCAGGATATATTTCAACAGGTCTACCCGAGAAACCAACTGTACCTCATGGTGCTGCAAGTAGTGCCGTAATTTCTGTACGGCAAATACGAGCGCCAGACAGCTCTTCTCGATGGGGGAATACCTAACTTCCGCATCGAGGAGCATGCGACTGAGGTAATAGAGGCTATTCTCCGTTCCCTCGTTGTTCTTCTGGGCGAGAAGGGCACCCAGGGACCGTTCCAGGGCGGTCACATAAAGGACCAGCGGCTTTCCGGATACGGGCGGCATCAGGACCGGAGGTTGAAGCAGGTACTGCTTGATTTCCTCGAAAGCGGTCTGACACTCTTTATCCCATACATAGGTGGCACCTTTCTTCATGAGCCGAGAAAAGGGCTTACACTTGCCGGCCAGATTCGCGATGAATCGGCGTATATAGGCTAAGTGGCCTTGGAACCCTTGCAGTTCCCGGACGGTACCTGGGGGAGGCATCTGGCTAATCGCCCTGATTTTCTCTGGGTCGATCTCAATACCCCGGTATCTTACCACAAATCCAAGGAACTTTCCGGAGGTGACCCCAAAGGCACACTTCAACGGGTTCATCTTCAGGAAGCGAGACCGGAGGAAGCTGAACACTTTCTCAAGATCTTTGAGATGGTCCTGACGCTGGCGCGATTTGACAACCAAGTCGTCGACGTAGCATTCCACCAGTGTGCCGAGGATTGGCTTGAATATGCGGTGCATCGCCCGTTGATAGGTGGAACCTGCATTCTTCAGGCCGAAAGGCATGACCCGGTAGCAAAAGGTACCTTGGGGGGCCCTGAAGGCAGTGAACTCCTCATCCTCAGGGGCCATCCGAATTTGGTTGTATCCGGAGTATCCATCCATGAAGAAGAGGGATTGGAACCCTGCCGTGGCATCAATCAACAGCTCTGTCACTGGAAGGGGAAAATCATCCTTCGGGCAGTGGCGGTTGAGATCGCGGAAGTCGATGCAGACTCTGATCTGCCCGTTCTTCTTCCTGACCGGCACAATGTTGGCCAGCCATTTGGGGTACTGAACTTCCCTCACGAAGTTGGCTTTGATAAGCTTGTCAACTTCGGCCTCAACCATGGCACCGTGGGATGGGTGCATCTTCCTGGGAGGCTGCTTGAACCCGCGATGGTTCGCCGGGAGACCAAGGCGGTGGACGGCTACCTGAGGATCCAGCCACGGCATCTCGTCATAGCCCCAAGCGAATACATCACGGTGCTGCCTGAGAAAGTCCACGTACTGCTGCCGCTCCTCAGAGGGCATGGCGGCACTAACCAATGTGGGTCTTGGATCGGCCTCGGTTCCAAGGTTCACCTGTATTAACTCATCGACCTTGGCGGGGACGCCCTCCTCAAAGGCTGGGGGTGCGTCTTCCATATCCTCTCCACTCGGGGAGGGATCGTCCACGGGAGAGACTGCGTTGGCAACTGCATTGGGGCTACCAGATCCTGCTGGGCCACTGGTGCTGGCGCGGGCGGTCGCGGCCATCTCATCAGGAGACTCGCGGACCGTCAAGACCATGGCGACGTCCAACCGTTGAATCGGGAGGACGTAAGCGTCATCCAGACTTTCCCAGGGATCACTTGCAACAGCGACAGGCTCAACCTCACATGCCAGGATCTGCTTATCCTTTCTCTTGTAATAGTCCGCGTCCAGATAGCGGGCTTCACATGAGGCAAAAGGAGAGGCATCTCCTTGAAGCACGCCCACTCGACCATTAAGGGAGTATTTGAGGCACTGGTGGTATGACGAGGGAACCGCCGCGTGAAGATGGAGCCATGGCCTGCCCATCAATGCGTTGTACGCGGTGTCCTGAGAGACTACCATGAATTCGGTGTTGGCAACCAAGTCACCGAACTGGGTCTTCAAACGTATCTTGCCGACCGGGGTTTGCTCGGTGTGATCGTACCCCTGGATCCTGAGGTCGGAGGGAATCAAGTCATCCTCAGACAACCCCAATCTCCGGAGCGTCCGAGTTGGAATCAGGTTAATCCCGGACCCCGTGTCGACAAGACAGCGCCGGACTTCAAGGCCATTGAACTGGCCAGTGACATACAGCGGACGAATGTGTCCCTGTATAGGAGGGTATTCATCCTTACCAGAGAACGAGATAACTGCCTGACATTCGGCGTCCTTGATCGTTTCGGCGTGAAAGGCCTCTGCAGCCGCAACCTCTGTCTCAAACTGGAGGGGACTTTTCAGGGCTTCAGCGAGTGCCTCGCGCATCTCAGATGACATGCGCAGAGCCTCAAGGATGGAGAGCCTTGCTGGGATGTCGGCCAAGTGCTTCAGGACATCAGACTTTTTGGCCAAGCGCGAGCCCCTGGTTGCAGGAGGTTGCTCTGCGGTTGGTGGCATGACGGGCCTTGCCGGTTGGATCGGCGGCCGACTGGTACTTGGCGCATCTCGCTGTTCACCGGCTACAGTCCGGGAAATGGTCACCGTACTGGAGTCAGGAGGCCAGGATGGACTCGTGGCAGGGCGGAGCTGGTCGCGACGCGGCTGAGGCGGTTCTGCCTGGTCCCACACCACAAACAGTGGCGGAGGCGAATCCGTCATCCCCGGATGGGGGGGCTGCGCGCGCTGATCTCGGTTTTGAGCCTGCTGCCTGGTCTCAGTGGCGTGCACGGCCTGGCTGGAGGTACCAACGGCTGTGCCCCGGTGACTCCTGCTGTTGCGGTTCTTCCGACGGTGGCGACGACCGGGGACACTAGGGAGGTCCACCTGGTGTTCTTCAACGTCGGGAACCAAAAAGGGATTTACCAGCTCGACGGTATTAACCGAAGCGTACCCAATACCGTCATCGGACGAATCATCCATCACCGGGCGGATCCGAGGAGGGACCCCCATCTCCGGGGGCATGAAATCGCCGAGAGTGCGGGATAGTGGCGGAACTGGCGGGGCGCGCTCTTCCTTCTTGCGCTGCCGCCGTTTGCTCCTCTTGGAAGAGGCAGGCTGGGACGACGATGCCGAAGCAGCACCCGCGGATTCTGGGGGCTCAGGCTGATTCAAGCGCGCACGGATGATTCCATGGGCGCGAATGGTCGTCTTGCGGGCCATCCAGTTATTATACTTCTGGGATCCGCGGTTGGAGACCAGCTGCCATTCGTCCTCGTTGCCACTATCGTCATCTGATCCCACGAACACGCCCTCCACTTGTGCTGTAGCTGGGCCCAACCTGATTACATTGTTGTTAATCTGGTCTTGGAGCCAATCCTTAAACACATAGCACCGCTGGATGGTGTGCCCCAGGGCCCGATGGTAGGGGCAGTAGCGGGGGTTATTCGTAAGATGTGCCTCCTCTGGCTTCCAACACTCAGGCAGTCGCACAATCCTCTGCGCCAGGGCGCTCCGGAAATAACCGGGGACCTGATCCTCATGGAATGAGTAAGTCAGGTGTCGCGGGCCCCTGGGAGCGTGGTCTTGACGAGGGGCTGGAGGGGCCTGCCGAGGAGGTGGACCCTGATTATCTCGCCTGGGTTGCGGCGGTACATTACGCGGAGGGGCCGGCCGGTTCTGAGGCTGCCGCTGCTGGGCCGGGAACTGAGCCCGTGGAGGCAGATTCCTGTGGGGCTGTGGAGCTGGCCTCACCGGCAGCAGCTCCAACGGCCTGGGGGCCTCTATCTGGGCAACAGCAGCGGGCTCAGCCCTGCTGACTCTCCTTGCAGGAATCATAGGAGGCAGCGGGTGTGCCTGGCTGGCATGTTGCAGGGCTTCCTCAAGACGTTGAGCTTTGTTTGAGAAGTCCCTGAACCCTCCGGGGTAATTTTGAGTAATCAGGGAAGGGACCAGCTCGGTCTTGACGTTCCCGACGCACATTGTCAGCAACTGCTCCTGAGTCAATGGCATGTCAAGGGAATACGTGAGACCCTTCCATCGGGCGACGAAGTCCGCGACTCGCTCATCAGGCCTCTGCTTGCACTTGAAGAGGTCTGCGATACTTGTCTTCCGGGTCGTTGAACTGAACTGGTAGAGGAACTGTCTACGGAGGTCCTCCCAGCTGGTTACCGACCCGACGGGGAGCTGGCTATACCAGACAAATGCTGGCCCTTCCAGTGTCTGAACAAAGCAGCGAAGCTTAGCGGCCTCCTGCTGCGCCGGAGTCCCCAACATAGGCCCGCACCTCGAGTTGAAGTGGGCTAAATGCTGTGGCGGATCTCCAGTCCCGTTGAAGGGGGCGAAAGTGGGATTCCCGAATCCCGGAGGCGCCGGCATGTCATCCACCCATGCTGGGTAGGTCTTGCCGTCCGGTGGGATCGCCACCTGCCGAGTCTCCAAGGCTTCCAAGCGAGCGATGAGTGCCGCCATCGGATCGTCCGGACATGGGTTCCAGTCCTGGCGAGGATCTCTAACCACGAGCGCATTGCATGGCCCTTCAATCGGGTCGTCGACCGGGTCGTCGAACTCGGCATCTCGTGGGATGGCGGGCGGAGCGGCCCTTGGGGCAGCGGGAGGAATCCGAGCGGGATCTCTTAGGTAGTCACGCCGCTCGGGAGGGTGTGGCGAAACATACCGCGCCCTCTTGCCATAGGCAATGGCCTCTCTCCTGTCGGCGAACACGGCGTAATCACGGTTGCCCGGGAGAGTCTCATCGAGGGGCGGTTGTTCCGGTCCCTACTGTCATGGCCTAGGATCACCGTAGTCAGGCCGCCGTTCTGCAGCGCGCTCGGCGAGGAGCTGGTCAACCAGCCTCTTCTGTTCGGCGAGCTGCTGACGTAGCGTAGCCTTCTCGGGATCCTCCTCTGCCCTCTGCATGGAGGCAGATGGGTCGGCGGGCTTTATAGCCTCGCTGTGCTCTTTTCCTTTGCTGAAGTTTCGGCTTAACGTCAGTGCTTCAGTGGGTGCGGGGAGCCCCAGGAGGTTCCTCTGATGACGAGTTACTCTCACCGATGGATCTGACGACGGCTTGTCTTCGGGGGGGAAGCCCCCGTCGAGAAGTTCCAAGTCGTTCCCCTCTCCCGACAGGTCAGCCATATTGACCGTTCCTGTCCCTGGGGATATACCCTCAGGGCCACCCAGCGAATCGGGCTGTCGGCGGATCACACTGAAGCGTAGGGCAGCGTACTGCCCCCATCCACGGATATACACGTGGGGAGTGGCTTCCTCGATAACTTTGCGGAGTACTTGAAAACACTCAACGCATCGTTGTCGGAGGGCCTCGTGGTGCCCAAATGACCCGGGGTGCCGAACCGCGGGGAGCATGGCCAGGTCAATTTGACGGCACTGCTCACCAATATCCTCCAGGTGCGCTTGACTCCCGGGGTATGGCATTTGTAGGCAGTGAAGACGGGAGTGAGTCTCCCGGAGAGTTCGGCGGAAGCATTCGAACTCATCCGGGGTGAGCGATTCGGGTGCATCAAAGCCCGGTCCTGCGACTGGCCAAAACTTCTCAGGGAAGTGGCCCTCTACAAGGACGGTCCAGAAGCTCCACGACTCAAACTCGGGACCCAGATCTCCTTGGTCCTCTTCCATGGCTGGGAACGGACGGGGAACTGGTAGTGGTGCCGAGGCGGGCCGCCGGGCGGACGGGCTGGCCGGCGGTGAATACGGCGAACAGGCCGATTGGCCTCCGTATCCCGGGCCGCCCTCTGAGGGTGGCGGTGCCCTGGCTACCACATCACGATAGGACGGGCCGGCGAGCGAACATCCTGCCGTAGCATCGGTACTCGCCGAGGGTGCACCAGATCGTGGTTCGACCGTCGATCCCCAGAAAAAGTCTCCGGCTTCTCCGATCGAGGCGGAAGGCACTTCCAGAGGGGCCGGTACCAACCGCAAGCTTGATCCTTGGGGGTCTACCAGGCCCTCGTTACTCCGGATATACCTTCGGAGAGAAGCGGGGATCACATCGATCTCGCTCTCGGGGAGCACGAGGCTGACGTGCCGCATTCCTACCCCTTCCCTTGACTGGCGGGATTGGGGAAGGGGCTCTGTCGCCGAATCGTACTCCGCCTCTGAGTCAGAGAAGCAAACCGGTCGGATCTCCGTCCGGAATTCCGTAACATTCTTCCCTCGGCGTCGACGCCTTGCCTTCCTGCCCCTGGGTGGTTCTTCGGGGCAGGGCTGATCTCTGTCCTGGCGTCCTCCGGCCGCACTGGTGCTGGGGCCAAGAGGACTGGGAACTAAGGTGCGAGGGGCACCGGGACAGATATCAAAGGGGACGCGGGGAGAGATGATTCCGGGCAGGACTCCGGGCCGGGATCGGAAGGTGGGATGACCCATGCCTCCTGGATCGGCCACACAGAGTAGATCCTGCCGGTGAATAGCGCTACCGCGAGGTGGTCCGCGGTGGCTACTGCCAGTGCCAGCAACCGGGAGAGTCGACCCAACCTGCCTTTGGGGCGGTCGGGGCCTCGATCCAGGTCGGGCATAGGAGTTCCCCTGCTCAGGATGCGCAGAGGCCTGGCGACTGGAGCCAGCAGTGGCTTGGGCCAATGCGGCCGCTGTTGCTAGAGCCCCAAGGTGGGCATCCTCTTCCGCTCGTGCCCGACGTTGGCGTCGAGACAGACGAGTCGGGATGAGCGGCGCGGGCAGGTGGAGAGCCCGCTCTTCGACTGGAGAGGCCTGGCGGCGGTGTCGCCGTGGCCTGGCGGGAGCCCTTACCGTAGATCCCTGGAGCGAATCCCGGATAGGATGATCCCGGGCCTCTTCCACCTCATCCGCGTAGGGAAGGGAACTGTCAGAGCGCTCCGGGGATAAGCTCCCGAAGCGATTGGACGTTGAGGTAGGCAGCGGTGCCTCCCTGCGCGGCCCTCGGGGGCGGCGGTGGTGGCGAGGCGCAGCCTCCTCAAGGTCTAGGCGAGCCATTTCCCTAGTGGGGATGACTCCCTCTTCCTCGTATCTCCGCACCAGGGTGTTGATCACCCTTCTCTGGATGACCTCCGAGGGGGAGAGAGGGCGTGGTCGTCCCGCAATTGCGGCTGCTGGGACGGCTGTGGAACGGGCGGGACCGCGCGGAGTAGCCGCGTCGGTGTTTCCCCTGTCCCTGCGCCAGTGGGCGGGTGGCGATCGGGCACTGGATCGGGCGACCTGATTTCTGAAAGCAGGGAGAATGACCCATTAACACTGACAGGAAAAAGGAATCGACAACCAACCATTAGCGCCACGACGCCTTCCGTGGGGGGAACCCAGGCCCTCGACGTTGCGAGACGGAGTGCCCGATGTCCCTTCCCCAGCCCCTGGCGGGTAAGACTGAATGCTTGGCCGGGCAACACGCCGGTCTTCCAACACCTCTGAAAGCCATCGGTCTTCGTATCGAGGAGAAGAGATTCACGTCGGGTTCACCATTTTTCTGTTTCGGTGCGGATGTGCGTCGGGTTACGCTGTTCCGCCAGGACGCGTTCGCGCGTGCACCCGTCAACCCGAGGGGATGGGCGCGCGGCTTGTGGTCCCGCAGTCCCGCTTTCCAAGGGCGGGCGACATTCGTCCCTTATTCAGGGGCGTCTGCTCCTTGATCGAAACCGGGATGATGGGATGTCGGCTCCTCCTTCCTTGGACGTCTCCTTGGAACTCGTCGCCTAATCCGGGTCTCCCTCATAGACTTAAGAATGTTCGTGAATCTCGTTCCCGGCGCCATATCTTCATGGACACCGGTTAATTACGCTGCTTCCGCCCGGACGCTCCAAGGAGTCTGGGCGGGGCAGCAACCTGCGGTGAGAAGGCCGGGTGGCTCTGGGTGCTGGGGGCGTGTCGTAGCACTGCGGCTCTGCACGTCTGTCTTCCATCCCTAATAGGGCTTCTCGAAGGCATGATGGCCTGAGGCATCCCGTACTAGGTGCGGGGAACTGTGTCACCTGAGGTTTTCCTCAGCTTCCCATGTTTAACACGGGGTATGCCGCGAGTTTAACGTCCAGTGGGGACGGCATCGGACCGATCAACACGAAAAGTGGATCAGATGACAGAACCCATTGCGGGGAACCTCCGACGCTGGGGCCAGCACATGGGCGGCTTCCCAAATGATGTGGAGTGGAGTGAAGTGGCATGACCCCACCGGGATGTGGCGGCCCAGGTAAGGATCAGGATGGATGATGGAGTGAAGAGCTTGGACCCCGTAGAGGCTTCCTACGTACCGCGCGTTAGCACGGATCAAAGTCAACGTAGTTCGGGTATACAGTTTAACGTCATGCTGGACGTCGGCAAGCCGACTCACGAAGAGGTCTAGGCCGCCGGGCAGAGGATTGAACCGAACCACCTCGCACAGAGGGGGATGGAACGGCCGGGTGGATCACAGTTTCACGTCATGCTGGACGATAAAAAGAGAAATGGAAAAAGGGGCTGTGGGGAGGCACAGTGGAGATACACACGGGCAGTCTCCCACAGGGGCGGATTCATAGGTGAATCGACGCAAGCGTGAACCCTGGAGGGGTCCACTGATGGACGAACCGACGTAAATACGACCGGGACGACCAGGTGGCGGGCTTGGACCTCAGGGAGGATTCCTACGTACCCTGTATAGAAGACAGGGATCAAAGTCCACGTAGTTCATTCTGTCAGGACTTACGCACTTGAGGCAGCCCGGATGCGGCAAAACTCAGCTGGAAGGGACTTGGACCGAAAGCAGAAGACACCTCGATCCCAGTCACACCCTCTACTGGCTTCGGCAGTGGGGAGGCGCAATGGAGATACACATGTGCAGCCTCCCACGAGAAACTAGGGGTTTGTAATACCCTGCCCCCGTAGGGAAAAGCCACTCCCATTAAATCGTCCCAAAAGGGGGACAATCCCGACATCCCTGCAGAGACGAGCGGGTGGGGGCCACGTCCAAACCGGGGGAGACCCTGCGTGCAAAGCACGGGATCGAATGATGCGGACGGTTTAACGTCTTGCCGGACGAAGTACAGTTTAACGTCGTGTGTTGAGGACGAAGCGGACGGTTTAACGTCTTGCCGGACGAAGTACAGTTTAACGTCGTGTGTTGAGGACGAAGCGGACGGTTTAACGTCTTGCCGGACGAAGTACAGTTTAACATCGTGTGTTGAGGACGAAACACTTGGCAGTTTAACGTCTTGCAGCGCGGACGATGGGGGCTAGGCAGTTTAACGTCGTGCAGCCTGGACGTATACAGTTTAACGTCGTGCAGGACGTGGTGCAGTTTAGCGTCATGCTGGACGAATATGCAGTTTAACGTCATGCTGGACGAATATGCAGTTTAACGTCATGCTGGACGAATATGCAGTTTAACGTCATGCTGGACGAATATGCAGTTTAACGTCATGCTGGACGAATATGCAGTTTAACGTCATGCTGGACGAATATTGCCGCCGACGGGTCCGTGTCACTTCGCACGAGCCTGGAAGGCTGCACGGGAAGACAGCGCACGGTGCGGGCACCTGCGATGAAGACCATCGGGCGCCACGCAGGCGGGTACCCAAAGGGGGTCAAGGGAGGCGACCCTGGCGGATTGCGCGTAAAAGAGGAGCTTTGCGCGCAAAACCGCGGGTCGGCGCGCAAAATGGCGGGCTGGCGCGCAATTGGGCCAGCGCTTTGCGCGCGGATGATTGGGATTTCGCGCACCGGGCTTCGGGTAGCGTGCGGGGGCAACGGCTCATTCTCTAACGAATGGCCACTTTGAAAATGGGGGGTGCGCGCAATCGGGTTGGATTGCGCGCACCCGGGGGCAATTGCGCGCAAGAGGCTTCTTTTGCGCGCAAAGGCCTTCGGGTTGAAATTTATTCAAAGGGAAGGATCCAAAGGGATTGCGCGCGAAGGCGGACCCCAAGGCTCTGTTGCGCGAAAGAAAGGAGGTTACCTGAAGATCGGCATTGCGCGCGGAAGGGGTTGAATTGCGCGCGCGGGAGACCGTTCGACTTCCAGCAACCTTTGAAACGTTGGGGGTCGCCTAGTATTTATAGGCAACCCCGGGCGCGGAATCCAAGGCGCGAGCGCGGAATTCTCCTCGCGGGCGCGGAATCGGGCACGGCGCGCAAGGGAGTTGCGCGCATCCCGGGGGTTTTGCGCGCGGATCATCATCTTTGCGCGCAGACCTCTGAAATTCCGCGCAAGGCCTCCGGGCCCTCCGAAACATTCTTCCGACTCCGAATATGACCTCGCTTTCCGCATCCGGAGCTTCGTTTGGGAACAACGGACTTTTCCGGCGTCTACAGTAACTTTTTATGAAATGGGAGTAATATATCTCTTTGATGAGGAAAATACAACCAAGATACTATAAATTTTCTCTCTAAATTCATTGTTATTTTGGTTATGAAGGTTGCAAATGGACCATTCCATGGTGTTCACATAATAGGCCAACATATTGATTGTTATGGGAATCATATGGACTGAATGCCTTAGGAAATACTTATTGAATTCTTCTACATAGTTTTAGCACTAATCACCCCATTTCTAAGAATTAACGTTCATCATAATCAGGGAAAGGGTTTAATATTTTCAATAAGATTCGCGTTGAACTGGAATATTAAGAATTGTTTCCCAAAATCCCCTATATCACTCATAGGTTTCTTTAGGGAGGTATCTGGATAACTGGTTTGATCTTCTCATGGTCGGTTTCAATGTCCCACTAGTTGATGACAATGGTGAGAATATTACAAGAGGTAACACCAATGGATGAAATTAAAGAGTTCATTTTCAAATTCTGAAAGTAGAGTAATTATAAAATATTCTCTAGAACTATGAGATGGTATGAAAACAAAACATTCCACATTTCATTTGACTTGTATCCTAAGAATCAGTTTGATGATGTGATTCACAACTCACGGATAACTGGCTCATACATTCTAAAGACAGAAGGAAATCAGTTGATAGTAGAACAACCCTTACGGTTCCATGATGGTAGTATAATCCTCAAACATGGGGTCCATTTGTATCTCATTGTATTTTTAATGTCCTTCAATGAAGGAGATACCATGGAACCATACTATAACATTGATCAAAAACAAATTCACTAGAAGGAGAAAATGTTTTGTTGAAAAAGGGATATTTAGATCCTAAAATTTAATAAATAATAATATATTAACAATCATAGTCATCACATAAACCATGTTTACAAGCCATTTTTTGTACTGGAATTCCCTGATGATGTTGGGTTTGATAAGAGTATAAGTGTTAGCTACAACAATTGATCCATGGGAAAGGTGACCTTTGTTTGGAGGATCCCTCAATCCATAATAACTAATTGGGAGACCAATATGGTGGACAATGACTTGACTGTCATGTCCTTGAATCCCTTCAAAATATATTAAGGATAAATTGTTATACTACTTCTATTAATATACACATGATTGTTATTCCTCTAGAGGAATGGTCATTCTGGTCACTGTTGGTCTTATATCATCCTCAGTTCCATGGCCTATTTCAACCAACTCATTAACGGTGGTGGAGAAGGCCTATTAAAATATGGGAAGAACATATTTTAAATCATATTTTGCATCTATGGTAGAAGAAAAAATATGTGTAGTTTCATTCAGGAGAGATGATTCTACAGGACCAGTGCATCCCGATTAGGAAAATGTGAAATCTTAACTAGGGGACTAATAATCTACTAAAAATAACGATATTGAGGTTGTTGATCTGATTCCATCAGGATATCAATAATGATATTAATTCCTATTGTCATTACAATATTTGAACATTGGAATATGAAAATTAAACCCTAATATTTGAAAAAGATATGAGTGTCATTAAATGGTGTCCATAGAGAGAACTTATTGGTAATTCATAGGGTTATGGGTTTCGGGAATCACTCAAGTCTATCCTTTATAGGAGTATGAAGTAATATTGGGACATTACTTATAATTAGGGATTTAATTCCTTTTTTCTAGGAGATGAAGAAATAACTTCCCAATTTTAGAATTGTGTATTGAGGAATATGAATTTAGATAATGATGGTTTCATCGGAGTTTGTCTATTTGATGTTGGTGATGGTTGTTCTCTCAACCTCAATACTCTGAAATTTATTTCTATATCTATGGTAATATTTGACACCTAAGTAGTATTATTCAATATATTGTAAGGGGAAACATCACTATATATTACCCCTTCTCAACTATTGAGGGAGTACTTATACCATTATTGATATGAGGTGGTAGATGCTACATACAGATAAAGCTAGTTTCTACCCAAAAATTTGTCGTAGGAAGTATCATGTTCGATGTAGAGGAATTCAATAATTTATATCATACATTATAAATGGGTCTCTAACCAAATCATAACACATAAAATATTCTCTATCCTATAATAACTAAAAATCTTCATGTTATTGGGACTGAAATAATCATCGGCAAGTCCCAACCTATGTTGTGATCCAGTTAGGATGAGATTAATCCTTGTACCTGTGTCAACTAGACATTGAAAGTTCTCCATTCCATTTCAATGGACCATGATGTAGAAAGGTATAATTTTACCATATATGAGGTATCATTAATATTCTCTAGAGGAAGAGATTATTTCTTCGTACTCCACTCCCTCAACATCTAAATCATGGATGGCATCAGTGGGCCCAACCTCTACAAAAACTGGAAGGGGACATTAAGGTTTCTTCAAGGGACCGAAGCAATTTCATATAAATGATAAGGTCATTGATGATTGAAATACATGAATGTATGATTGATAGGTTCTTTCTAATGTCACACCTTAATGATAAGTGAAAATATCTACCCGTTGTGGGTTACTCTTTGGAAGGAGATACAACAGGAGATTCCAAATGCACCCTTAGATGTTTTTAGTGCGATAAAAATATTTATTTTCATCATATTAATCATTAAGAAAGAATATCAAATGGACAAGTCTTGGATTTATCTATATGTGGATAATCATGATGCGATTGTGGTTGATCTACCCAGTCAGTTGACATGATCGGCTTTGGTGGCATGCCTGATGGAGTGGGTTGGGAGGACTGTGCGTGCTATGATCTAAAACTTAAATACTGCATGGTCTCCATAGAAATCATAGTCTAGATTTAGTTAATGGACTGAGTATTCTAGACATTTTCCTTCCCTCAACCCCCTCATAGAGGGGATGATTAGGGGAACTTTGAGGGATTTCGTGATATTCCTTGTCATTGGGTAGTGTGAAGAGGTTTATTAACTTGACATAATTCACATAGGTAAACATATCATCATCATCAGAGGGGCCCTCTTGTTCTGGGTTGACCCTATGCGTGATTCTCAATTATGGGGTCATGACATCTCCAATGGTGTAGGGCAGCTTCAATGGTCGTTGGGGACTCTTATTTTCCAAGAACCATCAGCAGAAACTCTTCTGAGAGTTAGGGAGCTGCAATATGGCTGTGAATGGAAGGGTTTTAGAATGCATGGTTACTTCTTGGGTTTACGCTGAACAATGAGGGAATTAATTATATAATTGGTGTGAGAAAATACTATATGATCCAATAAATTTTCATAATTATGATCCACAGTAATAGAAACCTATTTCCATTCAATGAAAACATAATTATCACTATCTTGCTAAGTAGAGATGTGTGTCAAATCTTCTAAATCATTTCCATATATGACTAAACTATTATTCACATCAACCGGGAGCTATTACAAGGAAAAAAAATCCAAGATGCTATGTCCAATGATTATGTGGCATTGAAACTAAATGGGGAAGGCCATGTGTTCAACTTCATAGGGAATCCTGTATTATGGAATCTTTAGAATCACATTACCCAAAGAACCGATTCACTGAGCAGAGAAATATGTATCATTGATGAAATATATACGATGTTTCCAATGTGGAATGGAAACTCTATGATCCTAGCTCTGATGGGGTTCCAAAGTAAGACGGGGGGCTTGAAACACATTATCCCATCAAGGTGGATGTATTTTTAAAGGAGGAACCTGTTGATTTTGTGAAGGTGGAGGTGTTTCTTAGTGAGGATACTACACCTAAAATAGTTCACTAACTGAAGGGGAAAAAACTCTAGTGGATCAGGATTCAAAACCATTAAATTGTTGGTAGTCACTTATTTTTTGGTTATTATCATATGAGCTGGAAGAGTAAATTTGTGATCTTTCTTGCCTTTTTATAGATATTCCTCCATATGAGTGGACATGTTATAAAAATCATGGATTCTCCAAGTGATGTTCTGAATTATCTTGGTAGTGACTAGATCAATAGACAATCCACAGACACATTGTTAATAGCTAATCATATGTAGAATCATATAGAGAAAATTTTGAGGCCTTCCATCATGGTTAAAAAAATTGTTACTCACAGATCAGGATTTTACATTAATAATAAGTGTTTGAAAATTATTGTCTTTTTCATAGTAGAGCTGAGCTGCAAGTGGAACTTCCATTGAATGACTTCCTAACCGGTGATGGACCCTATGGGTAACTCTTTATACCCAAAAAACACCGGTACTTTTATTGTCTGGATAAAATATTAGAACTTGGTATACTCCTATTGCACCTTGGTTCCAAACATGGGCCAACACCTCTTAATGAAGTGGTATAATTTTTTTGGGAGGTCCCTTTTTCAATTTGTGGGAGATAAGCAATGAATTCCATTCCCTGGGGTACTAGAAACTATTCTACCCTTGTGTACATGTGTTTCCATTCATTAGGATATCCACCTATTTTTTTTCTAGGGAATTGAGGTTACTGGTGAGAGTTTATATAAAATCATCCCACTTTAGGTCCTTATCATAAAAAAGGATCCCTAACCATTAGTGCGCTGACTGGATCATCAACATAGTAATAAGATATAAAAATCATAGAGAAGAATGATCTAGGAATGGAAGAATGTAGTCACACTACATGGGTGGATCCATTAACTCATATCATAGTCTAATTCAATTCACATCCTCATCTGCTCTATCTGGTTGCGCAGGATCACCGATCTCAATAGGGACAAATTGGATGAGGAGGAATTGTGTCTACACCTACTTCCACAATAGTGGAGGAACTAGATCATGGCATGGTGAAATATAATTTGAGTGCCACATGTCAAATATGTAATTTCTGATACTCTTATAATATTTGAGACACATTATAAAGGTAGTAACTACGGTATTTGCGTTAGTATTTTGTGAAATATCAGATGTATCATTTTGTCCCTTTCCCATATTGGTGTTCTTACCGGTAAGAAATAATTTGGGGCGATCTCTAAGGGTGATTATTTTCCGTTGCATGAAATTGGAGACACATTCAGAGGGTTCATTTTGATGTTTTAATTTCCTTGGGGGTGTTCATCATTATAACCTATATCACATTCTTTATCTATAGAAAACTATGTGACTATAATGTTTAAATTGAAAATATTAGGTGAAATATCCACAATATCAGTGTTTAGGTCATGATATTTAATGATATATATGAAGTTAAATGATGTGTACTATCCCTGGATTTTTACATTTGGGGATGCCTCTTACATGTTTATATAGAGCACAATATGTATCATAAAACATTATTGTTTGAGGTTATATTATGTGATGAGTGAAATAAGGTGTTAAGTCATTGGGAGTACTACCAACTCAACCATTCATCATTTCTGAACAAGGAATTTGAAGTGATCTTAACTCCCTTGATATACAATCTGATGGTCTCAAAGATGATTTAGTGTCTCCATGATGGTGTAGAAAACACAAGGGTCGTCCCCCAGTGAGGGACTCTATGATATCAATGAGGAAAACTTATTTTTTCTACAACATAATGGAAAACCTATTCACAACTAGTGTCTCTAAAAAGGATAACTACTCAGAGGCATGTCCCTCATCCTATTCATATCTAAACTCATTCAGCACTGGATGAGAAATGTGTTGTAGATCTTACCTGGACCACTATAGAGGATGATTTAAGATAAGAAGAGCCACTGTGAGAGTTACATGTTCTCTACATGTTGTGTCATCTTTTGATGGTGGTTCCAATCGTATCATTAGTTCCTAATTATACTTGGTTTACAACACTCTATCATGTAGGATAGAAAAGAAATATGATTTCTCGATGAACTAGATATTTTTCATCTATCCCATTCAAGAAAAGTTCTCCTTGATCTTGTGTAGTGGTGAAGAGGGAAACTGGAGATGATAGATACAACAGCACTGTGAGCCCCTAGAAGGGTTCCAAATAATCATCCACCTTTATATATATACATAGTGATTTGAGGAATTTATGTATTTCACCATTTATGATAGAGAAACACATATTTCATTCTTCCAATCCATACCCTAGAGCTCATTGGAGACAACATTATTGGCTCATCTTGATACTCATAATCTGAATGATCAACATGGTCAGTTATTACATGGAATTTCCAAACATATTTCAATTGATGGAGTGAATTATCCATTATCTTTATTGATATATAATCATTTAATGTTATGTATTTATTAGGAGGAGAAGCTCATTTTTGTGGGTTGCATCATGATAAAGGTCCTCATGATGGTCGAAATGGACACACGAAGGATATTTGGGAGGAGGAGCGGGAATACTGAGAAGGCCTACATATTAGTTGTTGAAGGTTTGGGGAGGACCTATAATACGGTTGCTAATGGTAATGGAACCTCACCCGTACTATATCTCATCATCATTGGTTGTCTTGTGATGGTTAGTAGTGGTTCCAATGATTGACAGAGTAAATAGAACCCTCTTGCAGGGCAACAGAGGTCTCAATCCAAACTGGGTGATGATGGATCACTATTTATCTATGGAATGGATCTATAAGAAGTCACTAAAAATGACATAGTTTACTAGAGGTGGATAATGGAATTCCCCTCTATTGTTATTCTCTTAATATTGTTCATGATGTTTGCATTGGGTGGTCTGGACTAGGTCCAGTGGACCAGGTTTAAGGTTACTGATGGTGTTGATGGGGCCTAGTGGGTGACTTCTGGGAGGCTCCTTGATCGTTGCCATTGTTAGAGTGACTTAGGAGTGAACCACCTCATCATTTTAGGGAAATTATTCATAAGTACAATCCATGTAGAGGTTCTAGATGACATTATCTATTTGGGTGTGGAAAAGGATCTCACTATATGGGCCATGGGTGTGGCGGTATCAATGAGGAACTAAATCCTCCAGGTCCTAGTGAGCCATGTACCTTATGTTAATGACCCCCTCCTTCTCAAAACAATGGAAGAGGGTATCCATCACACTATTAATAATTTCATGGGTGAGATGGGGCATGGGAGCTTGTTAATCATATCAATATTTGAGGTTATTGAAGGGGTGGAGTCATGTGGGATTTCCAAATAAACATTTCTCTTTCCTCTACATCTATGGGTATTATGATGTTGATTTACTATGGCTAGGATACTATAATGTCAGTGGATTAATATTTCAGTTCATTGTTAACAAATATATATCTAATTCCCCATCATTATCCAATTTTCTAAAGGTGGAGATGGTTCTGCGTTGATGGTTTCTTATTAAAAAATTTCAATTGTTGTACATACCTTATTTCTAGTGAGTTCCATAATGGGACAATTGTTTTCTTGCTGGGATCAGTCATTTTATATTTGGAGATGGTATCATGACAATATACCCATATATCAAATGCTATAAATCCCCATATTGAGGAGATGAGATTATTATCATGTTCAACATTTCTATTTTTGACACTTTCCTTGGGGACACTACCAACATGTCAATGTTCACTGGCATTCAGTTTACGTTGTATTGTAACTTACAGAGGAGGTTGGATCTCATAAATTTCAATGGAAGTTTTTATTTCTTGACTGAAATGGGATAATGGGATGTTGGTTCCATTCTCCATGGATTCCTCATTATAATGTTTTCCTATTATGGTTTTTCCTCATGGTGTTAATTATAGTTTTGTAACACATTAATGATTCCATATGATTGTAGATGTGGGTTAATTACACAGCTTCTGTCTTGACATTTTATTTCCATCACTTTCATCGTGGTGCGTGCATATTCTTGTGGAGGATGCACAGTTATTTCCCCGCATTCCTACATTCCAATGGCATGAAACATCTATTCTTTATTTAGAGATGTTTTCTTCTTGATTGAAACATGATAATGGGATGTTGGTTCTTCCTTTCGGGGATTCGTCCTTGAAACTCATCACGTAGTCTGGGTCTCTCGTAATGAATAAGTGGTGGTTCATGAATCTCTTTCCCAGTGCCATATCTTTGTGGATTCCAGTTAATTACACTACTTATGTCAGGACATTCGATGGGGTTTTGACATGGTAGCAAACATTGTCCAGAGTAAATGACAACATCAATCATTTCAGGGAATCTCTGGATGCGTGGAAATTGTGGAAACTATATTCTTCCTCATACGAGGGCATCTCAAGGGGGGTAGAACCAGATGCATCCCATGTCAGTCGCAGTGTATCTTATTTTGGATGCATATCTCTGAAAATTTCCGTAGATTCCCATGTTTAACATAAGGTATGTTGCAGTTTTATTGCCTATTGAAGATGGTTACGCCAAAGGTGTGTCTTTCGAGGTTTTCATCATGACTCTCATGTTAAACTCAAGGTATTCTACAAGTTTAACGTCTTGTAGAGATGGAATTAGGGTGATCAGAACTTCCCATAGAGAAGTATCAGACTTGTATTTCCCTAGGAGTGAGTTCTAGGAGTGTTTACCAAGTGGAAAGATCCGAACACTCAATAAAAGAATACCCAGGATGGTGTGTCCCATAAAGGGAAAATGTCAAACTGTGAAGGCTGGCCTGGACACCACTAACGGAAGATCAGGGAGTGTGCACCCTAAAATGAGGGAGCATGAAGGTTTGCCATTGGCTGGGATTGAAACTCATGGAGGCTTCTTATGTGCCCTGTGTAGAAGAAAGAGATCAAACCCCATGTAGTTAAATGAGGTTATGAATATGGTTGTACACAAAGGACAATGACCCAGATAAACACTGGGGCTTATGCATGAAAACGGTTCATCGTAAGAGGGATAATCTTGGGGGGATGGTGATGCATGTCGTGGGGCTTATGCAAGGTTAGCTTCCAAGGTTCCATAAGGAGCGACACTGGGATAAATGGCATGATCTCACACTTATGTGGAAGCCTGGGTAAGAATCAGGATGGATGATGGAGAGTTTAATGAATTGAAGGGGGAATGAGATGTAGTTGTCATGAAGGTGATAATAGTGTTGTTCTTGAGCCTCTAAGAGAATTCCTACGTATCTCTATCACAAGAAATCAAAGACCTCGTAGTTCATCTGACGAAGACTTACCATTGATTGGGGACTTCAATGGCTTCCCGCCGAATGAGGATGACAATGTATTACCTCTGAATGGGGTAGATAACGGCTTACCACTGGATTGTGATTGACAACATCTTATCTCTTATTAGGGGATTGAGAATGGCTTACCACTGGATGGGGAAACAATGGCTTATCACCGGATGGGGTCACAATTGAATATCATTGGACGGGGTCAAAACGTCTTACCGATGGATGTGGTGACAGTTTAGTGTCACGAAAGACAAAAGGGGCATACATTTTAACATCATAGAGGATGGGGGTGGACCGATGTAGAGTGGTCAGGACTGATGGGAGTTGGGGTTAAACCTCAGGGATGCTTTCTATGTACCTTTCTATGACAAGGATCAATGTCCATGTAGTTCAGTAAGAGTGTTCGGTGAATGAAAGTGAGGATGTTCGGGACCGATAGGTGTTGGGATTGAACCTCAGGGTGGCTTCCTACATATCATT
Source organism: Viscum album (assembly GCA_963277665.1). Lineage (NCBI taxonomy): Eukaryota > Viridiplantae > Streptophyta > Magnoliopsida > Santalales > Viscaceae > Viscum > Viscum album. The sequence continues at coordinate 764,121,397 of OY728135.1, forward strand.
CAATGGAATGGATCAAAGTCCACATGGTTTGGGCATGAGTTGGTTAACTGACGTGGAGATGGTCAGGACCGATGGGTGTTGGGTTTGAACCTCAAGAAGGCTTCTTACTTACCATGCCTTGGAAAGGATCAACATCCATGTAGTTTGGGCTTGAGTTGGCGAACCGACATGAAGATGGTTAGGACTAATTATTGTTAGTCTGGAACCTCACAGAGTATTATTACGTACCTTTCCTTGGAATGGATCAAATTCCACGTAGATAGGATGAGTTGGAACCAACGTGAAGATGGTCAGGGCTGATGGTTGTTGAGATTGTACCTCAGGGAGGCTTCCTATATACCATGCTTCGGCAAGGATCATAGTCCACATAGTTTGGAATGGTTTTCGGGGATTATGCTCTGGGCTTCACAGAATGGATTTCTTGGTCGATGCTTACTAGACAACCAACATTAGTCATACTTGGTGTAGGAAACAAGAGTCAGTAAGGACCTAAATATCATAACGAAAAGGTGTGTCCATGAAGGTTGGTGAGTGGGGAATACACAAGGAAGATGCCTGGGTGCTGCTATAGAGTGGAAATGGTGAATGGTTATTACATAAGGAAGCTTCGTGGGTGCCGCTAAGGAGAAGAAATGGATGATGGGGCATTTTCAAGGATACTTCCTAGGTGCCTTCCTCATGTTTGGCCATGGGTGCTTCCCAAACCACTGGTGGGTTGAGACCTTCACCTTTGCACTAGTGCACAAGAGGGATAATGCCAAGGGTGTCGGAATCATTTCGAACAAAGGGAGATGAAAAGTGTGAATCAAAACCCCGATATTCATAACACAGTGAGGATGGTGTGATGATGAAGGATAAATGTGGACCATGTTCGAAACAAAGAATCCATATCACGTTAGCCTGAAATGGGGACAAAAAAATGAGGGTCGACTGCTGACCGTGTTTAAAACACAGGACCTAACTCGAAGTGTCATTCTAAACCTTCATGGGCATTGGCCCAGGATGGTAGGTGAGCCGATGAAACATGGGACAAGGAAATTAGGGGGTCCCTTAAGACATGAATGTGGATGAAGATCAGAATGGAGGACACGTAATGTGTGAGGTGGAGTGATGGATTTTTTGAATGGATTCCAATGTTTTGAAAATTATGCCACTTTAATCATGGAATTAGGCATATATTTCTTGGAGTATAAGTCATCTCTTTTTTAGAGTGGAAGGAATCCTATGATGGGAATTTAGGGTGTACCACCATTTATAGTCATGTATATTAGACTATTTGAATATCATGCATGGAGCATAAGGCATAACTTTTTTGGAGCAAGAGGCATCCTATGATTGTCAAATAGGGAGTACTACAGTTTATAGTCATATAGGGAGGACTATATGCATCTTATGCTAGGTGCATAAGGCATCTCTTATTTGGAGCAAGAGGCATCCTATTATTGAATGATATGGAATGCTATAGTTTAAAGTAATGCAGATGGGACTATTGGCATCTCATGAATAGAGTATATGGAATATCTTCTTTAAAGGAAGAGGAATCCTTGGATTTTAACATAGGGAATACTACAATTTAGAGTCACATATAAAGGAATGTTGGGATCTCATGCTTGGAGCATATGGCATTTCATGTTTGGATAAAGAGTTATCCTATTTTTGGAACATAGGGTGCACTACAGTTAATAGTCATGTAGAAAGGACTGTTGGGATCTCATGCTTGGAGCATAAGGAATCCTTAGTTTGGAGTTAGAGCCATCCTATATTTAGAACATATGTCTTACTATAGATTAATGTCATATAGGGAGGACTATTGGCCTCTCATTCTTGGAGCATAAGGCATATCTTTTTTGGAACAAGAGGCATCTTATCTTGGGTATATAGGGCATATTATATTTTATATTCATGTAGAAAAGGTTGTTGGAATCTATTGATTAGAGCCTAAGGCATCGATTTTTTGGATAAAGAGTCATCCTATGTTTGGTATATTGGGTGTACTATAGTTTATAGTCATGTGGATAGGACTGTTAGGCATAAGGAACCTAGAAATGGTTGATGACGGGACATATGCTAGGGTGTCCATTTTTGGTTCAACCCAGTATATGAGCCAAGTGACGGGGTTTTGATGAGTTACATGAGGAATTGTTAGACTCAAGGTACTTGGGGATTGATGTAGAGAATCTCAACTCATGACTTTAGAAACGAACCCAGAGGAATATGTCTACTCAGGGTGTTTAATGGTGTGGGGAGGAGTATCAAAAATCATGGTGTTCTATAGCTGGAAATCTGGTGCGTATAAGGGTGAAATGGAAAATTCTGACATCCTGGCCTGAAAATTTTGTGGTGTGACACTACATTAGTCATGAGGGCTAGTGACAGTTGTGAAGGGACTGACCCGACATTTATACCGAGTGGTGGTGTGAGGGCACAACACCCATGGTATGGACCAGTGGGAATGAAGGTAGGATCTTTGAAATGGATAGGTCATCACGAAATTACTTGATAGAGAAATGGGGATCATGGAGCATGGGGTCTTGCGGAGCAGCTTCACGAAGGAAAGGTTCTCACGGAGCCTCGACTCGCTGAGCATGGACTCGCAAAACATGGACTCGCAGAGCACTAACTCGCGTATCATGGACTCGTGGAGCATGGAATCACGGTGTAGCTTTGCAAAGGAATGATGTTCAAGGATCATGGACTCACAATGAAGCTTTGGGATGGAAGCTAGTCACGGAGCATGGAATTACAGAGCAGCTCTGCGAAGCAAGCTGCTCGAGGAGCATGGACTCGTGGAGCAGCTTCACAATGGAAAGATGAGCTCTGAGAAATGGGATATCGGCCGCCCAAGGGGTGGTGTGACCGTACTCATTAAGGGGAGTGAGCCAGGTTTTTATAGGGTATAAGTGTTGCGAAGTAGTGTCTGCTTGTCATGAAGACAGAACTCGCTCCATGGAGAGTTTGCGAACATCAAAGGGGTTCACGGAGCATCACACCTCCTCGCTCAGTGGCCGGTTCACGAACATCAAATGGGTTCTCTGAGCATCCTACCTATTTACTCCATGGAGGATTCATGAAGGAGGATATTTGTGACATGTTGGGGCCCTGGCGGCTCAGGTCAAGTTCCCTTTACCCATGATCGCGGAGGGGGCTTCTTTAATGGGCTTCACGAACAATTTTCCATCACAAATTAAAATTTCTATAACTTCTAATCCATAACTTCGTTCAGGCCCTAAGACCTACCAAATCAATGCTTGAAGAAGAAGATACGTTTCGGGATCATGCATAGATTCATTAAAGGAATTACATGGACTCCGTTTCTGGTTCCAACACATATGTTTAAGGAGGGTTTCATCCTTTAGTTAAAAGATTAGACATGTTGGTATTTTCTCTACATGTCTGGACATTGGAAAAAATGGTCACTTGTATTTTTATTCATAAAATGGAATCTGAAAGAGAAAACACATGCATGAAACACAAGTAATCTCATGATAATAATGTGGTATCTAAAATTAAAGGAATATATATTTGAATATCTTTACCTCAGGCATCCCATTATTTCCATGAGGTAGATCACGCCATTAGTGTATATCATCCAAGTCATTCACCTAAATAATACGATGTTTTTCATGAGGTAGTTGATGATGTGGTAATACATCTTAAAATGGTTTCTCCACTAGAATCCCATGTTTTTCATAAGGTAAAATCATGATACATGTAGCGAGTTTAATGTCTATAGAAGACATGAATAGGTTGATTATAATTTCATATGGAGATAGATCAACGAGGTGTGTCCCATGAAGGGATTATTTCACACATAAGGATGGAAAAATATTGTTGTGGAGATCCAATGAGTGAGATTAGGATGCCACTTGAGACATATCCAAGATATGTGATCCAAAATTCCCCTTGATGAAAAATGGGTTTGATAGACCATAATTCCCCATTGAGGTAGAATTACTGGATCGGGTGGACCTATAAAGGATGAATTAGGAAGGATGGATCAGAAAAAAGAATAACAGTAGACCCGTTGGATCAGGATTCCCAATGGAGTTTGACCTAGGATGGATGCATCTGAACACCTTTTGGAGGAAGACCCAGTGGATCATGACACCCCTTGGAAGAGTACCTATGATGGATGGATCAGAATGAACAATGGAGGCTAACTTGGCGGATTAGAACATACGTTGGAAGTGAACCTAGGATGGATGGATCAAAACACCCCATGTAGGTAGACCTGGTGGATCAGGATGCCCCATGGAGAAAGAAACAGGATGGATGGATCATAACTACTAGTGGAGGTTGACCTGGTAGATTAGGATGCCCCTTAGAGGGGGATGTAGGATAGATGGATCCAAATTCCTTGTTCATGCAGAAATGGTAAATGCATACGTAGAATGGAGAACTTTTGTTTTAAATTGGTCAGGATTGAAACTCATGGAGGCTTCTTACATACCATTATAACATAATAGTGTTCAAAATTCATGTGGTTTAATAACAAATTTTAATTGAATTTGATTGGACAATTCCATGAAATTTAACATCGAGTTTTTCAGATTATTGTGTCACAAAAAACCTTTTAATGAGTGGTGGTGTAGGGATTACACATTGAAGCATCACGAGGGACCTGGAGTAGATGTGATCTCCAAATTGAGGGGAATTATCTTATAATTTTGTGGCCCAAATAAAATATCGATTGATTTGGATGTTAGGTATTGACCTCAAGGGGGATTCATCCATATCATAGATATTTGGGAATCAACTCTCATGTATTTTAGATTGTTTGGGGATTAGATATTGAAGTTAGAGAATAGGAATTACTCCAGGAGGGATTATAAAATTAATTTTTGTGGGAATTTTCAGATTTTGACTAACCTTGATGCACACATGATTCAATCACGAGGCTATATGTAAGACAAGGTAGTAGTACCAACACTCACGTCAGGGATGTAGTTCCAGGGAGAGATGATGTGGGAAATAATCATTAATGCTGCAGGAGGAGGATTTTATTACATATGAGGAGGACCTCATTCTATACGATGAGTATCACATTCCCTATGAGGTTATGCGGTGTTTAGACAATTCTCTATCAACCATACATGGAGAATTTGGGGGTCCATACACACGGTATGTCCACATTTTATCATCATGTATTTTGGATATTGGGACTTGAATGTTTTACATCATGTTGATTGGTTGTTGGGGACTCAGTATTTACAACATGGTCTAACATAACTGCTACTTAGGAACCTTAATGTAGGGAAAAGATTTATAAATTCCATAGTGTATTTATGGGGAGGAGTGTCTAATCATGAGATCCACATTAGTGTTCCAATTTTGAGAAGAAACTAAAACTATCATCCATATACAGTGAATACAAATGTAGTTGAAAGTTTTGGGCCACACTTTAATTTAAGTGGGCCATGATAATCTGTGAAACATGTCACATAGGTAATTAAGGGGTTGATGGACCAGTCCAAGATAGGAATGGGGGATTTGGGAACTCGCCCATAATAAAGAGTATTTAAAAGAAGAGAGGTAGAATATAGAGGCCTTGGAGTGGGTTTTGGAATATAATAGAGCTTCACATATAGGTTACTCCAAAATCATACGTTCTTCTCTATGTTCATGGGTTTAGAGAAGTATTGGGCATCTCGAATCAAGATTACTATACCTCAGGATGAAGTCTTGGCTCATGAAAGTAGTGATTCATGAAGGCTAAATGCTTCATGAATACTCAATTACCTTATATGGAATTCATACACAATTGATGATATATTACATTGTTATTTTCATCTAAACATTTTATGGAGGATATAAAAAACACATGGAAGGTCTTTTTTGTAAATACGACGTACCTTAGAAGATCCATTTTTTGTCTGCTTCATGATTCATAAGAGATCCATCAATTGGGATAATTTTGGAAGCCTAAAATTTTGGGTAACCATCCTAAATTGGTGGAAGGGGGTATTTATAGTCTACGAATCTCTCAATGATTGAAAGAATCTAGTGACAAAAGATTAAGTTTTTTAAATGGGTGAGGATCCTTATGACAGGTGAATGAACACTGTTTATTGTTCACATGGGTGGATGTGTTGTTGGAATCATAAAGGGACACAATAAAGGATTTTGGAATTTTTGAAGCATGACCCTCGTCCTTTAGGAGGAACACCAACATGGATTCAAACATTCAAGAAGTTGACTCCATGGATGTTTAGTATTGCATGATATGTCCATTCTTACATGACTGAGGCTTCATAACATAGTCTATTAAGATTTTTTTGGAATAACATGGATTGGACTTAGTCATTTCCATACATTATTTTCAACAACTTTACATTTTTAAAATCCATCTTTATAAACATCAATGAATGGTTGTTATGGAATTTTTTATCAGTTCAAGATGTGGTAGTCTCCCGTACACACGATTACATGTTTCTTTTCAATTTGAAGGATGAGGAGATGGACATAAGAAATTAACAAAAAAATAATTCAATAAAATTTTAATCAATATGGTGTTGTAATTATATAAATCTGGTTTAAATATATTTGAATTAATTGGAAAAAGAAACAAATTAAAAACACCCATTTTGCAACATGCCTATTTTATAGATAAATTCTTTAGTTTTAAAAAAATCTCTAAAAGGATGGAATTATGATTAGTAAAATGTATATATTAATATTATAGGGTATAATTTAGATGTTTGGGAAGGTTTTGGATAATAAAAATGTTTTTAGAGTGTGAATAGGTGTGTATTGGGGGTGAACAGTTTTATTTACGGGATATGACACAGATGGAATTTTTAAAAAATTTACAAACACATTTATATAATTCATAAATCCTATAAAATTAATCATTAATGAAACATATATTTTTTATATTCTAAATAAAGAAATAAAATGTTTTTTTGATAAGAGTATATGTTATTTTAAGTCTTATCATTATTTTTATCACTGAACTAATTTGTTTTTACATTAACCACATTAATTATTTGATATTTATTTTAATTTTCATATAGGTAAGGAATTAATTATAAATTATTATAAAATTTAAATTATTTGAATCCAAAATATTGAACACATTTTTGATAATTCAATTCAATTAATTTATTCTATCCAATTTAAAATTTTACACACATCCACGATGAAAAAGATATATTCCAAAGTGTATATTTTCATAAGTGTTGAATGTACTCATATAAAATTTCAATATGTAATTGATTTCTCTAACATAAATTATATTTAATTTAGCATAATTAAAACCATTATTACTTTTAAATCATATTTTAATATAATTTATCAATGAAAACAATTTAAATTAAATTTCATTTATTTTATAAAATTCTATATTTTTTACAATTTATAGAAAAAATTGAAACATTTTAGAACAATAAAAAATAAGAACCAACGAATTTTTTTGATATGATGATTTAAAAAAATATTTTAATTTATCAAATAAATTTTTATTAGGTTTCAAGAACTAATAATATAAAAATTTTCCAAGAACCGACGAATCCTTTTTCCTTAAAAAACATTTTTCAAATGAAATATTTTACATTCAGATGGTTATTATTTTATGATATAATAATTATATAACCAATGAGAATTTGTAAACTATATATTTTTCATAATGTCTTTATACCTATTAATAACAAACAATTTAATTTATAGGTAATAATAGATATGGTAAAATAATATTTTAATTGAGTGTGTTGGTTCTTTTAAAACCAATGTTGTGTGCATCACAAGATACCAATGAGGATGAATTTATTTAATGGTAATTAAATATTAATGTATTAGAGTGTCACATTATACCATCCTATAATAGATTCATCATTAAAATTTCCTGGATATTTATTTATAAACATATGAGGGTACTTCTTCAGCCTACCTTCATTTGGTTCCCATGTTGTGGCATGCTTTATTTATATTTCTTAAAAGTACATTAATGAGTCCTATATTTGGACATATAAATACATTGTATCTTGTATAAAAAATCAAGGTGGGTTCATAATTATTATATAGATCTTGTTCCAATTCTATTTCATTAATGTGGAACACATGCGTTAGGTTTGGAATGTACATCCTTATCAATGATTAAGAGAAAAATCATATACTTTTGAGAGATTTCATAAAATTGAAACATGATAAGCCATTGAACCATTCATTTATAAAATTTCATGGGTTCCAATTTTAATATGTCTTGAAATTCCATTATTTCCATTCTAGAAATATCCAATTATTATAGATAAAATCAAGAAAACATGATCTCTAACTTGGAATTCAAAATCCTCCATCTAATTATTCGAATAAATATTTTTCCTTATTTGGGATACATTAATAATAGTTTTAATATCCATTAATATTATTATTGTATCTTCAAAATTTTCTTTTACAAAATAATACCTTTCACCGAATTTATCCCATCACGTTAGATCAAGACATCTCATTTCATATAATTTTTCATAGTGTTCAATTTTGATATTTTAATGAATACTATTTTTAAGGTAAAAATATACCAATGGTAAATAAAAATACAACTGCCAATAAATTCCAATGAATATAACGTAATTAAATTCCATTGTGTCAATGTTCCTTCTCAAAAATCCATAAGTTTATGAATTTTTGGATGTTCCCAAATAATGAAATTATTTAGAGCACTCTGATGACAGCCCCATAATATCTTGTTTAAATGGGGATTACATCCAGAAATGATTAAAAGAGGTTATACTTGATTTCATACAACATCAATAATATATTTTTATTTTTAGGATCTATAAGAAAATATTTTCTTATAGAGAGTAAATGTGAATATTTATTTATTATATTATCAATAACATATATTGAATCATTTTTTAGGAGTATTAAGTTGTTCACTAAAAAATTTCAATGTAATTAATCCAATTATCATAAAGGAATAGGAAGAGTCTGCATGAATCTTATACGGTTCTATCTCTCATCCTTGTAATGTAAAAAACCTATAATATTGATATATAGTCAACAATTTTTCATTTCATGTTTTTTCATGAAAAATAGTCACTCAAATCCCTATATCTTATGGATCTACCGGGGTTTATAGTAAAATTATATATACAAAAATCAACAAAAAAATTTAATTTTTTCTCATTTATATTTATAAATATTGATATTTTAAAATTTTATAACAACATATTAAAAAAATTATAATATTATATAATTCAAAGCATTAATTTTCATCAGTATGTTCTTGTCAACAGGTTAAGAACTATTTATATTTTATTATAAATATGTTTTCATAGTCATTTGAAAAAATGAGTAATGCCTCTAATTACATAATTATTGACATATCCATATATACTATATCAATAAACATAAGACCCATATTTATTATCATTTTGGTTAGAACACCATGATAATTGTTACCTAATGCATCTCCAAACATATTTTGTTCCTTGGGTGGTAGTGTATAGAGAAAAAAAATATTTTAGTTGATATTCCAATAATATTTTCCTCATATTGAACTATTTGTGTGAAAATATTTATTTTATGATATAATGATTCTTGTATATCTCACATATTTTAAAATAGATATAATTTCTCTTTATCATCCAGGAAATGTTTTCATTTTACATCATATTATAATGGTTTGAAAATTTATGTTTATGAATCTTCACATTCATTTATGTATATAAAAAACATTATAATTTTTCATTTCGACAAAACCATATTAATTATTAAATGCATCACTATATATCACATACTATTAAAATATTAATGTTAGATTCATAATCAGATATTATTCCAATATTTTCATAAGCACATAAATAAATTATTTACATTGCATGGTCCAAATACGGATAAAACCGTTATGTGTATTATTTGGTAAAGTGTAATAAATACAGGAATAATATGAATGATGTTCCAATAGTTACCTTCCATTCCCATGAAAATACATAATTCAATTATGTTCACTGGTGTAGGCAATTATTTTATTTAAATTTTCTTTATTATATCAACATAGATTCCATCTTTATGGAAAGTTGGAATAATAAAAGAACCAACTTGAAATAAGAAATGAAAATTAAAAAATTTACTACATATCACAATCCTTGTAAGATCATCAAGAATAAACCTATAGATATTATCATGGTCCATAATAATTTTATAATACAACAAAATATCATCAATGAATACCAAAACAAAATAATAAATATATTCCTTGAATACCCTATTTATTAGAAACATAAATTAGATTTTTCATTAATCAAAAAAATATAAAGTTTTTATACTCTTATTGTTCATATAACATTTAGAATTCTATATTAAGAATTTATTCCTTCATTTCCTGAAATTAATGATACATAGAAAATAGAAAATTCATTAAAACATATTGGGATCAATGAGGTTGATTGAATAAATAATCAATGTGAGGTAGATTGTATATGTTCATTAATGAACTTGAATTTGTTTCCCCATAATCAATAAAAACCCTCATGGTGTTATATTTCTTATTAATGAATAAAATTGGGGATCCATATTGTGATAAACTAGGGAGAGTAAATAAATTTTCACACAACTCCACTATTTGTTTCTTAACTCCACTAATTCCTTAATGGGAATAATCTGGGGATTCTTTGATATTTTTCTTGTATTCGGGATGAATGTTTTTAAACGAATCATTTGGATGTAGTGGATTTTTATGTAATTCCTTAGGAAATACCTCAATATTTTCATATACAATAGGTATATCCTAAATTTCATTATCACCTTTTCAATAAACATAATTTTCTCCATTCTTCCCAAAGAATATCATTTATAAGAGATTATATGTGTAGATATAGAAATGAGTCATATTATGATGTCTCTACTCAAGTGATAAGTAATTATACATATTTATCAGGAATCATTATTTAAAAATTACTACCACAATTTTTTTGCTTTATATTTTGAAAGACTGCATATACCATAGATTATATTGAATTCAACCATAGGTATGACAATGATTTTATAAAATAAATAAACTTTATGATCTATAATGGCATCTTCAAGAAAATTTCAGGTTTCAGTGAGACTTCCACCAGTTGTTTTGACTGAAAAATCCATTCACAAAGTTGTAGTGAAATAACTAATCTCCATGGTAGAAATAGTTGATATAATAGAGTTTATTGATCCAATATCAAAAAATAATTATCTACATTTGAATCTATAGTTAATCTATATTACACTACAACATTTTGTACTTCCACATTAGTTGTAGTGATTGTATAAGCTTGGACTGATCACCTCAGAATCTTTTAAGATAGATTCCCTTGATAAATGTGGTAATTGTTGTGATATTTACCAAACTACAGATTGTTTAATCACACAATATTAGTTTTTCATCAAACAAGTTTCATTATACTTCTAGATAACCATTATATACACACATATAACAAAAACCCAAACCCTTTATGAATTTCCCAAGATGATTCTATGCTCAATTCCTCCAAGATGTAAATTTGATTATTATATTATTCATTTATGATGAATTATATTTTTATTTTTTATTATTCAAACTAATATCTTCATGATTTTACATGATTATGTAGGATATATTGAATTCAATATCTATTTTATGGAATATAAAATTGTTTCCTAATATGATTAAATTGATCGATAGAAAAGATTCTTTTAGGGAAATTTATTAAGACCATCAAATAAATGGTAAATATTAAATTTTGTATTGAATATTTCATTCATATAAAACCTAGAAAAACTTATAAAGTAATCCCCATACTCATCCACACATTCTTATATCTTTTTATTTATAGTGGGTAATATTATCATAATTGTATTTTGTTACTCATGAAGGTAATATTTGTCAAAAAATTCTTTGCAAAATATTTTCATTCCATGAGTTATATTTATTCTTGCTCAAAAGTACTCTCGATCAATAACAACCATTGATACGATTTATTGAGAATATACTTTGAATGTGTAAAATTGTCCATCTCAATTCATTATATTTCCTCAAATATCTTCTCTAGAGAAATAATTCATTAATTATATGACATTGGATTATTATTTCCACTAAATGATTGGGGTTTCTATAATTTAAAATGATCCATCATTGGAGAACCACAATGTGGAATTATTTTCTATATTTGGGAAATGTTTTTTTCATAACCTTATTTAGATTCTATAATATAGACATAATCTGCTCTGTTTTGATAAAAACTATTTTTCTTACTCAGTATAATAATATATATATTGTCCAGGAGTACTAATACCCATCTTAGTTCTATGATCCATTTTTAAAAAATATATACCAAGTTATCTCATTAAATTATGGCATTTAAATCAAGATTTATAATTCTAATCATGGTGTCACAATTAACATAAATAAAAAATTTATGAAATATATAGTATAATAATCTAAAATAGTGTTTCATTGTATATATTTTCATTTTCATTTCCTTAATAATTTATTTAATGAAAATGTAATTTATACGAATAATATCCCCATTGGGTAACACCCCAACCTGGATGACACTAAAATGGTCCCATGAACCGTATATTTATGAGGCCTCAAGAACATATATTGATACGCAAGAGGACACTGACAGGTTGTGGGGAACATTGATGTGATGTTGGGGATAATATTACCTAATATTAAAGTAAAAATAGTGTAAATATATATGTATCAAATAGTGCACTAAATAAATATAGTTCAGTAGTAAATAAAAAAAATTGTATATGATATTTTTATAAATAAAAAATACTATAAAATAATGAGAAACCATGTCATACATACAACACTGGTCATACATTGGGTCGACCATATATACACATGAGTAGAAAAATGTAAAATAAAATAACAGTGATATAATAAAATCATTGATCCAAAAACATACCCAATTACTAGAAACGATTGAACTACACTATCCCATTCAGAATAATTCCACACAATTATCATTTCTCAATTATTAAACGATTTCCCCCTATTCTACAAAAAATGATATGTGTCATCAACTTGATTAGAAGGTAGTAGGTCTACAAATTCACCAAAGTTCATGTTGTAGGGTGATAAATAGTCTCATTCGGCCACACAAATTATAAAAATATAAGTTTTACTTCAATATTTCATGAAAGAAATATGAAAAGATATCCGAGACACAAATATAAAGACATGTAATCCAAAAAACATGAAACTAGACTAAAACCGCAGGTCTGAAATCCCCAAAAATTGGGAAAGTTTCGCCATGGATGTCCATATATTTATATGTGTGTGTTTGTATACAATTATATCCTCAATGATAAATAGATATAAATAATTTTTTATATTCATGTTTAAAGGGAATGAAATAATATAAAACAATGCAGTAGTCGTTCCTTGGGTCTGTAATCCCGATCAGTTTAACATCACTTGCAAGGGTAAAAATATTTACTTCGTTCCAATCAATCAGTGTATAATTTATTTATTATTTGGTTCCACAATCTCATTTTTAGTATACCTACAATGTACAAATCCAGAATGTCTATGTGCAAGCTATGTCCCTAGAGGAGGATACTTTTCGTAAACCTGGAATAACCCATACTCAACTCCAACCACTATAGGGAAGGATTCCATGGAAGTACATATTCACATCATGTAAATGGTCACTAATAAATTGATCATGCAACAAAATCCATTTAAATCTAGTCCAATTATTGATTTCCAGGTCCTAGTTTATTATATTTCATGACATCCATAACTCAGATGAACCCTGAGGGTCAAACCCTTAAGACATCAATAAAGAAAAACTCATCATTGTGACAGAATTCCTACACCTTGAGTATCTAATAACAGTGAGAGGAATCAACCATGTCATCCATAATGTCATAATAATTCTAATCATCCAATGATGTGAAACACCATGTCTATAACTATGGTCAATTATCATATTAGGTAGAACATAATAATCCCCATTCCTTAAGAGAGAATAATAATCTATAAGTATAAAAATTACATGAATAGAATAATAATACTTATCTTATATCATCCATATTATGTAATGAATCATCCTCATTAATTAGCATATTGTAATCATCAAGAAGTTTCAATACTTAGGATGTCATGCACATATATCAATGATGTAATATCAGTGGCATTATATCAGGAAGCACCTCTAGAATTAACATTAATAATATGTATATATATTTGTTGTTAAATAGAAATACCCCTAGTAGATCCTTTGGGTATAAAAATAAATACATGGAAATAATATGGATCTGAATTAGGATACTAGTAGAGAGTGTTTGGCCATCCCAACTAGAAAAAATATGCCTCATGCCTGGCTCAACAGACTTACACCATGATCTACCTCTGGTAATCATGACTATGTCACCTATTAAAATTTGAAATTATTAACAAAAATTGAGGGTGTATTAATTCATAAACACAACACTACTACCTAAACCGATTTTATTACAAGTTAAGAACTTGTTCTATGGTGGCACTTGCTACCATCTCATCCAAATCTCAGAAAACTATCTCAATATTGGCCCAAAACATGGCATCCATTAGGTCCTTTATAACAGAAAAAATAGAGGCATCCTATATTAGATCTTTTATAGAGAAGGTAATGGAGGAATCCAATATGGGATCCTCAGGGTATACGTATAAGTGAAGGAATCATACTATAGATCCTCAAATGTAATGGTAATGGATGATGTTTTCCTGTGGTCCTTCGTTTTGAATTTAATGTTAATAGTGAAATCTTACATATTATCCTAAACTATAAATGAAAAATTTCGAATCGTTTATGGGATTCTCAAAAGGTATGAAAATTGGGGAATCTAAAATGGGATCCTCAGAATGGTTTATAGGTAAAGGGATCCTACAAGGGACTCTCTATGATAGGATGTTACTAATGAAATCCTATACAGGATCCTTAGTAAAAAAAGGATAGAGGAATCATACAAGGAATTTGACTGGTTAAAACATTAATGGATGAATCCTAAAACAGTTCCCTAGAACAACTCAACTCGTAGCATATTAGGCCAGAAGGTCACATTATTCAAGACTTCCTCAAATGTGAAAGCAATAAATGAATCAGTGTAGAGAGATATATCATAACCCATCTATGATTAGGATCTCTAAATGGGTTGGTCCTGACATACAACTTATTATTCCCATTTTATATCTCTCTCTTAGTAGACAATTGGATTTACATACCATAGAAAAAAACGTCTATGTTTATTAAAATTTTGAAACACCAAAATGGATTTCAAATCATGATATACTTTGAAAACTACTCATATTGGAATCATATTATGTCCTATTACTAAATATAAGATAAAAATATATTAAAATAAAAAAGATATAAAAACGTTATAGCACACTAAATGTCTCAATGAGCACATGACGTGTACTCCCAAATCCATACATAGGCATGTTCTCTAGCCAAACGTGGCATATAAAAAACAAAGTACACGACATGTTCAAAATTTACACATTGTGTGAACAAAATTTAGTACCTACTAGTGTATCTTATAGGGACATGACAAGTCATTTTCCTAGATATTTACTTCTACACTGCATTCTAACCACACAGTTTCCATAAATGTACTCTATACACCATGTACCCCTTACACTAGCATAATGGTTGTGTACCCTTCTACAAGTACGAGTACAAGAACATACTGTGTAATGAAAATACACAAAATTTACATCAAATTTCCATATTTCCTGATTAGGTAGAACACACAACATGTGTTCTTTGAAGCACACAGGCTGCAGATGAGTTTTTCCCAATTAAAACCCCCCAAATTTCCATAAAACACTCTTTTCACCCCCAAATTAATTACATCGACTCTCAAGGGTTCATAATAGTTATTATAATGGGTTTAAAATATTAAAATTATTATTTTATTGGGATTTAAGGTGAGAATATAAAAATTTCTACAAATGGGTGCAATCCCTCAAAGCATCATGGATTTCCATTGTCCATAGTTTTCAACTGATGATCTGGCACGTCTCAAGCCCTATGGTGGTATGTCCTTCACTCACTACGTATATCCCTATACATATCCCTATATATTGGTCATATAGTAGTGGAACACACCTATTTATTTACAGGAGAAGTGATAGGAGAAAATTTGAAATGAAAATGAATAGAAATAAAATACAAAATGAAAATGAAAAATAAAAAGAAAAAAAAACAGATAATTATAAATAAAAGGTCTTTGTGGTCAGCCACGATGCACGACCAATGATTTTACATTAACTAAGGGAATATCTAAACTAGAAACTGAAAAACAGAGAACAGATATCAATCTGAAACTCCCTTAAAAATATACAATAAAATGAACATACTAGAATAATTTAATATTTAATTTATTATATATTAATTGTTAAATAAATCTCTAAAAATAAAACATCTCATATTTTCATGATACTCTTATCCTATAGAAAAAACCATATTTCATAACCAATGGAGGGGTCAAATGTTTTATTGAGATCATATGCTACTATATAATTAACTTTTAACCCCTTACATGTATATTAAAGAAAAAACTTTAAATTATTGTAGAAGAATAATGTCTGAAAAAAACCCAAGTCCCTACAATCACCCCACAATAAATATTATCATCACTATGAATGAATGGTTTTAAATATAGAATCCATGTTTCTAATATTAACAATAAATAGTAATAAACAGTTTAGAATATCGATAAATGAGTCTCATAACATTAACAATTGTCTCTGATATGGTAGGCATTTAACTATGACTGATATGGTACTCCCCACTGTTGGAATACCATAATTTCCATCTCCAAAACTAGAATCTATCCAAAAAACCCATGATAAATTTTGAATTTATCTAAAAAATGATTAACATTATTAAACATCCTACAATGAAATCCCCATGATATGGATTACTCTGCACTAATCCTCGAGAACAACCTCATTAGTTTTCTTTATCATTACAATAAATAAAATTATCATAAAAGAAGCTCAGTGTAAGGTTAATTCTCCCTCAAGGTAGTCAACATGATGTTAATATAGGGAATGGTAATATCTATCTAAGTGTATAACATGAATATTGAAAAATATTTGTAAATATCTCTATGATCCACACTCATAAACAGATAGTCAAGGATTCCTTCAAACAACACCTGAGGCCATGTGTTCTGAAAAAGTATGTCCAGTTCTTAATATAGGTCAACCGTCTTGGGATTCCCCCAATAACTCTCGAGGGTACCTCTAACATGAAGAGATATTATTTATTTAACCACAAATCAACAGAAACCAAGCCAATGAAATTTCATGAAAATGATGGTCCTCGTCCCACATCTATCCACTCACCGAATAACGACTTAAAATATACCATGTTTAACTAAATCATACCTTCCTCACTCATCTCACACACTAGTGAGTCATTAATAAAAAGGCTATGTGTATAAAAACTTTTCCTTTTCTTAAATTACTATTACATCATTTTAAATATAAAAAACACAATAGTATTACACATATAGGATACAAATGGTTAGTGTCTTTGAAAAACTAGGACCATACATAACAAATACAGTATCAAGCATAAAAGTTTATTTAATTTAATCTTCTCTATATTCTTATTGGAACTTTTCCTCTCCTTAGTACATGTATCCACTTAAGGATATACATAAAAAGGGGTGATAAATAATCCCAGTAAGAGGACCGATAAGAAGAATATAATATGGGGTGAGCACAATCATTACATAGGAAAAAGATCATGAACATGAGAGGAGCATAAACAAAAGATTTGAATTGTGGCAATGCATAAAAATGAAACATCATGTATTAGTGGTTAACTACCACACATACTTGTGAACCAAGATAGAATATTTTTCACACATCATTTCACATTTACTCATGAGATTCATCACTTTACCAAATGCATTGGAGGGATTTATAATTTTGGGCACACCTGTCACATTGAAACATTCATATTGCGCTATATAATTCTAGGTGCACCTGTCACATTATAACATATTCATCATCATGCTTGCCACATAGAACATATATAAAAAATGTACATAACTAAACAATGGAAATTAATTGTTTTCAACTCAAAATAATACATTCATAAGCTTTGGGTTCCCAAAAAAGTGGGAATAACATTCATGTTATAATAACCGTCCACTTTGAGTGAGAATTAAACGGGGTGTTCTTAAAAGAGGAGTTCTTTTGGAAAAAATTTTGTTTGACATAAAAACCATTAAAAACATGTATATCCCAGAAAATTAAAGATAATTCTGAAAATGATATTGAATAAGTAACCATATCAAAAAATGAGTGGATGAGGGAGAACCCAAAGGAAGAAAATTTGGTTCGAGATTTCCCCTTACCTTGTACATGAATGCTTCTTTCTCTTTAATGCCCTATATAATGAAATTATATTCATTAATTAGAAATAAAGAACCTTTTTACATTAATATTGTTCATTATGGTTTCATTAAGTGAAATTATGTGACTTTTGATGAGATAGAGAATTTAAAAACATTATTTGGGAATGAATATTTTTTTGTTTTCTTTAGTGGTTCACTTGAATTCTTAAATTGATGTTTGGGTAGAACATGGGTAAACATACAGAACTAATATTACATGTTATTAATTATACTTCAGGTGTTTGAATGATCTTATAATTAATTTTATTAGATCCATGGGGATGAATCATTAGATATGAAATAAATGATGATTACTTGGGTCAAATTGGGCTGTTTATGGATCACAACAAACTTGTTTTAACTTATAACATAGAAATATGACCAAAGGTTATTTACATAACATTAAATAAAACATAATACAAATAATATATTCTTGTTCATCCATAAAAATGGGTTCATGAACAGATCTGATGGAAGAAATGGAAGAATAAAACATGTCATTTTGTGAAGGTGAAAAATTAACACCTCACAAACAACATTCTCTTTAATTAAATAAAAGGATGAAGGAATGGGGGTTTGATGATGTAATATCCCATTAGAATCAAAAAATTACTGTATATTTATAATACTGCAGTTAAAATACAATTTGGATGAATATAGGTTGGGAGAGATCGAGAAATGAACATGAACATGAATGGAAATTAATGGAGAAGAGGGTGGGAAATTACCTCTTGAATCCTTCTCTTGAGAACCTCCTTAAGGGCCAAATATTGGTCTCTTTATGAGATCAAATACTCTTGGGCGTGGGGGATGGTCTATGGAAGGTGTTTGGACAGAGTTTAGAGAAGGATTGGAGCTTGAGAGTTGTGAGGAAATGAGGTTGTGAAGGTTGGATTTTATAGTGGAGGGGAGAGGGGTTTCCTTAATATAAAATTCATTAGTTTATTAAATTCCCCTAAGGCAAGGATTAGTGAGTCTTGGATGACCAAGAATAGAAATTTTATCATGTAATCTTGAAGCAAGTGGGCTTACATCAGTAGATCATCATCAATGACTCAGTTAATCCATTATTTAGCATTTATTGTGAATTATCAGATTCTACTATTCATAAAAACTTCATGTATTTCAGAAAAATATCAAATATTTACCCCAACCATTTTTCAACGTGTAGAATCCAAAAATAAATTATATTTTTCAAAAAAAAATTTCTAAATATTTTTAATTTAATATTTAATTAAAATCATTATTTACTTAAAAAAAAATTTTAAAAATAAAACTGATTTTGTAGTGCTTTCAAAAATTATGTATGGTGTTATAAAATTATCTAAAAAATATAATCCATTGATTCAATAATTTATGAATTCATTTTAGGGAAAAATATTATTTAAAATTAATTAATTAAATAGAATTAATTATTTATGACTTACAAGATACCAAAATGTTTACTAAGGTAAAATTATCACTTTCTAAGATGTCTAAATTTTATTTAATTATTCATGGGTAAGGTTAATATTACGTTGGATTATTTACTATTCATAAGGGTCATATTACTATTCATAAGTGTATGTTACTATTCATAAGGGTAGATTTCTATTCACCAAAAATTATTTTTGTTTTATTAGACTCCAAAAATCATCTTGAACACAACTGTGTCTGTCAGATATTCGAAATTCAAAGCACATAAGTGAAAAACTTATGTTTAATGGTCACATAGAACTTAGTAGTTCATTATGATGTGTTTTTATGTGAACTAATTACATAATTATTAGAAGGGAATTTCCCTTGAAAAACATAGGGTCGTTACATTCTTCCCCCCATAAGAAATTTTACCCTCGAAATTTCACATTACACAAACAGGTGAGGGTACTTCTCCTTCATTTCTTCTTCTGGTTCCCAATTTGCTTCCTCAAACTGATGGTTCCTCCATAACACTTTTACAAGATGTGTTGTCTTTTTGCATAGAACCTTATCTCTCTGATCCAGAATCTTTACTATCTGCTCCTCATAGAAGAGGTTGTCTTCAAGCTACACCTCCTCTGAGTTTAGTCCATGTGAGGCGTCTAGTATGTACTTCCCCAGTAGTGATACATGAACAACATCATGAACTTCATCCATATTTGGTGGATGGGAATGACGATAGGCCACAGATCCTATGCAGTCAAGGATCTCAAAGGGGCCAATATACCTTGGGATTAGCTTCCCTCTCTTCCCGAGTCACAAGACTCTCTTCCATGAAGATATTCGAAGGAAGACATTATCTCCAACGTCGAACTCCAAGTCCCATAGACAGTTGTCAGTATAGCTCTTTTGCTGACTTTGAGTAGATTTTATGTTTTTATGGATGACTTAAACCTTCTCTATAATATCTTGAATAAGATTGGGGCCAAGTAGATTTCTATATCCATCTTCATCTTAATAGGTTGGATTTCTACATCGCTTTCCATACAGAGCTTCATATAGAGTCATCTGAATACTTGAGTGGAAGCTATTGTTGTCTGAGAACTCAACAAATGGGAGATGTTGATCCCAACATCCTTTGAATTCAATAGAGCAGGCTCATAGCATATCTTCAAGCATCTAAATAGTCCTTTCCGAATGGCCATCAGTTTTGGGGTGATAGGCCATGAAAAAACGTAATTCAGTACTCAAATGATGCTGAAGGTAACTCCAAAACATAGATGTGAACCCTGAGTCATGGTCAGAGACAATTGAGAGTGGAACACCATGTAGTATCACTACTTCCTTCACATATAACATTTCAAGTTGTTCAAGAGAGAGATCTTCCTGAATAGAAATAAAATGGGCAGTCTTGGTGAGTCGATATACCTTAACCCATATCGCATTATTTCCCTTTGAAGTCTTTGGGAGACCCACAACAAAGTCCATGTGAACATTTTCCATTTCCCCACGAGTATAGGCAATGGCTTCATCATACCCTTGGACTTTAGTCACTCACCCTTAACTTGCTGACATACCATGAAACATGATATATATTCCGCAATCTCATTCATCATGTTATCGCACCAGAAGTGTTCTCAGAGATCATGGTACATCTAGGGACTCACAGGATGGATAGAGAATGTTGAGCTATGTACATTATCCAATAGATTCTTCTTTATCCCAAATGATGAAGGCACACAAAGCCGTGTTCCCAAACCGAATCACACCATCATTATTGATATGAAACTCTGGAAGCTTCCCTTCATTTTCTGCATTCATCCTATTTTGTATCTCCACACCATACCATTGCGCTTCCTTAATCATCTCCTGGATGGATGGTTGTGAAATCATTTGGGAAAGTTAGGATGTATCCCATACACTTATGATTTCAAAATCCATCCTTTGCATATCTTTGAAAATATGGTCTTTCTCAATCTGCAACATGGATAGAGTCACATGTTCATTTCTGCTTAGTGCATCAGCTAATATGTTATCCATTCCAAGATGATAGTGATTAGAGAAATCGTATTCCTTGATTAGCTCTAACCATCTCATTTGACGCATATTGTGCCCCTTTTGTGTCAATATATACTTTAGGATATTATGGTCGGGGTATATGTTACACTTCTCACTATAAAGGTACTGCTGCAAGATTTTCATGGAAAAAATCATGGCTTCCAACTCTAGATCATGCGTCAGGTAGTTCTACTCGTGGATCATCAACTGTCATGATGCTTAGGGAATCACATTGTCATTTTTCATGAGTACACAAACCATGAATTTTTTTGAAGCATCACTGTATATCACAAAAAATTCTCCACTTTTAGGTAGTGTGAGTATAGGTGGAGTGATCAGCATTATCTTTAGCTCCTTGATGCTTCCCTCACATTCATCTGTCCAGACATACTTTACCCATTTCCTGGGTAACATAGTTAGCGGGCATGACAATTTTGAGAAGTTTCTCACAAAACCACAGTAGTACCTAGCTAATCTATGAAAAATACGAATTTATGTGACACTCGAGGTCCTAGTCCATTATTGAATTTCCTTTGACTTTGAATGATCCACAAAAATTCCCTCACTTGTGATCACATGTCCCAAGAACGTGACTTGATTCATCCAAAAGTCACACTTTCTGAACATGGAGTACAAATTCTCTATTATTAATGTCGCCAACACAATTCTTAGATGTTCTTCATGTTCCTCCTTGCTCTTAGAGTATATGAGAATATCATCGACAAACACTACCAAAAATTTGTCGATGTAATGTCTAAAGACTGTATTCATCAAATCCATGAAGATTTCATCGGAATTAGTAATTCCAAAGGGCATCACTATAAACTCATAATGCCCATACCTTGTACAGAATGCAGTTTTCTAAATATCTTCCTTCTTCAACTTTACCTAATGATATCCAGAATGAAGATCCACCTTAGAGAAGTATTGAGCTCCTCTTATCTGATCGAACAAGTCATCAATCCTTGGAAAGGGATACTTGTTCTTTATGGTGATCATGTTGAGTTAACAATAATCGATACACAGCCGCATTGTTCCATCCTTTATCTTCACAAAGAGCACTGGTGCAACCCAAGGTGATGCACTAGGGCGTATGAACCCTTTGTATAGATTCTATTGCAGCTACTTCTTATCTCCTCCAGTTTGATATGATCCATCTTATAGGGACACATCGAGATTGGAGTAGCTCTGGGAATGAGTTCAATTGAGAACTCTACCACACAATCCATGGGAATTCCGGGTAACACTTCAGTAAATAAGTCACCATATTCCCTCACGATGGGAATTTCCTCAAGGATGGCACTTTCCTTCGACTAAACGATTTGGGTGAGGTATGCTTCTTCATTGAGAATCAACACCAACACCATTGAAGGATTTTTCAAAGGAGATTCATGATCTTCCTTGCATTTTTATAGGAGCATGGGATGGTTCAGAATATGAAAAGATATTTCCTTTTCCGAAAAGTTGATATGTGCCCTATATAACAATAGGCAATCCATTCCCATTATAGTGTCAAATTCCACAAAGGGAAATATTATGGGATTTTCTGGAATAATCTTTCCACATACGCCAATGGGAGAAGAGTCAAACACTTGGTTTTAAATGATTGCACCACTCAATTTTTTTACAGATATCTCTACTTCATGGTTTTGGGGCTTCGATTCTATATTTCTAGAAAACTTGGTATATATAAAGGAATGTGTATTACTAGAATCAAATAATTCTTTTTCCATTCTTGAGTGAATATGAAGTGTACCTTGTACGCGTTCATTATCATGCTCCACCTCTGCCATAGTGATGGCATAAGCCTTCCCTTGTTCCTTTGGATTTGGTGGTTGCTGATGCTGATTACCCTCAAGAGCTCGAGGTTTAGTGCACTGGTTTGCATAGTGACCTAGCTCCTTACAGTTGTAGCATTTAACCATGAGTGGTTCTCTCCTATCATTGGCTACATTCTCCTTACTTTTTGTGTCATTTTGACACTCTTGAGCATTGTGTCCTTCTTTCCCACACTTGATGCATTTCCCCGTCCCATTGAGGCAGTTCCCATGGTGCAACTTACAACATTTTTGGCATGTGGGTCATTGATTTGTCTTCCCACATTTATCATTAGATCCACCGGATTAAAACTCCGTCTTTATTTTCTTATCACAATAGCCATGGGACCAATCTCCAAACTCCATCTCCAATTTGAAAGCACACCGAACAACTTCTTTATAGCTCCCATAGTATCGAATTGCATGTTCCTTCTGAAGGTGTGGTTTTAATCCACTAATGATTCTATCAATTTTTCTATCATTGTTGATAACAAAACCGGAATCGGACCTTTCGAGCATTGTGAAATTTGATTCATAGGATGTGATCAATTATCCTTCTTTTTGACTGAGCTCTATAAATTCTCTCTCTATCATCATCCGAAGTGTTTGTGGTATGTACTTATAAATAAGAATTATCTTAAAGTCATCACATTCCATCTCTTCAATTGCATCCCTTGTCTTGGTGTTCTTAATCAAATCCCACATTTGATCGGCTTCTCCATCTAGATGATAAATGGCTAGGGTAACCTTCTCCATCTTAGAACAGTGAATAACAGAAAAGATCTTCTCCATGCAGTTGGCCCACTGTTCCAAAAGTGTTGGATCATAAGATCCACTAAACGTTGGTGGTCGTTTCCGCATAAAACATTCGATAGCCAGTTTCTCCCAAATTAGTGAAGGAGGATGTTCCCCATTATTATGGTTATTTTTCGTAACCTGAGATAATTGGTTATGAACTACCATGAAGTTTTGAACTCCACCTCCCAAATCATTTGGGATGTCGTTCAGGCAATTGTTGCATTGGACCTTGCATGAGTTGTTGGCCTGATTTCTCCTAGTTCCCACAATTTTCTTAAATAGAAAATGTTAGAAAGAAACATAAGTAACGAATTCATGAATAACTTATTCATTTAAATAATTTATAACAAAAACATAACATATTCATACCTATGTAAATATTCAAGTGTGCATATTTCTACTTAGTCTCATGCTATAGGTTTTTCTAGGGTTCACAAATCTTAATTCCCAAATTAACTAAACCTCCCTCTGATACTAACTATAAAGACCCTCAGTTTTAATACATTACTATTATATCATTTTAAATATAAAAAACATAATATTATTACACATATAGTATCCTAAGGTTTATTTTCTTGAGAAAACTTGGACCATACATTACAAATACCACATCAAGCATAAAAATTTATTTAATTTCTTCTTCTATAGCTTCTTATTGGCGCTTTTCCTCTCCTTGGTAAATGTATCCACCTAAGGATATACATCTAAAGGAGTGAGAAATAATCCCAATAAGAGGATAGATAAAGAGAATATAGCATGGGGTGAGCATAATAATGACATATGAAAAAGATCAGGATCCTAAGAGGAGCATAAATAAAAGATTTAAAATGTGGCAATGTATAAAAATTAAACATCATGTATTAGTATTTAACCACCACACATACTTGTGAACCAAGATAGAATATTGTTCACAAATAATTCCACATTTACTCATGAGGTTCATCACTTTACCCAATGCATTGGAGCACTTTATAATTTCAGTCGCACCCGTCACATTGAAACATTCATACTGCGCTATATAATTTCGGGCGCACCCATCACACCATAACATTATCATCATCATGATTGCGACATAGAACATATATAAAAAATTTACATAATTAAACCATGGAATGGAATGGATTACATTTCATAATAACACATTAATAAGCTTTTTTTTCCCAAAATAAAGAGGGAATAAAATTCATGTTACAAGATCCAACCACTTTGAGTGAGACATAAAATGGTTGTTCTTAAAAAATGTGTCTTATGGAAAACATTTAGTTTGACATAAAAACCAGTGGAAAACTATTCTACCCAAGAAATTTAATGAAAATGATGAAAAAATGATCTTTCAGGAGTAATGATATCCAAAATACAGGGAAGGAGGGAGAACCTGAA
Organism: Viscum album; assembly: GCA_963277665.1. Lineage (NCBI taxonomy): Eukaryota > Viridiplantae > Streptophyta > Magnoliopsida > Santalales > Viscaceae > Viscum > Viscum album. Next base: position 764,147,211 of record OY728135.1, read on the forward strand.
GGAAGAAAATTGGGTTCAAGATTTCCCCCGACGTTGTACCTGAATGCTTGTTTTCTTTAATGACATGTATAATGACATTATATTCGTTAATTAGAAATTCAGAACCCTGTGTACATCTATATGGTTCATTATGGTTTCATTATGTGAATTTATGTGCCTTTGGATGAGTTATAGCATTTAAAATCATTATTTTGGAGTGATTATTTTTATGGTTTTCTTGAGTTGTTCACTTGTATTCCTAAATTAATGTTTGGGTAGAACATGGGAAAACATACAGAACTGATATTACATGTTATTAATGAAATTATAGGAGTTTGAATGATCTTATAATTAATTATATTAGATCCATGTGGACAAATCATTAGATAAGAATTAAATTATGATTACTTGGGTCAATTTGTTAGGTTTTTTGGATCACAACGAACTTGTTTTAACTTATCACTTAGTAATATGGACATAGGTTATTCCCAAAACATAAAATAGGACATAATACATATAAAATATTCTTGCTCGGCAATAAAAATGGCTTCATGTCTAGATATGAAGTCAGAAATGGAAGAAGAATAAATATCGTTTTATGAAGGTGAAACGTAACACCTCATGAAGAACATTCTATTTAATGAAATAAAATGATGAGGGAAAAGGGGGATGAATGATATAATAATCCATTAGAATCATAAAATTATAGTATATGTATAATAAATGAGTTAAAATACTATTTTGATGAAGGTATGTGGGGAGAGATCAAGAAATGAACATGAACATGAAAGGAAATTAAAGGAGAAGAGGGTGGGAAATTACCTCTTGAATCCTTCTATTAAGAACCTATTTAATGGCATAAGCTTAGTATTTTGATGATAAAAGCAGATTTTGGTTGTGGGGGAGGGTCTAGGGAAGTTTTTTGGGCAGGTTTTATAGTAGTATTTTATCTTGAGAGGTGTGAGGAAATGAGGGTGTGAAGGGTGGCTTTTAAAGTGGAGGGGAGAGGGGTTTCCTTAATATAAAATTCATTAGTTTATTAATATTTCCTAAGACAACGAATAGTGAGTATTGGATGACCAAGAATAGTAATTTTATCATTTAATACCAAATCATGTGGTCTTACATTATCATAGCATCATCGATGACTCAATTAATCCATTATTTAGCATTTATTGTGAATTATCATATTCTACTATTCATAAAAAATTCAAGTATTTCAGAAAAATCTCAAAAATTTACCCCAACAATTTTTCTATGTGTAGAATAAAAAATTGAAGTCCATTTTTTAAAAAATAGTTTTTAAAATATTATTAATTTAATATTTAATTAAAATTATAATTTACTTAAAAAATAGTTTTTAATATTAAAACTGATTTTATAGTGCTTTCAAAAATTACGCAGGGTCTTATAAAATTATCTAAAAACTATAAGACATTGACTAAATAATTTATGTATACATTTTATTGAAATAAATATTATTTAAAATTAATTAATTAATTATATTTAATTATTTAGGACTTCCAAAATGCAAAAATGTTTACTAAGGTCAAATTGTCAGTTTCTAAGATGTCTCAATTTTATTTAATTATACATGGGTAAGGTTACTATTATGTTGTATGATTTACAATTCATAAGGTTCGTATTACTATTCATAATGATATGTTACAATTAATAAGGATAGATTATAATTCACCAAAAATTAATATTATTTTATTAGACTCTAAAAATCATCTTGAACAGAACTGTATATGTCGGATTTTCGAAATTCAAAACATAGAAGTGAAAAAAATGTGTTTAAATGTCACTCATAAATTAGTAGTTCATTATGTTGGGTTTTAATTTGTTTTTAGGACATAATTATATGAGGGGAATTTCCGTTGAAAAACATTAGGTCGTTACAATGTGGACCATGCTATGTGGCATGAACGGCTCATTTATTGATAATATTATTTTAATTGACTCTTAAAAAAATTATAAGCTTCAATGTATTATGATTCATTCCACAATCCTCAAACACCCATAATTTTTCCATTCATTAGCATACACACACACTCTGAGTACACCAAAATTAGTGAAAATAGTGGCTGACCATCAATGAAAACTAAATAGTCATACTCATTACAGATAGTCATGATACAAAACCCCCAAGGTGATTTCCAAAAGCTGAAGTCATCAATATGCCTATAATGAAAATCTCAAGAACATATCATGAATTTATCTCAAAATGAGCGAAAAAGAAAAATACTAACCAAAAACAGAATCCAATGACATGGGAAAAACTATCTTAAGTTTCCCTAGAAAAACAGGATTTCTTCCTTGAAGGGTATGAGTCAAAACTCTGGGCCTCTAGGTCTCATGCCTAGCCCTAATAATAAATTCTCACAAAGGGGTCACAAGGAATAACTACCTATCCCAAAACATCAAACCCCTCTAATGAAGGAAAAGATTATAATGACATACCACGGTCAAACAATAAACATGACCGACAAGAGGTTGATCCTCACTAATCATCCTCATATGATCTTTTCTCTCGAGGTCATTATAAAATGTAAAATAGAGTCATAACAAGAACCCTACCATGCATCTGTATAACCTATTACCTAATGGAGATCCAGTATTCATGAAAAATTACTCTTTCTATTGGAATCATACTCAGTGATCTAAATTGGTAAACCAAACATGAGAAAAACCCATACAAAGGGTACGAAATTAGGACATAACATTCCATATCAACCTACTAGGTCCACTACAGCTCATGTAAATTAATACTGAGTCATCAAACTCACAAAAAAGCATCTATATATATCCCCATAACCTTCCAATATAATTAAATATATATGAAGGTTCACTAAATTGGGTAGAATGCCACTAAAACCAAACACAGGAATATTTCTTTTTTGTTTTTTTTGAAACGTTAAAAAAAATTGCACAATCATTATCAATATTAACACATTAGAAGGCATGTATGATCTGAATCTTACATTTAATATATGATGCATGAGGGGCCTCTTTCCTTTTTCCTCCATGTTTAAAAATAAATCATTGGCCTCTTGCCAATGTCTATGATCTAGATATCAATAATAAATCATAACATATACAAAAAATGTGCTTTTCTACATGTGAAATTCATATGAAACTATAACATTGTAGACTTTAATAGATATTCCATAACATTTTATTCTCAAAAATCATACCAAAACAAATGTAATAAATTCACCAAGATGATATCCATTATAGTTTTCAACACATTAATAATATTTCTGTCTAAAAAATCAATAATAAAAATAATATTTAAAAGATAACCTATGGTACCAATTTATAACATCATGGACTAGATTCCACTAAAATAGTATGCCATGCTGGTTGGTTACGAGGCATCAAGCATGCCACCCAATGCACAAGTTGTTTCGAACTAGTAGCAAGGGCCTACAATGTGATGGTGGGGAGATTGTGCCCCATTATCAAAGTAAGAAAACAACAAAAAATATAAGTATTATAAATTTTAGTAAATAAAAAATTGAGAATCTAATAAATAAAATGAAACTGAACATGTTATAGTGAAAACTGAAAAATGCAATAAAATACTAAAAGGCTATGTAATAAATACAACAATAGTAACCAACTAGGATGACCACACAAACACGGGAGTAAAAACAAAACTAAATTTAGTTATATAATACTAACACCAAATTACCCACATATCCTGTCTCTAGAAACTATCAAATGCACCAATACAATCAGAATAATCAAACACATAATTCTTCACTTCATCATGCTACTCTGGACCACATCACTAACCGTCATGAAAATCATGATGAACATTAAAAGCATAAAAAAGGATCATGTACTCTAAGGTTCATGATTTGGGATGATAAATAGTCTCTATAGGCCACACCAAAAATGAAACCATAAATTATATTACAATAGTTCATGTAAAAAATATTCTCCTCGTAGTTGATACACAACTAAAAATTCAATTAATGCCAAAACATTTGAAACCACAATGAACCACTAGGTTTATAATTCGGGTCATTTGTGTATGTCCCACCATAGGTGTCTATATTTATATGTATATACATGTATAGTCCCATACCTATACATATATTAATAAATAGGAATAATCTACATTAATGATAATGAAATAACATATAACCAATCATCATTCAATCCATGAGTCTATAATCCCATTCACATAGACATCCTATATGAGGGAATTGAGTAATATTTCATTCCACCCAATCCATGTATCACTGATTTGATCTATTGGTTATTAATCTCAATCAACATTTACCTTCTCCATCCAGTGCAAGAATATATATTTGTACGAAACATAAAAATAGTTGGGGTACACTTCATAACATATGATTCACTCATACTCACCTACAATAATTGAAAATAATGATCCCATGGAAGTACATATATAAATCATCTAAATGTACCTCATATTGTTTCCATGACACACATTCCATGTAAATCCAGTCTAATTTATGAGAACTAGGTCCTCGTCCATAAATAGTCATGAAAATGAAAACACAGATGAACTATATAGGTGTAAACATTAGGAAATATATAAGGAGTACATACCAGTGAGAAGACAAACCCAAAAATATAGACTGTAATTAGGATTACTATTATTCTACTTATCGTTTGAAAGAGTGTAATAATTCTTGGAATCCTATGATGTGAAACACGATGTCCAACACTGCAAGAAATTAATTGATCTCAGAGAGCGTAATCATTATTATATTTAGAGACAGTGTAATCAAAAACAAATATGATAAGATAAATGAGAGAATAAAAATCCCCATCATATATCAATTATAGGAGATAAGAATCATAATCATCACTCAAGAGAGAGGAATTATCCATGAGTATTTTTACATGGGACTCCATGCCCCTATATTATAATTAGAGGCTCAAAAACCAGATACTAGGAACCACCAATGAAAATCACAATAAAATAATAATCAAATATATATGGGACAATAGAGAAATACAAGGTAATACCTCTGGGTATAAAAATAAAAATAAGAAAATATTATGTTTGAGAAGTTGGATCCAAGTAAAAAAAAATTGGACATGACAATGGAAAATAAATATTCCTCATGGTAGGATCAATGAAAAACTATAATGATTTACATTTCATAATCATTTGTAAATCAGTAATAAACACATGAATGTGTAAAAGGATGTGTGAGGGTTTCTAGATAGTTAAAACCATCACTACTACCAAATCCCATGGGGATTACATGTTCAGTGGAGGTTTTATGGTAAAAGTAATCTCTATCTAGACCCAAACATAATGTACAATCTCATGTTCAATCAAATAATGGGAACTCCTTGGGCCCCTCATGTCACTACCCCAGAGATGTATCTTAATCATGATGTTTAACAGACGAAGTAAAGGATGACTCCTACATGGGATCCTCATGGTGTATGACCAACATATAGAATCATACATGGGATCCTTAACTATAATCATAAATGGAATATGCTATATACATGGATATATATGTAAAAAATGAATCTTACATAAGATGCTAAAAAGGCAAGACAAAAATAAATCCTACATAGGATTATTGAAATGTTCAATAGTAAATCGGTCCTCCTGGACACTCTCTACGTAAAAATCTAAGAAATAGAATCCCAAAGGGTACCCTTGGTAATAATAATAAGTAATACGAATCCAAAATGGAAACTTCTATGTCCTTGTGTAAATTGAGGAATCCTACATGGGGTCCCATTAACAAATGATCTCTCATTTTATTAGGTGAGAAGAACATAAATCATAAATGATACTTATTTATAGAGGATGTATAAAAATGCATCAGTGAAGATAGATCTCTCATATACCATGTCATATTAGTGTATCAAACTAGTTTGTTCTAAATACCCATCCGATCATTCGTATTTTATGTCTCTCTCTGAGGAGATAACTGGATTCACATATAAGATGAAGAACATATTAGTATATGAAATGTTTGAAATGACACATAGGAGTCCCTAACACACCGTAATGATCTTTTTCATTATATAAATTGATAAATACCCATAATGGAACCATATTATGTCCAATTTTTGGCCTCAAGGAATAAATATATGAACAAATTTTTTGTAAAAGGTATAGTACATGGCATGACTCCCCATGTAAACGATGTGTGCTCCAAATCCCCATAAGGTCATGTACTCTAGCCAAACATGGCATGTAAATTCCCATATACACACTGTGTTCACCATTTACACTATGTGTACCCAGCATGGGGTACCTTCACCTGTACTTTATATGGATTTTCATTGTATTTTTTCATGATGAATTCTTCTACACGAGGTGTGGGAAACATGGGGTATGGAAATGTACTCCACACAACATTTACCACTTATATTGTATACTTGGTATGATACATAGCTATATGACTGAGTACTAGTATATAGCTTATTATTCCATGAATTGGAATAGAACATGGCATGTTTTATATGAACCAAATTCCTTCTAGATAGGTTTTCTCTAATATAAACAACCCCCAAATCTATTTGTAACACCTATTTTCACCAAAAAGGTACTAGATTAACCCATATGTGGTCATAAGAAATCATATATGGGGTCTAAATTCAATAAACGGTTTGAATTCATTCATTTGTAGTGGAAAAGTAAAATGGGATACCATTGGGAGTAATCTTATGACGTATTTAACATTTCAATAGTCCGTGGTTATTGCATGAAGATCTGAAATTTTCAGATATCCACAACAGTATATCCTTCTCTCCCTCTTTATTTATCTCAACCCCTCTCCCAATTTTTTTTGAGTTATGGAGAGAGCCCCATGGGTGTGTAACTAAGAAGATAAAGAAAGGAAAAATTTAAAAAATAAATAATTAATGTAGAAATAGAAAAGAGCACAAAAAACGAACAAGAAAAGGGGGCCTCAATTTTCCCTGGCACTGGCCCATTGTTAATAACCCTCATAAGAAAAACTCCCTATTAATGACTCAATGTTGGAGATGGAAAATCAATCCAAATAACCTTTCAAACGATACAACCAGATAATCTTATTTTAATGAATTACTATTTATCTTATTAAATATCAAATATCCAATATTATAATAAAAAAAGAATATCATATATTTTCACAAAAATCTTATCCTAGTGTAAAAACAAAAGTTCAAAAAAAATTATCTGTTTAGAAAAATTATCGAAGATCATCTTATGGTTTAAAATTAACATTTTACCCTATTAAATCACACAAATAAATAAAATTACAATATTTAAACAAAATTCATTCTAAAAGAAAATGGGTCCATACACGAGGAGTGTCAAACCGTGAATGATTTCACTTTCATTTTCTTACACAATGTGATGATTTAGTAAAGCCTAAATCAATATTTAAATTTTTTACCAATATGTGCCTATATTCTAGAACATATACCACTTTAAGTATCCTATGAGGAGGGAATATATAATAAATAACACATAATATATTACTAACCTAATCCTAATATTCTTCTTCTACACTTATCCTTAATGCATATTATAGGGTTATGTTCCATCACCTATGTTTTATATAATATAGGTCCTATGGTTTATACTAAACATTCCTTAATACCAACCATAACAACCCCAACACCGATAACCAAGAGTGGGTGATAATTTATTAAAATAGGATAGATATAAATGGTTAAATCCTAAAGGAAAAAAATATTTTAGTGGTTTTATAGAACCCAATATATACATGATTCTAGAATTACATTATGTAATGAAAAATAAACCATTAAAAAAATTATATATTATTTGAAACTAAATTAATGGATTATTTCTTATAAGATAGTGAATAGAAAAAAATAAGGGTGAACTCAGTTTCTCCATAAGGGTAATATATAACAAAATATATCATTAGTCGATAAATAATAATCAATATAGAAAGGAAAATAATAGAATAAAAATGATATTAAATCAATATGTTAGAATGAAATGAATCCTAAGATAATATCATTGTGAAATTATAAAGGATAATAATGAAAATAATTTTATTCATAAAAGAAACTCTTAATTAATTTACATCATGATCTCAGGAATATTTCTTCTTATACTATCAATACAATTCTTAAGGATGTTTAAAACTATAGGTAAAACCCCTCTAAATATTCGAATTGATATTTCTAACTAGATATTTGAATGTAACAAGTGGTGATATATAATTGTTCACATCCTAGATCATCTTTACCAAATCATTCCTGATATATTGAATGATAAATTTAATTAATGAACCAACATTACTTATCATCAAATGTCTGTATTGTGTATGGATACTAATTCATCAATATTTTATGGTCTACTAAATATTTATTAAAATGAAACACAAAATATAAAAATGGTACATGGATTAGGGAATAATAATAAAAATCATAAAATAATTAATATATGTCTAATATATTTTGTTATATATTGAAAATGATCATAATGAAGTGATTATTTCAAGTTTATTTAATCAATCTCAAAATAAATAGATATTGTACAACAAATATTACCTCTTTGATAAATTTTAAACTATAATGAATTGAATAATAAATCTTAATTGAATCATAAATAATGATGAATAATAGTAATTAAAGGCAAATACATTAAAGGGTGTGTATATATGCCACATAATGCTGAATAAGGTCATATTAAGATATATAACTAAATGAAATTAAAACTGAGACAAATTCCATCACATCACAATTTACATTTTATGTAAATTAATCATATAAATAATGATAATTATTTTAATAATATAATATTTACATAGTATAGAACATAATTTATACTGTAGTAGATTTGTTTCATAGAAAAGGAATCGCATTGTCATATGGAGACGGTAGGTGGAATGTACGCATGAGCGATGACATAATTATCTTAATGGGTGAAATGTGGAGGATGTCTATTATATTTTAATTTTTTATAACTTATATCATTTCATATATATCATATATTTTCATTTCATATATCCTTTTTACCTTTCATATAAATTGTAAGTGATAAAAAAATTCCATCGCCTCGGGAGATGATAATCTGCTGAACACATAAGTAAAATTATATTATTTAAAAAGGAATGGAATGTAAAAAATTATAGGTGGTATTATTATTATATAACTATAATAATTTCCAAAATATAATTTAAATATTTTAATATCATCACTATATCAATCATTTAATGGTGGAGAAGGAAAAATAATTATATCCGTTCCAGAGGTGGTAGTCTAATGTACAAATGATGAACTGTTTTGTTTCCCATACAATGGAAAAGGAAAAGGATATATGTTATTAACATAACATTAAATCATAATATCGTATTTAAGTTAATTAAGTTATTTTTAAATAATGGTTTAATAATATTTTAATGATGTGGAAGAAGAAACAAAATAGAAAGGATTGTTTATAACATTACATCTTCTTGAGAAAACATTTTTATATTTGAACCAAAGGCCTTAATAATATAGATTTATAATAAAATAGAGACATATGAATATGTTAATGGATTAATTAATATATTAGTCAAGTTATTCAAAAATAAAAATGGGATTTGATGTGTGTTAAGAGGATGAGAGTGGGTGATCTTTTTAGACAGAGGAAGAGGACTCACATAGATTTTCTAAAATCAATCATTTAACCTCATTTGTTTATCATTAATGGGCCTATAAATGTGTAAATAATGAATGTTATTGGTGATATGGTCATAATATTTCCATAAATGAGTTTTTTTTTCATGTTGGTACATCATTTTAACCCTTATAATTTTAGTTTAACCGATTGGTAAATTTGTTATCACCTTGACCACTCTAATTAATGTTTACCACTATTACTATTCACTATGGAAAACAAATTATGTTTTAGATAATAGAAAAATTAAATTATGATGGTTTAAAAAAGGGAATAATTTTGATTCATTTTCTAATTTTTTATATTTATTTAATTCAATTTATATTAATATCATAGGACATGAAGAAAAATAAGGATTACAATGAAAAATATCTCGAAAATATGATGGTTTTAGTATCAAAATTCTTTATAAAATTTTTCCCAATGACACAATATTTATATATAATTAGATAATATATATAATATTACATTAAACTCAATTTAAGATATATTTTATCTTTTTTATATAACTTAAATTATAATATTGTTTTCAATAAAAAAATATTTTTTCATTATTCATCAAAATAAATGATACCTTTTAGAAAATTCCAAAACATTCACCGTAATATAAATTATATATTCTTATATAAAAATATATTTTTATTTTATTAAATATTTTTTCTAAAATATTCAATAATTATTGTAATAATAATTTCCGAATAAGTGATGAAACTGTTTTCATTGAAACAAATACATTATTCGAAAAAGTATTTCTTTGAAATTAAAATTTGTTCTTATTTTTATATAAAATAAAATATATACAAAAATAATATGTGTAATATATATATATATATATAATACATTAGTAATTTTTATTCATACCCAATAACTTTTTTTCATTGTTTTTTATGGTCATGTTTGAATAGTATTTTTATAGTGTACCATGTTTTGTTTACAATTTTTATTGTGATGTGGATCCATGGTCATATTTTGTTAGGAATTCTATATTGATATATAATATATTTATTCCATTGAATTTGATACATTTTAGATTATTTTTTCCAGATAAATATTGATCAAAGATTGTTTGACTCAGGATTGAAAACCAATTCAAGGAATATAACCAAAAAGATGATGATTCTATAACTGTATATGAATTAAATATTACATGATTAGCCATGTAAATATGTGATTTTATTTGGGAACATGATATTAAAATTAATATATTTTATTCAATATTGAAACAATGATTATGAATATTATTTTACTCATGATAATTGTAATGTTATGAAATTTTTTAGTATTTTTTTAAATGATGGGGTAAATTTCAATGACAATATTTTTCCTCATGATGAAATAATTAAGAAGTGATAATGGTGTTATTTAATATTGAATCATATATTTATGTGATATATAGGTAGACCCCCAAAATATTCTAATTATAGTAAAATATATTTCAGGTCATTTTTTACAAGACGTATAATGTGTTACTAGTGTTATAATATTTTTCATTGAAACCATGAATGGAAATAAAATAGAACTGAGAAATATAATTATTTTTAATCGATATCTAATCTTTGGTAATATTTATTAATGAAAATTTGTTGTGGAATTTAGTTAACATGTGACTAAGCATTGTTTCTCTGGGTCAAAATCAACATGATCAGATGAAAAATAATCATGTAAAATCATTTTCTAACACTATAGTTGATATTGGTGTATTAAATGAACAAGTGAAAGTTATGTTACATGTTTATTCCCTTTATCCAAATACCCAATTTACACTATATATTTTCATTCCTTCATTTTATAGAAATTTTATGGTAATATTTTAATATCACATCATGAATTGAGGATTAAAATTCTGGTTAAAACCATAACAAGAAAGAAAAAATAAACCATGTTATATAAGAATATTCATAATGTAATTATATTGATGGAAAATCCTCCAAATTTTAGTTACTATTCCATAGTTTAGTTTTATGTCATTCTTGATATGTATTATATTTAAAATTTTCATGCTAGGATATATTAGGAAACTATAAAATCATATTAAATTAATTTATACCATTTATAACATATAATGAAGCTGAGAAAATGAGTATTTTTTATAGTTAATGTTACATAGAACATGTTGTTGAAAAAATAACAAATTATTAATGTTACATTAGTGTATGAATGTGTATATATATATGCGTCTATTTTCCCTAACAAATTTATCTTTTTTTAAGGATTTGGATGTTAAATATACTACTGTCATAATTACTGATTATAGAAAAATTCAATATCCCATGATTGAATAGCTCATAGATTATATTTGGAATATAAAATTTTATTGTAATAGTTTCTAGTTAAGGGCTTCATTTCACTTATCATGTCACAATGTAGTACTCTTACTTTAATTTTTTAGTATAAATATGATTCAATTTGCTAATTAAATTTATTATAGATAATTTTATGACATCACTCTTGAGAAAAAATCCCTTGTATCATATTGATGATTTTGTTATCATATATATGGAGTAAAATGTTTTATGAAGATCTATATTAACATTGTATACGTTCTGTTGAGAGAAAAAGTGGAAAAAATTCATAAGTCACTATTTTAGACAATATAAGGGAATTATGATTTTATATTTATGCACTTTGGATTGTCTAATTGTGCCGAGGTATTCCATGATATCATTAATAGTGTTTTCCATAACTATTTCTATTCTTTTGTGTTTTCATTTATTAATGAAATATTAATATATATTCTAAAATACATGATAATCATCAAAGTTAAATAATGATTTTTTCAATAACTAAATTAAACAAATAATATGGGAAATTTGGTAATTGTGAATTTTAATTATATAAAATTTCATTCCTAAAGAATAGTGATATAAATTATGGTAAAGCTATTGATTCTTCCAAAAACAAATGTTTCCGAATAAAATAAAAAAATAAAAAATTATATAGATTTATAGAGTCCATATATTAATGGGTAACTACAATAATTTTGATGAAAAACTTTATCAGTTTTATAGCTCACTAAATATTTTAACTTGAATAGGATTAAAAATAATTGGGATTATTGTGTGTGATGATTTATTCAATGAACTAAAAAGAATATCAGTGAATTGACTATTTAGGGCCTTACCTCGTTAAATGGTGGATTTATTATCAATAGTGATGATTTATTGAATATACATGGATGAGTCATGATACCGAATGATGAGGTAATTTCATATAATTCTCATAATTTTAATCCACATGTGTAATATTAATCAACAATGGATTTTGAATAATCATCTATGTTTATAGATTTAAAAATTTTGGTGGCATCATTTTTATGGATTAGTATGTGAAATATACATTGATCATAAAATTTTAATGTATAAATTCAATAAACATGATTAACATGAGGAAGAAAATATAGCAGGAACAAATCATGGATTATAATTTCATGATTGTTTATAGTCATATAAAATAAAAAAATAGGTTGATGCTTTGTGTCAAAAATATAATGCTTAAATAAATATGAAACATTTCTAAATGAACCCATGTTAAATGATTTATGTAATAATGGCCAAGAAATTTTACATGGTGGAACTAACACTATTTTGTTTTGGATTCCAGTGTAGATTTTGTTTTTATATATTATTAGTTATGATCATAAAAATGACTATTATTAACAAGAAAAAATGGAATAATTAATGAAAAGTATGTTATATAGGATTATCTTTTGCAGGGAATTTCTAAAAAAAATATAAATTCAGTTTTTTCTTATAATTTTACATGTAATAAAAGGAACCATTGAGAAAAATTCACATCAATATCATTTATGTTCATCTTGAGAGTTTTAATATGCATATATACCTTCATGTGTATTAATGTTGAGATGGAATGATGAATGACGCTATTATGTTTTCAGGAAATGTTTGAATTTTCAATTAGTAAATGTAGAATGAAAATTACTAAATTGAATTCTTTATATTTTACTATTATTAGATTGGAAATGAGAAAATATATCCATGTATTACATGGTGGATTTTCTAAAGACATCATGTTGTAATAATATGACTTGGTTAATTTTGGATCATTTAGGATAATCATTGAAGGTTTTTGAAAAAAATGATAATATTTCATCAGCTTCACATTATTGATTATACCTAGTGAAGAAAATTATGATACATGGATATTATATATTAGTTTTATTTGACCATGATCCCAGGTTCTATTTTATTTTTTGGAATGTACCTGATATGATTATGTTTAGTAAATTAAATTTCATATAAATTTTTTCATCCTCAATCTGTGGTATGGTATGGGTGAATGATTTAGACCCTAAAATTTATAACTGAGGTTTTATTAATGGATTACATGGATTGTTTGGATAAAAATATTTTTTTAGTTTAATTTCATTATAATAATATCTTTACATACATTATACATATGTCACCTTTTTGAGGAATTATATGAAAGGTTTTATCAGAATATATATTGATGAAAACATTTATATTAATGGATGTTTATGTTAATAGGTATATAATATAATGTATTTGAGAATGTATTAATGATACATTAACATATGTGGTTGGAATAGATATTATAAAAAAGTAATGTGGGAAACCAAAGAAAATATCATTCCTTTAGGGTAGGTGATCATGTGTTTCTTAAAGTATCTCCCTAGTGAATAGTTATGAATTTTTATAAAATGATAGAGGTATGTCCCCATTTAACTAGACTAATTTAAATCCAATAGATAGATGGACCAGTTTCTTAATCAGTGGAATTTCCATAGTGTTTAAATCTAGAACACCTTGTAATCCATGTTTCTTTGTAATAGAAATAATTTTTGGTTGAATCTAAGGTTTTTAAACCAAAAGTTTTTTAGTTTGAAATTTTTTATTAATGAGGAAAATTTGTAAATATTATTGATTAAATAGATCATGTGTTATGGAAATTTTTAATTCATCATGTTTTGGTTTTTTGAAATAACCAAATAGTTGGAGAAGGAAAATAATAATATGAAAAAGTTATGATAGAGTATATTCAAACATGATTATGTAATGAATAATATTGTGGGGATGTGATTTATGAAGGTGTTACGTAATTTAATGAATTAGTTAATTTTATAACAAATCATTATTATGTCTATATAATATTCACTAATTATATTTAATATAGATCTATCCACTATAAAAATATTAAATATTTATCTATTCCAAAATGAAATGGTTTTAGTTTTTTTGTAGTCATTCTATAGTTTTATTTTGTTTTTTAATGTTTAATTTAGAAATTTTTTAATTTGAATTTTTCTAAATTATTTTTTAGACCTTAGGAAAAATTATCTTAGGAATCATTTTCTATAATTTTATAAAAATATTGATATTTCAAAGGGTGTTGAAAATTACTAATTTTTTTAAAAAAAACCATCTTTCCATTTCATGAATTTAGAAATATACAATTTTTTATTGATTGTTTAAATGTAAAATTAGTGAACTTATTCTATAAATAATACAATTCACTACAAGAAAACCCCTCATTATACCTTATATTGAAATAATTTTTTTTTCTTGGTCTTCCAAAAGAATTTTTCTAGAAATATTTCTTCAGTGTATTTTTCATTTTTAATAATAAATTTATTCATTTTACTACAAAAAAATAAATTATTCCGAAATAGATAACCTATTTTGAATCATGAGTTATAAATTTTCTAAATTTGATCATTTTTATTTCTAAATAGTATGATTTTAAATATTTTTCAACTTGGTTTGGGTAAATGAACTAATAATGGTTAATAATAATGTGATAAGTCCTAAAACACTCCAAAAAATAGTATTTGTTTAATTTGATATGTTTGTTGCCGCATTGAATATGCAATATTCAAAAATTTGAAATTTCATTCCATATTTTTTTGATTACAAAATTTATAATGTTTTAACATTTCCACTCTCTTGATTAGAAAATATATTATTATATTGAATGTAAAAAATATATTTTTATAGTTATATTGTTTTATTTGATATAAAAGTTGTTTTCATTATCATGGATTGTTTTTATATTTTTAGTAATGAAATAATTACTTTAATTGTTTACACTACGCCGACATAGTTCTATTCGAAGTAGTTGAAAAATAATGAATATAATATTAGAAACTATAAATGTACTATTTATATAAATGGGTTATAGTGACATATTAACATTATAGATAAATAAAAAATATTAAATATGTGTGAGTGTTTTATATTTGAATTCATTTATTGTCATATTTTTTTTCATGTCACGGTTAATGAATAGTTTAAAAATGACATTAATAATATTTTATAATAGAAAATATTATATTATTTAATAATAATATTAATATTATCATCTTTGTGAATTGTAAATGTTTGAAAATTTTAATCAATATCCATTAATGAAGGTGTTTTCCTTTGATAGAAACGTTTCATACCCCTAATGATAAAAAAACATTGATATTGTACTAATTTTGAAATATGATAATGGGGATTTAAACAAAGAAATAAGAGAAAATAAAATATTTATCTTGTCCAAATTTTATTTTCTTACGTAATTTCTATAAAACAATATATTATATTTTAAATATATTAATTTATAGATCATTTTCTATAAAAATTTATTCATATTAAATTAATACATAATGTTAATCCAAGAGAGCCCCTCCCCTCACATACAAAATGGACCATACACTCCTCTCATCGACACACATTTTGAGAACTATTGTTTGACCAATACCTACCCATGAATACCCATAGGTTAATTCCACACATATTATCTTTCATGTTATCACCATTATATAAAACCAAGGATTAATATGGTGTAATCCAAAGTGGAGGTCTAGAGAGAATGTGTAAGTCCTAACTCTCATATATCATATGTATTTCTCTAACAAAATACTTAATGTAATCATTAAAAATTCAAAAATAAAATAATATATATATTACATATTATTTGAACTTATTAATTTAATGACATATTATATATTCTTATACTAATTTATCATATTAGAAACAAAATTTTCATTCATGAGTACATTGGACAACCGTCTTGCGAATTGATGCAATTCATTTTATATTTCTACCTCAAATTTACAGTTATAATGATAGATTTAATATATATATATAAATATTAATAATTAAATAAATATAATTATTTAAAAACAATATATCATTTATTTTTTAGCCTTTCAATTCATTGAAATATTATAATGTCATTCATGAGTATGTCTGCATTACAACCTCCACGAAGGGATATACTTCAATTTTCTAAACCAAATCACATATCAATTATATAAAACTATAATTTATTAAATAAATTTATTTTTATTATATTATATTAATTATATAATGATAATATAATACTTTCATTCATTCAATCATGATCATTGAAAAATTAAAATGCCAATCAAGAGTATGTATGACTTATAATCTCTATGATTGTAACATAGTTCATTATTCATTCATGTATTTAGTGGGTGGTTTTAAATTTCTAATTAATGTATAAATTTTTTAATTATAACTTTGTTTTTATTATAAAGATGATTTTATAATTACCTCTTTGACCATGGTCATATTTTGATGGTTATTTTCGACATAAGATACAAATATCATCAATAAATACAATTAGAATTAAATTGAAAATATAATTGAATATGAAATGGTAATAAATAAAATATTGGGAATAATATTTATGAAATTAATTACAATGGTATTAAATAAATAATATTTTTTTATTATTATTTATGTTAAAAAGTGTTAATTATAAGTCAAAATCAACGGATGGGAGACTTTTTATTCAAATCCTGATTTAATTATTTTAAATATTTATTTTGCAAATATATTATTACAATTCCATATTCACAAAATTATTTAGTGGATGTGTTGATATTTAAATAAACGAATTACAAATTTTTTATCACTTTTTTTACTTTGTTTAATTTTTATAAACATGGAATATTTTTATGAATCAAATTTATAAACAAATAAAACAAATATATTATTTTAACATATACAACATTCATGTAGTTTACCACAACCATAAACATTATTTTATGTTTGGAATAATTTATAATAATTAATGTTTTTATCAAATTAAAACAAATCATCCATTAATATATGTATTTTATATATTTTTTATTATTTTCATAAGAAGTGCATATTTTGATATCCATATTTTTACATATAGGATTATATGAGTTTATCAATGGATTTAGGATAATAAATAGAAGAATAAAATGTTATATTAATGATTTATTACATTTTTATTAATTATAATTATGATTTATACAGATATAACTTATAAATTTGGGTATCTGAATACATATACTACAATAAGGGAGAACAATAAAGATTGTATGATATGTGAGCACATTATACCTCATTAATGAATTTGTAAATGTTCTTAATTTTTAGTGGCATTCATTATTGGGTCATCTAGGGTTCTTTAACCAATATACTAAATTGGGATCTAGTTATTTCTAACAATATTTAATAGAGTTTATGAATATTATTCTCTATGTTTTATAAAATGGTTTCTATTTATGTGATTAGGGTTTTATATGTTTTATTTGTTAAAAATATGTTTTTCTTTTCTATTTTTATGATTTATTTCATACAATAAATGAATATTGTTATAATGTTAAATATTTTAGGGGAATTCAATTTTTAAATGGAATAACATATTAACTTATTTTATATATATTAATGTTCCATTTGTTCTCATCCCATTTTTTAATTATTTTTTAAAAGGTTAAATGATGAATAAATATAAAGAATAATTCATGTTGATTGTCACCAATATTAGTCATGAAATAAAAAATGTTTCATTTTAAAATTTTCATATTGAGAGAAAAATGGATACCAAGAAGAGGTGTATAGTTTTTTAATATAATTTCTTTCTATGTAAGAGTTATTAGATAAATTTCCAAAATGTTAACCTAACAGATACTCTTGAATGAAATATATTTATTTCTATTAAAAATATATTTTTTTTAATATTTAAGGAGGAGGCCATATATATTATGGTTTATCTCTTTTGTATTGAATAACATTAGTTATAATTTTATAAATGTTGGATCTTTTAATGTTTAGTGTCTTGAAAAAATGTACTTAATACATGAAAATGATGAACATTATGTTATTACAATTTAATGGAAAATTAATGGTTTATACTAGTTAAAATTATTGAATCTCTTAAACTGGGGACATACATCAATGAAAAGGTTGAGCAGAAGGCCCGGTAAGTAAAAGAAAATAAAACTATTTAAATGTGATCTTGAAAAATATTGACAAGAACATGATGAATGTAAATATGGAATAAAAAATAAAATATGGAGAATATCATAAATAAAATAACATGAATTATACCATGTAAATTTTCTAAAAAATTTAATTGGGTCATTAATAATAATATCAAAAAATATTGTCACTTTGGTGTTATAAAAATTACGAATGTTATTCGCCAAGGTATCATAAAACAAGTCATCTATAGATATTGGAATTTTTTCCCAATTAATTAAAGAAATACTAGGTAATACCATTAATATGTAATAATTAATTTCAGCAAAAATATCATACGAAATAATTTCAAAAACAACCCATGGAGAATAAAATAAACAGGTTTCATTTCAAAATCATAGTGATTTAGGAACAACAACAAAAACAAGATCCTTTTGTCATTTTATACCCATAGAAATGAAATTTAGGATTCATGTATTTTGATCACAGAATAAATAGAATTTTTTTATATTCCCTTTAATAACACTAAAGAATATATAATGCTTGGAACTTACAAAATTAAATAAAATAATTACTTGATAAAAAGAAAGAAATTCTGGGATGAAAATATGGTAGCATTACAGGTTTGAAACACAGTTTTAGAAAATATAAAAAATAGAGGGGGAAAGGGTTAGTAGTTAATAAAATAAAATTAAAAAAGTAATGGTATAGAAAAAAATTCATATAATAACATGATATTTATAAATTAATGGCATTCCAAATAAAAAGTGAACTTCAACGGAAAAAAAAATTTGAGATTACACTTAAATTGAATTGTGATTCCAAAAGCCCAATGATCAAGACCATAGTAGATTGAGGGAACCTTTAGAGGAATCCTTGGGAGATAATAAATTTATATCATTGAGTATAGTTATTTGGTAATTAAATATAAGTGAGAAATTGCTGGGTTTTTATAAAAAAGGAGAGGAACTTGTTAATTAATTTTCGAGGACACCTGAGTAGTGGTATTTGAAAAACAATGGGATTTATCATGGAAAGGGACACTTGGGAAACTTATTATCATTTTTCCTTATTGAAGATTTGAAAATAATTATTACATCATTAATAACTCCAATAAACATGTCGAGACCACAAAATTTTATGTATATTATTCACCAAAAATTAGACTATTTCAAAAATATCAAAAAAACACTCTAACCATTTTATAATGTGTAGTATTTAAATATGACTCCATTTTCAGGAAATTAATTTTAATTTGATTAATTATTTTAATTATATAGTTTTAAATAAACAATATTTTTTTTAAAATAATAATATTTAACTGATAATTTCTAAAAATAACTGTTTACTTTTAATATGATATAATTATATCACATTACCATTTATGATGACTAAATTTTATTTATACTTCCATTGGTGTGGATACTATATAATTTTTCATATTACCATTAACATTACTATTCTAAAGCGTCTTGTAACTATTCATCAAAAAAATTGTGTTGATCCCATCAAACTCTAAATATCTTACTGACTTCAATCATGTGTATCTGATTTTGAAATTAATTTTACAAAAATGACTTTTTAATAATTATTTAATAGAAATACATTACTTTAACTATTAATAAAATATATGAATCTTCATTAAAAACACTAATAATTTCCCATAGATTAATTTTGACATTTTCAATTAAAAATAATATTTATTTATTCATAATAATTTTTTATGCATGGAAAATATCTGAAAAGTACAATTCTTATCTATAAATTAAAATTAAAAATAATTCTGATTCAAAAATATATTGGATTAAAAAAAATATTCTTAAAACATAAATGATTAATAAATAAATTTATTAAATCAAAGGGGTTACTATTCAAGTGGCAAAGTCCTTGACACATGACCACTTATAACACCCACATACAACCTAAGGGTAAGGTGCGTAATGGTGATACAATCTTTGGTCGACTCAGATAGCATAGCCCAAGTGGTAATCTCCACTAACAAGAACTTCTCCCATATGTAATTTTGTTTATTCTTAAAAGGTTGATTCTCGTCTTAGAATTTTTCTAGAGATAATCTCATAAACACTACCTCTATCCCTAGCTCAGAATAATGGGCTCGTACTACCTGATTATACAAGATGAGTTCATCGACTATTCTTTTGGAATTAATTAACCATTGTTATTTCTATTTGTAACCAATAATAATGACATCAAGAGTATAGTTTCCAATGGTCATATTGACCAATGGTCATAATATAACAACATTTATATAATCATTCAAACTTGATGGTCACATAAAAAGATACTTAATTCATTATTAACGAGATATAGTTTTATTGTGTAATATAACAAAAATTCATATGAGAAAATTATTATAAAAAATTTCATGTTGTTAAATTATGACCTTTTAAGAAATTTCATCCACTAAATTTCAACTTGTTACTTATGTTTAGAAGATTTATACGGACTTTTCCCTCATTTTTTCGTCTAGTACTCCCATCACTTGTTCATACATGTGGTCCCCCATTACACATTGACTAGATGGGTATTCTTGTTGTGTATAACCTTTTCCCTATGTCCCATGCTATCCAACGACTACTCCTCATAATAGAGGTTACGTTCCAGTGGTACCACCTTAGGATTTATTACATGTCAATTGATGGGTATGTACATCCTCAAAAGGGATTTTTGGAAAACACATAAATTTATGAAAGATTTGGAGGATGTGTATGTCGATTGTCCAATGATCCTATGAAGTCGAAGATTTATTATGTGCCAATGTACATAGGGGTGAGTTTCTTGTTATTCCAAAACCACATGACTCTATTCAAAGGTGAAATTAATATGACGTATTTATCACAAACTTCTAATTCCATGTCCCTTTGATGGTCATCTTCATAACACTTCTATGGAATCTGATAAACCATTAGGTTTTGTTGGAAGGAATGAACCTTTTATATCATCTCTTTCCCAATATCAAGACCAAGAATAATTACATAACCAACTTCATCCCAACATGTGGGAGTTATACATTACGTACCATTCAATGCTTCATAGGGAACCATTTAAATACTCTAATGGACACAATTCTTGCATGAGAACTCAAATAATGAAAGATATTGACCCCCTAAACTATTAAATTTCATTGAGCATGTTCCAAGAATGTCCTAGTGTATCTGAATGGTTTTTTAGATTTTCCATCAGTTTGAGGGTGATAGGCTGTAGTGAAATTCAATTTAGTACCATGTGCATGTTGAATAATTCTCTAGAAACCTTAATGTGAACCTTGGAACAAGATAAAATATAATAGAAAGTGAAACTCTAGGCATCCTTACCACATCCTTCATGTACATCTTAGTAACTTTCTTAAGTGATAAATCATCCTCAATATATATTAAATTGGAATTCTTGGTGAGAACATCCACTATACCCCGTATCACACTGTTTCCTTCAGTTTTTTTTGGGAGACCAATGACAAAATAAAAAGACATATTGTCATACTTCCACGTTGGTATGGGAAATTATTGTAAAACCCATTTTAGAATTTGTCCCCTGGTATTCATTTTTTTGACACACAATGAACCTTGTAGTGTAGTCGTCAATATCTATTTTCATTTTATACCACCAATAATGATCACAAAGGTCCCTGTACATTTTAGTGCTTCCAAAATATATAAAGAATGTATAGATATGAATTTCATCCATCATATCCATCTTTATTTTTGTAATAGATGGATCATAGAGCCTTGTATAATATTTCTATACACTGTCTTGATAAATATTGAATTATGAAACTTCCTATACATCACATCATCGAACATATTTTACAAAAAAAATTATCATCTATTTGAGATTTCATGATATTCTATAGTAATGATGGTTGAAAAATTGTTTGGGATAGTGTTGATGATGTCTCTTACCATAATTCCCATGTACAGTTTTATATGGACTTTGATCAATTAATCTCCTTGAATCTACATCAATGAAATAATAACATAGTCCTTCGTAAATATTGCATTAGTGATGTTGTTTTCCCTTGCTATGTGATTATGAATTGTATAATCAAAGTATCTATGAAGTTCTAAGAATCTCATCTGTCTGATGTTCAATTATTTTTGAATGAAAATATACTTCAAACTACGATTGTCTATGTATATATCACATTTCTCGACATAATTATATTACATCTATACCTTCAGAGAATAGACAACTATGGCTAGCTTCAGATCATGTGTTGGATAATTCTACTCATGGGCCTTTGAATTTAAGGATGCATATGAAATAACCATTTCATTTTATATGTGGATGCACCTAATCCCTTTAATAGTTGAATTGATAAACATATAATATCCATCTATAATAGAGGTTAGTGTTAACACAAGTGTTGTAAACAATCTATTCCTTAGATATCTGAATATTTCTTCACTCTTATTTTTCTAGATGAACATAACCAAATTTCATGTTAACCTGGTTAATGAATTACAGAGTTAACAAATGTTTTTAAAAAATCACCTATAATATACTAATAATTTTAGAAAACTACTCATCTGAGTAACTATTTTATGACGAAGTCACTCCTCCACCACCATTGTCTTTCTAGGGTCAACTGAGATTCTTTAAGTGGTTACAATATTCCCCAATAAAGAAACATTTTGTAACCAATAACCACAATTTATGATCATTCAAATTAACATATAACTCCTCATAGTTTTCAGCATCACCCATAGATGATCCCCATTCTCCTTGTTCAATTTGAAATATATCAAAATATCATCAATAAAATCTACATAAAATTTTTCAAGGTATTCCCTAAAGAATCTATTTATCTAATATAAAACAATAGTAGGATCAATAGTCAAACCTAATGGCCTAAAAAAATTCATAATGCCCATATCTTGATTGGAAGGATGACTTTGTAATATCATCATTTTCACCCAAAATGGATGGTACCCGGATAGACGATTGACCTTGGAGAGTAATTGAGCCTCATGATACTTGTCAAATAAATCATCAGTTCATTAGAGATAGTACTCCTTTTTCACTATGATCCCATTAAGTTCTCTATAATCAATTCATATGTACATTTATCCATCCTTATAATTCATAAATAAAAAATTTCTCCCTAATAAATGATAATTGGATGAATAAAACTCTTCTCCAAAAAATCTTGTAATTTTTTCTTTATTTCCTCCAGCTCCACATTTTCTATTTTTTATGGGGTTATTCATATTTCCTTGGAACGAGGCATGAGTTTAATGGGGAACTCTAACTATATTTATAGGATGTTCTAGGAACCTCTTCTTGAAATACGTTAATTTATTACTGAATGATGGTATTATTTTATATTATTTTACTTTCAACCCCTTCTTTATATTCACTAATCAACTCCATAAAGAAGGCTATTGGGTTGTTCTTCTAGAAAAAGAGCATGATGTTATATCTCTATTTGAAAAAAATTATTTGATTTCCATTAAACAATAATGATATTTTCATTATTCTATATTTTTTCTAATAATTATACATTGTGATTCAGTTAATCCCTAGTATAATATCAAATTCCAACATGGGAATAAATACTATATTTCCAGTGAAATTATATTTTCCAATGTGAAATAAAAGAGTTTTTAAACATTATTGATGATCTTTTAATTCCTCCAGGAGTCTAGAATGATAAATCTACTTGTATATGTTTAGTAAATGATTCTATATTATTTGAAATATTGGAGGATATATGGGAATGTATAGAACCAAAATCAAATAGAGTACTTTCTTGATTTACTAGAATAATAAGAGTACCTTCCACATCATCATTTGGAGCTTAAACATTAGATATTATGAAGGAAAAAACAAGAATTTTCACCCTTTTCCTATACATATGATAATGTTGATACCACTAAACATACTTGAGATTTGTAATGTGACTGGAAATGGTCATGATATATCCACAATTGAAGCATTGGACTTCAGTTAGGGCCTTAATCATCTTTCCTTTTTCATTTTTGTTGAGAAGTTGAGGCTTCACATGCCTACAATAGTTCTGAGAGATATATCCATATATTCCAAAATTATAAAACTTCCCACTTTTGAGTGGGTAGTGCACCAAATTCTTCTTACCACATTTATTAAATGTGGAATGTTTCACATGATTTCCACATATTCAATGCTCAATTATCCCCATTTTTTAGCTATATATATATATCTTATTCTATTTGATTTGTTAGACCTATATATCTCACTGAACACTAGTTTGACCTTAATAGCACTCTGTATTATTTTCCTCCAAGCTATAATTGTATTTGTTGGATAAAGTCCTCCATAGATAAGGTCATAGTCCACAAAAGAATCTATCAACCTTCCCATTAGAATCCCGGAAAATGATATAAGTTTAATGGGGATGTCTTTTGAAGTTAAAATTATAAATTCGTACATAATAATTCTTATTCAACATCATTTAATAGAATTTGCTCTCTATTTTCATTCACATAGTATGAGGGAAATACATATTAAAGATGATTCCCCAAAGCTCTTCCCACTATAATGCATCTATATACCCAATTTTCCACATGTTTTTAATCAGTTACCCCCGCTGATCATCTTCTTCCACTAAACGGTCCACAACTATTGTTTTTTTCTTAATCTAAATATTGAAGTGAAAAAAGGAAATTTTAATGGAGCTTATCCACTATTCTACAATAAATGGGATGGTAGACGCACAAAATGTTGGTGTTTGGTTATGTATAAAGGACTAATGGAAATTTGTTCCCTTGTTAGTTAAAACACAGTCACATATTAATTCATGTTATGGATCATAACTTGTGTTAGTTGATTCATCACTCTCATGATGGTTTCTATTCCGTCTTTCCTTAGAGGGAAATCATGGCATGGTCTATTGCGTTCACCATTTAAGTAGTCCATCAAATTTCCATCCATCTTATAAAAGAAGATAAAATTATTAAGAATCATGATTATTTTAATAATATTATAACTCTAAAGGAATTTTATTCCTTGAATCATTGTGCGTAAATTTTTTATTCATTAACATCAATTATATTTTTTATAAATACTACATAATGGTTTCTAAAAAGATATTGATTAACCAAACACATCCGCCAAGATGGTAAAACTAAGAGTGAAGAAATTCATGTTTTATGGAACCAATTCCCATTCGAGTCTACTTCAACGGTGTTTTTGGTTTTTACCCTAAGATACATCAATGATAGAGCCACACTCCCTTGATAATATCCTGATATGGATATCTTTTCTCAGAAACCACTAACATAATATTTTCCCAAAATATGAGGCTATTTTCCTATATTTAATCATTTATATGAGGTTTTTCCTATAGTTTTCAAATACTAATTTCCAAAAATAACTCAACCATCCTTTTATAAAAACTATGGAATCATGAGTTTGTATTTCATAACATTACATAGTATTTTACAAACAAATAATCTCTAAAACATTAGTGTCATTAAAAAAAGGTACATAATATATGAATCGAAAAAACATTATTATATTAAACATGAAAGGACTGTTCATGGTTGATCTAATTTACATTTTTTACATCTCATAACCTAGGGACATACATCAATGTAAAGGGTGAGAATAAGGCCCAGTAAGGAAAAAAAGTGAAACAATTTACATGTGGACTTGAGGAATATTGATAATAACATGAATAATAAAAATATTAAATTAAAAGTATATCATGGGGATGATTATAAATAAAATAACATGAATAATAACATGGAAAAATTTATACAATATAAAATTTATTTATTAATAATCATTTGACCAATATGTATCATTTAGTCATCATAATAATTACAATGGTTATTCACCAAGGATTCATAAAACATATGATCTATAGAGATTGGATTCTTTACCCAATAAATTAGAGAGATAATAGGTCACAACCATCATATTTTTTAGTTATTTCGAGGAAAAATATCATAATAGATAATTTCAAAAATAAGTCATGGATATTCAGTGAATCAGGATTCCTTAAAAAATAATTGCATTTTAGAAAGTTCACAAAAACAACATACTTTTGCCTTTTTATACCCATGGAAAAGAAGGCGGGATTCATGTATATTAATTATTTATTTAAAATTGTTCATTTTGACATCCATGTAAATTAACCTATATAAGTGTGTTTTTTAGGTATTCAACGAATAAAATAAATTAATGTATTGATAAAAAGAAAAAAAATTTGAGATGAAAATTTTGTAGCATAATATGTATGAAACAATGTTTTAGAAAATAAAAAAAATAAATTAAAAATGTGTCTAAAATTTATAAAATTACTTTTAATAAAGTATATTTATATAAATAAATGGACAAAATAAAATGATATTGAAATTTGAAAGGCAAGCCACATTAAAAGATAACATGAAAGGAAAAGTGAACTTGAGATTTTTGTAACCTTGAATAGTGACTCCCAAAACATGATGAATAATATTCTGGGGGCTTGAGGGAACCTAATGAGGAATTATTGGGATTCAATACTATCATTTATTATAGGATAGTGAATTGAAAATTAAATATAAATAGGGAAATGGGTGGGTATTTACAAAAAAAAGTGAGGATGTTTTTAATTAATATTTGAGGACACCTCAGTAGTGGTATTTTTAAACCCATAGGATTGATTATGTTATTTTCCTCTGGTATTACCCACTTAAGACACTAATTATCATATTTTAATCCTCAAGAGTGATCTATATTTATTACGTCATTATTACATCATTAATGTTGTCATTAAACATATAGAAAACTGAAAAGTATATGTGTAATATTCACCAAATATTCAATTATTTCATAAAAATCCCCAAATTCACCCTAACAATTTTAAATGGGTAGAATATGAAAATTAAATACCTTTAATGGAAATTTATTTTCATTTAAATCATTTTTTATTTATATTGTTTTAAATAATAATTTATGTTTTGTAAAATACTAATACCTAAATAAGAATTTCTAAACATTTATTTACATATACAATGATATAATTATTTCTCCTTACCATTTAAGATTCCTAAATTATATTTATACATCCTTAGGTGAGGCTATTATTCCATTTTTCACATGACTATTCAATAGGGAATCATAATATTCTAATGGGACAAGTTACTATTCATAAACAATTATGTTGATCCTATTAGACACTAGATATCGAACTAATTGTAACAATGATTTTCTATTCTTCAAAAATAATTTTGTAGAATTAATTATATAATTTTGATTGGTTTGAAATGATACAATATTTTCCAATTTCATTATAAAAATTAAACTTAATAGAAAAATACTAAAAATTCACTCTATATTAATATTGACATTTGAAATTAAAATATGATATTTATTTTAGCATAATAATTA
Organism: Viscum album; assembly: GCA_963277665.1. Classification (NCBI taxonomy): domain Eukaryota; kingdom Viridiplantae; phylum Streptophyta; class Magnoliopsida; order Santalales; family Viscaceae; genus Viscum; species Viscum album. The sequence goes on from OY728135.1 coordinate 764,175,420, forward strand.
TTTACGTATAAATAATCTCAATAAAGAACAATTTTACCTATAATATGAACATATCAAATTTGTATCAATTAAAAATATATTTTATAAATAAAAACTATTCTTAAAACAGAAGTAATTAAATAACAATTTTTTTAAAATTAAGTGATTATAAGTGACTATGAACTTGACACATAACCACTTATAACATTCTCATATGTCTTAAGGGTACAGTGTGTGACAGAGATATACCTTTGGGTGACTTGGATAACCTCTCTCGAGTGTTAATATCCTCTAATTTGAACTTCTTCTATGGGTGATTCTGTTCATGTGTAAAATGTTGAAGCTCAGTTTGGGTTTGGTTTAGAGTGAAGCCCCAGGATACTAACTATTTTGAATTCATAGACAAATGGGCTTTTTATGACCTAATTCATCTGGATGAGTCCATCAAATTTCTTTCTACATTAATTATTCATTATAATTACTATTTACAACAACAATCAAAATGTAATGAGTATAGTTTCCAATATTCCTTTTTAATAACAATCCTATAACGGTCGAAACCCGATGGCCACATTAATATATATTAACTTCATTATTTATGAGATTGACTTTTTGTGAATTTAAACACACATTTTTAGTAAAAAATTATCACTAAAATGTTCATGTCGTTACTTATCATATAAACCATTTGAATGTATTTATATAATTTTTTATGAAGAATAATTATAATAATACATTTAATATGAGTAATAATTTTTATTGTAAATATACTTTTTTCAACCATTATTGATTCACTCATCATTGTAACCCAATTGAGAAAATGGAAAATAACCAATGATATAGTTTTTTTAGTATCAATATTTTTTTTATAGAAATACAAATATTCAAATATTTAAAATTAGACTACAAAGAGTTTCTCTATGTCATCAAAATAGACATATCAATGAAGTTTATCCATTAGTATAATTTCACATGTTTTTTAGACAATATGACCCAACCTTCTATTCTACAATATAAATATATGTTACATAAATTATCATAATCCCCAACCTAAAAAAGGATTCCTCTTATTATCATTACAATTTTAAACACACATCAACCATTAAAACTTTTACCAATAAACCATTTTTTTAGGATCCACATTAGTACCATCATCATATTTTATAAGTTACAGTTACCAAATTTTTATTCAATCAACAAATTTAGAATATATTCATGGATTTCTACATCACATTCCAAAACTCAAATAAACCAAATCCTTTATCCTCAACAAACACATCATTTAAAAGGGTCATAAAACATTTTTTTTCTAATTTTAATGTCATCAAATAGATTTAAATGAATAATATTATGTTCTAAACATCCAATATATAGAATCCATGAACATTATACATTAGGAGGTGTGATAATAATTGAAATATTAAATCATTTCCCTAATATAAACCATATAATAATAAGATTCTTGATTATATTAAATCATACATGGCATGAAAGGATTGCTTCTAAAACACTATTTTTCAATATAACATTGGTTGTTACATATTCAATATACTTTATTTAATTAGTGAAATTCTTCCACACCCTTTTTTACAAAAGATTCAATTTTCTACAAAATGATTCTTTATTTAGTACATTGATTTCCTCTAAAATTCAATATCCCAAACCATTTTGGCCCATAAATTTAGTTATCATCAAACCCAGATCTTCATTCCATGTTCCCAATTCCTCAAAGGTAAAAATAACTATTATAAATTACATTATTGTAAATGTAAATAGTGTTATCTATATTTTTATAGAAAAAATTATTCCTTTGTTTATACATTAATATTAGATCAATTTGATATATAATAATTAATGGATAATATCAAAATCAACCGCCTTTCCTTGGAATTATTTTTATCCTTTACAAACTAAATTTTTTTAGTGGTTTTTTCCTTTTGAATCAGTATACCTATAATTACCAAATTTCTATGTATTAATATTTTTTCATTAAATATTGTTTTTTACACCTATATCATCAACTGTAACATTAAAAAAGGACTTTTAAGATCACTATAATTATATTAGTCTGATTATAATTATTTTATTGGATCATAATCATTATATAAAACTCTAAAAAATATTCAAAACATTATTCTATGAGAATTTTCTTACAACATTAATTAAAATAAAAAATTTATATATGTAATTTTCAAATAATTTTTAGTTTTCAAATTATTGGAAATTTATCAATATCATTCAATGTTATTTTAATTATCCATTACAATGTATCTTTTTGAAATATTATATTTAGAATGAAACTAAATGAAATCTATAATCACTTTTAGAAACTTTTATTATTTCATCAAATGTGATTATTTCTTATTAATTGTATATTGATGGTCGTTATAAACAGTTATGATACATTATTATAAAATTTAAATCATTTAATGACAATAATTGGATTATTTATTCTTTATAATTTAAATTCCATTTTATATATCAGTCATAGAAACACTGATTTTGTTATAACTAAATTCTTCCTTATTAAATTTATGGATGAGTATTGTTTTCAACACAATCATTATAAATATCAGAATACTCATCACATTAAATTTAATATGTGTCCTATATCATATATATAAAAATTCAACATTAGAAAATAAATGAGTTATTACTATTAATGTCTAAATATTATATGGGTTTATGAAAATTCACATAAATATTATTTAATTATATCTATAACACTAATTTTTTTTATCATTATTGGACTCTTCTTCTATCAAAATTAAACAATTTACTAGAATATATACATCTAAAACAAAAATAAGAAACATTTGGGGAATATTTCAATTAACACATATATTTACTCCTCTTATACTTCTACATGTCGGAGGTAAATGTTTCTTAAAGGTTTCATCTAATGATTCTTTTAAATTAGAATCTCCAGCTTAATCTCAATAAATTTATTTCCTATAATACACTTGTATATAGGTTTTAAATAAAATTTCCCTTTCACCCTCACTCAAATGAATAATGGAACATCCCTTATATGACTTATTTGAAATATGTATATTTTGTGTGGAATCAAAATGTTGATTACATGGAGAAAGATCTTAATGTAATAATAATTTTTATCAAACCATTTTGGTAAAATTCAAAGAATCTACTCAATAAACAATGAAAAATGGAATTTAAATCAAATTTTTTAATTGTATTGAAAATTTCATTAACTCATGAGAATAATTTATGAGTTTTTTCATCTTCTATCACTTTAAGGTATTCATATGTCATCTTAATAAAGAGATTTGAAGTAACCTTACCTTTTTTTTAAATTCATAGATGGTTTGTAGGGTTTCCCCAATAACTTATTTTGGCATAATTCCTTTTGAATTTAGAAAATATTTTTATAAAATTTGTAAAGGAATCTAATTCTAATCATGGAAATTTTTTTCCATGTATTTTCAAACAATTTTTATTCTAGAACGACCTTCAATATATGTAATTTATCCATTTTTTTAAACCCATGATCATATATATTGATTTATGAATTAAATATTTTTATATTATCACTTAATATATAGTAGATTATCATATTTTTTTTGGAATCCAATTTTGTGAAATAAATATTTCTTTTCCACATTTATATCTTTAACAATGTGAATAAATCATTGAAAGAATATGATATCTTTTCTCAAAAAAGTATATCATAAATAAAGGTAAAAAGTCATATATACCACGTGAAAGGTCACTATTTATCATTCAAAGTCATAGAGATAAGAATTTAATCAATATTTATAATTACCTTTTATGTAAATTAGTTAAATAACCTTCACCAATGGATAATGTTAATTTTTATATCGATGTGATGCACATAATAAAACAGTGATGGAACAATATAAATTTTATGAGATTCAAAACTCTGAACATTATCTCTCATACTTTATATTATTTGGTTTCCCCCAATCCTATATAGTCCACTAGTATCATCATGAAGATAAAAAAATGTGCATGGTTTAACCATGAAGAAATTATACAGCTATGTCTCATGATAGTGTAAAAGGATCCCACAAAGATATAATGAAAAAAATGATAAATAATAAAACAGATGTCATCAACCAAATAATAATTTATCAAGTTCTCCCTACAATATTTATTCTATTTCTCCTTATAAAACATTCATAGCTATAAGTATCATCTACATCATGGTAATATATAATTATTGGATATTCTCATTGTATATATTTTTATGCTAGAAAAACATCCCATATTTTTTTAAAAAAATATTATATATCAAGAAGTAGTAAAATACTTCTTCAAAATTAGACTTTTAAATTTATAATATAGATATATAAAATTCACTAACATCTCCCAAATACTTATTCATACTCCCACTATAATATTATTTTTGTATTTATGTTTTATTTTAGGTCATCAAATTGTCAATGTAAATATTAAAACATGACTATGTAATTTTTCTATAATAGTTTACATTTCGTGGAACAACTACATCTTCATGTCATGAAATATATTCTTCCATCACTACATAATTTATTATCTTCATTTTTAGTCTTATAATCCATGAATTTATAGTTTCATTCTAATTTTAATTTATATTTCCATATAATATAAATAATGAATATCATGTATTTCATTTTTGACGAAGGTGATCATTTTATTGGTTTAAAATTACTAGTGTATGGTATAGTATAAATCCATTCATTTAAAACATATTCATACTATTTAAGGTTTTTTATGTATTGATAATTGAACCATACTATGTCTTAAATCATCTATAGGATGTATCATATAATCTATAATATCAAATATGATCTTTATACTTTCTAAGATGATTCTAATGAAGAATAAGGAAGCCTATAAAAGGAGTAAAATTTTCCATATAAATTTTGGGATGATTCATATGAAGTCAGAGTCAATTGTTATATAGTACGAGATGATATGTAAGAAGTTCTAAATAATACTAACAATGTTATAAATGAATATTTAAATTAGATATTAATATTTAAAATTTATTTTTCTATTGTGATCTTTTTAAATGAGAGATGAAATGATTTCTGTGAATTATTTTTTCATATTTTCATCCCCAACATCCGGAAATAAAAAAATAATTCATTTCAAAAATTATATGATACTATATATATGTTAATGAGTTCATAAGTGTATATTTGATCTTATGAAAACAAATTCATACACACAAAAATGTGCAAATTTTTATACACATATATAATAAACTTTTCTATGAGTTTTATCATGATATATTTATGTAAATAAAAATACAATGCAATAAGAACATGAGCCTTAGCCCAGTTGGTGAGGGCTCTATAAGTGCATCCAGGCGACCCGAGATCAAATCCATGATGGAGGCATATTTACGGTACTATAGCAGTACTGTAGCATAAATGTAGTGGTAACCACAACATAACTGTAGTAGTACTATAGTAGGTAATTTCTTGAAACTGTAGAAGTGAAAACTATTCCCCCATTTGGGCCTTTGGGCCACGATTTGGTCCTCGACCCCTTTAATGACTTTAGTACACCCATGCCTTCAGGATAGTAAGGCCTTCATTCCCGCTTGAGGCTATCTATCCATCTTTAGTACAGATACAAACCAGAAAACTTATATGGAACAAACTATAGAAGGAGGATGAGCAAGGAACTTTCACCACAACAGAAGCTAAACAGATTTCAAGAATGATAGGGCATGGAACCTACCATCGGGATAAGTCTGTTCATAGATGGGAATGCCTATCCAAACATCTTTGTTAAGTTGGAGATATTATTTCATGATGAAGATGCTAGGGAGGAGTAGTTAGAAGTATTAAGTCTGGGTTTTATGTAATATGTGAATACTACAGGAAATGAATTCCTCTATGACCTATTGTCCCTGTATTACTCACACCTACAGGCCTTGTAAGGGTTCCACCATGCCCCTTGAATGGTGGATTATCAAAATCAATAAAAAAAATTAAAGCCTTCAGGCCATTGGATAATGGAATAAAAATTACCACTAAATATTAATCAATTCAATAAACAATTAAAAAAATCAAAATTCTAATAGGAATATTCAATTATTAAAATTTACACAATACAACCTTATGTATCAAAATTATCCCAAATTCCTCAATATAATCCACAATATCTAATGGGATCATAATAGAACATATAAATGACAATATTTTAATTTCAAGATTTCTAGGATCTAAATAAAAATTTAAAATCTATTCTATATGTTTCAATAAAATACCACCCTATTCACCAAATTATCTTCACTCAAAATATTATTATTAATTTTTTTATTAATTAATTTACAATATATTAAAATAATATTATAAAAAATATTTTTGATTTCCCATTAATTTTTATGGAATGCTCAAAGAAATATTGTGTTTTCCTCTATTCCATCTCTTTCATTCTTATTATAGTTTTCAGATACATTGTTCTACACTAATTATACATTCTTTTATAATTTTATATCCATATTAGTAACTTTCATTTAATTAATTCCCACACTTTTATTAAAACGATTTCATTAATCACCTATCCTGAGTTACTGGAGTTTTTACCCTAATTATCACTTATTCATGAAATATACTTTTGTATAAAAACCTAGAATGGATTGTATTTTTTGGATTAAAAATATGTAATTTCTAATATTGATATCCTATTTAGGTTAGGATAATATATATCTAGTTTAGTTATTATAGATATCCCACACTATTAATTCATATAATTTCAGATGTGAAATAAAATTTTCAATATAAAATATTAGGATATCATTCATAAAGAAATATCTATCCGAAATAAATATAAAATATATATCTTATAGACTAATAATTATTTGTGAGGGATTTCATTATCAATATATTTTATTTTTTATTTTTGAACATTTAAAAATTACCAACTATTAATATGGATAAATTTTATACTAATAATCTTATCCTCATATAACTATTCTTGATCACTCTGATAAAAAATTATAAATAGTACATTAAGTAATAATATAATACACCTTAATGATTTTTATCATTATGAACAAATATAGATTTATGGGTAACAATATTCCCATGAGAGCATCCACAGAGTTCACGTTTCTATAAATTAGTACAATAATACCGTTTACATGGGTCAGTGAAAATAGTTCACATTTTAATAATTATTAGTTATACAATATCACGTATGAATCATTTCATTAATTTATATATTTGGGTTATTTTATTGTCATATGATATTTGAGAGAATAATTATATATCCCTCTAATTCATTGTGTAATTATTAATCAACAAAAAATTATAAATTTTTACCCGATAGACATGACTATAAGAAATATTAGTGAAGGGACTTTGTAATATGTTTTGGTTAGTTTTGTGATAAACATTTGTAATATCATTAGACTATCATGTTACTAATAATTTTTAATTTTTTACTCTTTGGTTATTATCCTTGAAAATTTGATTACCATGAATTGTTAGTAAGATATTTAATTGTGGTTATAATTTCATTATTCATGTATTAAAAATTTCATTCTCGTCTTTGACTCATGAGAGTATCTTAGTGAAAATTACTAATGATGATTCACCAATTTTTTACAACTCATGATTAATTCTTTATTACATATTTCTTAATATCATTCCACTATTACCCATATAACCTGATTATTCATTAGTTAAATATGAGATTAATAAATTAATTCTATTTTATGATGATCATATTTTTACCAATTAATGATGTTGATTCCTTAATTACATTTATGTAATGAATATTTAGTAATTAAAAATCGACTCATGAAATATTTTTCATTACAAATTCATTTATTACACATTATCCATAATATCTTGATTGTTATTTATATGAATTTTTTTATTTATCATACAATTTTTTTATTATTCCTCAATTATTACTCTATTATATAGATTATCAATTAATGATTATTCATTGATAATTATGTTTCATGATTATCAAATCATCACCTATGATTCATAATTATTCATTCCTGACATATGATACATGATTAATCACTTATAGTCATTGAATTAAGATTATACTTTCATTGAAATGTCATAAGATTATGTAATCATTTTCTATGTATTTTCATAATTATGAAATTACATATGATAATAAATATCTTATGTTTTATGATGTTCACGTTTCTTCCTATATAGAAATATAATGTTTTCATTATCAACATCTCATGAAAATTCCATAAATATATATGGATCACTATTTTTATCATTTCTTCGATTTGTACTCATGTTAAAAAACAATTATTTAATTAAATTATTATTATTATTATTATTATTATTATTTTAATTATTATTATGGATATTACATGTTTTTGTATTATGGTATTAAATGGGTTATATATATAATTATTCTATAATACATTATAACACCATTCATGAAACTCTCAATAGGTTTCTTATAGTACCCATACCATTTTAGGTGATATATCATGGAATGCATGATTTTTACCGTGTGTAAATCGTATATAGATCATGGATATTTACAAAATATAATTAATAAAATGTTGTTGTAATATTTTGCAATGTATTATTTTTTTTCTCACTGAAAATATTCATAACATTTTTCAAATGGTTAATAATTATAAATTCCCTTCAAAAAAAAGAAAAAAGGTTTTGAAATAGTTGATCCAATAGTATTAGTTTGGGTAATTTTAGTTTATCATACACTAATATAAAATTTCAATGATTAATAAAATATTATAAAATAATTTAATATTACTTATAAGACAAAATCATTCAGTAAAAATAAATATAGAAGCCTAACATCGAGTCATCTCCACATAGGAAAAATACATGACAACTTCAAAACATGTTTTAATAAAACAACCCATAGAGTATTAATTTCAAAATATAATAAATATAATGTAACAAAAAAATTACTGTTAATAAATTGAACACACTAAAAAAATATAGCTATCCAAATCATAGGATAATAATATTCACTTAACCTTTTCATCTCACAATGATAAATAGTTGAATAAATAATAACTAGAACAATCAACTTAGTCTTACATATCCTATATCCGATAATATAATTAAACTATTTGGGGTTCATAACTAATAATACCCTCATGGGATATATTTATATATGACCCGAAATTTAATAAATAATCTTAGGTAATTAATATAGAATACTACTCATGTAAAAACTAGTATAACTATTAGATCATAGTTTTTATCTAAAATTTGGATCCTATTAAAATTGGACTAAATATTAATTTTTTTTCATAATATTGATTCCCAATGAGGTTAAAAGGATTAATGGTGTCTTAGAATTATTCAGAGCTAAAACCTCAGTTGATGGAGAACATCACATAACCATATAGATTTTAGATATCGTGCAACCTAGCCCCCACAGTCATTCTTAACTGTGTGGGGATGGACATTGGAGCATGCAAGGACCAAAATTTTCCGTATCCATGAACCAGGGGACAAACACCCATGAGAAATGCAAGTAGGATTTAATAGTGGATACCCACATATTTTGGGCAATATTTTTATAACATTTCAGCCTAACTATGTTAGTTCCCTCTTTAAGTAATTGTAGGCACATGGTTGGTTCACGGTTTTGATCAAAAGTGTGTCCAAACCATGTGACCCTTTATTTTTTTTTCTGAAACTAACTTTTTTCACATAATTAAATTATTAAAAACTACCTATATTTTTGAATCTCTTTCCATTTAATAGTATCTCTTCCTCTTCTATTTTGAGATCCTTTTAAAATCTGAAATAGATTTTAATCATGTTTTTCTGTCTGAACAATGATTTGATCCTCAATGGTCCCTTTGGATATTAATTGGTGTGTAATCAATTACTTTTTAGCCATTCATAAGTCTTATTTCCCATGATGAATCTATTTATATATAGGATCATATACACAATTTTATAGGTGTTAATCCATTATTCATATATATTCTAATCCTAGAAAAACTAAATGTTGATACTGGATTTGGAGAGTCATACAAACTTATGGTAGGTGGTTTATGTCTCATCCGTCTAGATTATTTGTTTTATAAATTAATAAAGTTTGTTCATGACTCTTTTTTTCTGCATATCCTATTAAATTTTGGATCTTTTCTTATACTAATTGTAATCATATTCTATGACCCTTGTTATATATTTTATCCATATTGGAAGGTAATTAACTCAATGTCGACAACCCCAAGAAGGGTTTTTTCATTAATTATTACTTTAGTGGCTCTTTGTGTTATTTCCAACTCAATTTTGGTGTGAATTGAATTGAACATGACAAGGGTAATTTTTAATTAAATAGATAAATTATAATGGTTATCCTTGAATATGATAATTTCCCTAGACCATTTAATGTTATTTTTTCAAAATAATTTAATGAAAATTTAAATGGTTAATGGAAATAATGCTTGTTGATATAAATCAGAGTTTACATTTATAATATAATAATATTTTTTCATGGTTTTGGAACTAAATTTCATATTAATGGAAGGAACCCAGGTGAGACCAAATTTTGAATAAGAATGTACAGAATTAAATGATTTATTTTAATTTTAATTTCTTATCATAGTACTGAGTTGTATGGTGTAAGAATTTTTATGTAATAAATGGAATGATTATTACATGGATTGAAATAATTAATAAATAATGTATAAGGTGCCCATTGAATTTAGAAATTGACATATTAATAGGTATTTTAATACATAATATGACCTTGAATTATATATGGAAATGTTTGTGCATCTATGTATGGGATATCGATTCAAGTATTTTGGTGGCCAAGGTTGATACCCACCACGAAACTCTATCCTTGTCAACTAGTGGATGCACAGTATAACACAGTAGGACCCCCCATTATTTTTATTGAATTCTTTGGGTGTAACCTTGGATCCTACATGACATCTATAGATATGAGGCACCATGGATACAACCACTCATAATAGTTATTGATTATCCTATTTTGACATGGATGAATTCCATGGACTCTATTAGAATCATATTAGTCTGGAATTCCTTTAGAAATGTACCTTGGATTACTTGTAGTCCCCTTATAGTCAAGAAATACATTATTACTGAGTTGGATCGACCCCTAAGGTCATGGATGCCTTGGATATCAGCTGGGATCCTCTTTATTATTATAATTTTCATGGATGCCTTATTATATCCTACATACTTTATATGTATTATTATCCTTACATTATGTCAATTTTTGTAATTCATCACGTGAATTGCAATATGCACTACAACATAAATAATTAATGAAGGAGTTACAATTTTCATAAACTAGATGAAGCTAAATCATTTTCTAGGTATTTACATTACTGTACTACATTACATTTATATATACATAAAAACACACCATGTCAGTATATATCAAATGAAAAAAGATGTTATAAAAGATGTTGTTGGTGGCTGATTGGTATTTATCTCACACCCTTCTGTTGAATACATTAATACCGAGGATGGACACATATATCTTATTGTTCACAAGGGGAATCATACATATTTGGACACATGATAATTCATACATGAATTAGGATAGATCTTGGTTTCATATGACATATATAGTGATCGGGATTCTTGGAATGTTTTTTGGAATATTGTATATAATTTTTTATCAGATGTATTTTCTTTTGTATTTTATACATGTTTTCCATATTTATATAGAAATGACCTACCTTGTAATATGGGTTTTGGTATGATACCATTGTCAACATTGAGTACCATTATCAGTTTCCTTTGTGCATTATTATTTAGACTACTTCTATTGTGCCATCGGTTGGTACTGATTCCACTATTTACGTATTATTATATTAAACCACTATGTTACTCTTTAGTATCAAGGGAAAAATATCCGCTTAGAATCACCATAGTCCCTCAGTAGTAGTTATAAACCTCTATCATTTGTGGAGGTGCTCTTGAGGCTATGTGGCCATCTGGGATTTAAGAAACATTGAGTGGAACCCAGGTTTCAGACATCACTATGTCATATCAGAGAAGATCCTTTATTTCATTACTATTTAGGGAAAATATACAAGATAATAGGAATTCAACAATCAAGGTTATAAATAATTCTTGGAAATCAATTACTCATGTTTGGGGTAAATGATGAATTTTTTGAATAATAAGTGTTCTTATGCTTTGGACAATTAGTGTTGATATCTTTTCACCATTTGATCACTCACATGATATGTGGTAGTTATTATTATTATTTTATTGAGTGTTTTATATTAACCTTATCCCGATGGGATGAGGAAAATGAGAATCAATCATGAACCTTCATAATCTCTTATAATTCAGTATATATATATATATATATATTAAATTCCATATAGGTTCATTTCAATGCTTTTATTTTCTTGTTTTTCATACCATTATTGAGTAATATTATGTTAGATAAATTATTCCTCTACAATTCTTTAGCTAATGTGTCAGTGACTTCTAGTTTCAATTCCATAGGTGTATGGGTCCTCCTGGGTTGGGATGAGTAGTTTAACATGTAAAAATGTATTATATAACCTGTTAAATTATGATAAAATACACACATATGGTTAACTAGAGTTTTAAAAGGTTTTAATTTCAATGATAAGTTGTATAATACCTATCTATCTAGGACTGAAAATAAATTTTAATCATACATTTTTATAACATTATGAGAAAATGAAAATTAAAAAAGTTAAATTTGACTAAAAATAAGTCATTTTCTATTAAATTATGATTTAATGTTCTATTGATCCTCCATTTATTAGAACCCCATTAATTTAATGTTGAGAACATACCAACACCTAGCCTTGTAATAGGGTAGTTGGGGTATTATACGTTGGGTAGTGAGAAATTCTTATAATGTTTTTATTTTACTAGTGAATCTATATGTTCTCAATCCTGATTTAAGGCTTGTGGGTATAAATTATTAAAATATACAAACACAAGTACTCATGTTTTTCTACAGGAGGGTGGTGACGATCAAGCTCTAGAGAAGGTGGGCCCCAAGCCCCTAATGATCCCTCCTGTAGTGCCATATTAGGCACTAATATTTTTAACAGATATGGGAAATGACTCTTATCATTTCTGTAATTTCCTACATAAAATGCACTCTATGTAGTGTAAATCAGGATGAGTACATTTGATGGTTGATTTGACACATGAGTTCTAGCAGCATCATCCCCTTAAATTCTCGGGGGATGGTAGTCCACTTAACCTTGAGTACGGGATAGAGACCATATTATCTATCATTGAGAGTCTAGAGATTCATCCAGAGTGGAGGGTTAGGATTTATACTTACATGTAGCATCATTAATCCATGTGATAGTGGGATGTGATTATTCAAATTGGTTATCATCAGGGCATGATTTTGGATGATTTATATAATTCCTTCTATGATAACATCTTTCCTCATATACTAAGAACTAACTTGTCCATTGAGTTTATGAACCGATATCATGATTATATGATAGTTATGAATTATTTAATTAACATCACTATGTTTATACACCATTCACAGCTTCTAGTTGTTTATGATTATTTACATTCTAGATTCAATGATGATGGGATCCAGTACGCCATCCAAACTCAAGGGAATGTTTTTCCAAACTATGTTATATAATATTGATAATCAGGATATAATCACTTAGCACATCCTAATTGAAAGAAATAGTATTAGGAATGTAGGATTAGTTCCAAGGAATTCTAGTTGTTATTCTTGTAGTATAAATCATTCCATAAGTTTTTCAAATCAAATTAGTGGAAATCATAGTAACGATACAAAAACCTTCATTGCATACCATCATTATGAAAAACAATGGAATACAAAGCCTCATTGCGATAGAAACCAGATGAAGTGGAATTTTTGTAGCCATATAAAATATCTATAGAGATTCTGTTAGATCATTCCATCTATATCTAGTGTAGGATGATCCTCAGAAGATACATCTTCAAGGTATAGATATTTTATAACGTGACAGGGAGGAAGGTGGAGTGGAACATAAAATGCAGGCCAAGGAGGAGGTCGTGGACGTGGTGGCCAAACTCCAAATCATCATCGCTAGAAGCGATGTCATAATCAGGGTAGTGCAACTATAGCACTAGGTCAATGATCTATCTAGATTCACAATTTATAGTTGATAAAAAATTATTTTATTTCATGCATACATTTTAGTGTGTGTTAATTTATTAAATTCTATAGTTAAATGAATATTATTTCCAAAAGTTAGAAAATATAAGTTGTTCTCTTTTTTATGGTAGGATATAATAAATTAAACATTATGAACCATAATTACAGTATATGTAGTAGAACATTAGAACATACCATAAACTGAGATTTTAACACCCCCATATTCCATTGTACATTCATTTTTAATTAAATTCAATATCTTGTGGTGCACACGACACTGAGTTTGATCACACAATGATCTATCAAAATAGCTATTTAAAAAAAGGTTATTAAAAGTATTTAAAATATATTTAAATTTATAAATTTTATTTTAAAAAATATAGTTCATTTTTGAATATAGAACATTACAAATACATTTTGGGGAATTTATTATATTTTTCGGAATATTTTATTTTTTTGATAATAAGTGAAACAAACTACATTATAACTGAAGAGAAATATTTATTATATAATTATATTATATATAATCTATTTAAAAAATTACAATATATCAATAATATATATATTAAAATAATGTAGGTCATTGGATAAGGTTTATATTAAAATAAGAAATAAAAACTTATTGATCTTTTAAACGCCACTTTTACCGGCCTTCTCACCAAATTACGGTTAAACATAATTTAGCCACTCCTATGAGTAGAATTTAGAAAATTGTATAAAAATAGTTGTAACTAGAATAATATTTTGAGTATAAAAAAAATAATATTTTGTGAATTGCAACTTTTTATATTTTTAATTTATTTCCCATGGTTAACAGTAAATATAGTAAATATAAGTAACACAATATTATATTAATTCAAAGATACCCTAACACTTGCCATAATTTCATTGGATATATGTTATTTGAAAAACTGTTTCCTTATATAGAAACTATGATTATTTTATTCCACTTGGGTATGAAAAATAATGATATTTTATTTTATTTATAGATAACATAAAATTGTCATATTCACAATTTTAAAACTAAATAATTTTTAATATATATTTATACAAAATATGAATTCAAATATACATATAATTTTAAAGCTAATAAATTTATTTCATTCATGATATTGTGTTTTTAATTTTTGGAGAAGAAATATATTAATTTATGGAATCTATAATAATGATTTAGTAATTGAATAATTAAATTAAATATTAAATAAATAATATTAAATATATTAAAACAAATCTAATTTTTCAATATTAATGAAATAAAATATTTTTTCGATAAAAAAAAATTTAGAGGTATATTTAAAGTGTTAGTCCTATATTATCATTTTGATGATATTTTTAAATGAATAATAATAAATAGTATCAAAACTGACATAAATGATACCATATGAAAAATGATATTTTATTAAATAATATTAAAGTAATAAAAATACATCATTTTGATAAATAATTATATTAAATATATATATTTTATCAATGATACACTTTAGGATCTTCTGGAAATTTATAGTAACTATATTAACCATAAATAGTAAAATTTTGTGTTCTCATCATAAGAGCTAATGGGCTTAACTAAGGGATAAATAATAAAAATAAGGTCAATCTTTTGCTTAAATTTATCTAATAATTATATGATGTGACAATTTCAACCATCATTAGACTATTTTTTATATAACACATTTTGGAGAAATTTAAAACTAAATATAAACTTTAATTGTTTTAATATTTTAGAGGATTCCAAGAGTGCCCCTTCCCTCTCCTATAAAACACACCACCATTATCACTTCCTCAAACAACCATGAGACTTCTATCTCGATGAATCCCGGACAAATTATCCAATAAACATTTTTTTACCATCTCGATGTACCATTCTTCAAAAAATACCATCCCTAGTGTCCTTAATAGGATATCCGAAGGAAGTTTACCAAAGAAGACATAATCATTTTAATAATTCAATTTAATTTGTTTTATTTTTATACATCCTATTTCTATTCTATTTTGATAATAATTTAATAAATAAATTATAATCTATATATTAATGTGTTATTATGACTATTGGATGACCATATTGTCCCTTTTATCCATATCATGGAAAATGATATCACCATGTGTGCATATGTAGGGATTACCGTATTCACACCATTGTATATTTATGTTCTATCACAAATTTATTTAAATTTGTATAATGATGAAGATATTGGATATAAATAATGAATATTAAATTAAAATAATTATTTTTAATTAATATATCATCCAATTAAATACCATCTAACTATTAAGGTAATGATAATGTCTCTTGTGTTTACGTACAACCTACAATATCTAAGACATGATGAGATTCATTATATACATTAACCATTATATAATGATTATAAAAAATGATTAAAATTGAATAATATAATTTTTATGAACCTAATAGTATGTTGGATATGAAATAAATATATGCAGTGCATAAGAAACATGGCATAAACAATAAAACATCTATAGGAAGACAATGTAGTTTACAACCGAAACAATGGTAGTAAAGAAATGATTTAAAAAGAAATGATTTATGAGAATCATATATGATATGATAAATATTTATATGGTTCTATTATATTTTAATATCATTAATTAACCATTATACAAGAGGTTAATACACCCTTAACTAAAACAAAGTTCAAGGTACGATTAATTTCAAAA
Organism: Viscum album; assembly: GCA_963277665.1. Lineage (NCBI taxonomy): Eukaryota > Viridiplantae > Streptophyta > Magnoliopsida > Santalales > Viscaceae > Viscum > Viscum album. The sequence goes on from OY728135.1 coordinate 764,192,175, forward strand.
TATCATTATTATCTAAGATTATTTAAATATAAGTATGACGATGGGAATATTTAATGTCTATTTCCATGTTTCATAAAAATGTATTAAATATATAATTATTAATTTTATAAAAAATTAATGTCATTTTGAAACATTTTTTACTTTTTATATAACATTTTGTTGGGAATCACTCTATTATTTTTCTAATGAGGTACATTAAGACCTTTTTGAAAAAAGAAAGTAATTTTTTTTTTAAAAAAAATATGACATTATTGAAGAAACATTTACAAACATTGAAGACTATTTTTTCTAAAATAATTTTATATTAATAATATATGCCCCTTTCTAAAAAAATTTCAATAAAAGGTGATATTTCTCTGATATTTTTTAATGATATTATTATAATAGTATATTATATGTCAACATAATTTTTTTGGATTTTATGTTTAATAGTAGTTCATTTTTTATGATAAAATCTACAATATTTTATAAAAGGTATTATGATATTTTGTGTTGTAGATGTGATAATTTGATACCATTAATGGATTATAGATAAAGAATTAATATTTTATATTCTAGTTTTAATAAGAATGTTTATGTCTTTTAGGATTCTAACTTTTCATATGGGGAATTCATTTGTCTAAATAGGTTATTGTTATGCCATTTATTTTGTGATCTCCAATATCATCCACTAATTCAGAGTCCCTCATGTCGTCCTCACTAATAATGAACAAACTTCCGGGCTGTTGAGATGATGAAATTGTGCTCCAAAAAGAATATATAATCTAATCATACCACTCACTATCATGCACATAAAAATGTAAATACAGAATCGTTCAACAAAACCCTTTGTAACATCTTATAGAAGGTGGTTGGTCTGAACATGAAGTGTTGGATGAAAAAACTCCACAAAACATTATGGTCTTACATGACAATGACTCGTAATGAAACCAATGTGACTCCATATTTACTGGTGTATTGAACATGGGATTTCATACCCATATATATTTAGTTAACATCACTCCACACGTCTATCTACGATTTGCATATGTTAGAAAATGTAGAAAAAGTATGTTTGGATGAACAAGAAATCCTTGATGAGAATAGGCTCTGAGCCTTACAAAATTTGGAGAGGCACCAGAACAAGATATCCAGGGGTTTAAATAAGAAAGTTCACCACTGTTTCATCCTTAATGGTGGAATGGTATTGGATATAAGAACACAAATGATACCTTGTACGAAGCCAGCAATGTTTGAACCCAAATGGAAGGGATCATACGATATTCACAATGATTACCAAAACTGTGCATACCCTCTTGTCACTATAAATGGCGGTAAAATTTCTCCTCCGACTAATGAAAATTTTCTTTGGAAGAACATTGTAGTAGTTTTCCTTTCATCCTCTATGATGATAAACTGTAAATAGTCTATTCTCTATCACCTTAAACTGAGATCCATTTTTCCATGCATGATAATAAACTATATGAAGTAAACATACCTCGTGGTCTGAGAACTTCATATTTAAACTAAGACCTCCCTCATCCTGACCACAAGACGTTAAACTACAAAGGTAACTCCATGATTCCAAAATCCCTTAATTTATATCATCATAATCTTTCTCATTTGAAAGGACACCCTAGAATCTTGGTATCATGCCACATTGTATGACCTAATGTTTTTGACCAACGTACCATAGGCTCTCAAACATCAATTCGATACAAGTCACAAACTGTGAATATGGTAAATGGTTGATAATCAATTGTGTTTCCCCCTTATAGGTCACATTCGATGGACACTATGTTAGTAAAATGGTTTGTAGTTTTTCTCTATCATTTTCACGATCCCCATGGTTTCCCTAATATCATGCATTGGGATTCACCTTTTTTTCCCTTCCGTTATATGCAGACAACATTAATTGTGATTCTATGACCCATGGTTTATAAACCTAAACTATAATATTTTTCATCATTGCATCTTGAAATTTAACATTATGGTATATCCAAAACTATGTAGGGATTGATTCCCTTACTTATGGGATATGTATGGAACACCGAGACATTTTGGCTTCATGTCCACCCCCATGATCACCATTTTTGTTATTTCTATTTCAATTTAATTTTTGGAATCAGTTGGTTTGATGTGGACTTCTAATTTCCCAATTTCTATCTGTTTTACAATAGTTTCACCATATTCATTCCTTAATAATACTTCTCGTTATCTTCTTCCTCACCATATTATGTTAAACTACACATAATTCTAGAACCATGTGTTTCTTGATTCCCATATTTATGGGATACAAATGAATTCCCAAACATTTCATCTTTAGTTCTATCCAAAGGATCCTCCATGTTTTCATCCCTCTATGCCTTTTCATATTGTATGATTTTTATGACCATAAACAACGATCTTTCTCATCTTACATGACATTAAACTATTTTTTCATACTTTCGAGACATTAAATTACAGTTAATTTGTGGTCCTATCAGCATGAACATAAAATTTAGGCTTCGCTTTATCCTGCATGATGTTAATCTGGATGGAGTATTTTGAAAATCTCATTCTTCCAATCCCTTGGCCCATGATTCCTTTTGGGAGTGTGTGGTATGGTATGGAATTCTTTTCCCTCATTCACATCAGGCTGTTTTCTCCACTCCATAGTCATTCCCCCTTTTAGATTCCTTTCATCTACTTTCTTAACACATGATGTTAAACAACATGGCATTCCAAAACAATGTTAGACTAGATTCCCATACATACATTATATGTAGGTACACTTGTGAATTTATCCTCAGATCCATCCCTGGGGTCACCACCACATTTTAACCCTTTCCTCTACTCATCTCCTAGAGTCATGTACCCCTAGTCAAGCCCATCAACCAATGACCCCACCTCATCAAAATTCATAGATTCATTTTGTTTAAGGACATAGAGTGTTGGATTATATAGGGATATACTCTTATTGCATTTCCATGCTTCAGGTGCTCTTCTATTTGGGTCTCTAAATTTCACATCATAAAGGACCCTTAGGCGATAAGGATAGTCAACCATATGGATTGCCCAATGTTTTGGGACAATATCCTAAAGAATTTCATTCTTTATTTATGATAGGTCATGTGTTGCGAATATAGATAATGATTGACCCTCACATGTTTGTTCCAATCCATGGTCATATGATATGGATATTGTGCTCTAAATATGGTCATAAGTTATCCTCCATATTTTCTCCATCCCCCATTATTCCCTAAATATTGGTTTCGTGATTAACAACACTTTATAGTTTTCAATTTTAAGATGAATCTTTACACCTTCAGTGTTATTCCTCCATGAATCTTTTCTCATTCATTGGGTGAACCAGCATCGTAGGGTCATAATTGACTCTACACCTTTATTCCCAACAATGTGCTTACATGTGTTATAATTGTCTTCTCCGCCTTGGTTTCCTATACTGAGCAGGGATCACGTGGTCTTAGGGATCTGGGTGAGGTTTATGCCTTCATAGTAGAACCACACTTCCCCATAGTCTAAGATCCAAGAACATAATATAGGATCTCATACACACATATCATATTATGAAAAACTACTCCCTTTTACATCCAAATAGTGTATGGATTAACTACCCAATCATATGATGTATTTGATTGAGAAGACGATGCCCCCTTTGATTTGTTTCTTCCACCATTCCACATTACATAACTATGTGAGGATTGATAATCAACATTGTGAGATATGTAGTTACCATGGTTGTTATTCATTCAGTTCAAACCATAGAGTCATGAACCTTTTTTATCCCCTTCGATGTTTGGGTTTTCCACCTTGGATAGGTGCGATTCTGTGTGGACCCCCATTCTCCTCATTCTTGTTGGTAACCTCATTATGCAACTACACCACTCCACCTCACACTGACTAAAATCTACGACCCTTAAAAAAATATTTATGGTTTTATCATTTGCATGAAATTAATCTGCAAAATAATAACAATTTTTGACACCTAATAGGATATCGCTTCTTTTTTCATTGGTCATCTACCATACAATCATCATAAACTATGTATGTAATGATTCCCATTATCATGGGAAACATAATAATGCACAAACGCCTCATCTATGGTCCAGCTGCAACCCATTCTATCATTATGGACTCTTGGCCCTAGGCCCCTTTCAGAAATGAGTGATAAACCATGTGGGATTCTTTTGACTCCATTCACATCAGGTTATGTACCATGCCACATGTTCTTCCTCGATGGTTCCAATCATCCTCACCATATGATGTTGATTCTAAATTTCTATCACCCTAATTTTCATGATGTAAAACTACCAGGTATTCTAGGACCTCATGAGATAGGTACCATCATGAAACATGTTTGGTCCTGATTCTCACAAACAGACCAACCTAATCCTCTTTCATCCTAGTGGAATAGTTTAATGAGTCTTGAAATCCATTTTTACATCTCATTATTATAATTCCATTCTTTTCATGAAATATATTTTTGATCTTCATCCACTTAAACATCTAAATGAACCCCCTGATGGTATGGATGATTTGAGATGCAGCTCGCCTACTATTCAAGGATAAAATTCTAGTTGATATTGAAAATTTTTCTTGAGTTGGGCCCCATGTTTCTAAATATGGTAAGCTGTTGGTTCTCATTTTTTCATTCCCATATCATGTAGATGATATAGATGTTTTGGTTTAAATAAGATTATTTTTTATTGATATCGGCCCACCACAATCATTGTATTCCTAATTTTGGGAATCTTGATTCAAATTTCATATTTTACCTTGTTCATATTGACTCTACCACCCTTGGGTTCACCACAATCTTGCTCTAGATAATGTTGGGAATATAATGTTGGCTATTATCGGATCATTATATTCCTATTGTGGGATTATGTGTACGTTCCATGTTTTTCTCACCAGATATGATCTATTTGAGATTAGGATAATTAAATACAAGAGAAATCATGTTTCATGAGATTGTAATAAAGGACAATACTTATGGATCAACCGATTCAATGGGCTAGTCATGTAATATCACTTTATGAAATATTTCCTCCAGAATATTACACACTCCCTATGCTTTTTTATCATTAGTAGCTATAAATTTGAGATTATTGGCTCTGATCTACATTCACTCATGATCGTCTTAGAATTCAACCATTTGATGGCTTGCTAGTAATTATTTCTCATGGTTATCCAGTAGCTGGCCTTTCAACTATTAAATGTGCTCAGATTGGCCTACGATAAATGTTTCATGTTTATATTCCTTCTCATCAAGGCATCAGATATCCTGATCATCCTCAAAAAACTTTTGCATATTTTATTATATCTTCCAACACAAGGAAATATCAGTGTGTCGGCTACGACATCTCATATTATCATCCATATAATCATAGATTATTATATGAATATGGTCACCATCCACCCCTCTGACACAGAGAAAGCATTGTCATGTGTGGAGTGACCCCATATGACTCATCCATTCAGCCTCCAGTTGACTGTGAATGAATTTTATGCACTTACATACCTTTTACCATGTCATATAAAACTAATCAAAAGCATCAACATCATATTAGGATGCCTATAAAGGATCTCTGGGCTTGTACATAGGAAAATATCTTGGAGTTCAGAAGTAGTGTACTTCTTTGGAATCCATTCTTCTTTGGCGACCTATCCCCCTCCATCCTATAGATCAAAACAGGTGGTAGAATCACCTATTATTATAGTTTTTGATCACTTGGTGTTATGTTGGGTCTAGTTTAATGGTTGGTTCTATATGGACTAGTACAATCACTGGTAGAGCTCCTTTAGATGTTTCAGACTCATCATTTTGAACAGACTCCAACCTTGTGATCCAATAATTGAGAATTGGCACCTTTTTCAATGGAGTTCCTTAAAAAATATGTTTTCCTATGAAAGTGGAAACTAATTAGAGCCAAGAATAGTGTTATCCATTTCTTGAGTCATGACAGGTGCTACCCCTAAAGCATATTCCTTAATTCATGTATATTTATTGACTAACAATGACTCCATCTGAATTTCAGGAACAACCTGAGACTTTGTGGTCACCATTTTCATCCCCTCATAATGGTTCCCCACAAATAACTTCAACCATTGATATCCCTTCACCCACTACAGTCATGGTCAGTCTATAGCCCTTCTTGATCCAAGATATATATTCTTGGTGATGACCTTCAACATCCATGGGTACATTCTTCTAATCTACATAGGGGAATTTTTTATTATCATCAAAGATGTGTTCTTTAAAAGGGTAGTTTTTTTCAATGGATCCAAATTATGAAAATAGAAAAACTAGAAGAGGTAATAGTTTACAATCACCTCAAATTTTTTGACCCATTCTCTATCAGAGCCTATGATTTCTCCGCTCTCACTTGGGAATCCCACATAGGATTGAAATCTAGATATAGATGGTCAATTACAAGAGGGGGTGAATTTCAAATTTAAAATATTTTCTATTTTCATCCAAAAAATAAAATCTATTTTTAATAAAGTACAAAAATGTAAATTTAAAAAACCACATTGTTTTTTAACTAAGAATCAATTTATATAGGATTAGGAAATATTTATCTGTAAAATAAAAATAATAAAACTTTACACATGATATAATTATACATTAATGAGTATAGAATTTTATATATCTGAGTATACAATTATAAGAAATTCAAAAATTTATAATTTCATTCATTATCAAAATTTCATAGAAAATAAGAATCCTTTAACAAAAAATTAACATTTAATAAATATATTAACCCAAAGAGAATTGTATCCATAAAACATGGAAAAAGGTACCTTGATTTTTACATTCAAGAATGTATGTCTTTCCCACACCAGGGAAAGCCCTTTATAAGAGTATTAGAGTCTATCTTAATATCTCCACAATCTCTGAAAATATATGTTTATCAGAACCTCTATCTTCCTATCCCAAAAAGCCCACATAAATTAAGTTAGTAAGCACTACTATCATCCTATCCCATGAATCCTTTTATTTAACTCTTCCACAATAAGATTAAAATAAGGTAATCTAACCATGTTATTAATGGTTGCACAAGTTTTTAATATTTCTCACAAAGAAAGAGATTATTTCTCTCTCAAGAATTCAGTCACAACCTCACACGATTCGTGTACATGAATGTATATTGTGCTCTTTGAAATGAGATTATATTTATATGAAAAAATATCAATGACTAAATATTTACCAATGGTCATATTTTTTTCTTGAATTTTGGAGGGACTTGTACAAGAGTCACTCAACAAACAATTAGTTTAAAATAGATTAAACTACATTATCTTGTATAAGGAAATATGGGAAACTATGTCAAGTGTATGAAACAAAAATAATAAATTAAAAATTATCAGGTTTAGGAAACTAGGATCTGATAAACATAAAACAATATTTTATAAAAGTAATTTAACATTAATAAATATGAAAAATATGAATTTAGAAAAATTAGAAATCAGATTCTAAAAACAAATTTGATCTTGATTTATAGAAATATGGAATCTGATTTCATATGAATTCAGAGTCTAAATATCAGAGATTTTAGAACATGAATTTCAGGGAACATGTGTTCTAGATTTCAAATAATTCAGTGTCTAAATTTCCAAGAATTCATATTCTAAATTTTCGAGAATTTGAAGTTTTAATTTCATAGAATTCAGATATTGAATTTTAGACCATTCAGAGTCTGAATTTTATAGAATTTAGAGTCTGAATTTCTAGGAATTTAGTGTTCGAATTCAATAAAATTTGGAGTTTTAATATGATATAATTACACGTCTTAATTCTGATGAATTTGGATTCTGAATTCTGGATAAATCAAATTTTTAATTCTGAAGAGTTTTAAGAATAATAAAATCTTAGTCTTTATGATTGGTAAATATCTGATAATTTGGCCTAAGAAAAAAAATTAAACTTGGTCTGAGAAGAAATTAAATAACACCTTGAAAAAAGGGTACAGATAAAACATATCGTAGAGAAATAAATCTTTCGTTATGAAATTAATTTATAGAGATATATAATTTTCCATAAAAAAATTTGTGTGTGATTTTTAAAACATAAAGGAATGGTAGAGTTATAAGGGAACTTATTGACTCATCAATATCCCCCTTTTTGGAAAGCACCGACAACAATTCATAAAAGAATCTAATGAATAAGGTTTTAAATTCTTATATTAAAAAGAAACACTTTTCTCCCCTTACTTATCACCCATGATGAATACAAATAACTCCTCAAAATGTTTTGAAATCCATAAGGATTGTCTTGTTTTTTTCATTGAGAAGTTAATTATTATTTCTTATGAATATATTCTTTAAGAAATATCCCCTTATATAATATTCCCCTTACATAGGGAACTCTCTTCTTTTGACTTAATATTCTTTTGATCATTCGTTTCTCCCCCTTTGTGATTTTTAAAAAGGAATGGAGGATGAATATTTATCTGAATGGTTATGAATATAAAAGATAGAAAAATATAAATACAAATATATAACATAATTATTGGAAATATTTCACAAGGATAATACTACAAAATATAAGATTTTAAGGAATCATTAACCCTTATTCGACACTGGAATCAACTTTCTCAATTATGAATTGAACTACTTCAACATTTTTTGATCATCATCAAATTTCTTGATCAACTAACCCAGATCATGATTTTTCATCTCGAGAACTATAATTATTTATTCTTGATTCTTATGAAATTCAGCTTCAGACATTACCAACTTTTCGTGCTATATTAAATTTTTTTCATTATCTTCCCCGAGTTCCAATTCCCATCTAAAATTTATAGAAACTATATTGAGATTTCCATTCAGGTCTTCATCTTCCCGAATTCGGGTAGCTTGCTCTTGATTTATCTTTTCAGAAAAATTTAATGCAAGGTTATTCATGGTGTCATCTGACTGATCAAAGACTTCCTTTACTAAATCATGGAAATCATCCATGATTTTGATATCACTAATTAATTATTTAGACCATTTGGTTATTACTTGCATGATCTCTTATGAGCATCATTACCAATGTGAAATGAATTGAATTTTTCTTTAAGCTTGATATACATTTCCATGAGCATGATTATCTATTCTGAATTCTAATTGAGAGTGTGTTGAAGAAAATGACATCTTGAACCAATAATTAGAAATAATGGAATCTTGTTCACAATCTTTTTCAATGATTGACCAAAAAAATATTATCCCAGGGAAGATAAAGATTTATAAAAAGTTATCTTTATTGGTTAGGAATCATTATCTTGCTCTTCATCTTTCCTCATAGATGTTTTAACATCTTATTTTTTATATTTCACACCCACAACATTTCTAGGTGATTCAATAACAACTTGTTTTCCTTTTTTTTTGTTCTAGGGAATTCCTTTTCGACTTTAGGAGTTTCATTATGTATACCAAATACTTGTATTATCTTATAATCATAAAAATAATATTTATCATCTCCTTACTTAACAACTTTAGGATGAATAAAATCACGATTTATTATTTCTTCACTATAAGGGTTGTTAACCCCATCCTGTGAATCATCATCTTTCCCTTCTAAAATTAATTTGTTTGATTAAACATGGGATGCTCTGATTAAAAGCTTGTCAATTAGACTTTCCTTCTCATGATATTAATCCACCATTTTGATTAAACATTAACTTTCCTCTTATTCGTATTCTATTTTCGTTTGTGTACATATCGATTAGTAATGGGTTGTAGAATGGAAACATTATTTCCTATAGTTTCTATTGGAACTAATTCTTACAATAAGGATTCTGGTACCTGGCTTGGTTCTGAAGCATTATATGTATCTTTCAAAAAGTCTTAAACACTTTAGGCTTCAAAAATTCTATTCTTCATTTTTTCTCTTTCGCTTGCTTCTCAAAATCTTTTGATGCCTAATTCATCAAGGCCTTAGCCTAATCAGGGTCTAAAATAAAACATGTATTTCACCCATCCTCCCACTCCTTCTTATCTATCCACTTTTCTACCACTTCATTAATTTTTTTATCATGGGTAGAGATGACTATGTTTCCGTAATGGGATATTTTCTTTTTATGTCTCGTTCTTTCTCTTTTCACTTCTTTAGTTATTTCATTGATGTTTCCCCAACATCCTCTTTATTGGAAGCAATGTGGACATCACATTCTGGAAGATCATATAATTCCATTATCTTAATAATTAAACTCATTTTCATCCACCTTAGAGTATCATCACATGACAAAATAATCTTAACAGTTATTGGTTTTGAACTCTATGTAATTTTGATTGATTCTAAACAAAAAACAACAATCATTGACAAGATCACTTGAAACATAATAATCTGAGACTTGAGGGTGAAATTATTGATAGTTTTGATATATAGGATAATTTACTTGATTATATTTAACATTATTTGATTAACTAAGAAATCCATCATAAAAATATTACACTTATTAAAGGAATCCATTACTCTATTTCTCAGAATAATAAAACCTTTCATACAAAAATCTTACTATCATTAGTTGGTTGTATGGTGATAGATCTTGGGTGACTTAAATTCTTCATGTCCTAGGAACTCAATTGCATTATCATTTTAAGAAAATCATTCATCTCCTCAAATCATATGATAGAAAATTATATCATATCCCTAATAAGGTATATCCAATATACTAACCACTTTCTTGAAAAATAATTTGTAATTGTTCCCATAGCTCCTAAAAAAAGTATTATCTTCATCCATTGCATAAAAAATGAATGTATCATATAATGTTCTAAGATGATTAAGATAAAACAGTCCCTAATTATTCAGTTTTCTTAGAGAAAGTCTTTCCAAACTATTATATTTTATAACATTCAAAATCAATGAAACATACATCAGAATAAAATTTTGTTCTACCAACCTTTCTCTATATTGTTTCCAATAATTGAGTTTCTTGTTTGTGGCCATCTAATTTTTTGAGGAAACATCAAGAGACATCCGGATTGTAAAGAAAAAAAATATGAAAGGATGGTTTGAAGGGGTATAGAGCATCAGTGCGATGTCACTAGAAAAAATGATGTGGGACATGAATATGGGAGGCCTTTATAAAGTCTTTATCGTGACAGTTCGAATTCCCAGATAAATCCAATGGTATACATCATCTTGATCTGATCTTATAGTTTATATCAATATTGAATAAGGATTTTAAGGATTTAACCTTTTTTAGGTTTTAATGAAAATTTTTATTTAAGGAAATTGAATATGATAATAGTTATTCATAAAACAATATTGTAATACCAAAAAAAAATTATAAATATTAAGTTAGAAAACATTACTTTTGGATCTCATAAAAAGTATTATCAAAATTGATATTCTTCTTCTTGAATAACATTGATTTTAGAATTTTTTATTCAAGATATAAAAACATTGGGTTCTGAAAACATTATAAAGAAAATGGAAGCTTTATTGTTCCGAAAATGTTTTATTATGGAATGGAAAATATTTTAGTATTCGAAAAAGGTTTTATTAAAATAAATTTTTAAATGAATAAATAAATGTACTCCCCTAATAAAAAAGTGTTATTTAATGCATGCAGATTGGTTTTAAAAAAATGATAATATGGAAGACTATGTTATGGTTATCATTCATATCTTTTTTAAAGTATTCAATCAATTAGAGGGTAAATATTTTGTAATAATGTTAGAAAATTAATCTTTCATTCTGATAAATTGAATAATGATATATCATTTAAGTTTGTGATCCATAAGAAAGTGATTCTTAATATCTATGTTCTTTTCATGATAGTGATGAGCAAGAATTTTTCATTGGGGAATGACACAAATATTATCACACAATATCTGTGTTTTGGTAAAACTATTGCCATAGTCTCTGACTATGTGTTGCATCCAAAAAATGTAAGAATAATAATATCCAACTACTATATATTCAGATTCAGTAGTGGAATGGGATACTGAGTATTGTTTCATACATGACCATGAAGCTAATGAATCTCCTAAGAAATGACATGTTCCGGATGTACTTTTCCTATCCATTCTACTACCTCCAAAATGAGCATTTGAAAAAAAATTAAAACAATGTCATTCCCAAAAAACTAAAAATGGCATACCTCCATGGTTCCATTTAAATACTGAAAAATGCTTTTCGTTCTTATAAAAGAGATTTACTTGTATTCGAAATATATCCTACACATAAGAATACTAAAAATATTAATTTTGGTTGACTAGTTGTTAAGTATAATAAACATCCTATCATACTTCTAAAATAAGATTGATGTATTGGTGTACCAGCTTCATCAAGATCTTGAATGATCGAGTTACCAATTGGAGTACTTATACTTTTATTGGTTTCATATCCATACTTCTTATGAAGATATTTAATATAAATATACTGAGATATATAAGTTCGTTCCAGTTTTTTTAGAAAATTAAAAACTCAGAAAAAACTTTAACTCACCAATCAAACACATTTTGAACTCATATTTGATTATAATCACAAATAAATCAGTTAAATATTGCTAAGATGATATGAATATGATGTCATCAATATATATTAGAAGAATGAAACAATTTTTCTTATCTATCATTCTAAAAATGGTTGGATCAGTAGTTCCCTTAACATAATTTTTTAGTAACAAAAACCAAGTATGTTGTTCATACTAGGCACTATAGGAATGTTTAAGTCCATATACAACATTGGTATATTTGAAAACATGTTCAGGATGTTTTCGGTCCTAAAAATCCAAAGGTTGTACAAAAAAATCCTCTTGAACATATCTGTTATGAAAGGCACACATCACATCCATTTGAAAATGGTTTGAAATTGAAGAGTGCTATAAAGGCTAGTAGAATATGAATATATTCATGTTTATCTACTGTAGTGTAGGTTTATTCATATTCTACTCCTTCTTTTTTATTATAGTTTTTTGGAACTATTATTTTTTATTTCTTAATATGATCCTATTTTCATCACATTTATTTTTGATGTCTTATTTTACTCGAATTATAAAAGTATATTTATGTCATTCAACCAAGGACAAAATGTAGTTCCTTTCTAATTCATATTGTTCATCATCCATGGATTTATTCCAATCATCATCATCTAAATATTCATCAATTATTTTAGGTTATTTTTTGGAAATAAATTCTAGATTTCTACTTAATTTCTTAATAAACTTCTATTCCTTAATAGTTTATTTACTGCAGCAATGATAATTTAACTGGGATTATTATTAATAAACATATTATTTGGGTTTGGTAAAACCTATTCATCAATATATGGTAGAAAATATTCTAGCATAAATACTTCATTTTTTATAGTATATTCTTTTTTAGAATTATTTTCTATAAATATTGATAATAATTTTTAGAAAACACATACAACAATGTAGGTTGGGGTTGCTTAAAAACAAAAGGATCTATTTCATCAAATTTAACATGTATTGTTTCTTTGATAGTACAATATTTTTTGTTAAAAACTATATAAGCCATAAAAGTTGTGTAATTTAATGAGAATAATTCGTCATCATATTTGGGTGCAAATTTATGTGTGTTATCTTTTGTATTAATGATATATACTTTTCATCCAAGGACATTGATATAATACACATTAGGATATTAAACCATTCCCCAACTCATGTGGTGTTGTGTAAAGAAATAGTCTGATTAAAATATGATTTATAGTATAACAAGTATTACAAATAGTTTCAGCCCAAAAGATCATCAAAATTGAATATGAAAAAAATAATGTTCAAGTTATGTCATGAATAATTTGACTACTTCTTTCAACAAAACAATTTTGTTGAGGAGTTCTTAGAGTTGAGATGTTAAGGGTAATGCCTTTTTTATTTCAAAATGTTTCAAAATATTAATTTTAAAATTTACCCCCAAACTCACTATGAGTAATTATCAATGGATTGTTTTTCTCATTTTTAACTTTGGATGATACATTTTTAAAATAAGAAAGACTTCATAATTGTTTCTACAAAATAGACCCTTGTAAAATCTAGTGTAATCATAAACTGAAATAAATACATTGTATTTTCCTTCATTACTTCTAGTCTATGTTGGTCCAAAAACATCCAAACATAATAGCTTTTTTCCATCATAATATGATATTTCACTCATTTATTTAAAGAATTATGTAGTTTTCATTCCATATTGAATAAGATCACAAGCTTTTGAAGAATCAAATCTATGCTCAGGTAGATCCTTAACAAGTAATTTCATTGAGAGTTTTTATAGGTTACTATGGTTATAATGTCCTAGTATTCCAGGCTATAGTCAATAATGATCTTCCATCTCACTAAGGAAAGGTAGGTCCTGACTCCTATGATCTTCTATGTTCTGTGTATAAAAATTCATATGCCTGTGGGCATAGAGAAAAAACTATTCTAAGGAATTGTGTAATAGACATTTATCATTCTTAATATTCACAAGGAAACCTTCATAACATAATTTAATTATACATATAAGGCCATTCATAAGGAATTTAATAAATATCACATTTGGAATTGAATGTTTTCCTAGAAGAACAATGTAACATATACCAAAAATTTGTCTTTGTCCATTATCTCTAAAACATACATTTTCCCATTTCAAATTGACAATCCTTTCAAAGAAGTGTTTTTTTACTTGTCATGTTCTTGGAACATCATTATTCATGTACCATGTATTTTTGTTGCAACATTTATTATTTTATTGAAACTAATGAGTTATAATTTTTGAATCCATGATTTCTTTGATCCAAAAATTTTCAAAAGTAAAATCATAGGTATCCGTATTTTCTTATAAATGTATTGTTTATAAAAACCTAAGAATTGAATTTTATTTAAAGAATCATATTCTTCCAATTTTCATAACATTGACACTTCATTAAAAATGTATCACTTTGGGTAACTAAATAGGTATGACAGAAAGGATTTTTTGACTGAGCGTAAGAAAATCTAGAACTATTCCTAATAAAAAGAAGTTGTGAATACATTTTATCAAATTATTTCCCCCCAAATATGAAATTTGATATAAATTTCATTAATGAAGAAATTATGGATTTTAATCGAATGAAAAAATTCTTATCCTCATAGTCATTATCCTTGGTGTTTGAGTTAGTCTATAATAAATTTTTCTTATAAATAAAATTTTCAGGATCCTTAGAATGTTTATCCTTCCCTAATATGACATCCTTAGGTTTTTTATAATTATTTTAAATAGTATTTTTTATCAAGATCCTTATAGAGATCAGATGATTCATTTGAAAAAATAGAAATTTTAGATTTAGGATTCTCTAAAAAGTTATTAATCTTATAGATCTAATTCTCAAGTATTTTAAAAAAATCTATAAACTACATAAAATGAAGGTAATGTATTATCTTTGGATTTGGAATATTCTTCATTTATTGATTCATAATATTATTCATTGTTAAAATTTTCATTTAAAATAATATAAGTTAATAATCAAGAATTGTGTGAATTATCAATAAAACAATGAAATTCAATAGGTAATATGGCCATAAGACCAATACTATTTTGACCAGAACATTCATATTCAAAGGATTCATCTGAAGTTTCCTCAACACTATAACTCCATGTGTCATTATCCTTTAAGAAATTATAATCCTTAGATTGATAGTACTTCTTTCCGTTCTATTCAGAATGATTATCCTGTCTACCTTTTCTCATGAGCATAGTTCAATAAGGTCTTATATGACCAAACCTTCTTCATTCATAAAAAGTTAGTTTAAAATATTTCATATCCTCTATTTCAATATTAGTATATATGTACTAATAATCATTCTTTCCAAAAATCTTATTCATCCTTCATGCAATATAGGCTTTTTTATTCTTAGACTGATCACTATTACTTGAATCAGATGTAACAAATGTTTTCATAGCATTAGATCTAGTTTCCTTTCATGAGTCTTCGAATTAGATATAGTCTTGAGAGTAATAGTTCCATTACCATTATTTTTCTAAATGAAATCATTATCTCCCTTCATTACTATTTCTTTTTCAAGAAGAGTTCCAAATATATCATCAATAGTAATGTTAGATACATTTCTATTTTCCTCAATAACCTTCATTTCATAATCCAACTCATTGGTAATGATGTCAATTATCTTCTCCATAATAACTTCATTATCATGACCTTATTCTCCCATATATTGAATAATGTTCACTATATTCATAATTCTTCATTACACATTGCAGACAGGTTATCCATAAAGAAATTCAAATCCATGATATTATGCTCTAAACATAGATCTTCTAGTTTTCAATCATTTTTGAAAGTCTAAAGGGTGTAACTTCATGTCTATTCCAAATAGTATTGTAATAATCACATGATGATATTTTAATATATTTAGTAATGGTTATAGAATATAAAAAAGTATTGCATACCTTGTAGTTTATTTTATATTCATTTTTTTGGGTTTGGGAATGTTCTTATTTAATGTTCAGGGATCTTTTATTCACTAGTGAGCATAAAATTATATTCCACTCCAATTTTAAAAATAGAAGTCTATGTCATGTCTCTGTATTACTATTAATCATTATAATAAATTTTTTTTGCTCTGGTAGGATTTATATTGTCTGTATAATAGATGTTCATTCCGTCAATTTTTAAGAAAATAAAAATTATATATTCAATAATACTTGTTTGTAAAAATAATTTATTAACAAAGGAAATATATAAAGAAAACATTAACTAGTAATGTAGAGAAATAAAAATTGAGCAAGATAACTTATATGTATGTATATGTTTTTCAGAAACCTTCTCTGATACCAATTGTAGGATCAAAATATAGATGTAGATACTTAATTAAAGGGGGGTTGGGGTGAATTTTAATTTTAAAATCATTTCCCGTTTAGGCCTAAAATAAAATATGTGTTTCACAACGATAATCAAGTTAAATTCACTAATCCTCTTTGGTTCTTAACTAAGAATAAAAATTTCGTAGGATCTAAATATATCGATCCAGAAAAGAAACAAAAAAAATATTACATAGAAAAATGATTCCTCATAAAAGAATATATAATATTATTTATCAGAGTATAAAAGTATAAGAATGTATAATAATGTTATACTTTCATTAATTATCAAATTCATATTGGAAATAAAACCTTGTAACAAAATAAGAACAAGTAAGAAATCATTTAATCCAAAGAGAAGGGTATCTAGAAATCATGGATAATGATCCATTCATTTATACATTTATTTTAGTATGTCTTACACACACCAGGGTAAGACCTCAATAAGAGTATCAGATTCCATGATTATATCCCAGTAGGATCTCTAACATTATAGAAGTATGCACCTCTATATTCCTATCCCTGAATGTTCTCAAACATTAAGCTAGTCGGCACCACTGTCTTTATGTCCCTGGAATCACATTATTGTACTCAGCTAAAATCCAATTCACACAAAAATGGATAAACATTTTGTTCACAGTTCACACAAATCATGAAAATGTTTATCTCTATATAAATCACTTCACATCATCAAAACAAGCTTGTATGTGAATGTATATTGAGCTCATTCAAATGATATACTATTTGTAGGAAAAAATCAGTTGTCGACTTCTTTTCCAATGGTAATATTTTTCCTGGAATTTCCAAGGGACATGTACGCTTGTCACGTAGCCAAAAATTTGTTTAAAAATAATTTCATTAAATAATTTTGTTTAATTAAATTTAAGAAACTTTTAAAATTGTATGAAAAGAGAATATGTATGGTTACAAATATAATGTTTGTGAAACTGGGATACGATAAACATGAAACAATATCATAAGAACGTAATATAACTTTAAATAATTTGAATAATTGGAATCTCATAAAATTATAAATAAGGGTCTAAAAAACAATTGAAATATGATTTCAGGAGAATTCGGAATCTGATTTATATAGAATTCAGAGTTTGAATTTAAAAGAATTCATAATCTGAATTTCATAGAATTTGGAGTCTGAATCTCAAGGAATTTAGAGTCTGAATTCAGATGAATTAAAAGTGTAATAAACTATAATTCATTAAGATAGGTAAGGATCGTATAATTTTTCGGAAAAAAAATAATGGATAAAGTTGGTTTGATATGACAATAAATAAGACATTGAAAACCAAGGTTAAGGATAAAAAATTTTATAGAGAAATAAATCTTTAATTAAGAATAATTTCACTAGGAGAGGATAATTTTTTTGAAATAAACATTGTTTTTTATTTTAGAAACATAAAAGAATGAAAATTTCAGAAGAGAACATATTAAATCAACACCGGGAGGGTTACTATTCCCTAAGGTATCTCACCTCTATGTTCCTCACCTCCAGCCTCTTATTCTTTATCTTTTTCTCCCTCTTCTTACTCTTACTCCTAATATTCTTCCTATTCCTCTTCTTCCTGGCTGTCATCATCCCCCAACATCAGTTCTTCACAATCGTGATTGTGGCCAAGCATCACAATCATCAGAATGTTTGTTTCTTCATACCTCCCCTGCTTGAATGAATGAAATTCCAAGGATTTCAGGAACACATATTGGAAATGAAATTATACCTTATCAGCCACTTTAATACACACTACATCTGGTATATAAAGCCCTATGTACTCTAGTCTCCACCATAGCTCTTCATTGAACATCGATTATCATAGAGTCCTTTCAGAAGACCATATATATGGGAGAATAGTATCAACATCCATCTTTAGATTATTCCATAGTATCTTCCTCAGGATTTCCATTGTTAGGCCATAAGGCCAGCCATGGGACCACCTTTATTTAGAATGTGGATGTACCTTATCACCTTACAATGCTCCTACCATCGATTTTCGGACCCATGCCATTCCAGCTGCCTAGCTTATTTCCGGTCTAAATTCCCAATAATACCACTTCTTTTTTCTCATTTTCCTGAATCCACAATGGTTTCCTTCATTTGTCGAACATATTTCAAAATAATCACTTCTAGATATTCCACTACCAAATGTTTAGAATACTTAATTTATTGGCTGACATTAATATTAGTGAGGGGAAAGGTAATCACTTCACCGAATCCAGTAGTCAAGAAAAATATCCATAGTGGGTGATGGATGTAGGGACTCATATCCTACCAAACTGATGTACAAACCATCATTGACATTCTCTATATACACCCAACCTGCCTTGAAAACATCAATATCACATACGGTTAAAAAAGATTATCTCGTCGATCTGGTCCTCTAGCACACCACCTAGTATAATTTGAGATTATTCCTTATACTCCTACGAGAATCTACCAATATCTAATATTTTTCCTACTGGGGTTGGAAGTGGTTAAAGTTGAAATTTTCATGGCTTTCAATCTTGAGATTTATCCCCTCCTAATTATGCGTCAGTGGCCTAATCATAGCAATGTTCATAAGAGGTGGTCACAGCTTGTAACCTTGAAGATGAATGGTGTTCATGATATCATATCCACCACAGTGAGATGTAGCCCAACGATGTAGAATCTAGAATGGTCAACATACTCTCCTGGGTGTAATTCCTCTTGAATTTATCAATAGAATGTCATAAAGCATGGAAATCATAGGCACCCCCTGGTAGATTCTACACCTTTCTTCTGTAATCCCATCAATCACTAGTGTCCCCATACATACTCACATTCTTGTGTCCCATTATTTAAATTTACACCCGCCTAAAAACACACAAAAAATTGGCATACAAAACATTTAGATCCTTCCTTTCTTTCACATAAAAGTCTCATGATTAGTACTCACTCACTTTTAGGACCATGAAATATGATTATCTTTTACCCACTCTATGATGAATTTGGCCACCACTTCTCTCATCCTAACATCTTCAATGATTTTTCTTGCATCTGAAACATGTGGAACCACTCAGAGAATAATATTTTCTTTCAATATGTATATGACTCATTTTATCTCATTTTCAATCTTCAATAATTGAAATTTCTCAAGGAGAGTCCTTGTCCTATCCACCTAGACATTCTCCAGGGGAATAAAATAAACATACTGATACCCTTCCCGGGGAACAACATCAATTCAGTGAACATCCCAAAGGATGATACTGACCTCTTAATGGTGATGATGGAATGTATTGGTATCCAGATATTATCATCCAAATAGCTCAAACACATTGTCTTGTTGACGGTAGAAATGGAATTTTAATGTCCAAATAGCCTCAAAAATCCTAATTTGTCAGAGTTTCACTCTGAAGAAAACACATGTTTGGCGTACATAATGTGACCATGTCAACTCACTTGTAAAATTTACCCTGGACCTAATGTACCATTCCTACAAGCCTCGGGTCTCATCGGTGATACTACTCCTGAAGATACATTCATAGTGATCCAGATATATATCGGGAATAGAATTTCTCCCAAAAATGGTAATAGTCCTTGGGTTTAGTGTGTAAACTAATATGTCCCAAGTCAACCTATACGGGTGACCATTATTCATGATGTTACACTATAGATGTACATCCTCACATGTCACTCATGACCACGAAATATCAGAAACAAAACCTTGAAGTAGTAATTCTTCTGGAAAATCAAATGTCCATATTAACATACTATCGATCAGAATGTAGTCCATTAGATCATGTTTCGTCATAGAAAAGAATATATGGCTCTTAGATACTACTCCACTTTCATTAAGAATCTAGGGGTTTTTGATCATCTTGGCCCTCTGAACAGCATAGGAAGCTTTCATCACAACATCAGTCTATTAACAAGCCATCTTAGAAAGTACTTAGAGATCAAAAATTGACTTACATGAAATAATGGAGGTTCAGTATGGAAGAAATGATGTTACCCATAAGATTGATGACATATGCGCATTGAATTCCATCTATGCTAGAAGCACGTAAAAACTGGCTATGGTGAAAATGAACATGATGTTTAATGGAAGGCACTGAGGGATGTTAGGATCATTCATGTGGAATAGAGAATCATTCATGCATGAGAGAAAAACAATTTTCCCATAGGATTCTCATGGAACAGAGCCATTAGGTCCCCGATGAATTTATTAGTGCAGACCAGCCCTTCTATGCACAGACAAGTATTTTTCACACGAAATTGGATTTCATTCATGAAAAACTATAAATGTGATATCCTCTATTCCATTACCATGAAAACCTGACCTTATGGTTCCCATTCATCTTAGATTCTGAGGAGGAATTTTTTGTTCTCAATTAAAATAATGTCCATAGATATGCATATTTGAACAAAACAAATACATATTCAAAATTAATGGATGATCCAATGACACTCAAGGGTGTTGTGTGCAATATTTGATGTTTGTGCGTAAGATCATACATTCCCAATGCAATGTAGATGTGATTATTCTATGTTTTCTCTGCAGAATATAGCCATGTCGAAGGTTCTAATGAAATCATGATAGTGCACAGTAAATGAGACTCCACACAAGATCTTGCGCACCCAATGTGATGTCAAACACCAATTACAGACATACCAATTTTCCCACTACAAGTGAAGTTTTTGTCTATAAATAGAAAAATATCCTCTCACTCTATGGTATTATTCGAGAATATGAAACGCTACTCTACTTCTCCTAAGATGTCCGTTCCACAACTGCACAAAAGACATGGACAGAAGGTACAAAATCATACTTGATCGGTATCTTAGGGGTTATCTTTCATGGGGACCCAATAGGGCTTTATCCTCTCTAATTTTATTTTATTCAAAGTTAACTGCACATAATATATCCATCATTCACACTAGTTTTATCTTTTTCCAGTGCTTCCTTCACCCTAACCACCTAGTTTTGCACAAAGGCTTCATTCTTTTACACATACCCCAATCGTCTGCACAAATGTTCCTTCTTGCATGAAAACACCTCATCTAGAATTAAATTCCGAAATATTATTGTCTTCCCATCCTATATGATCCCTTTGTTATTTCATACCAATATGAACCATGTTTGATCCCCTCTTTCATGCAATATGCTTATCATGCATGTTATTCTTCCACATAACCCTCCAAGATTGTGCGTAGTGATTTCCAGGTCCCCTATGTGTGTTTCATGCTGTGTTTTCCTATGAAATGATTCATCTCCTATGTACTCTAACATCTATTTCTTTTTCTCATAGCTATGCTTACATGGACTCCTAAATGGATCACTCCAGAACCTTGTCAATCTATGGAATTGCATATTTCAACCCTTCACCAAAGGGTTAAAGTACACTAGTTATGTATGTCCATGGGGTGAGGAGGAATTCATCATCATCTAAGGCACTAGACATTAAATTTCCAAGAACCTTCATCCTCAACACATTACAGAAAACTGTGATCACCACAAGTGTACCTAGACCGTGATGAGTGGATGAAGGATCAGTGGCAGTGAACTTCCACACACTCTTTCTCCCATTATTCCTTTTCACCACGTGCATTTAGGGTAGCCTATGCATAATCCCTAAAACAATTTGATATGGTAATCCTTGTATGAAGACCATATCCTCCTTGTATGTCTAGAAATCCTCCTCTCTCATTAGGCATGAATCATGGAGTCAGTCTCAATCTTCATATCCCTCGGTTGCTAACCTTGCTTAATCCCTCCATCATCCCTCCAGTCACAACATTACATCAAGATTATCAGTATTTCTATATCCACTTATTTCTCACACTGATAATGACTCATGTGGGCTTAGATTAAGCCTCAACCATGAAATGATCTTTAGGACACAAACCATGTGTAATCCACAAGACCGTTTCCATCTGAACTATGGGAAATTTTATCTTTTCCATTTTTGATCAAGGAATGTAAGAAAACAATATGAAGTCTAATCCCATTATCCCTCTATCATGACCATTTCTTGTAAGTTCACTCTTCATTCCACATGACAGTAAATTATATTCCCCATTCTGAATTATGTGGGTTTTGATCCAATTTGGGTATGTAGGAATCCTCTTGAAGGATCAATTCCAAAAAATTGTAAACTTTGGAGCCCCTCCATGAGATTTTCCATCCTAATGCTACATCTTCACTCGGTGGTACACACAAACCTCTTCCTCCACCGTGAGATGTTTTGATTCACTAATTCAGGTCGTTGTCCTTTGTGTACACCCCGAATACAAACCCCATTTTCCCAAGAATCTAACTATGTGTAATACCCATTCTCAATATATCCTACACTAACTGATATTTTCCCTCATATGATGGATCTTTAACTATGCATAAGACACAAAAAGTCACTAGGATGTTGTCCTTTGTCTACATCCGATTCTATGCCCCTCATCTGAAATACATGGACTTTGTTCTCTGCCTTTTTTGGATAATTGTACATAGGAAGACTCCCAAATTTTCAAGACCATATCATATGTCCCATCATAGTCTCTTCCTCAAGTCTTTGGGTTTCAAAAAGATCATGCCTTACCGTATTGGTTCCATTTCCTTCGGGCCCCCATTAGTGTGTCAATTCTAATATGCAACCACCTCAGGTGAATCATCTCCCCAATTCCATAACTACATGTACATTGATTCCATACCATGAGGATACGAATAAAACCACATTGAGTATCAATCCCTATACTACCAACTTCACAAATGTTTTAAATTTCATTCCCATTAAATGCATCATTCAACATTTCAACCATTTCCATCTAGATCTCACCTGAGCTACCATATCCTGGTGAAATCATGCCATCCTCTAGGAAGCGTACCATGTGTATGACTTGTTCAACTCAGTTCCCATTCTATCATTTGGGATGCCAGCAACATTTAATCCCTAGCATGTCTTTAGGTTGTTTTCCTTTGTGTAGACCCTGATTCCATGGATCAAATTCTCAAACTACATTTATTTTGATCCCTACCTCCCATACAAGGTATATAGGAAGCCTCTTCAATGATCAACCTCTACCAAATGTAAACACTAGTTTCCCCTTTGCGTGGACCCAACCTCATCTCTGATAATCCCATTGTGCCATCCAAATCACACTTCACATTATAATTCCATCCCCATTATGGGATGCACCATCCTGGTTTCATCCTTATTGATCATTATGTTCTGTATATCTTGTAAAAATTCTTGGTGCTCCCTATAAGGGATGAACCCATCTGATCCACTGCCATCTGTGTTATGATCAGTAAAATCTGTCTCTAGTAGATGTTAAAATCACGGTATACCGCATATTAAACCCACGAAGAAATGGAAATCCTCAGAGAGATGCTTTCAGTATATAATTAACCACAGATAATATTGGAAATATCATGCTTTCATTCCCTTGAGAATCAGTATGATAAGGGAAAATCAAAATAAACAATTTTTTCAACATCTAGAAATTTTAGTGATGATTCAACGTGACAACTATCGGGACCGATTGTTGTTGCAGTGACTTGAACCCCAATAGAATTTCCTAAAAGATTTAGTGTAATTAACTGGCATCCAAATGTTAAGACATAAAGAAAATATTCACGAACAATGTCATTATATTTGGTGGAGATCCAAACTAGGTGATGAATTCAAAGAATGAATCGATGGAATGAGAAATTGATATCACGTAGTCCTATTTTGTTCAAGGAGGAAACATCACGGAAGACGTTTTCAATGCCACCTATCTTTGTAAAGAATGTATTCATGAAAACAACCAGCATAACCTCACAAATTATGTGCACCTCCGTGAATGCATTAGAAATGACATGAAACCCTCACAAAATCATCAAAAATATTCCCAAGAAAATCATTGTAATAGGACAATATGTAAGATAGATCCACTCACAATATTGACTCACATTACATGCTGCCACCAAACTTATCTACCCCAAATACTAGTAGCACCACCGTGATAAACCATATAAGGGAAAACATCTATAGGGGTTTATGACATATACAAATCCATAAAAAACTACCAATAAGGCTGTAAGAATATATAATCTAACAAAATATTTTCACAAACCATTTAAAGATACTAATCAGACATTTATGCTTCATAAACCCCAATTTATTTCAAAAACATTATAATGTGCTAACCAGACCTCCTATTGAGTCTATTTTAAAATACACCTTCAATATATTTCCAAACAAAATCCAAATTGATATAAAACACCATTTTAAAATAAATAATTCTAAATGAGACATTACCTATCAAGAAAAACTACATTCAAATATGTGGTGAAGAGAGACGGTATATTTAATGATTCTTAATGGGATTTCGAACCATTTAAAGACTGGTCATGTACCAAAATACAAAGCATGTAATTTTTTAATGGAAAAATTCGAATCCACATTCCGAACCAAATTTGGACCATGCATAATTTAGGAAAACATGTTGGATTAAAGTGAATTGGGAGAAGGATGAGGAATAAACGTTTTGTGTCTTAAAACCTGGATTTTTATGGTTAAATGGATGTTAGGTCCACAAGGCTGAATACCCTGAGAGGGGGGGTGATTCAGGGTATGAATAATTTAAAAATTAATGCCCATTCTGATCTTGTTTCTCTGTTAAGAAAAACACTCCTCTCTCTCTTTCCTGTTGCATTGTGTAAACAGAAATTGAAGCATGCACAATACACAATGATTTTTACTTGGTTCACCCTCACTGGGCTACGTCTAAGGAGCATACGCCGACAAGTTTCCTGTCGTACCAAATTCCACTCAACTTCACTAGTTGTGGATACAAGGTTCGGGTACAGTCACTCTATCCTAGGATCACTTCCTTTACATGATTTAGGGTTAGCTCACTGCTTTCCAAAGGGTCACTCCCTGTTTCTCTCTCTCTGGCTCACTACCTGTGGAGATGATCAATTTCTTCCTCTTCCGTTTCTCACTACTCTAGAAAGGATCCACTCACTGTTTATAGACCTGTAGGTCTCTTCATTTGAATGAAGTAATGCATATACCTCTTTATGTATATGCTCTGTTGATGTACAACATTCACCAGTAGATGAATATCTCTTTTTACTGAAGGTATCGGGCAATTGTCCAGCTTCCATGCAGCCCGAAAATCACTGCTGAAAATAAACCTTACATGCAACACAACTCTATATTGGTGCACAAGTCACAATTGTTGTGCATGTATTCCTCAAATACTTGCGTGACTCAAGCTTCATCAACTCAAAACATGCGCGACTCACTTCCTTCCTCGTCTAAACAACCTCAGGCTCGCAACTCACCCTTGGCCCGCAACTTCCTACTCTGGCGCGCAAGTCCCACTTGCGCGACACACCACCACTTGCGTGACGTCCACACCTGCACGACGGGAGCTCTAAATATTCAAATTGTTGAACTCCGGTGACGAATGAGTAGCGGTGGTGTGGTATTTATAGGCAATTTGACAACCCTGCGCGACTGCGCACAGGTCTCCCTTCGGCACGCAAGTCTCGGCGCGCATGTCTCTTCTCCTGCAACTCACTTGCATGACCTAATTCCAAACATGCGCGAATCTCTTTACATTTCCATATTTTGATCTTCTGATCTTGAAAACCCACAGGCGTGCAAGTTCTCAAGCTTCCAAGGCATCGGCGCACACGTCTCTTCACGGCATGCAAGTTATCTGTGCGACACCACCAAAACATGCGCGATACTTATCACATTGCAATATTTTGATGATTTGCTGATGAAAAACATATGGTGCGCAAGTTTCCAAGACTTCATGTACTCAGCGCACATGTCTCTTCTCCTGCATGTAACTTGCACGACCTAATTCCAAACATGCGTGAACATCTTTACTTTGCCATATTTTGATCTTCTTATCTTGAAAACCCACAGGCATGCAGGTTATCAAGCTTCCAAGGCATCGGTGCGCAAGTCTCTTCACGGCGCGCAAGTTATCTCTGCGACACCACCAATACTTGCGCGACACTTATCCCTTTTCCATATTTTGATGATTTGATCATGAAAAACATATGGTGCACATGTTTCCAAACCTTCATGTACTTGGTGTGAAAGTCCCTTTGCCAAAAACCATGTTTCCTCTTTTTTTGATATTTAGGCCCAAAAATTTGGCAAACACTGGAAAACGGTGCCACCTTGTATTTGATCTTTTTTATTCCGCCTCCAGATTATCCATTCCTTTGTCGGTGTTCTTGAATAAATCATGGATCATTGACCTCAGATCTTGAACTAGACATTCCATCATGAAATCCTCTTAATCAACAAATTTGTAAGTCATCGTTTTTCTTTGCCAACAGTCACCACTTAGATGTCCACTTTGTCAATAAAAGCAATCACCTAAAAAATTCTTCAATGATACCTTGAGAGATTTTTTCCCAACAAATGATATATCCAATATCATTATCATTTGTGTTCCCATACATATGTGCACTATGGTCACACATTAATGTTCCAACATCCAATTACACACAAAAATCAACTAAGAAATTACCCTAAACCATTTTCATAGGAACACAACATGTGTTCCATCCAACACAACAGACCAAACAATAAAATCCACTTAGTTCCATTTATAAATCTCAAATAATAACTCAACCAATTCAATAAAACCCATATAAGGGAAACAATTACACAAATAATCACATCATACATTGAAGACCCCTATGAAATTTTATGAAACTCATTAGGTTCCATATACATAGTCATTTTTGAAGAATCACTTCGAAATACATTTTTAACAAATTATACCAACACCAAAACACCACACGAAAACATCACTATCATGAAGAAATTTTTTATAAATTATTTAAAAACACAAAAGAATCAACATATTTTTTTAGAATGGGAAAATTTGGAAACACCTTTCTAAATAGTGTGTAGATGTGATGAACCATCAAGGGAAGGAAGAACTAAACACCACAGAAAATATTTAGAACCAAAAATAATTAAAATCAAAAAAATATTATACATCCCAAATACTAGTTTTAATAAAATAGAGGCACCACCAATAGAGAACCAATGATGAATAGAGAATAGTGTATGGAAGGATAAATTAGACAAAAATCCCAAGAACTATCCTTAAGAACGTTTAATGGGATTGAAAAATTGAAGGGGGAAACAGAGAGGGATCATCGAGGGCTCCCTGATTCACTTCGGTCGAGAAAGGGAGAAGAATATATATTTAGGGTTACAAAATAGAGATAAATACTTGTAATTTTAAAACATTAAGAATTGGGTTTCTCACACAGTTAGGATGCATAGATAGGCAAACTGCGCACAAATCTTGATGTCCTTAGTGTTTATATCGACTGAACCTCATGTAAGTTGGTCAAATAGTTTCACAAAATGTACAAAACACATGTTCCTTACCCCTAGACTCCCAAATTAGCTACACATTTACATATGGAATGATACTCAGTTTATCGAGACCGTGCACTGATCATGAAAATACCAAAACATACCTGATTCATCCAAAATTGATTTTTTAACTATGAATCTACTAGAAACTAATCCAAATATACCTTAATATGATAAAAAAAATAAAATAAAAGAATACCAAAGGATCGGTGTGACAATTTTACCCACCACATACAATTTATAACCCAACTAATTTATGCATCTAAATGATACACCAAAACTAGCATCCATATATAATAAACTCTAAAAGAAACCATGAACCTAGGGTTGACAATTCACACCATAAGTCTGAACCAAATGCTAAAGAAGAAAACAGAACACAAAATTGGGGGAGAACATGAGAGGTTACTACACAATGCATGAATTAAACTAGCACCACCAAAAAAAACTGGGAACTGACTACAAGATATAACCCAAACTTCTCCACACCAACTACAAAACAACCCCCCATGTGACCAAGAACACCCAACACCACTAACCCAAAAACCATCACATGGGAGAAATAAACCCCAAAATGAAATTTATATGATACCACTTAAACAAAACAAGCAACACTAGGGGAATACCATGAAAGGAACTCAAAAAAAAATAGTGAACAGAAACAAAAATCCATCCATTCCACAAAACTCAATAATATCCAAACAAGAAAATCCAAAATGGAGACCAATCATCCGAAGGGATAAACACTGTAAAAATGATCAAATGATTCAAATAGCCACATTTTGAAAAAAATAACTTCTTAGATCATGAAATAACTTCTTCATCACACTTTTACAATTAAAAGTATAACTTACTTCAAGAACAAACCCAAAAAATTAAAACATAATACATATATACCTCAAAACAAGATATAATTTCTAGGTTAGGAATCTCCACACCCCCAATGACTCATGACTATGCGCAAGCTTCATAGTGAGGCCTCTGGATAGAGACATGATGTCGAAAGCATCAACTGCCTCACATTTAGGCACTAGAATCATCTAATTAAGAATTATTCTTCAAGGAATGCTTCCTAAAAATAACATTAGATGACCCAAACAACCACAACAATGAATGTATTTTGAGAATTCTAACAAGATGGGTTCTAAATCCCAAAAAGTTCACATTGGAGGCACATATGAATACTATTTAAAAAAAATAGTTACCATAATTAGTACATGAGACTCCTAAAAAAATAGTTCCTCCAGTATTAACTCATCACCAGATAGGGAACCTTCACAAGCTCCAACCACTATTGATTGTACCCTGAGAACCAACATGGCTAAAAGGACCTCATTAACTAGCTTCTCCAAGGGAATATGCTTTGAGGAAATGGATCTATCTGTAACATTAATACGAATACCCCCAAATATATGATAATTTGTATATATATTCTATGAGACCATATTTGATGAAAAGAAAACCATATCCATGAAGTGGTCATTATTAGACTTCACCATCCACAAGCCTTGATGAATACTCATGCGATATTCCCGTGTCATTATCTTCACCTCCCCAATTATAAACCATCTATGAAAAATTTACATAAATA
Organism: Viscum album; assembly: GCA_963277665.1. Taxonomy (NCBI): domain Eukaryota; kingdom Viridiplantae; phylum Streptophyta; class Magnoliopsida; order Santalales; family Viscaceae; genus Viscum; species Viscum album. The sequence goes on from OY728135.1 coordinate 764,221,915, forward strand.
ATTTCCATGTCATCCCAAATTACATTGAAAGTAGAGAAAAAAACTCACATTCATCAAAATATGGATGATCACAAAAATTAGAACAACATGGGCTCTAATAGCTTCATGAATTCCCAAAAATATAAAGGCAATATCAATATCCTCAATACACTCTTCTACCTCTAACAGTCCTCAATCACTACAAAATATAATATAAATTAGTGATGAACCGTAACTTATGCATGACTCACAAGAATCAATTTGGACCTTTTGGGGTGATATATTATGATCAGCATAATAAAAAAACAAAAATCACCATCAAACCAAAACACAATTGAACAGAACATCTCGATTAGAAATAATATGGTGAAAATCCAAATTCATAAATGTACAAAAAAAATTATCATTTCAAAGAAAGATATTTAATTCACGTTTTAAAAAATTCCTTCTTATAAGTTCACATTTTAGTTCCAAAATCCACATTTCAAAAAAACCAACTCTTTAAAAATATTCATTTTTGAAAATTAATATTCCTTTCAAAAACATTATTGAAAAACCCATCCAAAAATTTGGTTTCATATACTCTTCCATGGATCCTATAAACTTTCACATATGCTTTCACCAACTTCTGCTTACCTTTTCCACATAAAAGTGTCATGTTTCACATTACATTCAATACCACCTATATGTGAATTCTCCTATAGCGTATAAAGGGTTATACATTTTATTCCATCATCAAATACAAAAATTTGTTAAATTTCAGATTCAAGTCACTTTCACTTTTAAAACCAAATCATAAAAAATTGAAACCATTTGAATTAATTCATTTTACTTTTTAAGAATTGTTTTAATATTAAAATCATACTCACATTAATTTAGAAAAAATAGACAACTCAATCTAAACCACTGTAAAGAGGAACTAGAGTCTATGTATATCATGGTGACATGGTAGTGATCCATGACCTAATAAAGAATGAACAATAATAGGATATTGAAGAATGTAAATGGACTCTATATGGGTCACTACTCCATGTGTTTACACAATATGACCCATGATCTCTTCCATTATCAATCCTAACCCAAATCAGTCCATATACTATAAAAAATACTCAAAACTAAAATGACCTCTGAAATGTGAGGATCAAAATGAGAAATATCACAAGAAAATCTTTCTAAAACTAACTATATAATCCTAGAAGCCCTAAATTCAATTTACCTGACACTCAAAAATAGGAATTGCCTTTGATTTCATTTTCTCACAAACCAAGACAGGTTTGCATCCTACTCGATACCCAACCCGATCTAGGACATGAACCAAATGGCATTTCAAATCCTGATGATTTGTAAAATAGTGTTGGGAATCAATAAAATATGAATGGGTATGATTTATTCCAAAACAAAACAATATCAATTAAATAAACTGAACTTGTGGAATGATTAATAATAAATAAATCACAATATAAACTAGTCTAAAAATAAAATAAAAATAAAAAAAAATATATAAATAAAAAACAAAATGCAACTGAAATGACCTCCATGTGACCTCTTGGTCACCTCCAACCACAAGACTAATCTACTCTAACAATGATCATGGGAACTAGGATCTAGAACATGCAACATAGTTCAGGTCTACAAACAATAAATTGTACAAGTATGGTGTGTGTGTGTAATTTCTAAGTAGGTAATCAACAAAGAATCCAAAATTTTACTTTCCTAAAAAGAGACCATAAAATCTTGATTGAAAAAACATATTTTTTTCTCACTTTATTATATAATAACATCATTCTTTTTTTCCAAAACACAACATGACATATCAATATTTTTCAAAAAGGATTTCCACTTTAAAACCCAAATAAAAATCCAAAATCGAAGAACTATTCCAAGCTATGATGTAAAATAAACTTACCTAGTAAATGGGAATCCAAATGCAGAAAAAGATAAATATGAAGTTATAGATAGTGACTATCATGAATTCATTAACATCCGTAGAATAATATTTATTTGTACTTTAGTTGGACTCACTTTCTGATGTATGGTGCATCTCCATAGACTATAACCAATTAGACAGTCCAGAGGCACGACCCACCTATACATATAATGTCTAGGGGGTTCCAACATGTGTAATTGTGGTCATCATGAAATCATCAGTTTACCCTAAAGAGTAATCCTGTGAAACCCAATGTAATAGTTCACTGTCTAAATTCGAGGCCCTATCACGCATGACTCACCTTACCTCCACCACTACACTTGCCTAACCCAAACACTAACACCATCTATGTGATAACCCATATAATGGGAATCACCCATATGGGTTCACAACATACCAAATACATAAACAAGTAAAAAATGGATTGTCATTTGACATGATCATTCAAAATCATTTATTAAAACATCCTTATATTTCAAAAGATAATTTATGCTTCCAAAATGTTCTTTTTTTCAAAAATAGTATAATGTTCCAATTATGCCTCACATCGAGTCAGTTTGAAAAACACTTGAAATGTATTTAGATACCATTTTTAATATTATATAAAAGACTATTTTGAAATACATATTTAAAAATTTGCCTTTACCATTGAATATCAATTCCAATAAAATTTGGGATGAAAAAACAAAACATATTTCCTGATTCCAAACATGCATTCAATTAATTTAATCAATGAATTCAAAAAAATCTGAGTAGGCCATGTATTAATGAACACATATGAAACCAATTTCATAACTATATTGAGACCACATACTATTTAGGAAATCATGTGGTCTTAAAACAAATTTGGAGGAGGAGGAGGAAGAAAGGTTAAGTGTGTTGAAAAACATGTTTTTATTGATAAAAGGATTTTTCAAATATCATTATCCTTTGTGTTCGTATACATTTGTACACTATGGTAACACCTAAATGTTCCCACTTCGTATGGAACACCACAATAATCCAATTATTTACCACATCCAATTTCAATGAAACATCACATACCTTCCATTAAATTAAATAGACGAAAATATAAAATCCACGTATTCCATTTAAAAATACCAAATCAAAATTTACCAATTAAATAAACCATAACCAATGTAAAAATCATCTCAAATAAAAACATATTACTAGAAATGATCAATTGACATTTTATGAAACACATAATGTGCACATATACATAGTCATTTTGTAATAATCGCATCAAAAACCATTTTTAAAAACTTTTACCCACACCAAAACACCAAAAAAAATCAAAACTATCAAATTATTGTGAATTAGAATAATAAAATATATAAAAAAAACCAGAATCAATGGGTTTTCCTTGAATGAAAAATAACAGAAATAGATACCTCAACAGAGTGTAGATGCGACCAAACATCATGGGGGAGAACTAAACCCCATAAATGATTTGCACATCCTAACATATAAAAAATCAAAAATATTAGCCAAACCAAACCCTAGGGTTAATCAAAGAGGGGGAACCCTCCATGGGTGATCTAAGAATCAAGATCTAATGGAGAATATAATGAAAAATTGAACCAAATCACATGAACTCACTGTATAAACCTACAAATTGAATAATAAAATGAAAGGAGAGAAATGGAGATGGATCTTGGAGGATATCCATATGTTCATAGGGTAAAAAACATAGAATAACTCTGATTTAGGTAAATAATATAATTTAAAACAATGTATTTTGATATTTTCAGAAATTGTGATGCTTTCATGGTTAGGTCGCACAGTTTGACCAACCTTGTATGAATTTTGTCATCGCCACTGTCAAAATGGACATAACCTCATGCATAGTTTCCATGTTGTTTCCCAAAACATGCACAACATGTGCACATTACTCCTAGACCCCAAAATAGGCAACATTGTTGCCTAGGAAAAGACACATGGTTTACCAAACATATGTGAGAAATACACTTTGGCCAAAACTCATCCCATAATTCTAATATTCATAAATTTAATGTGGGACTAAACTCAAACCTCAATAAAAAATACCCCAAGAGAAGAAAAGAATAAAATAAAAAACACAAAAAGTTATTGTGTGAATTTTTATTTTAAAATCATTTTTATATAATTATTAATATTAATAAATTTTCTTAAATTGATTATCAAATGGCTAGAAATCAATATAAATTCATTTGAATGTTAATATATATATATATATATATATATATTATAATTGAATTTTTTATATGTATAATGAGTTATAATACTAATAAATTTAATTAACAACTAATAATGATTATTTTAAAGAAAATATATTCAAGATATTTTTAATCAGATAAATTAAAATTTGTATAGATATCGCCACATGGTAAATATGAGAATAATATGTTTTGTTCATAAAAATATGTTTTTTTTTCAAAATATTGGATTTTCTCAAATGTTTGGAACTAATATTAGAATTAATATATATAACCTCCCATTATTATATCAAGAGACATTAATTCAATAATTCGAGACAAAATATCGAATATTAGTTAATAATTTTAAATTAACTATGAAACAAATTAATTAGGTATGATGGTAAAAAAAATTTCCCTATAGTATCATTTAAAATGGTTCAGAAGATGTTGTAAAAAAAATTCTTCAAATATCAGTAAAAAATATCATATATTCTTGGGTGAGGGTATATAGACATTAAACTATCCAATATTATATTATTTTTTCAATTTTGTTCAACATTGTTATGAAAATGAAGTTAAAATGTTTGCAATAAATGGGTATTTACTAGTATGTCAAGCTCCACAAGAATAAAACCACAAATCCTCATCAAAATTGTCTACAAAACATTAGATAATAATATCATCCATGACCATACTAAAAATATTAAAATCCTTTGCCCCAAATTCTTTATATTATGGTCTTCTAAAAATATCCATTGAATAATCTTTGTCATGTTTTCCAAAAGTTATTATACATGGAAGAGTTATATGTAATTAACAAAAAAATTCATGTTTTATTCCCATTATTACTCATATAAATATTCCATAACCTTCTTAAAATAATGAAATCAGTTTCTTATATCATTTTTTACTTTAATTAATTAACTATTTTCTATTTTATTTCTATATTATGTAAAATATAAGCATCTCTCTTTTGTATAAGTTGACTACCACCATTATATAGATATATTTTGCCTTTTTATTACTATATCTCATATGTAATCATATATATATGTTTTAAATATATAAATATAAAATATATATTGTATTTTTGAGATATTTTTTATAATCTAATGATTAATTATTTCATATCTTTTTTTCGATCCATTGAAAAATGGATGATCACAACAGTGTAAATGAAAACTATCACACCCATAAATTGATTCCATTGAATTTTCATCACCATATTATAGGGTTATTTATAAAATTTTATATATTAAATATATATTTATTTGTGAAATATTTAAATTATTTTAACCATGATCATTGGGAAAGGATCGTAATCACTAAATTGAAACATAAGTTGAAAACATTATTTTTAATTATAAGATATTTATTATAGTGTATAATTTTTTATATATACATTATTGTATATCATAATGGAATGATATATTTTATTAAATTTATGAATTTTTTTTCATGATTCATTATTGTTTTAAATTTATAGTATAGGAATTTTGATTTTTTAAGATGAATGTTGGGGCCTGATGTAGGTGTTTATGTCACAATATCAATTTTTATCAGGATTTATTATGAAATAATTACAATTATAAAATATTATATTAATAAAATATGATAAACCCCATATAATTTTATCTTGTATTGTTATTTATGAGTTAATCTAGTATTATAATGATTTACCCCTCTTTGGTTATCAAAGCATTAGAATTAAATTCTTTTTTTATATGAGAAATTATTTTATTTATTGGTGAGGAATATTTTTCCTCCATGTAAATATTCATTGAAATAATTCTAAAATGTTTCTTTATATTATTCAATAATTATTAAAAGTTATTGTAAACGATATTTGACATTCATTTCAATAGATTTAAATAAAATCATTATAATTTTCGACAAAAAGATAATATTTTATTTTGGACAAAAGTGGGAAAAGAATCATTTTTTTATGTCATAAAAATAAAGATATTTTCCAATTATCATGATAATATTAATTTCCAATAGTCATTTCAAATTTTTTATGGGTTTAAAAAGAAAACTATGTTTCAATTTTCATTGGAAGTTATCATTTTTTAATGTTTTCAAATGTATTAGATGGTCTCTCTAGTTTTTCAAAGAATATTTCAAATGATTTTATCAATGTTTCAATTATAAATGTTAACCCCTATTGTGGAATATTTAAATCTACAAAGTAAATTATTAATGATACAAACCATTTTCTTCATCAAGATGAATATTAATTACTTAATGAAAATATATTTTTTGAAACCAATTTATTTTTCACAATTTATGGTATGATGACATTACAAATGTTTTTGTGATATTTAGGAACACATATATATTATTTCATTATGTGATAAGTGTTAATTTAAATATATATTATTTTTAATGAATTTTGAAATGAATGGTATATCAAGATATAATATGAACTGAAATGGGGAGTGAAACCAATCAAATACATTAATCTATCCAACATTAATGATGTGATTTGTTGGGAGTGAATTATTATCCAATAAAAACTCATATTTTTATTACATTTTAATGGTATTAAATGTTCATTTTTGATCTTATGGTCATGAGTTAGTGGATTTTAATTTTGAACATCCATTCTCGTCATTTGTGCACTTTATGCCTAATGTGCACCAATTTTGGGCAAATGTTTCATCTGATTTTAATGAGTGTAATTATAAATATTTTAATTTGATATTTGGTTAAATGGATATACCAGTAAATATGAACATTTTTCATTTAGGGATCAATGGATGATTCATAAAGGATGATGGGAATATTTGGTGATGAACGGAAAAAATTCTTCAGAAGGAAGATTGGAAAATCATACCACTCATGATGCTTTGGGGTCCACAATATAGACCAAATGAAGGCCAGATATTTTTTTAGTCTAGAAGACATATAGATTAATAAATAATTCTTCTAGAGACAGTTCTAATTCGTCTTACATGGTGGTGATTAAGACATCCCAAGTTGAAGATGTAATTATGGGCCAGATTCTGCGGCCTAGAAAAATATCCCACCATTTAAATCATATCTTTCGAACAACATATTATTGGGGGCTGAAATTTTACATTAAGTTAGGGGACATAAGGGTCTTCACATAATTATTCTATGTCCCACTCCATGTCGGCCTTCTAGAAGGTCCGTGCGGCACGTCTTTTCGGTGGATGAAAGATGGCTGCAACTTCGGGGAAGGAAGTGGAAAAGTCTTCTCTACATTAATGTTCCACCTACCTTGGCCCACCAAATTTAATTAAATGTACTTTGTGAGTGGTGTCTTGGAAAAAGTCTTCCTTTTTTTATATTTAATGCAGTAGTGGGGGAGGATTTATGTATCCTGGAGCTTTGTATTCATTATAATGTTATTATGCTAGTGTATCCTTGTAGCGTTTTCCTTCTCATGTAAGTTGTTTCAATCACTTTAGTTTCCAGGAAAAGATCATATTATTCTCTTATTATATTCTTTCTCTTATCACATTGATACTCTTGCCTCATGGTGTGAATTTATTCACACCAAACCTTGTGATTTTGTTCACACAACTATGGAATGATCACGTTTTTGTTGTTGTTGTTTTTTACTTCTTCAATTCCACCCTCGTAAGTCTATTTCCCACTTCTGTTGAGAACATGTTATCAATAGAGGGATAGATTATTTATGGGATGATAAAAGTGATTAGAAAGGTGTTGGATTGGATTTTATTTCTCACTGTCTAAATGTTATCAATTTCTGTAATTTTAGTTTCATTCATTAAATGAGTTTCTCTCTTCCTCTTCATTATTGAATTTATGAACCCCACTTTTATGTGCTATTTAGATCCTTTACCTTGGAGTGCTCATTAAAATGATCCTACAAGAGTATAGATAATTATCATGTGTTTGTAATGGTTTTTAATCTATATGTGATGAGGGTAGTTTTAATTCATTTAATTAATCCTTCTCGCGTTAATGAAATTGAAATCTTAAAAAATAGAATTCATCTAATCCACCACGAGGAAAAACCTTGGATCAACTCATTTCTCATAAATTGAATTCACATATATCATATTTATCTTTTAAAACCCATATAAAAACAACACATGTTGACCAATTCATAACAAAAAATCAATCACTTTATATTGTGTGTCTAAAGGCTCTTCTTAGGTATCTGAGGATTCAACAACCCAAGCTACACTCTAAGCGACCGCTTAACCCTTAATACATGGGAAAATTTGGGAGACACCAAATTTTGGCACCATTTTTGGGGACTCAAGTATGTTATCATGGACACTTTCATCCTTTTCTCACCCCACATTCTCTATTCTCACCCCTATCTCTATTATCATTATCCCTTTGTGTTTGTGTGTGTCCAGAGAATCTAGAATCCAATGTTCTTCCAACTCCAATGGAGAATCTTCCAAATAACCATGTCACAAACTCATGCTGCAATCAAATGGAAAATCAATATTATTAAGCCCCTAAATTAGAAAATTTCTTTGATCATCCCTTGATTAATTACCACACACCTGATGAGATGTACAATCAATGAGATCATGATTATTTAAAGGATCAATTTCCATCCCTCTAGTGGATGATTGAAGAGATGAAACTTAATGAAGTTCACAATTTATAAACTCCTACCTAGAATAATCCTCAAAACGCCTTGAGCAATTGTGTATTCAAATGGGGATAATGAGTTCTGTGTTATCATCATTGAGATTATAACTACAATTTATTAATACTCGTGAGGAAATTATCCATTCACCAACAGTTCCTTCTGAAACATTATGTAAAGTGTCTAGTTTCCCACAAAACTCTCATGAATTTATTGAAGAACGATCCTTTGGATTTTGGGTAGGGTAATTGAATTAATAAATTGTTGAAGGGCCATTGAATAAAGAGGAAATTTATTTCATGTATTCACAAGAAGGAAATTTGAGAACGTGGATTGAGTCTCCTAAGTATAACTCTATTGATGATTATTAAAAAACACCAATCCCAGATCCATTGAGTGAAATTAAAAACAATGAAAACATACCCATTCTTGACACTAATCTATCCAATTTGGAGGTTAAATCTTATATCCTAAAGGAACCATTTTGTTGAGAAAATTGGAAAATGAAACTGAGTTAGATTCAAAATCTCAACTTGTGTTTGAATGTCCTATGCAACCCAATATCAAAATTATTATCCTTTATTTCCCACCCATGTATCCTTTGATAAAGTATAATCAGGATATTTTAATTGGTTTCATTCTTTTCATGAAACCAACAATGTTGTAATGTTCATTGATTTCATGGGAAAGACTATAGAGAAATGTTGATCAACCATTTCTCATATTACTTGGATTTTACCACTCATTATAGAACATTGGTTTGTACATTGTACAAATTCTAAATAAAGATTCAATCTCAATAAAGTATAAGTGGAGAAATATGGGGTCCTCAAAATGTTTAATGTTGGAATTGGATATGTTAGGGAGTTCATGTCGATCTAGAAACGTTAAACAAAAGCGATGTATGGGAGGAAACCAATGGTTTTCATGTTTTATTTTATTTAATTATTAGTTCAGCCTCTCGAACTATTCTTTTTTTATGAGTATGGATGGGTATGAATGTGGAGAAACCTATTCACTTGTGTCTCGTGATGTGATCCTTGAATAATAACATACCCAGAAATTTAAGAGTAGACAATGTATCATCAGTTTGTTTTATATCTATGTGTTTGTATATTTAAAAAAAATTGGACTGTTGAACTGTTATTATTTTATTTGTATGGATGGGTATGAAAGGGGAGCACCGTATTCATCTGTGTCATGTGGTGTGATCCTTGAGTAATACCTTATCCAGAAATTTAAAATAAGACAATGTATCATCAGTTTAGTTTAGTTTATTTTATGGTTATGTAGGTATTTTAAAAAATATATTGTTGACCTGTTTTTATTTTATGAGTAAGGATGGGTATGAAAGGGGAGAACTGTATTCATCCGTGTCATGCGGTGTGATCCCTGAGTAATACCTTACCCAGAAATTTAAGAGAAGACAATGTATCATCAGTTTATTTTATTTTTTAAGGTTAAAAAAATCCAAAAAATATATATATTAAATTTTTTAAGGCATGTCATAGGTCATTGGGAAAAGCTGGTCACAACCATCCAAGCCTTTGGGACTCAAACAAGAACTGAAGGGATATAGGGGAATGCATTTTCAACATCATCCACCAGGCAACTTCATTACATAATTTTCGTTTTCAATATCTTCGTTGAACTTCCATCCTTACCATTATATAATTAAATTATTTAAACAGTGGGGACAATGTTATTCTATGTTGGAGGGAGAGATGATAATGTGTGGAAAGAAAAATTTCATTAACCTTGAACATGATAACACACATTCCAAACACTGAAATTGGTTATCAAATAAATTCTCATGCCTTGATTCTGATTTTAATGCATGTTTATGTTCAAGTGTATAGATATTGGAAAGTGCGGTTGTCCGATGTCATTTTTCACCATTTATATTGTCGTCCAATTATTTTAAAAAATACAATGCACATCCTTTAGATTGTAGGGTATTTTTTGAGTTCTTGGGGTCCATAATAAATGGAATATGGTTGGTGATCATTTTAATTTTAACATTAGTATTCAAAAATAATAATCAATTGAGCGTAGAGTAATGAATTGACCTAATGTGTGGATTTCGGCACATGGGGATCATGACTCCATAGTTTTCAAGCCCAGAGTTGGCATTTTATCTCTATTTGTGGTAATATGAATTTTTTTGTTTGAGTTACCTTGAGATGATGCCCAAATATGTGAGCTTCACTTGGTTCCCTAATGTCTTTGATCATGGGAGTAATCGGTGAAGTCTTGATACATGGGTTGACTAGATTGAGTTCAAATTCAATTACCATTTCAAAATTGCAAAAAAAAACCAAAAAATAATATAAAATAAAAAAATTAGTACTTATTAGGTTATTAAAATTTTATTTCTCCTAACTCTTCCATCTTTTTTCATCGAATGAAGATGAACCCCCATGTCTATTGGGACACAAAACACTTCTTCATTCTTAATTGAATTTGGATGTAATATGGCTGTTAATATGAAAAAAGGAATGAGCTTGGGCTTGTGATATTCCTATGGTCATATATTGTTTTAAATGATTTTTAGGGGTTTCATAATTTTTTGTTATGAGATCGTTGGGTGAGAAATGTGTATTAAAATGTTTTTGGAAAATGTCATTCAAATTTTATTTTTGTGAGATATATTTTGCTCGGGACTAGAAAAACTCAAGTTGGGGGAGTGATTAGCAAATAATAACACATATTTTTATTAAATTTTAATTGTATTATATGTTTATTTTTTATCTTATGGTCATGAGTTAGTGGATTTTAATTTTGAATATCCATTCTCATTATTTGTGTACTTTATGCCTAATGAGCACAAATTTAGGCCCAATGTTTCATATGATTTTAAAAAATGTAGTTATACATATTTTAATTTTATATTTTGGGAAATGGATAAAAAATTATGTTTGAACATTTTTCATTTTGGGATCAATGGAGGATTCATAAAGGATGATGGAGATATTTGGCGATGAAAGGAAACAATTCTGGACATGAAAAATTGCATATCATCCCACTGATGTGAATGTGGGGCCCACAATATAGGCCTAATGAAGCCCAAATTTTATTTTAGGCTATAATACATACAGAAGATAAAATATTACTTCTGGAGACAGTGCTAATTCATCCAACATGGTGGTGACTAAGTCGGCCCAATTTGAAGATGTAATTTTTGTCTAAATTTTGCAGCCTAGTAAAACAGTCCACCATTAAAATCAAATCACCCTAAAAGAATATTATTTGGGGGAAAAATTTTACAGGAGGTTAGGGGACATCAGCGGTTTCAGTTATGTATTCTATGGGTTACTCCAATTCAGAATTCTAGAAGGTCCTTTCGGCACATATTTCCGGTGGATGCATGATGGCTGAAACCTCAGGGATAAAAGTGGAAAAGTCTTCTCTACATTAAGGTTCCACCAACCTTGGCCCACCACATTTAATTAAAGAGACTTGGGGAGTGGTGGATCGGTCAAAGTCTTCATTTTTGCATATTTAAGGCAGTTTTCATGGAGGATTTAGGGATCTTGGAGCCTTTTTTTCCTTCTAATGTTATTATTCCTAATTGTCTTTGTAGAGTTTTTCATTCTCATGTATGTTGTTTTAATAACTGTAGTTTTAAATTATAGTTCTTCTTTTTCTCTTATTCTGTTCTTCCTCTTATCATGTTGAAATGCTTTCCTCAAGGTGTGAAATTATTCACACCAAATCTTGTGATTTTTTTTCACACAACGGTGGAGTGATCATGTTTTTTTTGTGTTTTTTACTTCTTCAATTCCACCCTTGTAAGTCTAGTTCCAGCTTCCATTGAGAAAATGTTATCAATGGAGGGATATCTCTTTAATGGGTTGATCCAAAGGAGTAGCATGGGGATGTATTGGATTTTATTTCTCACTCTCTAAATTTTATTAATTTCTTTTATTTGAGTTTCTTTCATTAAATGAGTTTCTCTCTTCCTCTTCGTTATTGAATTTATTCACCCCACATTTATGTGCTTTGTAGATACATTACCTTGGAGTTCTCATGAAATTGATCCTACAAGTGTATAGATTATTAGAATTTGTTTGTGAAAGTGATTAATAAGATAGTGGTGAGGGTAGTTTGAATTCATTTCTTGAATCCTTCTCGAGTTAATGAAATTGAAATAATAAAAAAGGAATTTATCCAATCCACCCAGAGCAATAACCTAGGATCAACTCATTTCTCATAATTCTAATTCACATAGATCATTATTCTCTTTTAAAACACATCTAAAAACAACCCAAGTTGGCCACTTCATATCCAAAAATCCACCACATTATATTGTGTGTCTAATGGTTGTTCTTAGGTCTCTGAGGATTCGACAACCCAGGCTACACTGCAAGTGACCGCTTGGCCCTTAAAACTTGGATAAATTTGGGCAACACCAGTGAACCCCTTACACTATGGGATTCAATCCACGGTACAATAATGTTCTTGGAAGTGACCATATTATAATCAAAGGAATTTTTAGACTTTTTATTAATGAACACACTATAATCAAATGTTAATTTTTTTTATGATATGATCTCATAGATAATGGTATATTAGTGATGATTATGAAATATTATGTATCGTGTATTTTTTTATGAAAAATTCATATTCCATAGCCTATGATATACATCATGTGACTTTTTGGGTAAAATTTTATAATTTATGAACATTTTCCAAAACCTATTTTCTTACCATATAATAAATTATTTCTACTAATTGATATCTCTGATTCATAGCCCAACCAACCATATGATTTTTCAATTTTATATGATTCAATTTAATCATACTTTAAAGAAGGGTTATAAGTGTAATATATATACAATGTTCACTATATTGAAATAAAATTATGAAAGGTAATTAATATTATTTATTGAATAATCTTATTGTGTATCTAGTCTTCAAAGGAAAAAAATCATTATGGTACTAGGGAGAAAATTATTGTCAAATATTTTATATTTTCATAGAAATTAAATAAATATATATCGATATTATATATATGTTACCTTAGTTTATATCAGATAAGGGATGAATTGATTTTTGGGAGTAGGTAATGAAATATATGTGGAAAAAATTGAGGATAACCATTGATTAACTGAATTGGATAAAGGATAATACTAAAGTTTCTTATATTAACAAGGATGTGCCAAAATTTAGTATATATTAGAAAATAGTTTTACGATAAAGTTATTAATTAATCTAAGTAATGATGATTAATGCATACACTATGATTTCAATTTTATTGAATGGATGGAACTAGTTTAATCTATATTAATAAAAAATATATTGTAAAATGAAATGATGTTCCTTATGAGAAACATAATAAAATAGGGACATGAATTAATAATCTTGTCTCTATGATTAGAAACTCTCTAAATATATAAATGAAGATGGGCACTCAAATAATCCAACAAAATATAAATGTATCATTGATTTATTTATGAGTCATCTTCTACATTTTATTAGTGGGTTTTAAGATATACTAATTTTCAAGTAGTAAATAATAAATATTAAAAATAAATTTTCTATTTTCTAATTAATATTGCATTAAACAGATGTATTAGATGTGTATAATTTTGGAGTTAAATCTGATAAATTAGTGATTGTTAAAAAAATATAAGGTAGGAGGATCAAAATAACATTTTAAAATTGTAAGAGTTAATGAAAAGAAATAAATGAGAATATTCCTCAAAATCATTACACTAAAATGAAAGGAAATTACTTGATCTAAAGCATATAGTGATTAATCCATTAGTACCGATGTTGATAATTTTAGAATAAATTCAAGGTATATTTTTAGTTTTATCATGACTCCTAAATAAATTAATGATTAATTTTTTATTGTCTAAAAACCAAGAAACAAAAATTAATATCGTATATATACTCCCTTAAAAATGAAAAATAATTTTTATAATCCCTAATTGTTGAAATGGTGGATAAAAAATCCCATTATCCCAATTATTATAGATTTAACAATATAAAAATCAAATTTTTAGGAAATTTTAATATTAAAACACATGTTAGACTAAAAAGTAACATTCCATAATATAAAAATAATGAATGAAGCATGAATGAAATTTCTTTAATGGGATTGTTAAATGCATTAGATTTAGAAAAGTGTTTTATTTATTAAATTAATATTAAGAGGAATGAAGAGTCCAATAATTGAAGAAATGAAACCAATAACAAATTAACCACCCCACACCAATTCTATAAATACAGTGAGTATGTATATTATCTAAATAATTGAATAAATCCAATGGTTAAGGATGAAAATGATATCAATGACCTCTTACAGTTAGCGGAAAAGGGAAATATCATGTTATTATAAACATTATTATGGGTCACTAAAATAACGTTGTAAAATGTACAATTATCATCCAAAATAAAATAATAAATTGATTTTTTACATAGTCTATACTAAATCATATTTTTTTGATATTTTCACATCACAACATCAACAATTAATGATGAATTGTTCAAAAAATCATATAATTTGGTTTATATAACAACTAGATTATATTTCATCTTTACTATATATATTTGTGTGAACGAAAAACATCAATGTATTTTTTTATTCCTCAATTTAATTTGATGAAGTTTTAGGAATGTGTGTTCTCTCTATATTTATATTTCATTTAAATTTTTATGGAAGTGTATGAACATGTGATATTCTCATTAAAAATATGATCATATATTAGTTTGAGGGTAAATAATTACTTCAAATGAAAAATAATTCTTTAACATTGGTATTACTACTTATTCGTGAGAGGTATATATCATCATTTCATTGGGAGAAACTAAAAATCAAGGATATGTCTTCTTTTTTGAACATGGTGATGTAATTCATAAAAATTTCATAGTCAGCTATCAAAATTAGATCTTGTGTTTAAAATTGAAACTATAAATGGTTGTACAAATATATAAAATAATTCCCATAAAATTAACTCAATTAATTCATTGTAATAAAAGAAGATACATTATTATACTATGGATAAGTGATTCTTTCATCAATTTCATTCCCCATTGGGTGGTCCTGCACCTTTTTTAGAAAATATTGATGGTCTAATGTTTTATACTAGAAGTCTCTGGCCTAAGATGGATACAGAACCATTTTCCCCTAAAACATATTTAATAGGAGTGTAGTTATAGAGTGAGAACATGAGGCGTGATGAGCTTGTAATGACATGAAATTTACCGATTATAGGTTTTTGAATCCAATAGATGAAATATTTTGATGATATAAAGAAAATCTAAAGGATGGTATCATGAATCATAAACTAAGAAATCTCACATATATGAACTGTCATTTTATCATTCTCAAATAAAGTTATTTTAACTTCAATCCACAAGATGAGCAGCCACCTATTAGTGATCTTCAATATTTGGATGGCATGCCTACATTCTATTTCATCAACTTATCTCTTTCAAATTTGTATTAACAACTGAAATACTACTACATTAATATATTAATACATTTTATAGTGTAGTATTGAAGCCACCAAAAATAGAGTTCAATTAGTAAATTTTATCAGTTGAGGGTAATTTAAGTGATAGGTCATTCATTTCATAAGTGTATATACAATAATTGAAATGTATGAAAATCACCTCACAATTATAGCACATATTTTAGTCTTTGTTGAATAATTTTATAGTAAAATCAAACACCAATAAACCATTAAACCTCACCCATTCCACATCTTATAAAGCTAAAAAAAATAATAAAAGGTGAGTAAATATATATTCATGAGAAGAAAAGGATAAATACTAGTGATATAAATCAGAAATGAGTAGAAGTAACATCACTATGTACATATATGGTTTTAGAACTCAAAATATGAGTAATTTTTAATGTCATCTTAATCTATGGTGAACAAAGGCACCATAATATCAAGATAATCATATAATGACATGTTTCTAATTTTATATCTAACAAAGTATAACACATTATATTCATCAACCTAGTAATATATTTCCTTTTTAATGATAACATTAATAATATTGGAATCATTAATATTCATGATAACATATACTATATTTTATTACTCAAAGGATGTGATGTATATCTCATAAATTGAGGTTGAAGAGGGACTCTTAATAGATGGTTGAGGATAAATATATTTCATTTAAATTGAAGATAATAAATTATTTTTTTACTCAAATTTTGAGTTATTATTATTCATTTGAGTATTCCTATGGTGTTCTATGGTAAAACTATCAAAATCCACCATAATATTATTGCGTATTTTAGAGCTCCACTATAAGATACTATTCATGAATTCAATTATTCTGTTAGACCAAGTCATGAGGAAACTTACAAGAATCAGTAATGTCCACTAGTTTCTCCTCCTAATAAAAGATTTCATCCCTAAAATAAATATTTTCATAAGGATTAAAAAAATTCATAGGAGACGGTTGAGCATCATAAAAAAACATTCATAATCCAAGGCATGTCTCCAAACTCTAGAGAAATTTGTATTAAAGGAACAGTATAGTCCCTGACCAATGAATACTAAGGGGAGATCGTAATTTAATCTTTTTACTAACATTATTATTCCTTAAAATAGGGACCATATAGTTTTTTAACCACAATTTCCATGTTCTTAAATAGGGGTATTTTATTTTTTTCCTTTACATACAATCCAATTATGTGGGGAACACTAATAAAAGAATGGAAATATATAGAGAATACCTGTGAAAAAAAATTAGTACAATGTATGATCATAATGTATTTATAGTGATTTCATTTGAACTATTATCACCCCCACTCTCTTAAGGGATTAATAGTAAATTTTCTGTAGAGATTTCATAATTCAATTAATTAGACATTATAGATTAAAATAACATATATACTGAAACTATTTATTAGAATGAGAATAAAAAAGTAATTGTTTTCATGACCATTATAAGGTAGAAGTTATATGTGAAAATTTTAATTATTGAATTATATATATATAAATTATGAATCTATATTCAAATAATTGAATGTGAAGGAATAACGTTTGATATATAAAATATGTGAGTTAATAAGAATTAGACCAGAACTATCTTGGTAAATGTGATATGTAGTATAATTATTTTGGATTGATATTATCGATGATTTTTTTAATTTATTATGATAAAAAGACCTCTTACAATTTAAAAAATTAAATGAGAAATGTTCCTTAAGGATGATGAATGTGATTTAAATTTTAAGGGACTAATGAGATAGTTTTTTAATAAACATGTGGTCACAAAAACCTAATGGGGAGAATAGATTGAAATATTTAGAGAATAATCAATGAAATGAATATATTTTTATCTCATTGAATATTACAAGGTAGTGTCTAAATTATTTTACCAACAAATAGGTTAAGAGATAAATTATCATACTCAATATTTTATGCTATAACGGGTATATATTTCTTTCCAAATATTGAGGCAATCTCATTTTATAGAAATATGTGGTTTATAAAATTATCATAAAACCATGAAGTATATAATCAGATAAAGTGTTTTGAATATATTCAATTTAATATTTTTGGAAATTGTTAATTATAATAATGTCTTAAATCATTACCACTATGGGATGTACAATAAGTTGTTTGATGCACTGTGTTAGAAGGACCATGATAGCATACACATAATGTGGATTGGAAAAGAACCAATGTTTATTGATTTATTAGTTATTTACTTTAAAATATAAGAAAAAGGGGAAATTTATATTTTTTTAACATGATTAACTGACCATAAAAAATTAGATGACTAAATTAACATAGTGGGATGATGTGGGTCTGTAGAATAAGGCATGGAAGGAACTGATGTTCAACCATCAAAATAATTGGATGATATGTTTTTGGGCTCAATTATGTGTCCCTAAATTACAATAATTGATGAAAGGACATACCTTAATCAAATAGACCATCATTATCAATACATCATTGAATTATAATGATGTATAGGGATATCAACGAATATTTCTGGTGGGAAAATATGGTAATGGTCATTACAGATTATGTACCTTGATTCCATGAATGATAGAAAGTTAATGAAGAACAAAGAATTATAAGGGGTTGTTGTAACCATTATACATTATTCTTTGTAATAGGAAAAAATCACCATGAATTTCATAACAATACATCCCAATATGTCTAAAGATTATAATTCCATTGGGATTTTAGTCAATTACTTTATAAATTCTATAACAACCAAAAATTCCATCAAGGTAAAAGACTATCCTTATAATAATTAATTATAGAATAAATCACATAATATTAAATAAAAACGCAATAAAAAATATATAAATAACGAATTAATGAAATTATGGATATTTATTAAAGTTAAGGAACTTATACCAATGAAATAGCCACTATATCATTAGAATAGTAATATGACACTTATGAAAAATAAACATGATAAATGAATAGTAACCTCACCCATGAATGTATATATAAATTCATTGAATCCTATAAATGAATGTATTATATAATTATATCATAGTTTATCAAAATCAATGTTTTAAAAATTATTAATGAAGTGTTGGTATTTTTATAATTCATAAATACAATATTATAATTTTATGATAAATTTAACAATTTACATTAATATATATATTTTAAATATGAAGTAATAATAAAATATTTTTCTATATTATTATTTAAAGATAATTTTCATTGATCTTAAATAATGTTTCAAATTGTTATAAATTAATTTAAAGTTTCCAAATATTTAATTTTTTTGTAAATGATTATTTTGATTAAAAATTAAATTTCAAATATTTAAAAAATTATTTTCATAAAGTATAATTTATTTTTGAATTATAAATATTAAAAAATTGTTAAAGTTAATTTTTTGATTTTTTTTAAAATAGTTGAATTTTTGATAAATAGTAAAATATGGTAATTTATAGTATATATAATGTATAAGAAAAATAATCTATTCAATGGGTAATTATTCATTTAAAAACCATAATATAAAAAATAACATCATTATTATATTTTATTTTTTGATAATTCTAAAACTATAATTAGTCTTTGGTAGAAATATTATATTACTTAATAAAATAAAGAGGAAACACCATTCTCCTACACAATAAATTCCAACCCCTACCACCTCTTCTTCTCAAACCATTCATGTTTTTATCCATGTCAGAATTCTACCCAATACTATTTCAAATCACCTTTCCCGTGTCCAGGATGCCTTGGTCCGATCAAAATACTAAATTCATTAACCTATGGAGGTTTTCAAGGAGGATAAATTTAATAGGTATATTCCTCATTCTTTTTGTTTTAATTTCTTTTGAACTTATTTTCTTATTCACTCATCACCTAACCTTATCCAAATTTAATGATAACTCCAGTATATCACAATATATGTAATTCTATTTTGATAATGGAATGATCTATCATGAAACCACATTCTATTCTCCCTTTTAATATAGAAATGAGAACGTCATTTGCGAGGTACTAATTTATCACCTTCAAGGAAATGAAATTTTTATTTTCCATTAACGCCTTCATTGAATGTCTGGAGAAAATTATTATAGTTAGAAAAATATAAATTATTTATTACAACTTATGTAATTTTCCCAAATAATTATATAAAAATGATGTTAATTTATAAAACAAACCAATTTAATTGTTAGAAAAAACCTATGAAATTAATCCAAACAATTATCATTTAATATTTATCAAACAATTCATCCTCATTTCTTATAAAAAAATTATTTATAAGAATGTTTAACCTCATTTATGATAATTAATAACATATAATTTCAATTTTGGATTTCCATAATTATTGTTAGGATCAAAATGGGCCTAGATACCCTGAGTGGGGGGGGGGGGTGAATCAGGGTATGGATATTCTATTTCAAAAAGTTCCTTGCCCAATTGGATCTTGACCTCTATATTATAAGGGTCACATTTTTTGCACTTATGTGTTTATGTTTATCACTTATTATTATCTTTATACAATGGTTATGCATTAGATGCAATGCAGGGAAGCAACCAGGCAGACACATAGATTTTTACTTGGTTCTCCCTCACTGGGCTATGTCCAAGGTGCATACATCGGTGATGCACTATTGTTACAAATCCACTAAACCTCACTACCAATAATGTTCAAGATATATCACTTATATTTCTAGGATCATTGCCTTTAAAATTTTTTCGGTCAGATCACTGCATTCCCAAGGGTCACTCCCCATTTCTCTCTCACTGGCTCACTGTCGGTAGAGAGGATAACCTTCCTTATCTTCCTTTTCTCACTAAATTGAAAGTGATCCACTCACAGTTTATGGACATGTAGGACCCTTTAAATTGCAGGAATACATGCATCCTAAACTATTGAGAGATGCTCTATTGATGTCTAAATTTTATCTACTGATGAATACCCCATTTTCCGATTAACCCTGTGCAATTCCTTTGGAAATACCTTCGCATAGCACCCTACTTCACAAGACTCCCAATTTCATGAAGACAAAACAAGCATTCGTGAAGCCATTGGCTTTGTAAGAGGCACTCTCATGAAGCACTCCTGCGATGCACTCTTGTGAAGCTCAAGTCATCATAGAGCTACTTCCCTCACGAAGCTCAATGAGCCAATGTGGAGCTCGAAACATTTGTGGAGCTAGATTTTCCGCCATGAAGCTCTTCATTTGCGAAGCACACTACCATCATTAACCACCTTCGCGAGCCAAGAGTAATATTATTTTCTCAGAAAATTATCTCTTCTTCTACCGAGGGGGTCAAGGGATATTTATAGGCGATTACATTGACTATTAAAACTTCTGCGTGAAATCAATTCCACGTCATCTCAAATAACAAAGCACCAAAGTTCTCACTGAATTTATATCCAAAATTTGAATCACCGCGGAAATTTTCCAATCACGATGCTCGTCGTAATCACCAAGCATCAGGTAAATTCCTTCACACCTTCACTGCAAAACTCCTTCACAAAGGTCTTCACCGCCATGATTCACATCAACCTCTGCCGTTCATAAAACTTAATGTGACCACGAAGAATCACCGCCATCATTTATCTGGTCTCTCTGAAATCCAATCCAAGAGGCCTAACTTCATGAAACTCATGTCACTTCAATATTTAAATAAGATCTTCAAGGATACCATCTTTTCACGAAGCTCACCAAAATGGCACCACCTTGTTCTGCTCTTTTTGTACCACCTCCAGATCGTCCATTCCATTGTCATGGTTCTTTTTCAACATGGATTGTCAACAACAACGATATAACATGACAATTCACCATAAAAACCTGCTTTTTCAAAAAACACAATCAACCAAAAAATGTCTCAATGTCACTTTGAGGGATTTTTTCCCAACACTTATATTACCTGATATTCCATTCATGTATTTAAGTAAACTGATCATGAAAACCACGGAAAAATACATTCATGAATGATAAAATTATGTCTTATAACTCATCAATAAGTCCATAAAATAAAATAATAAATTTATAATATTTAATTTACATTTATAAAATATTCTTAACTTATTATTGAATGAATTTTATTTCATTATCTAAAAAATTAATATGAATTGATGAATTGTTTTAGATATATGGTAAGGGGTCTTTTCCGAAACAATGTGTGTCCTCCATGTTATGTTTTCATTCTATTTTCCCAATATAACACTTCATTTTTTATTTAAATCTTCAAAATTCAGTGTATATTTTCAAAAATAATTTACTCGGATAATATTATCATTAATGATTGGGGTAATTCGTGGTTTAATAAAGACCCCTTCTCAGATCTTCTATAAAATAAAACCATTTTCAGGTGAACGTCCTGATTTCAAACCCTTATTTATGTGCACTCCATAATACCTTTTTATCCACAATTTTTTGTTTATAAAATCACTCAATTTATCATGATAAACATCAATAGTTCATTTCTTGTTTTATAAAAAAATATTCTTTAACATTTTCCATGTATAATATAAATAATTTATTTTATGTACAACACTGTGATATTTCTTCTAGTTATGACTTTTGACAATATTATGATACCCAATTCATTCTCTAGGAATCATTTAGGATTATATTTTATTCCTTATGTATTATTATTAATGTCCCACACATATTCACTAAAATGTAATGATGTTTGCTACCATATAGTAGTCCAACACATTGGGTAATGTTTAGACCTAGAAGATGTCATGTGTAATGGTCATTGATGTTTGCATTGACTCGTGATCTATGTGAAATTAGCTTCACGGTTAAAAATTATTCATGATCCTTCGTGGTTAATGATCCATGATTCATTTTATGTAATGTTTTATTTTTCTACCTCATTTCTATTAATCCATGATTGCATGGTCCCATGTTTTGTAAGTTATGATTCCATAGGTTTACTCATGTTCCATGTCTTTTTATGTCATTATGTTATTTCTTATAACATATGTGTTACGATTTATTATTATGTTTATTTCATTGATAGGATTGTATCTCACCCATTTTTCCATGAATTACCCAGGGTATCCTATGTAGATTTTAGGGATCAAAGGGAGTAAGAATATCATTATGAAGATTTAATAAAAGTAGATTTATTTTAATTTCATTGTGTTTAATTATGTATCTAATCTTTTAATATAACTACACTTGATGATTATTGGTTTATATTTAATATATATGTATGATTAAAATAATGTAATATTTTTTTGTAAAATTATAGGGATTTTATAGTTTGTAACACAATAATGTATAGTTATTTTTCAACATTTGGAATATAAAAATTTAGTAAAATACCTAGTGATAATACTATGTATTACAAAACATTCCAAAATTATAGATAGTATATGATAATTTGTTTTTCAAGAATATAAATTATGATATAGACATAAAAAGTGGATGTTGTTTTTAATCAAATATTTATTAGAGTAATAACATTAAAAATATGTTTGGCATATAACTCAGGGTAACCTTGTACACAATAATGTTACTTAATGAGCACCCAATTTGACACATCCAGGGGATGCGAAATTGGAAATTTATAAGATAACTATGAAACATTATTATGGGAAGACAAAAATCCCATATGAATATATTTTATGGAAAAGATCATTAATAACCAATATTGAAACCTATAAAATAACATGTTATGATGTACATTTCTTTTATAACTTTATACTTTTAAATTTAATGTTTAATTTGGTTATGATTTTATTTAAGTATTCAATTACATAATTACACAGTATTTTTCTTTGTTTATGGATTGAAATCGAATAACCCATACCAATAATCAATTTTATTGAAAATGTGATGAGAACCATAATGATATGGTAAATATTATTGGAATGGGTTCCCAAAACATCCTGACAGTATATCTTCTAGTAAATCATGTTATAAAAAATTACACGAACCATGTGTAAAAGTCTAAATCTCATAATATAGTGAATGTTGTGATAAAATACATTTAATGACAATGTCATACCATGTTAAGTTGATATTCTGATCCCATCCCCACATAATATTTGATTATCTCCATTGAAAAGATATTTATTGTCATCCAATGCTTATAAGAAGAGAAATAATTGATGTAATTATATCTTTTTTATGGGAAGTATAATCATTGGAGGAAAATGATCAAAAAATATACATATCCAAGGATTAAATTGATTTCATGGATTGGGAGGAATTAAAGAAAATATTTTTCAATAAATATATTCATTGAACCATATGTATCATGATGGAAGGATAGTTCATCTTACTAAACTAAATGGAATATGAGTTTATTAGGGTCTATAAATAGAAAATTACAAAGATTAAAAGACACACCACATGATTCATCCTGAACACTGAATGTAATGTGGATCACTTACTTAGTAGAATAATGTTGAGTTTATGAAAAGTATTGTCAATTCTGTACTATATAACGTATAAAGAGATTGTTTGTAATTAAATTATGGTATAAATGGAGATTAAAGACTCTTAGTTTCCTCGTAAAAAATTTGAAAAAATAAGTAAATTGAGTCTAATGTGGTTGGATCAGCTGATGAATCCCATGATGGAATAAAACCCAAATGCAACATTTCAAATTTCAAGGAAGAAGAATTCTGGGAACTATCAAAAGGTAATTAGGAAAAACATAAAATGTGGAAGAATATGGTTTCTAGATAATAAAATCCTATGATATATGAATAATCCCACAAATTTGAATGAATAATGGAAGGTTATGATCAAAACTGATCCTATAATGTAGTTTTTAAACTATATAATATATGGGAATTATGAAAACAATTTCTCTAACCCAAGGGGTTTTTTGTAAATAACAAGAAAAAACCTACAATGCATGAAATAAGGTTGTATTCTATCACTATGACATAGGTAGATCCTTATAGTGAGGTTGTGATAATTATTCTAATTTTTCATTATAGAATAAGAAACATAATATTTGATTCTTTTATTTCTCCATAATTCATATCATTATTATTAATTAGAATGATTAAATCACTAACTCAAAATATGGAGGTTGAATTATCTTGGAGAAAAACAGACAAGGTAATTATCACATCCAAAAAATATAAATCCTCCCTGATTAATGTTTATATAATAAAACTCCTAGAAATTCTTTTCATACTCTCTTTTTTTCATTTTGTGGATATTTTGAGCATGTGTTTTATATATTTATACAAACCCAACATCAACTATTTGGAAAGGTAGTTTACTCCTAACACCCTAAAACATCCTAAAATTCAATACAGGTGTTAGTAAGAGAATGAAAATCCTTAAGAATAATTGTATCAGGTGTGTATGTTACATCATTGAAATTAATCGTAAATATATCCAATTATTTATACAAAGGATAGAATCATGCTCAAATCCATTTCCATTGTGAGAGACTAATCTAAGGTTTTCCTTGAAGTGTGTTATGGTCTTCGTCCATATCAAGAGGATTAGTTCACTATTGAATGCATTCCGAGTTCTATACCTATATCAAATTCACCTTATAGAATGACCACTATTTAGATAGAAGAACTAGAGATGTAGTTACTGGAAAATCATGAAAATGGTTTTATGCACCCAAGATCCACAACATGGGGTGTGAGAGTACTTGTCATCAAGAAAAAGAATGGATCAGTGCAATAATTCATTGATTATCAAGAGATAAAAAAAATCAAATAATGAAAAAATTTCTCCTTTCCATGAATAGATGACGTGTTTGATATTCTATGTGGGTTCAGATATTTATATATGGTGGACCTTCTATTAGTATATCGTCAATTAAAGTTATAGAAGGAAGAAATTCCCAAGACCACATTTCAAACATTGTATAGAAAATATGATTTATTAGTGATTACCATAAAACAAACTAATTATTATTCAATTTTCATGGATTTAACGAAGATTGTCTTTAGATATTACCTCATTAATATTTTTTACTTTATTGATGATATTTTGATATATTTCAGGGGCAAGGAGGAATAAGAGTAGAATTGGAAAACAGGGATGAAAACATCGTGAATGGTGAAACTATATGAAAATTATTGTACATGTGATTTTTTTGAAAGAACTACCATTCATGGGGAATGTTATCACCAGAGAAGAGGTATATCTAGAACCTTCCATGATTTAGAAATCTATGTTTGGATATGGCCAACATCTATAATATATATTGGTAGTTTCCATGGTCTAGCTGGGTATTACTTGTGATTTTTTAATAACATATCAATATGTTAAATCGCACCAACAATTATTAATTGTAAAAATTTAATGTTTTATTATTCCAAATAATTTGAATACTACATTAAAGTGTTGAAGAGGAGGCATATCACGACACCAATAATGAGACTTCAAAAAAATGTCATACTCTTTGTGGTGTATAATGATGCATCAAATGAGGGATTGCGTTGTATATCTATGAATAATGATAAAGTGATAAAATATACCTCAATGAAGATGAAAATCCACGATAAAAAAAATCCTATACATGATCTATAGTTGGAATTTGTGATATTTGCATTGAATATCTGGCATCATCATCTCTATGGGGAGATGTGTGAGATATTCAAAAATTATATTAGTTTTAAATATATTTTCACACAAAAGAAGCATAATATGTTCCAATGTTGTTTGTTAGAGGTCATCAATGATTATGGACACTCGATCCACTACCATTACAGGAATGAAAATAATGTGGAGGATTCTCTACATAGAAAGGTTCAAGTATCCTTATCATTGATGAGAATTGAGAAGGATCAATTCTATATAAAAATGAAAAGGATTTCCATGGTAATCAAAAAGGTAGGAAGATATTCAATACATTCTCAAATGATTTCTCATCCATCCATTGTAGTGAAAATAAATGTTTGTCAACGAAATAATGTGTAAATCCAGAAAAAGGTAGAAGCTATGAATAAGGGTAATTCATCATTATTTAAAATTTATGTGGATGGAGTTGTAATATTTGGGTAAAAAATATGTTTACAACCTGATCTAGATATCATGAAGGATATTATAATTTACACTCATAGATCTACCATCTATATTCAAATATGGAGAAAAAATATGAATACATATCTCCAAGGGAACTATTGGTTAGACAATATGAATAAGGATATCATTAAATAGACCTCAAATTACCTTGTATTTCAGAAATTGAATGATAAACTGAAAAAGTGTATAGGGATGTTTAAAACAGTACATAAACTAACATTTATGTGGAAAAAGATCACCATGTAATTTTTCACTAGACGTAGAAAGACATACAGAGGAAACAATGATATATGGGACATTTTGGATCATCTTACAATTACAACTCACTTTATACTAATATGAGAGTATGTCTCAACTGGATCAACATGAATGGATACACATCACATAATTTTTAAGGTTTCACATAGTACCAATATCGATTGTATCTTATCAGGATTTGAGAATCACATCCATATTCTAAAAATTTATCCAACATTCGCTAATGGCTAAGATGAACATAATAACGACCTATCATCCTGAAACTAATGACCAGTCTGAGAAGACTATTTAGACCATGGAAGACATGTTATGATCTTGTTCTATGGACAAAAATGGATGATGGGACCAAAATATTCCACTGATTGGATTCTCATACAATAATAGTTTCCACTCATAAATCCATATTGAACAATATAAATCCATTTATGAGAAAATATGGAAAACACTAGAATGCTATGATGAAGTTAATGAATGTAAAATTATAAGACCTAAAATGTTAAATGAAATGGTGAAGTAGGTGAAAACCATACAAAAACGCATCCAGGTAGCCCAATGTTGAAAAATGATCTATGATGAAAATTTTCGATGAGTCATTGAATTTGAGTTTAGAAACCTGGTATTCCTCCACACATATAAATAGAAGATGACATGATATTTGTGATGGAAAGATGAGTCCCATGTATATAATCCCCTTAAAGATCATTTATGGTGTCTAAACTATGGTTTATTGACTAAAACATTCACCTACCATATCTCAAGTACATTATATATTGGATGTATCCCTCTTGAGAAAGTACATAACTGATCCCACATATATACTGAATTCAGAGGTGGTACAGTTAGAAAAAAACTCTCATTTGAAAAATAACATGTGAATATAATGGAAAATAGAGATAATGTTATATGAAATAATACTACTCACCTGGTCAAGGTACTATGGATAAACCATAAGAATGAAGATGCAACAAGGGAACTAGTGGAAGAAGTGAATGATAAGTAACGTAACTTGTTTCCTCATAGTTTGTGAAATGAAATTTCAAGGGTGAAATTTAATAAGTGGGAGGAATGTAACAACCCAAAATTTTATAAAAAAATTACATTCTTATTATTATGTATTATAGTATAAATACAATAAAATTACATATATAATATATTACATATGTTATTAATGATTAATGAATGAAATCAGAGGTATTTCAAGAAGGGGAGGAACCTATACCAATGAAATATGAACATGAACATTGAAATAGTAATATGAAAATTATGAAAATTAAACTACCCAAAAGAATAATAAATGGACCCCTGAATTTATAGATAAAATATTGGCATCACATTAATGAATTTTATATATAAATATATCCTATTATAAGTGAATCAATTTAATAAAAATTATTAATTAGGTTTTCGTATTTTTTTAATAAATTTTAAACTAGAATCTTACAAATACTTTTTTAATTTAAATGAAATTTTATTTTCATTAAATATATTCATAAATTAATATTATTCTATTTTATAATTTTATGGTAGTTTTTGGAAAAATTAATTATTTTTTCAAATCGTTATAAAATACGTCATAATATTAAAATCCCTCATAATAATAAAATCTTTTTTTTTGATAAAATAGTGATTTTATTTTAAATGATTCATATATATTGAAATTATTTTCAACAAATGGTGTTATTTTAATTCAACAGATCGAAAAATATTTACATGGATTTTTTGGAATTTTCTAAAATAGTTGATTTTTTGTGATTAGTAAATAATGATAATTAATGGTTTATATACATTAGTAGATAATTAATATATTCATTATTTCATCACTAATATAAGGAAATTAATATCGAAATTACATTAAATAATTTATTCTAACTTTCAATAATTTCGATACTATTCATATTCTTCAAACAATATAACAAACTAATGCATTAAATAATGGGAAAGAATCCATCTCATCAACAATAAATACCACCCCCTCACCACCACTTCTCCTCAAACCATCCGAGATTGGTGTCCTCTCAAAATTATTCGCAATAAAATTTACATACCCTATCCCAATACCCAAGAAATATTTTTCTTCAAAAAATACTAATACATTTTCCCAAAGGAGGTTTTCAATGTGGAGAAATTCATGGGGTAAATTCATTTCGTGTTTTTTTAATTTATTTTCAAGTATTCTTCTCTCTCATAACCTCCCCACATAAAATGGTATGATAACTCTAAAACCTAAAATATACTATAATTTGACTATGCTAATCAAATTATCCTTCATTAAAACCACTTCACTTTCCCAATTTTTCTTTATATTAAAATGTCCTTTGTGAGGTGTTTGTTTATCACCTTTAAGGACAATTTTTTTTAATTTTATATTAAAGACATCAAGGATTTTCATGAGACCATTTTTATGATTAAAAAAATTAATATGATTATTTAATCATATTTAATGTTCTGTAATAGTTATATACACTTTATGAGAAATATTAAAACAATAGGAGTGTCTTTTGAGTGAAAACGTCCATAAAAAATCCAAGAAAATCATCACTAACTATATTTTCTAATGACTCATCCCCATTCCATATAAAATTGATTTATAATATCAATTAATATTTTGTATATTCAAAAATTAAAATTAAATTCAATATTGGATAGCCATTTTCATTTAGAAATATTTTCTATACATGAATATAAGTAAACTGATCATGAAAAACAAGGAAAACAATGTTCCATATTGATAAAATCATAAATTTTAACTCATATAAAATAAAATAGAATAATTAATATAATTAAAATAAGTATATAAAAGGATCTTAATTAATTAATTAATTTTTAAATTTGATTATCCAGGACA
Source organism: Viscum album (assembly GCA_963277665.1). NCBI lineage: Eukaryota > Viridiplantae > Streptophyta > Magnoliopsida > Santalales > Viscaceae > Viscum > Viscum album. Next base: position 764,252,143 of record OY728135.1, read on the forward strand.
CTAAGATCATGTAAAGGACTATTTTTTACACAAGGTAAGTGATCCTTTCTAAACCTATGTATTTCTTCATGGTTATATTTTCTATATATATAAAATATTTTATTATTATTTACATTAATTTAATTATTATAAATAATTTTCATATGTTAAAATCTCATGTATCTATATCATATCATACTTCTTTAAAGGGGTGATACATTTTTTTGAAAAAGATACATTCTCAAATATTCTTGAAATAAAAATATGATATTTGAAAAATTCATGATTTCCTTCTTATATTCATATGAAATCAATAATATTTATTCAAAAACAATTATTTTTTCTAAAATAACTCATTTTATCATTAAAAAATTTCTTGATTATTTTTCATTTTCATAATAATAAATATCCATTTTCTATTTTAGAGAACCTTTAATATTATCTTTAAAAAACACTGGAATATTTTATTTCTAAGGATTGTTAAACCCTGTTTTGATAAGTTTTAATTTATTTTGTTCATCACATATCATTATATATATGTATTTTTTAATATTATAGTCCATTTATTATTTATATATTTACATTCATGTACACCATTATGATATTTCTTCTAGTTATGACTTTTTAGATAATTATGATACCCAATTCATACCATGGGTAACCATTAAGTATATCTTTTATTCTTTACATATGATTATTTATATGGAAAATATAATCATGAACATGAAATGATTGGTGAACCATGATTTCCATCCAATTTATTGAGAAATGTTTAGTCTCATGGGATATCTTGTGCAACAGTCATGGTGGATAGCTCTGACTAATGCTCTATGTTAAATAGTCTTGGTGTTTAACAGTATCTTGTGATAATTCATGTGAAATGATCTTTGACTCATGCTTATTTCATGTTTTATGTTTCTACCACAATACTATTATTCCATGATTACATGATCTGATTTTCTATATGTTATGATTCTATTTGTTTATTCATGTACCATACCTTTTTATATAATTATGTTATTCTTTCTAACCCTTGTGTTAATATTTGTTATTATGTTTATTTCCATAATGAGAATTTAGATCAACCCATTGTTCATGTATTCCCCATGGTATACTATGTAGATGAAAGGGTTGAAATGTATTTTAGATATCATTAAGAAGACTAAAGAAAATATTTTTTATATTGGTTTCATTTAGTTTAATTATATTTATAATCATCCAAATATAGAAGACATTATTATACATTCTTTGAATTTAAGGGATATTTTTTCAAATTATAATCTAATAATATATGTATAAAGATATGTATAGTATATATTCAATATAATTTATTTCTTTTAGATATTGTTTTTCTCATCAAAAAAAATGATAGAATATATATTAATGAGGAGGTAAAATTTCCTGGAGTGCATTTCTCAATTGTATACAATAAAGATTTATTGTTTTTACTAAAAATTAATGAAAATTATTGGTAAAAACCTTAATAAATAATTTAATTATATAATTAAAAAACATCCTTAATAAAATATTCAGTCATAGAGGACTAATCAAACCCTGGAATATTTTTTTCAACTTTTTGTAAATATTTCAATGTTAAATTTGAACAACTCCTTCATTATGTAGAGTTTTCATACAATAAACAATTTTTCTAGGGAATCCATATTGATCCATTTATGGCCCCTAATTGAATGGAGGGGTATAACTTCAACATGTGGGTATTAAGTTAGATCAATAATACCAATTTAACGTATACCATTTAAGTAAATGGTTGAGAACCTTGGATCCATTCAGACACATAGTAATGTGGCTAATGGTATATTGAATAGAAATAATTACAGTCCTTAAAGAGATATATGTTTTGATCTTATAAAAAATGTATTATTAATGATAACTCTTTATAAGAATTTTGGGAGATAGTCAAGGTAGGGTAATATAACCCAAGATATATTTGTCCCAATGAGATTCATGATCCTATCTGTAACACCCTGAAATTTGATGTGAAATATTCTTTTTAATTTTACTAATGTCTTGTGTTGTACGCTACACCAAGATTAGCTTGTATTGTACGCAACACCGAATTAGCTTGCAGTATACACAAAATTATTATTGGCTTGTTTGAAACACAATTTCAAGTTATTTTGATAGAATTCAACACTGAATATAGATTTGTAAAATGATATATGATTATATTATGTTATACACAACACTAACATGGCTTTCATTACACGCTAGAGAGACCTTCCTCAATAGCGTTGTTTGTAAGCAATACCGTGTTTCACTAAACAATGACATGCTGCTATGATTTTAGTTTGAACTAGCCATTATGAATAATATTAACCACATTTTGAATTTTATATAATTTTCATTCATTTTACACTTATTCTAGAACATGGTATGTGAAAAATATTAATATTTCAGATAAAAGTAGTATTTTTCAGAAAATGTTGTTTTCTCACCTTTTGATGGCACACCCATTTTAAATATAATTTTTGAAAAGTTTATATGTTTAACTTGACAAATTAAACATCTTCTTTTGAATCAGGATATACAAATTCACATTGGATAAATTTTTTTCATTTTTCTGATTATATTATTATTCTGATGAATATTAAAAATTTGCTAAATTTTACTTAAAAAAACATTTTTTAATAGAGATAATTTATATGAATTAATTAAATATTTAATGGTTTCAAATATGTCATTCATAATTAATTTTACATTTAATTTATAGGGAAAACATTTCACTCTTTTGCAATGTTTTAATCAAAAACCTGTTTTCTTCGACAACATGATTAATAGCAAATGAATTACTAAAACATCTATGTTTTAAATTTGGAAAAAGTGATTCCATATTTTGAATCAGTAGGTCCAAATTATGTTAATAGGATAATTTTATTTTTGGGCATTATGAATAGTAACAACGGTAAATTTTATTGACCACAGTTAAAGGTAAATTAGGTAATTAAGGGTAAAAATAATATTATAAAATTACCCCATCACTTATCTTAATTTAATTAGATGGTTTTATTTTATCCAAAGACATACATGGTTTATATGGTATCCATTGGAACCAACATGGATGTGATTGAGGTAATTAATTTATTTTATTTAATGGAATTTTATATATTTCTCACTTAGACTTTAATAATAAAATTATTTTTAATACAAGGTTATACAGAATATCAATTAGATTATAAATACTCATTTGAAATATATAATATTTTACTTTATCATGGTAATTTATTTCTAATTTTTATGAAATACAAAATTACCTTAATAGATTATATATTAATGATGCTAAAATTATTTATTTAGTGAGAAATCAATAATATGGTTTTTATTAAAATAATAATACCCATCAAAATCCCCAAAACATGACCAAACTTATTGGTGGAGTATATATACACCATAATCATACAACTGTCGTCCTTTGGACCATTTAGAGGCTTATTAAATATATTATCACATTTATATTATTTTATATTAAATGATGTCAAAGTTGTCGCCTTCATAATTTTATAAAGATAACATTATAAAAGTTGGTAGTTTTAGAATAGAAATTCAACTAAAATTGTTATTATGAAAGAAAATAGATTTATATTAATAATAGTATTTTATTTTTAATTTTTATGAAACAAATAAGTATAATAAATATTTATACAAAAATGATGTAGCAATTATTTTATTAAGAACAATATCTAATAATTTATTTTAAAAATATTAACCTAAATATTATATTAACTAATTAATGTTATCCACGAATTTTATGGATAAATATGGAATTTGATGAATCTATTAAATATTTTGGATCGAACATACCATCTATGTGAATTTTCTTTGAATTCAAATAATTGAATACTGTCAAAATTGACACAATTGGTATTTTATAAAAATAACATATTATTAAATTATATAAAAATCACAAAAATATTTAAATATTAAAAATTGAAAATTAAATGTTCTAAATTTTTATAATTTATCTAATTATGGACAATTCAAAACAGATAATTATGTATTTATGTCAATTTAAATTTTAGAATATTATTACAACAAAGAAAATCAAATAGATTAAATAAGGATAAATCAAAATGATAAGGATTAAAATAAAATAAAAACATGTCAAAATTTTATTTGTTGATGAGATTACAACCCTATATAATCTAATATTCTAATTTAATTCATTTTTTGAGGTTATTAGGACGGGTTTTCTGTTTATTATGAATTAATGTTTTGGAGGTTTCTAAAAGTACCCCTCTACTCTCTTATAAAAGGGAACCTCATCCCTCCCCTATTCACTCCATTTTGAGATTTCAAACTTGACCAAACCTAGATCTTTTACTTATGCAACTTCTCTATCAATATAGTAGTTGTCTTGGTCTTTTCAAAGTCGAACTCTAGTGCCCTATGCAGAAGTTTAAAGGAGGCACATCGAGGAAGTGGTAATATCTTCTACCGATTCTTTTTCAAATATCTTTCTTCTTATATTTCCTCTGATTTTGTTTTTACGTTATAATGTAATAACATTAGTATAAATAATATACTGATATGTCATTAAAAATATTAAACAATATTATTTCACCTTTTACACATCCAATGAAAAATAATATCACCGTGCGTGCGTATGTACGAAATACTGTCTCCATGCCATGGTGTATTTTTTCATCACCATCATACTTGGATGGGTATAATGATGGAAGAAATTAATATATATGATTATTTTAAAGTGATATTGATTTTTAAATATTATACACTATACCGTTCAATACTATTCCTCAACCATGGGAATGATATCATCGATCGTGCGTACATACAACATTCCATCACCATGATGTGAAGTGATTCCTTATACATGATCTTAATTAAAGAATGATTATATAAATTAATTTAATTAATTTATATGATATATATTATAGTAATAAAATTATTTAATTGATATAACTATAACCTAAAATGAGGAATAAGAATTTATTTGACAAAATATGCGTAATTACATAAAATAGTTAACACCCGAATAACGAGTAGCAATGAAATATTACTATTAAAACGATAAGAATATGACCATATTTAAAATAATAAAAATAAATATGATCTGGAATAAATAAATGATATTATTTAAATAATTATAGATGAGGTTCAGATACATACAATGCTATAAGACCTAAGGTAAGGGAAAATCTCACAATCTAATATTTTTATCTGAGATTGATTATACTTCAGAATCTATTGGGGCATATTTAACATCCACATCCATATCTCCTCAATATGTAATATTATTTTTATCCTCATAATATTTTTAAAATCAAAATTTTCCTATTTTTTAGTTTTAATTAAATGAAATTAAATAAATCTTTTGTGGTTTTCAGTACGATATTCTTTTTGATTTTGCCAACCAAAGTATGAGAAAAATGTTGTTTTAACTTATACCAAATGAGATGATTTATGCCTTAATATGAAATTATTTACAATGAATCTTACATTATATGTTTTCAAGATTATTTTCTATTAAATTATTTTAATTTAAAATTGTGTGACATGTTGAGAAATGAAAATTTTTTTGATGAAGAAAATATATTTTTCTCAAGAACTATGTTCAAGTGTATTATCAAAAAAAACCTCCATATATGATGATATGGGGTAATGTTTCTATACCTATTATTATATTTATTTAATTATGTTCTAATGGAATTATTTTTATGAAGGCCTTTTATCTTATGATGACATGATGTCTAAGAATCCAATTTTTTTACATGGGTTATGCTATAAGGTATGATTTGTGATTTTCTGGAACACATTAGAATAGATTAATTATGGGATGGGTGGGAGCTATATCTCACTCTAATGCATTGGGTAAAGATTTATATCTCATGAGATAAACATGGCTGGAATTGAAAGTATATCTGGTTCAGTAATACAGGGCTGGAATTATTAGTAAACCCTGTTCAGTAATGGAAATTGTCCACTATAATGGTCATGGAAGAAATTTCTAAGATAATATGGAAATAATAATATGTTGTTATTAGTTTTCAATAATTAAATGATTTATTCAAATTATATTAGTTTATGGCTAATGTTCCTTTCTGATCTTTTCCTTACGTACTTCCAAGATTTATTTCACAACTCGTGATTTTGATGTTGAATTTTTATGTTCATGTTGTTACGTACAAATGTTTTTGGATTGTTTTAGGTTCTCCATGTTTACCCTTACTGATAATTTAAGCTCACCATTCTATATTTTATTTTCCCCAGAACATAAAGAATTTTTTTAGTTATGTAACCAAAAGAGTTAAATCTTTATGGGAGATATTGATGTTCTTTCACTATGATTATAAGATTATGTTCTGAGTTTCTAAATACACCAAACTATTACAGTCCTTAGGTGTCTTTTTTTGTTATGTATTATGTATTCCGAAAAAGTAATTTAATGGTCATATACATCAATCTTGAGTCACTACTATTGGTAACAGAGGAAAGGTTTAGTCAACCTTTGGAAACTAGGATGGGAAAATGTTAGGGAGATCCCTAGAGATATTGAAATGGTATGTCTAGGGATGTCCCTAAGGATAAGTATTAGTACAGGTAACTATCCTATAATTATGATAACGATAATGAATAAACTAGTATTAAACCTATGATGTTAGATATTTAATGTAATCCCCTAGATTATGTTGTTTAATTAGTGTGATTTGTTTCTCTCACGATATTTTTTTGTATTTTAAAATATGTATAGAAACATGAAAATTCAAGTTAATAGAGGATATGATGGACAATGGAATGACATTCATCATGATCATTCAAATGAAACGGGATTTGGAAAGTGGAATATCGTTATTTTTGCTAATCAAAAAACTCACAATATGATCAATAGTCTCATATTTGGTATGTTTCTCACCATAGATAATAAGAGAAAGATGGAGTTTCATGATGATCATAGAGGAAATAATGTTCAATTTTCTACAAGTAAATCTTGTGGAAACATACATCAAGGGGAATGTTTCAAAAGAAAAAGAAGATGCTTTGGGTGTTGAAAAGATGGACACAAATAAAATAATTGAAAAAGAATCAACATTAGATAATTGTTTTAAACATAGAATATACATGCATTTTACAATCTAATGCACTATGTGAAAATCTCATGAAGATAATTAGCTTGATTGTATGGGTAGTATTTATATTTATGATGATGATGAGACTACATATGATATATGAGATGAAAGAAGTGTTAAGGAATAAAATGATGAAGCCCGGTCAATGGTTTAAAAAGGTTTTGGAATGATTGTATGTTTATCAAGATTATTGTTGTATAGGTAATTTAATGGTACTATGAAATAAAGAATCATCCAATGATTCTTACACAATTTTTTCCCAAATTATTTGAATTTATATGTTGAATAGTACAGGTAACTATGAAAGGTTATTCAGATATTTTTAGAAAGTAGATGATATGAGCCTAATGAAGGGATAAAGAGATAAAGAGATGTTTTATAGTACTAATGAGCTCATGACTGGTATAAGGACAAAGTGATATTATGGTATGAGTAATTAATTTATTTAGGGACTTTGGTATGTCTAAAGAGTTATCTTTTGACAGAATTCATGTTTTAACTAAGGTAATATGGTAACTCATGATTTAAGAGAATACATGATTAAGGTAATTACAAGTTTGTAATGTGAATGACAAAATATATCTTGTGATATATGTGTTGTAAATGATTGTATTCACATGCTCGATAGATGGCCCTTCTAGTAATCGTTTTCTTTATACTATGATATATGATAGAAGTATTTTCGGTAAGACTATAATTTGGAATGGATTATGTTTAAAATAAGATAGTATTATTTAAGGCTAATACTTATAACTAGACTGTTATTATAGTATAGTTTTAGAAAAAGCCCAACCTGTTGGATGGGAGAAAACCTATCGTGTCCGACAAGGCTATGGGAATCGTACCCACAAACGAAGTGCGACATGCCTTTATCTCCTACCACTAGCCTACATGAAGTCCTTAGTTAGTAGAAATTAGTATAATTTTATTAAGAGATATGATAGATGAAGTATAAGTCCAGTTATGGAATCATATACGGTTAATCTCACCATATATGGACTTATGTATATTTAATATATTCTTCTATCCTTTTGTTTGAGACATATGGAATGACTGATCATTCTATCTCATGATCTGCAAACACTTAACAAATGAAAAATTCAACTTCATTTATTTAATATATTAAGGGAAAATTGTTCATGGAATGACCAACGATGAGATTGTACCAAAATCAAGAATGTATTTCTTCTAATTCAAAATTTTCTACTTTGGGGAAATTATCTAGAAAACAAAAAATGTTGTCCTAGTACCCTCATATTTGATTAATCATATGGTACCTTAGATAGTTACAAATTTATGGTTTTGTGATTGCTGGATTTTTCATAGCCATGTTCTATACCACACTCCATCAGAACATGATGTTTAGATTTCTCTTTTATATCCATATTTTAAGCTATGTTCTCTTATGTGGAACCCCAGTGATATGTTAATTTAGATTACCATTACGTTTCATACTTTAGTTTTTAAAATTATGTTTTAGTATTCCTTTTTATGATGCCATCTTCTATGAAAGAAAATTTAAAGTAGTAAACCATTGATCACCCCAACGAATTTGGGGGTGAAATTCGTTTTAAGGGGGGTAGAATGTAACTCCCCAAAATATTATGAGAAAGATAATTTTTAATTTTATTGATGTCTTGCCTTGTATGGTACACCATGTTTAGCTTGTGGTGTACGCAACACTGTATTAGATTGCAGTAAACACAACTATATTATTAGCTTGTTTTATGCTCAATTTTAAATTCTTTTTATAGAATTTGACAATGAATATAGATTTTTTTATTAAATTTGATTATATTATGTTATACTCAACACAAAAGAAATATTTCATACATCACTAACATGGCTTGCGTTGCATGTAAGAGTGACCTTCCTCAATTGCATGTGTTGTACGCAATTCCCAGTTTCACTAAAAAATGATATATTGTTATAATAGTATTATGAACTAGCTGTTATGAATAGTATTAACCAAATTTTTTATTTTATAACATAATCATTCATATTACACATATTCTATAACATAGTATGAGAATAACATTAATTTTTCAGATAAAAAAAGTATACTAAAAAAATGCAGTTTTGCTGCTTTATGATTGCTCACCTATATTAAATCTAATTTTTTGCAAGTTTATAATTTCATTTTAACAAAATAAACTTCTCATTTTTAATTAGGATATAAAAATGTACGTTGGATGAAATTTCTACATTTTTATGATAAATTTCATATTTTGATGAATAGTAAAAATACGCTAAATTTTACATAAAATAAAAATTTATCATCGAGATAATTTATATTGTTAAATTATAATATTTAATGGTTTTATGAATATCATAATCATTAATTTTAAATTTAATTACTTTCTAAAAACATTTCAATCTTTTGCAATTTTTTAAACATAATCGCATTTTTCTCAATAACGAGATTAATTTTAAATTAATTACTGCAACTTCTGTGTTTTAAATTCCTAAAAATGGATTCTATATTTTTATTCACTAGGTCCAATTTATGTTAATAAGATACTTTTATTTTTGGGCATTCTGAATATTAACTACGAAAAATTTTATTTACCACAGTTAACGGTAAATCGGGTAGTTATGGGTAACAATAATATTATAAAATTACCCTAACACTTGTCATAATATAATTGGATGATGTTTTTTTATCAAAAAACAAACTTGGTTATAAATGGTATCTATTGGAACCCACATGGATGTGAATGAGCGAATTAATTTATTTTATTTAAAGGAATGTGAAATATGTCTCACTCAAAAATTAATAATTAAATTATATTTAATATAAGGTTATACAGAATATGAATTTGATTATAAATACTAATTTTAAAGATGAAATGCCTTTATTTATCATTGTAATTTATTTTTAATTTTTATTAAATATATATTTACCTTCGTAATTTATACATTAATAATGCATAAATTATTTATTTAGTGAAAAATAAATAATATAGATTTATTAAAATAATAATAGTCATCAAAATGCCCAAAACATGACAAAAACATATTTTTCAATTATATATACAAAATAATAATCCATGTGTCTACTTGTGGACCATTTAGATCCCTATAAAACAGATTATAGCATTTATATTTTTTTTATTTTAAATGATGTCAATGTTTTCACCTTCATAATTTAATAAATATAACATTTTAAAAGTTGGTTGTTTTAGAATATAAATTTAACTAAACATGTTCATATGAAATATATTAGATTTATCATAATCATTGTATTTTATTTTTAATTTTTATGCAATATATAATTAAAATAAATAATTATAAAAAATTGTTGTAGTGATTATTTTATTACAAAAATGTCAAATAGGTTTTAGTAAAATATTAAAATAAATCATATATGAATTAATAAATGTTCTCCACTAATTTTATAGGCACCGATGACATGTTATAAATATATTAAATATTTTGGTTTCAACATGTCTTTTATGTGGATTTTATTTAAATTCAAATAATATAATATTGTCAAAATTGCCACTATTGGTATTTTATAAAAATAACATAATATAAAATTCATTAAAAATGAAAAAATAAATTGAAAAATTGAAAAATTAAAATAATATGGTCTAAAATGTAATAATTATCCAATAATGTTCAAATAAAAACACATAAATAATTATTTATAACAAATTTAAAATTTAGAATATTATTACCACAAATACAATCAACTAGATTAAATAAGGATAAATCAAAATGATAAGGTTTAAAATAAAATAAAAACAAGTCTACATTTAATTGGATTAAATGATTAAAACCTAACTCATCTAATTTTTTATGTTGAGTCACATTGGACGTTTTTATGTGGGGTTTGAGTTTATTATAAATTAATATTTTGGAGGTTTCAAAAAGTGCCCCTCTACTCTCTTATAAAAGGGAACCTCATACATCTCCTATTAAATATATTTTGAAATTTCAAACTCGTCCAAAACATACCGATTTACCTTGTCAACTTTCCTATAATCATACTAGAGGTTGTGGTCTTCTTCAAGGACCAACACTAGTTCCTTAAGATGAAGTTTAATGGAGGCACTTTGAGGAAGAGGTAGTATATTCTACAGATTATTTCAAATTTATTTCTTCTTCTACTTCCTCTAATTTAGTTATTTCGTTATAAAGAAATAACATACATATCACTCATATAATGATATGTTATTATAAATTTGAAAAAACCCTATTTCACCTTCTACCCATACTACGAAAAATGATATCACTATGTTTGTGTACGTACAGAATACCATATCCACGCCATGGTGTAATTTTTTTCATCACCAACATACATGGATGGGTATAATAATGGAAGAAATTAATATATATTATTATTTTAATATGATATTGATTCTGAAATTTTATACACCATTCACTTCAATACAATTCCACAATCATGGAAATGATATCATCACTCGTTCGTACTTACGACCTACTATCACCACGATGTGATGCGATCTGTTCTATGTGATCTTCATTGAAGAATGATTATATAAATGAATTTACTAAATTAATAAGATATATATTATACAATTACTATTCTTTAAATGATATAACTATAACCTAAAAATATTAATATGATTTTATTTGAGAAAACATGCATAATAACATAAAATAGTTTACACCAAAATAACAAGTAACAATGAAGTGTTACTAATAAACTGATACGAATATGGCCATATATGATATCATAAAAATAAATATGATTTTGTAATAATTAAATGAACTTATTTAAATCATTATACAAGAGGTTCAGATACGTACAAAGCAATGAGACCTAATATTTGGGAAAATCTCACAATCTCATTTTTTATCCAAAATTGATTATAATTCATTATTTACTAGGGAATATTTATCATCAACAACCATGTTTCATCAATATGTAATATTATTTTTATCCTCCTGAAAATTTTTAAATCATATTTCACTTATTGATTAGTTTTAAGTAAAATAATAGAAAATGATCTTTTGTCATTTTTTGTATGAGATAATTTTTGAATTCTCTGACAAAAATACGAGAAGAATGATATTTTAACTTATATTGTATTAGAGGATTTTTGCTTTCATAGGAAATTATTTCCATGTAAGCATAATTTTAATTTTTTTAAGATTATTTTCAATTAACATATTTTAATATAAAATTTATTGACATTTTTAGAAAAGAAAATGTTTTTTATAAAGAAATGATATTTTCCTCAAGAACTAAGTTCAAGTGTTTTATCAAAATTATTTTCCATTTATGATGATATAGGGTTATGTTTCGATCCCTATTATTACATTGATTTTATTATGTTATTATGGAATTATTTTTATGAAGTCCTTTTATCTTATGATGGAATGATGTTTAAGAATCTCATTTTATTACATGGGTTATACTATGATGTATGATTAATGATTTTGTGGCACACATAAGAATGGTATCATTATGAGATGGGTGGGACCTATATATCTCTCCAATTCATTGGGTAATGATTTATATCTCATGAGATAAACATGGATGGAATGGGAAGTAACACTGGTTCAGTAATATAGGGCTGGAATGGAATGAAACCCAGTTTAGTAATGGACTCCATCCACTATGATTGTCATGGCAGAAATTCCATGGCTACTATAGAAATAATAATATGTGATTATTAGTTTTCCACAATTACAGGTTTTCTTCCAATTCTATTATTTTATTGTTAATTTTCCATTATGATCTATATCATACGTACTTCAATTATTTATTTCACAACTCAAGATTTTGATGTTTAAATTTTATGTTCATGTTTTTACATTCAAAGTTTTATGGATTGTTTTAGGTTCTAAATGTTTACCCTTACTGAGCATTTGATCTCACCCTTTCAATATTTTCTTTTCCCCATGACATAAATAAAGGTTTTAGTTATGAAAATAATAGGGGAAGATCATTATGGGATATGTTGAAGATCTTTCACAACAATTAGAAAATTTAATTTAGATTTTCCAAAGAGACTAAACAATAACTGTCCTTGGGTGTCTGTTTTTGTTATGTATTAAATATTCTTCAAAAGTAATGTGATGTCCATGTAATTAAAGATTGGTTCCTTACACTATCAGAATAATAGAAAATACCATAGAACATCAACCAAACCGCCCCATTTTTTGGATGTGTTCTATGTATCACTTACATGGTAGTACGCAACTGATACATAAAATGTACTATACGTAGATACTAAAGAACTAGTGGAGGATAATTTTTTTAAAGATAAACTAGTGGAAATTCAAGATCTAATAAATAATGTGGTACAAATTAAAACAACTCACATGGGAATGATTTTATTTGGATATAACATATTTTAAGAAGCTATATCAGTACCCAAGAATGAAATTAGGTAGAAGTGTAGTAAATTAAATTCTTCTATGTAAATGAATTTTTTGTTTAAAGTTCTAATAATGGTTATAGAATAAAAAACATCATTATTTTAGAAAATATTTTACTTTAATAAATATAATATTTTTTTATAGATATAGATGGAAAAAATAACAACTGTATATGAATAATGGTTTAATTAAATACAAAAATATTAAAAAACAATTCATCGGATTATAATTTTTAAATTCAATTAATTTATTATTATAAGAACACTTTTAATTATTATTTGTTAATTATAAATGTAATACATAATGAAATATTTTTCATAAGTAAATATCTATTACTTAGAGTGATTAATATTTTGAAAATTTTTATTTATACGAGTATATAAAATAATAATAATTATGAAATTTATTTTTAATTGCTCATAACTAGTGATAAATTCATTTGAAGGAAAAAACTGAGATTTTGATTAATATTATGTTTTTATGTGCATAATGTATTTTTATCCTAATAAATAATTTAAAAAAAAATAACTAATGTTTATAATTAATTGTTTAAATAATATACTCTAAAAGATAAATTTACAATCATGCAATGTTTGATAATGAGAACAGAATGATAATATTATCATTTTTATTTTTTAAAATATAATATTCATGAAATGTTTTTTAAATGTTTTGTGAAAATATATTACAAATAATTACACTCACATATATGAATTGAATCCTTCAAAATAGAATACATATTAGTAATAATAATAATAAATATTATATTATAAGTTCATTTTATTTTTTATTCATATTTAATATTTAATATAGTAAAAATTGGTTCACCATAGTAATAGTTTAAAGGGTTACAAAGTGATTTACTATAAAATATTAGGCATTAGTTATCACATAAATTTGTCAAATATAATTCATTGAGTGTATTTATCATTTAGAATATCCTACATTCCACGATCTTAAAATTTGGTTCTAAATTCCCATTAAAATGGCATTATATTTGTTTAACATTAGTTCTATTTTTTATTATGTTACTCACCTCACATATATAAGCATGGATACTATAATCATGTATCCAGAACTATTTATTAAAATCCGAATCTAGCAACCTAGTGAATCTATTTATTATGATTAATTTGTACATGTTATGTTATTAAACCATACATGATCGATTATTATTTTTGGATGAAAAAATTGGGTATATATAATATTATCATAATAAATTGGAATCATAAAAAACCTAATAGGAATTCATCCATCCATTAAATCAATCAAATTATATTTCACCAAATAGTGGTTAAAGGAAAAAATGATGGGAGAACCCATTTATTATAATAAGGGTTATGTACAATGGAATATTTAATGAGTAAATATGGCTTAATAAATTTGTTATAGTGTATAAACAAAACAATTGGCATTCAATAAACAATATTAGGTGAATAAAAATTCATCGATAACATCAAAATAGATATAACATTGAAAATTAAAACTAAATTTTTATTAAAGAAAATTCATCAATCCCATAATTGATGAAATTTATATTAAAAAAAATTAAAATGTCAACATGAATCAAACCTCCAAGGACATGACCAAGATATAAGTCTTAAAACATCGTAGTCATAAACCAGATTTAAATAAAATATTTCATGTTTACTCTTTTGTCTCATGAAAAATGTTGAAAATATATAGGCTTTCAATAACTTCATCCCACCTTCCAGAAAATCATTCTATTCATTCCTTATATACCATATGATCCAAACATTTCCTTCTCAAAATTTATAATAAATTAATATTTATCTCTTTAGAATGAAGATTAAATTTTTTTACCTAGTTAATTAAATATTCATTATAAATAAACATGCATAAACTAATACCTTATAAGGAAGTAGTATACATTTGAAACGAAATAAATTTGGTAAAAATGATTATTAATTAACATAGCTAAATGGAGGATAAATTTATGTGTATTGAAATGAGGGATCATATAAGGAATGTGATCGTGACAAATTAAATGATCACGATGCCATGAATCAATAATAGATAAAGAAAGACTATTATTTAATAAAAATGGAGGTTTCTTTTAATAGAACTAATATATTTTGTATAATAAATTTATATATATATATATAAAATTAAAAATAACACTAATTTATAAATGTTTTAAGAAAATATTTTATAAATACCATTCAAAAAACTACCCATTCCATTATAAAATTAATTCCATTTTTCTCAGGTATCCATAAAAATAAAAAAGTGTAAAATATTGAGAGAAATTATTTTTTGAAAATTACCTTTGAAGGCCATTATTTAACCTTCATATCAAATAATGAATATCATGGAGTTAAATGGATTTTAGGAATTATATTTTAAACCTAAATTATAATTTATTTTATGTCAAAATTGAATATAATATGTATGGAAAATTTTAACAAGTTTCATTATTAATAATTTTTAATGAAAGTGAAAAATTAATTTATATGTCTTTTATCATCATTTTATGATTAATTAATAAAATTATTGAAACATTTTAATTAAAAAAATGAATGACAATGTTTGTGAAGGAAACTTTTAAAACATGATTGTTAAAATAAAGTACATTACATGTTACAGAGTTATTGATTATTGAAAAAGATGAAAATAAATTGACTATATACATTGAAAACCCAAACAAAACTTTAGTTATGAAATAAAATAGTTTATAAGATCAATATCATATAATATTCCTAAATGAAATTCAAAAAAAAAAGAAACCAGAAATAAAATTTGATTGCATGTGATATTTTTAATGAATTTAATAACTTTTGAATAAACACATCATAACAGAATAAAAATTAATTGAAACACTAAATATCATGAATGAAGATGATATTAATATATAATATTTAAATGGCTATAAATATACCCCATATAAATTAAATTAGGTACATAATATTATCATGTCTCATTAAAGTGGAAATGACATATGATTACCCATAACTTTGGTCTCCACATTTTAATTTCTATTGGATCATACAGTATAATTAAATTAAAATTTTCAATACTATATTAATAATAATTTTTGTTTATATGAAATTTTAAGGGCCTATTATTAAAATTTTAAATACATCCATTGAATTAATTTATATTTCATCAACCACATAAGGTTATTTAGTCAATTTCTATGAATTTTCTTTTGTTTATTGACCATGGATAAAATATTTTTGAAATGATTCCATCATGTATACAAATTTAATAATCTTATGAATATTGTTTTTATTTATTATATAAAATATTAAAATCAATAATTAATGGTGGTAATAAGAAAATGAATAACATTGATATGTGTAGGTGGGGGTCAACACAAATGCATGTACAACAATATCATTTTCCATAATATGGAATTATAAGAATATAAAAAGATCCATTATAATAAAAATAACAATTATTTCATAAAAATTACATATATTAATTATATAAAAATTTATAACCGACCAAGTAATATGGTTGTGTAAAATAAATTACCCAAAAACATGGAGAAGGTAGGTCATTCATACGCACATGATATGTTTTCATTTTATACAGTATAGATTGGTGGTGTAAAAGGGTTCTAACATAATCATAATATCATATAAATATAATTGTTATAATTTATAAATTAATTTAGGATTGATAAATTGTTTTATAATATTTATGAGAAAAAATACACATTAAAAGAGTCGGGTCTGTGGATTACAACTTCTTTGAGATAATTCATTTGGAATACACCTTAATCCTTCCTCATATAGTCTTATGGTAATAAGAGAAGATAAATAATAATGATAAGGAAAATAATAAGGATTTTATGGTGTTATTGTTTTACCTAGAGGGATTAAAAAGTTTGAATAAGGGAGGAGAAGTGGTTATATTTTCTCAGTGAGGGGAGGGACACTCATTGAATTATTTAAACTAGAAATATGACATACCAATGTTATTTATTAATGTTTCTAGTGTTATCTTGAAGTCTTATACCTTTATTTAAACCCTTTTTACCCATATTAACCCTAACTATGGTGATAAATATTTACCATGTTTCTTATTCCTTATTAAAAAAAGGAATATTGGCTATATTACCTAATAATAATTGTTATGATTCTAAATATGGAATCAATTTTTCAAGATTCCATTCATAAAAATAGAAAAAATTACATTATTTTATGTTCAAAACATTTATTAAAACCCATTTGTAGAAAAATATTATTTTAAATAAGAGAATTATTTTATTTCAAAATAATGTAAAATATTGTATACAATAAAATTAATTGTAATAATGATAATTATATATGAGGATTATTTTTCTATAAAAATAGACCAAAAATTTCATAGTACCTTTAATATAATTTATTAAAGGAGAAGAACTACAAACATTCTTTATTTCAACAAAACTATTACATGGATTTATAAAAAAGTATTTATATATTTCTAGGTCAACCTTATATTTTTTATAATAATAATATTAGATCTTAAATATATATATTTTTGAATATTTTGTTTCATAAATAATTTTGAAATTATTATATCAATATTATTCAATAAAATAGACTACTTCTGTTATATTTATATACATTGGTATTTACAAAATAATATAGATTTTTAGAAAATACTAAAAAATCATCCAAAGAATATTATGAACTTATTATTTAAAAAGTATATCCACTTGTAATTTTTTTTGAATAGTGAGGAAATTATTTATAACATCCATGTGAAAAATTTCATAAAACCTAATTTAAATAGAATATATTTCTAAAGTATAAAATGATTTTATTCACATTTCATTCTGAATAACCATACATAAACGAATGTTAATTAATTAAATTGGATATATAACCTAATTATCTAAATTTATTAATAGAAATTATATTTATATTAACACTTAAAAATTTCTTTAAAAATATATATATCATAATTAATAAGATTTAATCTTAATTTTTTAACCAATTTATAATCAATTTATTTTGAATATTAATTTTAGAAAGTAAGTTTTTCCTAAATATATTTCAATATATTGATATTAATATTTAGTTATTCCAAAAAATGGATATGTTATAATGTTCATATTTAAATGATATTATTTCATGGCTTGGTGAAGATTATGATTGTGTGTGATGTATACAACCAAACATGTCCTCTATTTAATATACCCTAAAATCTCAATGTATTACATTATTCAATCCATAACATAATATCATACTCAATGTTTCAACTCATCACTCGTAAATAGAATATATCCAAACATTATAAGAATACATGATATAGTTATATTATCATGAACATTAGTTAAAATGTTATCACTTAGAGTATTATTATTTGTGTACCTATATAAGTCAAAAAAATGTTAGTGAGTTGATGAAAATTGTTCCTTGCTATATAATAATTACATTTCACATAAGGATATATTGATTTATCATATATTTCCTGACTTTACAGAATTATGAGAAAATATGATAACTAGATTATTTCTACTTTCTAAATGAAAATTTTCACTTTATAGACAATAATAATCAATATCAATGTTATTTTGTAATGATTAATGTATAACATGATTTTTTTATTCCGAAAGAACAAAAATTAAAAATTAATTAATTATTATATTGATAAAATAAGGATAAGATATTTAAGATTTATTAAAATTAACTTAACATGTTATGATAATACTTGATCTAAAAATAATTTTTTGATGAAGTAAGGAATTAATTCCTAAAACATTAATAGTTATAGCAAAAAAATGGAAAAATAACAACATATTAAATTATAGCACATTAAATTAGACATTGAATATTTTATGCTTTATATTTTACTTCATAAATACTAAAAATGATTTAAACACCCCAAAATTGGATTATGTCAAATAAAAACATATATATCATAATAATGTTTTGAAATAAATAATTTTTATTCAATGTAACAGAAACCCAACTATATATACTCATTATAATCAACTTTGGAAAAGGTGTTTGGATGTACAATTCCGACACTAGAGTTCAAAGTAATGATTATATTTCCATGGAAATTATAAATGAGTGTATTTTTGGAATAAAATAAAGTATGACATACAATTAAAGTACATGTAATAAAAATATGTGGAACTTCAACATATAGTGTAGTAATTACATAAAATTTTCCACATTATTTTATTTTTTTATGATATATATTACCTAGATAAAGAGTGAATTAATTTCCATCTATCATTCTATCAATATAATTGATATAATATACATTCATGGAATTATTCATAACAGTACATGAATATGACAAATAACCTTTTTATAAAACCTTAAAATGCTCCAAATCACACAATGAATTTTCTATGTTGTTTGTTTGAAAAATCATCACATATGGTAAGTACCATATTTATTTTATATTATTTAACCTAGTTTATTTTTTCATGGTTCTTATTAAATGTCCTCATCTATTGGTTTCCATTTAAAATATATTAATATTTAAAATATTTTTATTTTATAATGTTAATTGATAACATATTATAATATGATGAATGAATTTTAAGGATTATATCCATTTAAGGGTAGGATAAATTCCTACAATGATATTTTTAGTCTAGAAAGCTATATTATGTATGTAGTCAAAAGAAAGCCTTTATAGTATTTTAATGTTTTAATTATTCTCGAGAACATTTTCTATTTTTATATCATAGGCTGATTAGATGTATTTCTATATTATAGCATTAATCAGGAGGGATTTTTTAAGAATGTATGTTTAATATTCCAAAATTACAACAACTATATTTATAATAAACATGTCTTAAGCATTACATATTCTGTATTGTTAGTCAATAATTAACATTATTTCACATTAAATGTCTTTCCAGATTTTTATTTTTATAGAATAAATCCACGAGTCAAAAAGTATAAATTCATACAATAAAAATTACAATCTTATGGTCACTATTAATTTTTCTATCTATATAAATCCTTGGAAAAATAAATATTTATTTCATACAAACAATTCTTAAAAATAAACATAACTTTATCCTTTCCTATAACCATCCAATGAGAAACATTTTAACCCATTGGATATTCAAAAAATTATTACCTAGGGATCTGATATGGATGAAACAATTATCCCACTAAAAACATAAAAACCCATGAAAAACATTTATTTAAAGCATAAATTTTACCCATAAACATAAATATAATTCATTTAAGAATATCATTAATTTTACCTTTTGTACGGAAATGATTTCCATGAAAAGTTATTACCATGAATATAAAATTCAGGTAGGAACTTTGGGACATCATGTCTTGAACAACTATAGAACCATATAATAACTCATAAAAATTAAAATAATTATTTATTGAATACCAAAAATAATTATCCACTATATATAATAATTACCCAATGCATTGGACCCTTATTTTAGAACACCCATCATTTAAGATATAATACAATCACCTTTTGCTATTTAGGAACACTAATCATATATAAATTTGAAGGAAAAAATAGGAATAAAACATTTTAACAGTTGAAATAATATTTTATACTCTGATGTAAATAAAAATCATTTATTAAATATAATATATTTATTCCAAACTGTATTCTCAATAAAATTATCTTTTGATAATTCATATTGAATATGAAAATATCCAGAAAAACAAAAACATGGATTCCTAATAAGGAAAAAATATAATTTGTAACATGAATATAGATCCAATAAATTTATAATATATGGGAATAGTTATTTATGTACTTTAGAAATAAGACATTTCCATTTTTGTTAGTCAAAATGTTCTATTTAATACATATAAAACAATTCCATTGAAAACATTTAAAAATTTGATAACGAGATAAAAAATGAACTTTATAAATTTATAATATGCATCAAAAAATATCAAAAATATTTTTAATACATGTACATGTAAGAGAAATTTATCTTAAAGGAAATAATTATAATATTATTTTTTTAGAAGAAAAAGTTCCTTATCATTTTTAAGATATTTAAATAATAATCCCAAAAATAAATACATTAAAGAAGATACTAAATACCATGATACGAGATTAATTCATGATATTACTTGTGAAATATGTTGTTTGTACACTACCAAAATCAATAGAAGTGTATAAAATCCTGATATTCCTCAACTAAAGAAAACTAAGACAAATTCCCTTACATTTATTCTATATTTCACATGTTTCTTTATCCTCTTCTTCTTTAGGTAACCCCTTTTGGTTTTCACAAAAGGTCGTTCCTCGTTGGATTTATACCCAAGGTAAGGCTTATAAGAGGAGAGGAATGAATAAGAGAAGTGTCATTGAATAGACTTGGGAAAACCAATTTATTTTTATTTTTTGATGAGATGACGAATGGTGGTAGACGTTTATAAGTGAGTCGGATGGAACACATCTAATTTTTTTAAGGATTAAATTTCACCAATGATTTTTTCCTAGATGATAAGCCACATTTGTCATGAACCAGCCCAGGTACCTAGGTAACCTGATAACCGAGTTGGCCCAAACATAGCTCGAAGGGCATTCTCGATCCCCATAGGACATTGAATAGCACCTGGCATCACACAACATGAAAGTGGGACCGATTTTTCCACAAAAAATGTGGAAGAAAAGAAAAAAGACAATATTAATATAAAAAAGAAACACTACTAGGAGTAATGTACCAGAATACTAAGAGGTATAGAAATCCCAAAGTACAACAACCCATTTACTAAAAATAGTAAAACAAACCCATGGTCCCTAATGACACAACTCACTAAGACCAAAGATAAACAGTTGGATCCACCTCCAAGAGGTCCCTTCCATTTACTCGATCCTGGAAGAAGGAAGTCTACAAACACCAGAATGAAAATGTAGGGTGTGAGCCAATGCCCTATATGATACCAACAAATATTCCGTAACAGATTCCAAATATAGATTATCCAATGAAAATCTTTCAAGTTTCAAATAAACTGGTTTTGAAATTCCAAAGCATATTCTACAAAATATGTTTTACATTTTCAAATTTTGGAAATAAATATTTTACGTAAAGGATTTAAAAATGATGGAATGTTTCTAAAAAAATGGCTTAAATAAAATGATTATATAGAACAGTTTATATAAATTCAGCATGAATGTAAATTAGTTCGAAAGAATTTGAATACATATATATCTCAAATATAAATAAACAAGCTCGAGACATGGTCATCTTCAAAAAGGTATGATAGTATTAACCAGTTATAGGATTCCACACTCTCTATGTGAACTCAAAAAAATTTGTTTACACACGTCCCCATGATAATGGCCAAATGAGACTCATCACCAACCCATCCGGGATGTGACCCTCCTCATGTATGTTTTAGAATGTTTTCATAGCATAGAGTTTATCAAAATAACTCACTAACTACTAATGTCTTACATACGATCTAACATGATCGGTGAACCATTTTAAGAATTCGTAAAAATACAATAAATCTCATTCTTCAATTTGAAATGTTCCAATTTGATTCCATTTAAAAACAGAACATGTGTTTTCAAAAACATTCATTCTTCAAAAGATAAAACCAATGGGTTTCTACGAAATCATTTTAAACCATTTTCACTAGTTTGAAATCCAATCAAAACATATTCCATCATCACACAATTTATTTCAATAATTAAATTCAACAATTTAATTAAAATCATTTCCATAAAATCCACAATTTAAATTAAACAAATTAAATCGGAAAATTTCCATAAACACACCCAATTCAATGGAATTGGTGGTTTTCCAAAATTTCATGGCAAAACCATTTCAAATATCTCGATTCACTGGAATCAACTTTTTATCAATTCAATTAAATGAAAATTTTAGAAATTGAAATTATATCAACAATTGAAATAAATCAATAATTACAGGGATAATCAATTTGGCATTTCTGGATGGTACCACATACCTCGAAGGATTTGAGAAAAACCACAACGGTCGAGAATTCTCCTGAACACTGGGTTGCATCCTCAAGAACCCTCCATAGATATCTTCTAATAGCAAGATCAAGACCAAATATAATTATATTTGGCATCCACACACATAGATATACCAATAACGGGTGTAGATCTATGAAACCGAGAGAATATGAGAAGTGGATCTAAGTAGATCTAAGAAACTGATCAAGAACAATTAAGACCGATCACATACCTCAAGAATTTGGCTTTGATTCACCATGAGATGAATTTGGATCACCTCTGAAAAAATAGTAGAACCTTTTCTGACCATAGGAGAAGAAAAATCCCACGTTAGGGCCACTTAGGAGAAAAAGAGAGGGACATAGTGGAAAAAAGGTGTGAGATCCACTTATATAGGATCTCATTTGAGTGGAATGATGGTTTTCCTGCACGGTTAGACAAATCGTGAGCTAACCATGCATTAGCCACTAGCTCGACAGACACTCGAGACATGGTTTGGACACACTGTTAGAAAAACTGTGTGCCACCCGTCTAGAAGAAACTACCTCCAAGACCAACTACGCATGATTTGGCTACATGGTCTAGACAACCTGTGCACCACTCGTGCGACATCCCCTTGGCTTCAAAATAGCATTTAATGTTCTCCTGACTCTCCCATTCACATCTATTCCAAAAAAACGGTACATAAAAAGATTAAAAGTAACTGCAAATATAACTTGATGTTACTACCTCCCCACCATAAGATCTTTATGTCCCTATAAGGCCTATAAAGAAACATGCACATCACAAAGATGAGGCCACTACTCTCTCATTAGTGCCACTGTTTCCCACGTCTCATGAGAATTTCAATGATGCTGCCATAGTACAAGGACTAGAGGTATCGTTCTCCCATGAAGTACCTTGGCCTCAGAATCAACAACCTTGACTGGTTGTTCCGTCATAGATAAATCTGGTACAATCTCAAGATCACTCCAGCTCAAAAGATGAGATGGATCAGATACATACATTCGCAGCTGTGATACATGGAACACGTTATATATCAACGTCAGCTGTGGTGGTAGATCTAGACGGTAAGAAACTTTCCCTACAAGACCAACAACCTCAAAATATCCCACAAAATGAGGATTAAGCTTCCTTTGCCTCCCAAACCGTCGATGACCTAAATAGGGTGAAACTTTCATGATCTCCTTGGCACAAACTGAGAACTCTAAAGGATTACGATGACGATCCGCATAAGACTTGTACCGACTATGTGCTGTCAACATGCTTTGAAGAATCAACTAGATCGTAGCTATCGTCTCTTGGACCAAACTTGGTCCTACCAAGGAACATTCACCAATCTATGGCCAACATAAAGGAGATTTACAAGGATGACCATAGAAAGCCTCAAAATTATCCATTTTGATCGCATACTAGTAACGATTGTTATAAGAAAACTCAACTAGCCCCAGATGATCATCCGAAAACCCAACAAAGTCAAGAACACTTGCACGGAGCATATCCTCAAGGATCTGGATAGCTCTCTCTGTCTGGGCATCTGAATGTGGATGGTAGGCTATGCTTAAATGGATCTGAGATCCTAGTGCAACCTGAACGCCTCTAAAAAAACAAGTGTTGAACAGAGGATCCCTATCAGAGACTATAGCATACGGAACTCCAGGGAAATGAAAATTTTCATTAAAATATATATTTCCCAACTCCTCAACTTTAGTTATATCCCGAATAGGTATAATGTGAGCCATCTTGGTCAGCCTATTGACCACAACCCATATCATGTTCTTCTTCCTCTGATATTGAGGTAACCCAACCACAAAGTCTATAAAGATTTTATCCCTCTTCTATGTAGGGACTGGATGTGGTTAAAGAAAACCTGAAGGTTTTTGGCTCTTGGATTTCACCTGCTGGCATGTATAAGAACGTTATTCAAACTCAACAGTGTCTCACCTCATACCAGGACACTAGAAATACCGCCACATGGCATAGATCATTTTCATCATTATTGGGTGCACAACCCACTAAGAGTTACTAAAATCCACCATCACATCCTTCCTTGCTAATAACGGCTCAACGTAATAGTTTCAATAACACAGAACACACTCAATAGTGAACGAACACTGAGTGTTGGTCTCCCCACCATAAAGACAGTCCCTAATTTTGTTGAATTCATCATGCAGTTGCTTTTCCTGAAGAATTAACTCAATAAGAGAATATTTCAACTGGACACTATCTAAAGAAACTTCCTTCCCCTTCTACTAAATTCCAATATGAAACTAAGAAAAAAGATCCATAAAACTCCACTTTTCTAAAGATTCCTTCACAGCCTGTGATGTAATTTTTCCTATATAACGCATCTGCAACCAAATTCCCTTTCCTTGGGGTATAGGAATTTTCGATGTTGAATGATTTCAGGTACTCCACCCAATGATTTTTTACAGAGATTCAAATATTTTTGATAGAAAATATAACTCAAGATCTTGTGGTCTGAATACACAGTAAACCTTTCTCCATAAATGTAATGTATCCAACACTTATGTGTGTGCATTAAATATACATGTTTAATGTCATGGGTAGTATAGCTCTTCACATTAGGCATAAGCTGAAGAGACCCATAAGCAACAACACGATTACCCTGCATGAGGACAAATCCCAAACTGGATCTCGGGGCATCAAAAAAGGCCACATAACATATCCCATCCTCATGAAGAGTTAACACTGGTGCAGTAGTCAAAAGACGCTTTAGATCAGAAAAATTACTATGAAATTTATCATTCCAGGAAAACTACATTCCCTTTCATGTCAGAGTTATAGTTTTAGAAGCTAACATTGATAATTCTTTAACAAACCAACAATAATATCATGCTAAGACCAAGAAGCTTCAAATCTCAAAAACATTTAATGGTTGTTCCCAAGTCACAAAAACCTTCAAATTATTAGGATCTACTTATATTCCCTATTATGACATGACATGACCCAATAATTTCACTTCCTGAATCCAGAAATCACACTTTAAAAGCTTGACATAAAGTCAACGATTCCTTAGAAGAGTTAGAACAATTCTGAAATGATGCACATGATCCTCCGTAGATTTGGATTAGACAGGAATTTCATCCACAAAGACTACCAAATATATAACTAGATACTCATGGAAAATATTTTTAATCAATGCCATGAAAACTGCAGGATCATTTGTTAGGACGAAGGGCATAACAAGGAACTCATAATGGAAAAACCAACTACAAAAAGCAGTATTTCGAATGTCATATTATTTTAACCTCAACTGTTGGTAACCAAATTGAAGATCAATTATTGAAAACTAATTTTCCCCCATTAAATTGATCAAAAAAGTCATCAATTTGTTGTAAAAGATATTTTTTATTTATCATAACTCTATTGAGCTTTCGATAATCCACACATAAATGAAGAGAACCATTATCCTTCTAGGTGAATGATCTAGTTCTTCCCAAGGTGACACACTCTGGTGTATAAAACCATTCTCATGAAGATCGTCAATCTGATACTTCAGTTCTTTTAGTTCTAATGGAGCCATTCGGTAAGAGGGGAAAAACCAGTTCAGTACCAAGAATTAAGTCAATAGAAAAAGCACTCTATCTTATTGGTGGTAAACAGAGAAGTCAGAAGCAAACATGTCTGGAAACTCAACGATGATTGGAGGAAGATCACCACACACTGAATGACTCTCCAGGTCAAAATCCAACACTGTTATAACTTTTCACAACCTTAGATAAGAGGGTCCATCTCTTCTTGACATTTGGTCCCATTCTCCTTGTAATACAAGAGGCACACCAATGGGTGTAGTAAGGTAGTCCCATCGAAGATAAAAATTGATCCGAGCATTATTAGCAATGATTAAATCTTTCCCAAATATGACATCATAATATTTCATGTCAAGAACCAAGAAACTCTAAGTATGATCAAAATCTAATAGAGAGAAGAAATAGACAGGAATACAGAGACCCTTCTCTCTCATTGTCCCATGGAGTCTAATAATATCCCTCATAGAAGATAAAAGATCCATAGGTAGATTAAGAATATTATCAATATCGGTTGAAATAAAAGAGTGAGACGAACCAGTATCAATAAGAGCTATCACTAAAGATGAAGCTACAATAATGGTACCTCTCACAGTTTCAGGATCAGTATCAGCTACCTCTGGCGACTCTTCCACTGCGTGAAGAAGCATCGTTCTGAATGCTTATGGCCAGATCCCTTTTTGTACGTGAAACATTTGATTTCCCTATAGTTTCTGAAGGTTTTGATGATAATGTTCTACTATGTGGAGTAGATAAATTATGGAAGAATATCTATAAGTTCCCCAAACGTCTGCAGGAGCTATAGTTCTTGGGTGCCTTGGTGCAAACCCTCTTAGAATGTCCTAGATTTTCACACTGATAACAAGTCAAAGAATCCTCTCTCATGGCTACCAGAGTTATGGAATGACTATGTTGTTGAGAACTGCAATGAGAAATGTCACAATTCCATTTTCCATTAATGTATCCAACACAGCCACTAGGATGGCAAAGATCCTCCTTCAAACCTGAAATTTCTGCCAGGTCCATCCCAACCATCACGGCCCTATCCGGCACATCAGCATAAGTGGGTAGCTTCAGTAAGAAAAACTATGAATGGATATCTTATTTATGTCCCACCTCGAATCATGGAGACTAAATATTCTCCTTAGATACAATCTCAGGAGTAAACTGTACCAACTCAGAAATGTGATTTGAGTACTCCGTCACAGTATTACTGTCTTGTTCATGATTGAAAAAACTCCATAGCCTTGGCCAACACCATTGATTCTGGATAGAACTAGTTAGAGAAAAGAAACCTAAAGTCATTCTACACAAAACCCTCTTGTTTCAAATCTATTATCATCATGTCCCACCATCACTTACTTGGTCCCTCCACCGTGAAGGTGGCACACATAACCTATATCACATCAGGTGTCTCCAAGACCCCAAACAGATGTTCAATTTTACTCAACTATTTCTCAGTATGCGAGGGTCAGTGAAGCCAAAGAAAACCGGTGGCTTCTGACCAATGAACTCTTTAGAATGACATCGAATAATATCTCTATGGGGATCTATAGCTGGAGTCTGAATATGAACTGATGGTGGCATATGTCCTAGACCTTGGACAGTGCGAACAATCACCTCAACCAGACTCATATCCATAATAGGACTCGCTTGATGAGATTCACCAGTAGCCTCTCATTGGATTTGATACCCACGTCTTCTCAAAGGCATGATGCTACACATCAACATAAAATAAAAAAAATAACATTCACACTCAAACTGAGTAATAAGGAAAAATATTCTTAATAGAAGGGATATCTAGATTTGGATTCAACTCTATCAAAATAAAAATATAGAATATACTAGAACTAATACCAAAGTCGTATTTCCCTAAACAACCCTTATGACTTACGGTTTATTGAGGTTAGAGCTGGACAGACACTCAATCACAACTACCTCTAAAGTCCTGACAAGAATACTCAAATGCATACTGTCATCAAGGGAAGATGCATAAACCTTTACTTTGAAACCATTTTGTCACAAACCAGCCTGGGTACCCTGGTAACCTGATAACCGAGCCAGCCCTGACATAGCTGGAAGGGTGTTCCCGATCCCCATCGGTCAACGACTAGCACCTGGAATCACACAAGATGAAAGTGGGAATGATTTTTCCACCAACATTGTGGAAGAAAATAAACAAGACAGTATGCATATCAAAATGAAACTCCACTGGAAGTAATGTACCAGAATAAAAAAATCTATAAAAAGCCCAAATTACTACAACCCGAGTACTAAAAATAGGAAAGCAACTCAAAGGTCCCTAAGGACACAACTCACCAGGACCAAAGAAGAACAACTAGATCCACCTCCAAGAGGTCCCTTCTAATTTCTCGAACCAAGAATAAGGACGTATACAAACACCCAAAGGAAAAAGTAGGGTGTGAGCCTAAGTCATATAGGATACCACCAATGATTTCATAATACGTGATAAATATAGATTATCCAAATAAAATCATTCAATTTTCAAACAAACAAGTTAGTCAATTGAAAACAATATTCTACAAAATATTATATACATTTTCAAATGAGGGAAATATATATTTTAAGCCAAGGATTTAGAAATGATAGAATGTTTTTAAAACAATAGCTTAAATAAAACATATACATAAAACAGTTTATTTAAATTCAGTAGTCATGTAAAGAAGGTCAAAATCATTGGAATTCATTTATATCTTAAATATAAATAAACAGGCGAGCAACATGGTCATCATTCAAAAGGTACGACAGTATTAACCAGTTAGAGGATTCCACACACTCTATGTGAACTCTGCAAAATGTGTATAAACACGTCCCTAAGACAATGGCCAATGGAGACTCATCACCAAACCATCTGGGATGTGACCTGCCACAAGTATGTTTTAAAATTATGTCAAAGCGTAGACTATATCCTAATAACTCTCTAACTACCTATGGCTTGCATGAACTCTTACATAGTGGGAGAACTATATTATGAATTATTAAAAATATGATCAATCCAATTATTTCATTTCAAATGTTCAAATTTATTTCAATTTAAAACAAAAATTGGTTTTATTAAAAAACATTACTTTTTCACAAGATAAAACCAATGGGTTTCTATCAAATCATGTTAATCCATTTTCACCAGTTTCAAATCCAATCAAAACTATTTCCATCATCACACAATTTATAACAATAATTTATTTCAACAATTTAATTGAAATCATTTCCATAAAATAAAAAATTTAAATTAAAAAATTTATGATAGAAAATTTCTATAAACAAACCATATTCAATAGAATTGGGGGTTTTCCAAATTTTGATGCCAAAACCATTTCAAATACTGTGATTCACTGGAATCGACTTTAAATCAATTAAATTTAAATGAAATTTTACAAATTCAATTTAAATAAAAAATTGAAATAAATCAAGAAATAAAATTATAATAAATTTGGCTAGTTGGGATGGAACCACCTACCTCGAATGTTTTGAGCGAAACCACAACAGTTGAGAATGCTCAAGAAAACTGGGTTTCTTCTTGAATAACCAACCTTAGATATCTTCTACAAGCATGATCAAGACCAAATCTTATCATATTTTTCATCCCCATACTTAGATCTACCCATAACAGGTGTAGATATGAGAAACTGACAGAAGAGGAGAAGTATATCTATGTAGATCTATGAAAACGATCAAGAACGATGAAGAATGATCACATACCTCAACTATCCTGCTTTGATTCACCAAGATAATCATTTGGATCACCTCTATAATGATAGGAGACCCTTCTTTGACCTTTGGAGAAAACAAATCCCGAGTTAGGGTCATGTAGAATGAAAAATGATACACGTAGAGGGAAAAAAGTGGGATACACTATTATAGGATCTCATTTAAGTGGTTGCACATTTTTTCCACACGGATAGGAAAACCGTGCGCTAACTGTGCATTAGACACTGCCTCGGTAGGCACTCTATGCACGGTTTAGCCGCACGGTTATATAAATCGTGCACTGCCCGTGCGGATGCTAATACCTCTAAGACCAACTACACATGATTTGGCCGCATTGTTTAGACAACCCATCTGCTGCCCGTGTGGCTTCCCCTTTTCCTCGAAACAACACTTAATGTTCTGCCGAATCTCCCATTCTTCACTATTCCAAAAGAAAGATACCTAGAAACATCAAAAGTACATGAAAATGTAACGTGATGTTACAACATTGCTGTTCCATTATCAATAATATTGGGGATAAAATCAATATATGCAAATCCAATAGGTGTTGGAAAAGTGACAAGTTATTTTTTACAATATATTTTAAATTTATCCATGTATTAACCACATTTTTTAGATTAATCACTATAAGTTTTTTTTTACTAATCACTTTTATCAAAAATTAAATTCATCTTATTGAAAATTATAAATTTTGGTAATTCCAAATATATTATCCATTTTTTAAAATTAATTTCACATAATTTGGAATGATTAATTTAATTTTAGTTCTGAAGACGTGGTGAGACACAAGGTTTTTAAGAAGAGTATTTTTAGAAACAAAGGATATTATATTGACTCTATGATAAAAAATCATTTAATTAAATGAAATTAATATTTGTAGATATATAACTATAAATTTCATTTAATATATTCACTAATAGTTATGTATTTAATTTAATAAAATTGAGCATCATTATTTATTTTAATTTTTTTAAGAATACTATTTTAATACATGAAAATAAACTCATATTTAAAACAATATTTTGCTTATTAAAATGTTATGAATTAAAATAAATATTGCTACATAATATTTAGTTTACATGAAATCATATTAGAAGAATATTTATACATTTACATTAATAAAAATTTTTAAAAAGAAAATTCTTTTTACCAAAACGTTTTTTAATTTGAAATGAAAAATCAATATTTTACAATGATTATAAAAATATCAGCTAAATTCGTTTTTGATATCATAATTTAAAAATTAGTATTATATATATATATATATATATAATAAAAAATTAAAAAAAATTAAATTATTATTTCAAATTAAACCGTATAAGAAAATAGTTTTGACAATATATTTCCTCAATCATTTAAAAATTACATAATATTTTAATGACTAATTTAAATATATAATTAATAATAATGACAATGATTTGTTATATCATTTCCTAGGTTGTTACATCCTTCATAAATTTTATTAATTTTACCCTAGCAATTTTATTAACTTCTCACATATTTTTGGATTCCATTCCCCTGTATCATTTCAAGATTCCCATGTTTCCTCTTCAACCATTAGGGTTTTACATAAATAATAACATGGTGAATAACGTTATTATGAAAACAATAATCTCTATGACCAAGAATCTGAATAGGGTATTCATCATAAGAAATATTCTCTTTATTTGAGCTAATTATTGGCTCAAAACATGATATGAATCGTGAACATATTTTAATTAATATTGAAACATGAAATACATTTTGTACCAGACACAAACTAAGAGGTAATTCTACTAGATAATAAAATGATCCCACATTATCTATGATTTTATATGGTCTAACTAACCAAGGAATCAACTTCCCCACCATAACAATATTCATCAAAGTTTCCCATTAATAAACATTGAGAAATAAATGATCAACTACCCTGGGAGAATGATTTTTTACTTTGTTTACCTGCATAAATATTATGCCTACTTTGAACATTCCCTATATTTTAATGAATCAAATAAACATTCTCAAACATTTATTATTCCAACACTGGTCCAATATAGTTCATTTATCATATATCTATATAAAATTCTTTTTTGGACATCAATTTTCATTTTACATGTCAAATAATGTCATATATATACTATAATAAAAGCTATTATCATAAGAAAAATCAACCAAATAGGGGTCTATATCCAAATATTTTTATTAATACATTGAAACATAATGAATCATATATTCTATGGTCTAAATATTCAACTCTGAATGTTCATCGTATTGAAAATAATAATCGATACTATAATTTAATTCAATATCCAATGACTTTTGAAGTCATTTCTAAAAATTAAATGTGAACATGAGATCACAGTATGATATAATTCAGAGTGTTACTACATGTATTCTGAATACTTTTTTTATACAATTGATAAAGTTGATATAAACACGTTGTATCTATAATTGGATGTAAATATTTCATATTTTTTAAGGTCTCACCCTTAAAAACATTATAGAATATAGTAAATTATTTAATAATTAAAATTTTGACATTCCCAATGATATTTATAGTTTATATTATTATATAATTGAAATATAATTCATACTTATCGACCCAAAATCATACAATGTTTGTAATACTACAACATAATCCATTTCCTATTTAATAAAATATCTTTTAAAATAACATAAATTCATTTAATGTGAAATCTTCAAAACAATCATTGTTCCTTCTTCTTTTCTCTTACCAATCCTTAAACACTATGAAAAACATGTTTAAATATGGGATGAACACAAAATTCTCACTAAGGGACATAAAAATATGGAATGAAACCTTGAGTTTATGAATACATTTAAACATATGAAATAATTTTCAAAAAGTCATATTTAGTACACTATAGTATAATATACTAACATTGTGAAAACAAGAGAGTACTATAAAACATAGAAAACATAAATAAAACAATTAATTTGACATGGTGAATTACTTATTTAATATTATAAATCACCTACCTACCATATGAGGTTTGTAACCCCCCGACCCCAGTTACCCAGAGTTGGTGCATTATTACATAACATTGGCATGATCACAAAAAGGTCAAATCTCGAAAGACCGATTGGTTTAGTAGCCTTGGAAACACTAGATATATTCATAAGTTTTACATTACATCATAAAATGAAAAACTACTACAACAACATAATGTTTCCACAGTCCACACTATAATCCCCTCATAAAATCCCTGCAGGTCATTCATAACTTACATCTTCACTTCCTGGAAAAAATAAAACATATAAAAGGGGTGAGCTCAAATGCCCCGTAAGGATAACAATATAGTGGAAACTTTCATAAATAAGAATAAACATTTAAGGCAATGTATAACTAAAACAAAAGCCTTTTAAACATGAACTTTCAACATGGTATGGCATAAATAAAATGAAATAATTCCATTTACTTATTCACATGGATATTCTACTAATCGAATAATCACATGCAAAAATCAATAACCACTTTCATAATGTTGGAATGCATAATTCCAGACTATCATAACCACATAGCCAAGGCCTCGTGCCAAGACTACAAATAAGATTTTGTCAAGGCCTTGTGCCAAGACACTAGTTTGTCTCATGAGACCTACCGATGCATCGAGGAGCTATAGAGGGCTCCACCCGTCACTTACTAAGTCCAATGCATTCCCATATGAAAAGGTTTAAACATAACATAAACATTCGTATTAAAACTAGCATTCGAAATGTCAATAATTTCACCATAAACTATGAATGGTATAAAAATAGCACATCCACAATCAAACATATCACAAAACCTTCAATACAATATAGAAGTTTTGTATCATAATAAATCAACTTCAAATAAGCGTAAAATCCATCAAAGGATGTTGACATAGATGAAATCAAAACTATTTGAGAGAAATATCTCTTTTTTTTTGAAATCATTTAAAAGTCACACATTTATAAAGGAAGTAATTAAAAATAGATTTTTGAATCAAAGTGTCCCATACCACTTTGAAACTTTTGAAAGGAATTAAATTTTTTAAAAACCTTCATGTCCATATAAATAAATCCTTAAAAACCATTTTGAAGACATGGACATTAATTGAAAAGATTTAGAAAGATAAATCTTTAAAACATTGAAAATTCTAATTTTGATAAAGAGTACCATTCTGAAATTCTTAAAATATTCATTTTGAAATCATTTAAAAGTCACATAATTATAAAATAAAACATTTACTTTGAAAATATACTTGTAATCTTGTAAGGAAAACTTTGAAGATTTTATAACGGCGGAAAATAACCGCACCTGCCGTATAAGTTAAAAAAAACATTCTTACCTTAATTCTGTCGAAAAGGTCAAAAAGCACCTTGTTTGGAAAACGACGGAAAGATTCCCTTATAAACCTCTTATAAAAAGTCAAACAAGGATATAAATGACTTTAACCCATATTCTTTTAAATATAAAAAATGTTTTGAAATACATTTTGAAGAAACATGGAAGTGGATGATAACGAGATCCCAATAGATTATTACATATAAACAACCTCGGATAATGAAGAGATTGTGAAATAACCCTTAACAATTTGGTAACTTATGAAACATACAACCCATGAAAGAGGTATCATACAATGAATATGTAAATACACATAAATTAGAGTGTATTACACAAATAATATAATTATGGGCAGTACATACACCACACAAAAGGTGATGGTGGAAATATGGCATGAATCTCACGGGAATAAGGAGTGAGATGAAAACCCCTTACCTTGTACTTTTCCTTGGTTGGGGTAGGTTAACCTCCTGTATAATGGTGAAATAATTGTTATTAAATTATACAAGAATCATATACATTAATATGATATCATATATGATCTTTTAATATTGATTTGATAATAATATCTTAGTATTATCGCTGTTTCGGGTGTGAACTCACTTGTTTGCTTTCGTATGTTTTGTTACGTAAGACATGTTTGTAAAGGATAAGTTGTATATTATTCAAATCCAGAATGGTATCAAGTCCTTAAACATCATTTTTAAATCATCAAATGATAATTATACTTGAATGGATACGATGGAGAATGAATCTCATCGCGTTCGTGGAGACGGTAGTCCGTACGTACGCACGAATGCTACTTCCATTTAATTTTTATTTTAAAAGAATCGAATACAAATGATACATAGGTATATTACTATTCCAGTATAATATAATATTTTAAAGATGTTACTTAAGTTCATTAACCACATCCTTTATACGTTCCATGTGTGTTATGAACGAGTCATATCATTTTAAGGGGGCGGTAGTCCGCACTTCCTCAAATGAAAATATCGTATGTATATACAACATGAAACGAATAATGGTATGAAATAAAATGGAATTACAGAAGCTTATATATAAAATATATATCATTAATATCATATTTAATTACAGTGCCATCATAATGGCCACCATGAGAGGCGGTAAGATGTATTTGAACAATCATCGTTTCGTGAGGCGTTAGTTTTCCATCCACAGAAACATTATGTTCATCATCCATTAGATGGATTTGTGTGTATGTGTAGTTTGAATCCTTCTTATAACAACATCCTAGTATATTGAGGATACTGGTGTTGTTACAAAAGAAAGGAAATAAAAAGAGTTTGGGGGTTGGAGAAGCAAAATAAATGAAAATAATTTAAGAGAAATCGTTACCTTTAATTTAGGTAACTCACTTTGGTTGGAACCAAAGGACTTCTTGAAATGCTTTCTGCCTAAGGGGAAGCTTCAAGGATGAGGAGAGGGATGTGGGGAGCTTATTTTGGAAGAGTTTGGACGAGACAAGTGGCTTGAGAGGTGTGAGGAATGAGTAGAAGTGGTCTCCTTTTATAAGGGAGAGGAGGGTCTCTTCAGGAAAGAGTGAAAGTATTACTTTATAATATAATTATATTCGGTTTATAATGGTCCAAAAATCATTGAGGTCTAAGATAAGATGACTAATATTCTAAATAACATCATCCAATAAGAATTGGACAGGTTTTAGATAATATTTTAATCATTATAATCTTATTTATTTAAATGATTTATTAATGAGGTAAACATTGCATCATTATTGTGTCATTAATAATTTAATTTAATTGATGTCTAAAAATTATAAATAAAATATCATTATGTAGGAAATCCTTTTAGCTTTCTAATGAATATTTATAATCGAAAATCCAACATGTATAACCCTATGTAAAAATTGTTCTTCTAAAAGATGTAAGCTTATGCCATTTTCATTTTTATTTTAACTTTATTAATATAAAGTGTCCCTACCACATACAAGTGGCTCCAAGGGGTCCCCAAATTGACCCAAGGATGCTCATGGTCGGGTATGTGTCCACCACTAAGGTTAGGACACGTTTTAGGGTAATTTAGTATTATTATAATATTATTTTTTAACCCTTATTTACCGGATTTACCCTTAACCATGGTAAATAAAATATCTACCACAGTAATTATTCAAAATTTCTAAAAATAAAAGTTACCTATTTACACAATTTGGATATCCTAATTCCAAATATGGAATCCATTTTTCTAAATTCAAAACACAGAAGTGGCAGAAATTAATTTAAAATTAATTCCCGCTGTCAAAACAAAAAACGTGTTTTTAAGAGGTAATAACTATCAAAAGATTGACACTTGTTTATGTTCGGTTTAATTGTAAAATTATGTCCAATGACCAAAATTATATTAAAAGGTAAAAATATATTCTAAATATACTTTAAAACCACTCAAATTTACAATTTATCACTATTAATTATTTTGATTAAAAAAGTTGTTTTTAATTAAAATTTAGTAATTTTCACTATTCATCAAAATATGAAAGTTATCCGAAAGGTACCAAAATTTCACCTTAGGCTAAATTCGATATTCCGAATCCAAAAATGAATTCCATTTCAAAATATAAAATATATATAATTTCAAAATTTAGGTATTACTATTCATAACGGCTAGTTTGATCGGTTATGGTGTGTGTTAAAACTCGACGTTGCGTACAACACACGCTACTGTTTTATTCAAAGGAAAGCGTACCGTGGAAGCTTGGGATGATTCATTCTAAATTTTTTGATGTCTCCATTTAGTCAAAAAGCTTAAAATATTGTATTTAAAAAGGTTTCACTATCAAAAGTTGATAAAAGTGCAATACTGAAAATGAATATGTTCTTGCATTATGACTAAGAAACTCATAATATGGATTCTAAAATTATAAGGATTATATAAAGTTAAAAATGTAGTTAATGCTATTCATGACCTCTTTTAATGGATTTCTTTTTGGTATGTCATGGTTCAATTGAACTCGGTGTTGCGTGTAGTGCAAGTTATTGAATTATTTTGAAGAAATAACACACTATGAAATCTTGGGGTGTTACATTCTCCCCTCCTTCAATAAATTGCGTCCTCGCAATTTGAAATTGTTCTTCGAAAATAAAAGGTTGAAAATAGATAATATATTTCTGGGAAAACCCACATCAGAAATTGGGTTACTAAAATTTAGTCTTAATATGAGGAAAAGAGAAATGAAAGGGTCACCACCAAATTATGATCTTGATTAGGAGAACATTGGTGGAAATTAGAGACATATAATTGGAGGAAAAACGTAAATATTTATAGGTAGTGATTGAGGTCATCAATCACAAACAAGTATAAAATTTAGGTCCTTAAACTCATCAATCCATGATGATTTGAAGTACCATCGGTTCAACAAAATATATGGTATTGGGACAACACATTTTTGACATTTCAAAATATCTTATTTGAAATCCCACATCGAAAAATGAATTAATGAGGCCTCTATTTAAAATAAAGAGTGGAAAGTATGAAGATTACCGAAAATAACACATACTAGGGTTCCATGTAGGAAAATATGGATATGGAAGAGAAATCTAACCATCAATTATCTGATGGAGAGTGGTAGAGAACATGGCTATGAAAAGGCCAACAATCCCAAAGCCATAAATTAGTGATGATTTAAGGTACCATCTAGGAAAACATTTTCGTTCTAAGTTGCTTTTCTTAATATTGAGGAATTTATTTATGAGATTGGCTAAGATCATAAGGAGATATACTTACTTTATAATTAGAGTTTTATCCATTAATAAGTTTCTACCACAAACTCATCTTTCACTCTAAAAGATAATAGAATGTAAAAAAAAATTCTATTTACACTATTCGTATAGGGTTCCAAAATAAACGAATTTATAATTCATCTACAAGATCTTTTAATAAAAACTACATTATTTAATCTAGGACATCTCGTGGGCCAGTGGTAGGTGATACACCCTTGTCGCCCTTCGGTTGCGGGTTCAAGTCTCACAGCCTTGCCGGACGCGACGGGTTGCCGCCCGACCTCCGGGTTGTCCTTTTATGGCAATCCAAAATAATCCAAACTCGAACTATCCAAAATACTTCTATCCAAACTCACAGTCCAACATTTATAAGTAAGGTAAACATAATGTAGAACCTTTTTACCCCGTAATAGCATATGAATACCTTCATCATGTATTCTTTTAATACACCGAAACATCCTGAATTACCATATTCCTTATTGATTACATTCATGCTCCCTTATTCCATATAGAAAGCTGGATATACTTCATTAATCCAAAAATGTTTTAAACCCCAACAATGATGGAATATAAAAATCATTAATCAGTTCCAGGGTAGTCAATAATATCCAATATAATTTATCCAAAATAATCACATATTATTCCAAAATCACTACCTCAGTATCAGAACTATATTCTCTCAACCATATATTTTCCAAAAATTTATCCTGCTATTGAGTCACTTTTCATTGTTCCACACAATCTCAAGTCCTTAATGAAATAGTACTGCAGTACAATCCTTATATAATCCATGATTATTGTAACAAGTACATTGTTGATACAACACTCAATTGACATAATCAACATAAGAACTCTAATCATCCCTCTTCATCTGTGGTAGTATCATAACATGATTATTATCCAATAACATCATTTGCAGCATAGTCTGATGACTGGGACATAGGTTCGCGTAGTGTCCAAACTCCTTGCAAATGAAGCATTGTACATTTGAAACCATTTTCTTACCCTTGCAGTCACGTACTTTGTGCCCTTTTCCTCCACACTTATAACAAACTCCCATTCCTTTCAGGCAAGTTCCAGGGTGTTTCTTTCCACATTTACCACAAGATGGATATTTAACCTTTCCCTTCTTCCCCTTATTTCCATTCCCAGATTGATCAGCAGGTCTCTTCTTCTCTTTCTTTTCTTTAAAGTCATAAGACTTAGAGAATTCCTTTTCGGTTTTGATAGCACATGAGACAATGTCTTCGTACGATGAAAAGGATTGTGAGACTAACGCTCGATGGAGAAATGGTTTTAACCCATCAAAGATACGATCAATCTTACTTCTTGGGTTACGAATATAATCACCAGCGTACCTCGCTAACCTTGTAAAGTTAGCCTCATAATTTGTGACATTCTCATCCTCCTTTTGTCTCAGACTGAGAAATTGCCTTTCCATATCTGCTCGATGGTCGCGAGGGAAGTATTTTTCTAAAAACAGATCTTTGAACTCCGTCCACTCCATATTTGATACTTCATCATCTTCCTTCATATTTTGAATCAATGACCACCATTGATCAGCATCTCCAGTGAGGCGGTAAACTGCCATGATAACTTTTTCCCTTTCACTGCTCCCCAAAGCCTGAAATATTTTCTCTAGGGAATTTATCCATTGCTCAGCTACTAAGGGATTTGTACTCCCATTGAACGTTGGTGGTTGTTGCCTCATGAATCGATCTAACATTGATCCTCCATGCTGCGGATCAGGGTGCTCCATACGGGTAAGGTTATTATTCATAACCTAAGTAAGTTGTCCCAGTATGGTGATTAGCTGATCGGCACCAGTTGCATCACCAGCCCCACTATAATTATCTTGAGCAGGAGGGCAATCCCTACATGGAGTGCGTGCATTGATACGGTTTCCATTTCTTCCACTAGGCGCCATTTCTAAACAATGGCATAAACTATATCAGTTTATGAATCAAAATACATAATCCCATACTTATAAAACACTTAACATAAATTGAACTATTTATGGACATAATCCATAATCATAAGAATGTTTTCTTTGAGGAAGTATATACTCATAAACCCTTCATAATGATTTGTAAAGAAAATGAGAGTTATCCTATGCATATCCCCCGGGAGTGTCGTAACCAAGAGTGCAGCAAGGCCCGTTGTCGTGCACCAGTTCCCGTTCGAGTCTAGCTCAAAGCGGTGTTTTCGGGTTTTACCCCTAGGTACATCTGTGCCAGAGCCGCCTCTACCTGCTCGTATCCAGACAGGGATGTATTGCTCGGAAAACTCACAAAATCTCTACAATACTAAAATTCTAGGAA
Organism: Viscum album; assembly: GCA_963277665.1. Classification (NCBI taxonomy): domain Eukaryota; kingdom Viridiplantae; phylum Streptophyta; class Magnoliopsida; order Santalales; family Viscaceae; genus Viscum; species Viscum album. The sequence goes on from OY728135.1 coordinate 764,293,144, forward strand.
GTTCTTCTATACTAATCCTCAAAGATCATCTTAGGTCTACGTGCTCTAATCAGAGTTTATCTAAATCTAGCTTCCAAGGTTTGTACTAAACTTCCTTTGATACCAACTGTAACGCCCCGACCCCAGTTACCCAGAGTCGGTGCATTATTACATAACATTGGCATGATCACAAAAAGATGAAATCTCGAAAGACCGATTGGTTTAGTAGCCTTGGAAACACTAGATATATTCATAAGTTTTACATTACATCATAAAATGAAAAACTACTACAACAACATAATGTTTCCACAGTCCACACTATAATCCCCTCATAAAATCCCTGCAGGTCAATCATAACTTACATCTTCACTTCCTGGGAAAAATAAAACATAGAAAAGGGGTGAGCTCAAATGCCCAGTAAGGATAACAATATAGCGGAAACTTTCATAAATAAGAATAAACATTTAAGGCAATGTATAACTAAAACAAAAGCCGTTTAAACATGAACTTTCAACATGGTATGGCATAAATAAAATGAAATAATGCCATTTACTTATTCACATGGATATTCTACTAATCGAATAATCACATGCAAAAATCAATAACCACTTTCATAATGTTGGAATGCATAATGCCAGACTATCATAACCACATAGCCAAGGCCTCGTGCCAAGACTACAAATAAGATTTTGTCAAGGCCTTGTGCCAAGACACTAGTTTGTCTCATGAGACCTACCGATGCATCGAGGAGCTATAGCGGGCTCCACCCGTCACTTACTAAGTCCAATGCATTCCCATATGAAAAGGTTTAAACATAACATAAACATTCGTATTAAAACTAGCATACAAAATGTCAATAATTTCACCATAAACTATGAATGGTATAAAAATAGCACATCCACAGTCAAACATATCACAAAACCTTCAATACAATATAGAAGTTTTGTATCATAATAAATCAACTTCAAATAAGCGTAAAATCCATCAAAGGATGTTGACATAGATGAAATCAAAACTATTTGAGAGAAATATCTCTTTTTTTTGAAATCATTTAAAAGTCACACATTTATAAAGGAAGTAATTAAAAATAGATTTTTGAACCAAAGTGTCCCATACCACTTTGAAACTTTTGAAAGGAATTAAAATTTTTAAAAAAATTCATGTCCATATAAATAAATCCTTAAAAACCATTTTGAAGACATGGACATTAATTGAAATGATTTCGAAAGATAAATCTTTAAAACATTGAAAATTCTAATTTTGATAAAGAGTACCTTTCTGAAATTCTTAAAATATTCATTTTGAAATCATTTAAAAGTCACATAATTATAAAATAAAACATTTACTTTGAAAATATCCTTGTAATGTTGTAAGGAAAACTTTGAAGATTTTATAACGGCGGAAAATAACCGCACCTGCCGTATAAGTTAAAAAAACATTCTTACCTTAATTCTGTCGAAAAGGTCAAAAAGAACCTTGTTTGGAAAACGACGGAAAGATTCCCTTATAAACCTCTTATAAAAAGTCAAACAAAGATATAAATGACTTTAACCCATATTCTTTTAAATATTAAAAATGTTTTGAAATACATTTTGAATAAACATGGAAGTGGATGATAACGAGATCCCAGTAGATTATTACGTATAAACAACCTCGGATAATGAAGAGATTGTGAAATAACCCTTACCAATTTGGTAACTTATGAAACATACAACCCATGAAAGAGGTATCATACAATGAATATGTAAATACACATAAATTAGAGTGTATTACACAAAGAATATAATTATGGGCAGTACATACACCACACAAAAGGTGATGGTGGAAATATGGCATGAATCTCACGGGAATAAGGAGTGAGATGAAAACCCCTTACCTTGTACTTTTCCTTGGTTGGGGTAGGTTAACCTCCTGTATAATGGTGAAATAATTGTTATTAAATTATACAAGAATCATTTACATTAATATGATATCATATATGATCTTTTAATATTGATTTGATAATAATATCTTAGTATTATCGCTGTTTCGGGTGTGAACTCACTTGTTTTCTTTTGTATGTTTTGTTACGTAAGACATGTTTGTAAAGGATAAGTTCTGTATTATTCAAATCCAGAATGGTATCAAGTCCTTAAACATCATTTTTAAATCATCAAATGATAATTATACTTGAATGGATACGATGGAGAATGAATCTCATCGCGTTCGTGGAGACGGTAGTCCGTACGTACGCACGAACGCTACTTCCATTTAATTTTTATTTTAAAAGAATCGAATACAAATGATACATAGGTATATTACTATTCCAGTATAATATAATATTTTATACATGTTACTTAAGTTCCTTAACACCATCCTTTATACGTTCCATGTGTGGTATGAACGAGTCATATCATTTTAAGGGGGCGGTAGTCCGTACTTCCTCAAATGAAATTATCGTATGTATATACAACATGAAACGAATAATGGTATGAAATAAAATGGAATTACAGAAGCTTATATATAAAATATATATCATTAATATCATATTTAATTACAGTGCCATCATAATGGCCACCATGAGAGGCGGTAAGATGTATTTGAACAATCATCGTTTCGTGAGGCGTTAGTTTGCCATCCACAGAAACATTATGTTCATCATCCATTAGATGGAGTTTTGTGTATGTGTAGTTTGAATCCTTCTTATAAAAACATCCTAGTATATTGAGGATACTGGTGTTGTTACAAAAGAAAGGAAATAAAAAGAGTTTGGGGGTTGGAGAAGCAAAATAAATGAAAATAATTTAAGAGAAATCGTTACCTTTAATTTAGGTAACTCACTTTGGTTGGAACCAAAGGACTTCTTGAAATGCTTTCTGCCTAAGGGGAAGCTTCAAGGAGGAGAAGAGGGATGTGGGGAGCTTAGTTGGGCAGAGTTTGGACGAGACAAGTGGCTTGAGAGGTGTGAGGAATGAGTAGACGTGGTCTCCTTTTATAAGGGAGAGGAGGGGCTCTTTAGGAAAGAGTGAAAGTATTACTTTATAATATAATTATATTCGGTTTATAATGGTCAAAAAATCATTGAGGTCGAAGATAAGATGACTCATATTCTAAATAACATCAACCAATAAGAATTGGACTGGTTTTAGATAATATTTTAATCATTATAATCTTATTTATTTAAATGATTTATTAATGAGGTAAACATTGCATCATTATTATGTCATTAATAATTTAACTTATTTGATGTCTAAAAATTATAAATAAACTATCATTATGTAGGAAAGCTTTTTATCTTTCTAATGAATATTTATAATCGAAAATCCAACATGTATAACTCTATGTAAAAATTGTTCTTCTAAAAGATGTAAGCTTATGCCATTTTTATTTTAATTTTAACTTTATTAATATAAAGTGTCCCTACCACATACAAGTGGCTCCAAGGGGTCCCCAAAATGACCCAAGGATTCTCATGGTCGGGTATGTGTCCACCAATAAGGTTAGGACACGTTTTAGGGTAATTTTGTATTATTATAATATTATTTTTTAACCCTTATTTACCGGATTTACCCTTAACCATGGTAAATAAAATATTTACCACAGTAATTATTCAAAATGTCTAAAAATAAAAGTTACCAATTTACACAATTTGGATATCCTGATTTCAAATATGGATTCCATTTTTCTAAATTCAAAACACAGAAGTGGCAGAAATTAATTTAAAATTAATTCCCGCTGTCAAAACAAAAAGCGTGTTTTTAAGAGGTAATAACTATCAAAAGATTGACACTTGTTTATGTTCGGTTTAATTGTAAAATTATGTCCAATGACCAACATTATATTAAAAGGTAAAAATATATTCTAAATATACTTTAAAACCACTCAAATTCATAATTTATCACTATTAATTATTTTGATTAAAAAAGTTGTTTTTAATTAAAATTTAGTAATTTTCACTATTCATCAAAATATGGAAGTTATCCGAAATGTACCAAAATTTCACCTTAGGCTAAATTCGATATTCCGAATCCAAAAATGAATTCCATTTCAAAATATAAAATATATATAATTTCAAAATTTAGGTATTACTATTCATAACGGCTAGTTTGATCGGTTGTGGTGTGTGTTAAAACTCGACGTTGCGTACAACACACGCTACTGTTTTATTCAAAGGAAAGCGTACTGTGGAATCTTGTGATGTTTCATTCTAAATTTTTTGATGTCTCCATTTTGTCGAAAAGATTAAGATATTGTATTTAAAAAGGTTTCACTATCAAAAGTTGATAAAAGTGCAATACTGAAAATGAATCTGTTCTTGCATTATGACTAAGAAACTCATAATATGGATTCTAAAATTATAAGGATTATATAAAGTTAAAAATGTAGTTAATTCTATTCATGAACTCTTTTAATGGATTTTTTTTTTGGTAAGTCATGGTGCAATTGAACTCGGTGTTGCGTGTAGTGCAAGTTATTTAATTATTTTGAAGAAATAACACACTATGAAATCTTGGGGTGTTACAATGTGTAACCATCACTAAAACCATAAAATTTAACCACCAAGGATACCTTATTATGTAATGACCATGTATACCTTTTTGTGTAACCATCGCTATTACACATTGAATAACCATTATCGTCAACATAGAACATAAATATACCCAATACATTGGAGGGAGATATAGGTCCCAATCATCATAATTAAAAATTAATAATAAATATAACATAAAAATAAATCATGAATACGTTCATAAAAAACATTCCTTATAATTTTTTTCAAATAGAAATTTGAAAAAGGATTATTATATTCAAGTCCCTTGGCATTGGAAGAATTCATTCGAAAGTGTTAAAACCTCAAGTACAATGGTTTAAATGGTATTATTAATTTATTATATAATAATATTATTATTTTTCATATCTTATATGATGTTTTTATAACATCATTCAACCAATTTATTGATTATATGTTTTTTGTTTTATATGTTGGGGTGTATTTATTTTATGGTTTCCATAGTCAGTTCATTATGTGTTTTTAGGTCGAATGAGAGAAAAATAAAATAGTGGAATGAAATGGTATTAATATGTTTAAATTTTCTAAATGAACTATAGATCATATTTTATTATATGATTATTATTAATTTGATAAAACATTATTGAAAATGATTTAATTTATTTTTTGTGTTTTTTACAACCATCACAAAATAATATCATATGATTTAATATCATGTTTTTATATTTGTTCCTGAAAATTACATAATATATAATTTTTATAATTAAATATAATCTAACCATAATAATGGTTTTATGACCATCATTGAATTCATTAAATGGAAATGAAAACACATCTTTGATGATGATGGGAAATCGGCACGTCACATACAATGTTTTAATTTTTTACTACAATAGTAGAATAGAAGAAATATGATGATGGATATTATGTTAAATTAATAAAATTATATTATATATATGATTATTTAGGTATCATTAAACTTGGTTGAGGGGAGTTGGGGAGATAATAAAAAAGGAATACAATTTAGAATAAATTTAAAAGTAAAACAAAAGTGGATTTAAACTTTTATGCTTCTTCTCTTGGATAACCTGTGTAAGGGACACAAGTTTTTTCTTTTGTGAGGATAACTAGTCTTGGAAACGTGTAATATTATTTTTATGTGAAGTTTCTAGAATTAAATAATCAATAAGGATTTGGAGGTGTGGGGATAAGAGCTAGTGAGTGGTGGTATATATAGTGGAGGAGAGAGGTGTTTTTTGACTATTTTAATCATTAGTTAATTATACTCACAGAAAACAAGGAATAGTTTGAAAGAAATAAATAATTATAATAAAATAATGAAATAGAGCTTGATTTTTTAAGATTACATAATCCATACATCATATATGAATCTATAATTAATGATATTTTTAAGTACCGTAAATTACTGTATTTCATTGTTCACAAAATTTCAACTATTTTATAAAAATACCTATAAATCACTATAACAAATTTTCTAGATTCAAAATTTAAAAATTAACCCCATTTTATGAAAACAAATTTCTAAATATGATAATTTTAATTTTTAAATAAATTCATCATTTATTTTTAAAATAGTAATTTAAGAATTATAATTGATTTTATGAAGACTTTAAAAATTAATAAAGGTTTTATAAAATAATCTTAAAATCATAAGTCAAAAAATTATTAATTTATGAAACTATATTATGAATATGAATTTTAATTTACAAAATTAAATTATTTAAAAAATATTTAAAATATTATATTTCTCAAAAACAAAAAAACTTAATTTATCATTTTGGAAACATTTATTTATTTATAAAATGTTATAAATATATAATTTATTTAACATATAAGATAATTAATATTTTTTTATAAATTCATTTATGATGATACAATTATATTTGAATAGATTCAATAATTTTTTTAAATATCACATATTACATTATAAATTTATATGTAATTTAACTATTTATTTCTAGAATAAAAACAAATTATTTTATAAGTACCTGGGCTGTTACATTCTCACTCCCTTATAGAAAGTGCATCCTAATTTTTTTTTCATTTATTAAATAGAGGATGGTACCTTTCCCTCATAGAATTTTCTAATCTCATGTTCTATCTTCAAATAATTGGGTTCTGTAAATAACCATATACTAGTAAATTACATTATTCTGAAATATATGCCCTATACGATCAAGAATCGGAATTTTTTTCCTTATAACAAAGTATCTCTTCCAGATAAACTACTTTTGGGCTCAAAATATTTGTTAAATCTTTTAAATAAATTCATAACAAAAAAAATTTAAACAGATTGTGTACCAGAGATAAATTCATAGTTAAAGCTACTTGGTAAGTACATGCCCAATATTCTATAGGATTTAGTATGGTAAAATAATCAATAGGAATATATTTACATTATTTAGAAAATTAATAACACATTTCAATGATATATTATATTGATAACATGATCACCTACCTCAAATGAAAAGTTTGTTCTCAAGTTATTTTAATAATTCCCTTCTTACTCTGAGTTATCTATATGTGTTTTGGGATCATATTCACATTCTCATCCACAAACCCAACAAATTATCTTGTAATCAACATCCTTGTGAATGACTAATCTCAAAATACTAGAGTCAAAAACCACATTAAATATAATTCCTCATAAGGTTCTATATATATAATGAAATGAAAAATAGTATAATATGAAAACTCAACCAAATAAATATGATGATCCCTTCGTACCTAGTAGTCCATTGCAAATAAACATAACATGTCATACAATGTTAGAACAATTTTCTAGTTTTGTCTATCTGATTGAGGAAGAAAGGGTTTAATGAAAATTTAATTCAGTTTCGAATGATTTTTGAAGGCCTTGGAAAAATATATAATTGGACCATGAAACTGAATCAGATAAAATTTAGTGAGAAAATATATTTAGTGAGAAAATATATTTTAGGAATAGTCTAGAAGGTTGATATAGAGATAGTGCATCATGAATTGGAATAAATGTGCATATTTATTCTGCTAATCAATTGTAACCAAAATCGTATTATTAACTTGATATGTCTTAGGTTTTCCAACAATGAATTCCCTTGATATATTTTTCCATTTCCACATTGGTAATGGAATAGGAATAAGTATCCCCATAAATAGTTTTCGATCTAAGTAAACTTTAATAAAATTTATACATTTCATTGTAAAATCATAAATATCTATTTTTATCCCTTTCGAAAAGTAATTATCCAGACGGTCCATACACATCATATTGATGCTAAGAAGAACTAAAAATGGAGAACTATAGGCATCAATTTATAAATTTTTCTTCAACATTGACTCACAATACACTAATAATCTCCTACTAAATCCAAAAAAAGCCATTATTAATATTTTATTCAAGATACATACCATCCTAATCCAATTTTACCTTTTCATGGAACCGACAATGTTCCTTTTTCAATTGATAAATTCATTCTTAGAGAGACGAATACACTGACACCTGAATCAAAAAATATTAATATCCTACATGAAAAACATCAAATCCAAAATTCACCAAATAATAAACCAAGTGGTATTGTTTAAAATTTATCACGGTTAATGATTTTTGATGTTTTTGAATCTGTGCATCCACAATATATTTTTCTATGATGGTAACTCATTATTCAATCACAATAATCGTTAAGTAAAATCCATATTATATACCACATGTTTAATTTTTTATAATTGAATATATATAAAAACTATCATGGTCAGTATATATTTCACATTTGGATCCATAAAAATGATGTCTCTAAATATTTAATGAGAAAACTAGAAATGCTAGTTTCAGATCATGTGAGAGAGAATTTAGATCATAAGTATTGTATTGTCTATAAACTTAAGAAATTACCTAATAATTCTTCATAATATCACAACAAAGTCCTTTTAATGAAGAATCATTATTGATGAAAAACTATCAATTTTTAGATGTTAGATCCAAAAAATGGATTATTGACCAATCTTTTATTTGTTTCTAAAAACAAACAACATTGTCTTCTATCAAAATAAATTCAAACCATTTTCTTGTTAACGTTGATGGTAGAGAGATTACAATGAATAGTTTTAAAAAAAAACCATTGGTATTCACCTACTAATACAAGAAATCTATTAATCTCATTGAAAATTGAAGGTGTTGTACATATATCTTCTAATTTTATTTGTATTGATCAATTATTATTTTGACATTATTTACAGTGTTCCCAAAAAAAGAATCCAAATTAAACAAAAAAAATCAAATTTTCTATAATTATTGTATAATTTATTTTCCATATTCATTTTTATAACAATATATAGATGATTTTAATGATCCTTATAAATTTATGAAAAAATGATATTAAATTCAAAAAAAATAATAAAAATGTTATCAAAATATTTACATAATATTATATCCATTTTTTACATAAATATAGCACGATAATTTTTCATATGAAACATCATAACATCATAATCATAATTCCCATATCTAATTTGGAATATTATTTTTGAATTTCATCCTCCATCACATTCATCTACTAGTACTCGAATCTCAAGACAATATTGCAAAAAATATGAGGCTCTCTAGAGATAATAAAAAATATCATTTATATAAGGCATTGGATTCCTATTTGAAATAATAATTTACTCCAATATCTTTAATCATTGAAAAATATCTTGGAAAATTGATTCCTCATAAAAAAAATAATAAGAGACCCCCATTGTAATGTTCAAGGAAGAATTAGGACTCTATCAATCACCTCATGAAATATATTTTTCAATTCATGAAGTTCCACTTGTGATATCCGATAAGTGAGTTTCAAAATTGGCTTAAAATTTAAAACTATTTCAATGGTTTTTTCAATTTCATATCCAAGTATATCACTAGGAAACTGATCATGAAGAGCATTAAACCATACATCCACACATGAATCAATAATCAGAAAATACCACTTTTTTCAACAATATTGGAAAGATAAAATTCAGTTTAATTTTTTTAACATTTTCATTGCTACGTCTTATGTTATCAATGGTATAGGTTCATTAATACATACAAACATAATCAAATATGAAAAAATAGTTTTTTTATCTATATAATAAATCTTTTCATGTTAAACTGGAAGGTAATATAAACCTAGAATAAAGTCAAACTCTCGTATGGGAAAAAAATTCTTGAAATTTAATTCCAACTAAAAAACATGAATATTCTTATAATTTCTTATTTTTGTTTATATTTTCCAATATTGTTTTAACAAGAAGTTATGTTTTCATTTATTGTTGTTAAATTTTTCAATTTACAAGAATATTTCTCAGAAATAAAGTATTGTGTATCCCACGTATCAAATAATTCATTTGAAAATATTTTATAAACAAACTATGTAAATGATACAACTTCATTAGATGTTCCATCATCTAGATCCATTAACACATATGATTTCACTACACAATTTTTCTTATAATCTGGATGATTTCTGTCATTCAGATATTTCTTTAGGTTGGTATTTTCATAATTTCTCAACCTTACACACATGAAACCCATTATAGTTTTCTAATAAAAATTAAACAAATGATCATTTTATTTTCAATGTATGGACATATTTCCAGTCATAACACATAAAAAAACTTCATGTATTTTTTATTTCATTCCCCTCAAGTAATTTTTACCATATTTCACACAAACTAGAAAATAGATTTTATTACCTCCCGAGGTCGTTGAATGATTCTTAACTATTTTATGACATCTGGTCCATTTATTTTGCTTTATTTCAAAGTACATGTGAACCTCAAAAATCTCAATTTATATACCGTAATTATAATGGATGAGTTTCTCATAACTATTGATTTCACGTGAGTGTAATTACCTTATATATCATGGGTTCAATACTATGTAAAATGATTAATTTTAGTATTAATAACCCCATAAATATTTGTATCATACCATGACAATGGGTTGAATTTTGATTCATACACATCAATTGAATCTTTGTCTTTTTTTTTAAATTATAATAACTTATTTTCCATCCTATATCAAAACATTCTCGAAAAATAATTTTCAATGAAAATATTCTAAAATTCCTCTTATTCCATGTCATCGGTCTCTTTGTTGTCCATAATATTCTTGACTATTTACATCCACTAGATAGATTCACCTTCAAATTAGTAAATATAAAGACTGAAATTTTGATAATCTGAACACCCCATGACATCAATTGTAACACCCCAGGTAAATAAAGAATATGACATCTTTATATTTATCCATATTTATGAATAAAATAATAATATTACTTTAAATGGGATGCTATGTTCGATGGCGTACCCAATACGGAACAACGTGTTTCTTGGGAATCTTAGGTTGTACTCTAATAATAAAATAATATTATTTTAAATGGTAGTTAACGCCTAGCCGTTGTAGTGGCGGGAATGAACAGAACTAATAAAAAATTATTATATATGTTTGTCAAATATTTTGACTCCTTACAATAAATTTTAGAGGATTAAAAATGCAAATGAATCCAGTTTTTAAGCGTAAACATTATAATATTCCTTAAAAGGTCAATTAACTGCCTTTTGATGGAGAACCCCTTTTAAATCGACTTATGGAAAATTTTATGAGCTCTATTTTTCAAAATAAACATACTATTTATGTTTGGGACATTGAAATTTACCTTGCGTTAATTTTTGTTATTATTCTGACAATGTTCATTTTTCAATGAATAGTGAAAAATACTGCATTTTACATCAAAACTACTTTTTCATATAATTTAATTATATGGTAATATTATCTTCTTATTTTTTTTAAAGTGTAATTAGAATATATTTTTACATTTTAATTCAATTATGGTCATTTTGATTAATTTCACTTTGGAATTAGGCATAAACAAGTGCCAAACTTTTCATATAAATTGTTTCTAAAAAACCCACAATTTGTTTTGAAAACGAGAAGTTTTTTTAAATTAGATATTGAAATTTATGTGTTTGGAATTTGGTAAAATTAATTACATATTTGGAATCATAAGTTCCAAATTATGTAATTAATACTCTTTTGTTTTTGGAGATTATGAATAGTAAAGACGGTAATTATCTTTTATTATCTTGATTAATAAGTAATCGGGTAGTTAAAGATAATAAGATGATATAATAATAGTAAAAAATGATCCCAAAATGTGTCCTAAGGCTACTGTTTGTCTCATGGCCGACCATGGGATTCTTTTTACCAAACATGGCGGCCCCATGGAATCACTTTTGTGAGAAAGTGACATTTTATCTTTTTATTTTTAAAAAATGTTAAATGTAACAAAGAATGTATCACCTAAGTCCAATATTTTTAATTTTTTCTAAATAAATGATCTTTTAGACTATAAATATTCATTGGAAAGATAAAACTATTTCCTACATCATAGTAGTTTTTTTATAATTTTTAGACATTAAATAAATTATATTATTTATGACATCATGATGATGAAACGATGACCTCATTATTTAATGATTTAAATTAAATGAAAAGATAATGTAAACTCTAAGACCTACACATGTCCAAAACCTATTGTATGGGTGGATTTCGAACCCCTATCAACCTATCCTCAAAAAACATCAATGTGGGACAAATATAATCCAATACTCATTTGAAAATAAAGTTACATTTTATACCTTTCCAAGAGTGCCCCTCCTCTCCTCTTATAAAAGGCCTCCACCTCTACCTATTTTCCCAAACTTACAAAGCCTTTGGATCATCCAACCCCTTCCCATTTCATCTCTACAAATCCCTCTATAAATCCTTGAAGCATCACTTTGGGCAGAATCTTTCCAATGAATCCTTTGAGCTCAAATCAAAGGAAGTTATCTGTTTTAAAGATAATGTCTTCACTTGTGTCCTTTTATTTTATTTTGCTTATCCAACCCCATATACTCTTTTTATTCATTTTTTTGTCACAAATCCAGTATCTTAAATATACTAGGATGTTGTTATAAGAAGTATTCGAGCTACACATATAGACACCTACATCTAATGGTTACAGAACATACTATTTCCGTGGATAGCGAATTTCTGCCTCCCGAAACGATGATTGTTCAACAATCTTTTAACACCTTCGAAGGTGGCCATTAAGATGTCTCTATATTTATATTTGATATATAATATGTTTATGTTTTCCTTAAGTTTCTGTATTTTTCATTTATGTCATACCTTTATGGTTTCCATTATGTGTAAACGCGATATCTTCATTTTAGGAAGTGCGGACTACCGCCCCCTCAAAGTGATTTGATTCGTTAATGTCATATGTGGGACATATAAAGGATGGAATTAATGGTATTAAATATGTTATCCTACTGGAATTATAGTATACCTTTATATATTTATTATTTCATTAAATTTAATACAAAAAAAAAAGAAATGAAAGTAGCGTTCATGCGTACGTACGGCTTACCGTCTCTATGAACGGTACATTTCATTTCTTATCTTCAAATGTTATGCACTCTTATAAGTACACATATATAATGGATATATATGTAATATATTACATCTAAATGATGGGTATCATTCTGTAATTATAATATATATATATATCTCATTTTGTTTTGATTCCATTAATATGGAAAAAATGAAAGTAGCGTTCATGCATAAGTACGGCCTACCGTCTCCATGAACGGTGATTTTAATTTTTTATCTCCAAATGCTATGGAATAGTATAAAATTAATATATACTTGATATATATGATATTTAAAACATAAATACTATTCTGGATATGATGTACCAATAACTACATGGAAAATTCTTTTCCAACAAGTTCAATTTTTACTCATGTACTGAACATCGACAAAAACATCTGATACGAACTCACTTTACTAACCAATTATTATAACATTATAATATGTGATATGAACTGAATAATAATATTTAAAGGAAGTCCTTAAGAAATTATAAATTGGCCAAATTCTATTATTCATGAGATTATATAATGATCGAGTCATGTCGGACCCGAGGTAAGGGATCCTACTCCTCTCTTTCTTTTTAAGTACACTCATTTATGTCATTCCTTTAAAAGATCATCATTCTTGTTATTGGGATGTTCTTTTATATTAATCCTACTGTAATTTTTATATTCATATTATGAGAGACCCTATTCTCTCTCATCAATCCATTTTGGATGTTTTGAGTGGCGCCGTTAGGCTGCCGAATTTTCGTAAGAGATCCAACCTCTCTCTTTCTTTTTAAGTACTCTCCCTTATGTCACTTCTTTTAAGCTCCTCTTTGTTATGTTGGGGGATGTTTATTTGTATTAATCTTTCTATAAACATTTTTTTGATATGATGACAAACCCTATTTCCTCTCATCAATCTATTTTTGATGTTTTAAGTGGCATGGTAAGGCTGTCGAGTTTTCGTAAGGGATTTTTCATCTCACTTTTATTCCCGGGAGATTTATGCTACATTTGCCACAATTAACTTTTATTGGTGTATGTACTGCCCATTATTATACACTTTGTGTAGTATAATTTCATTTAAGGGTATTCACATCTTCATTGTATGACCCTTCTTCCATGGGGTGTACGTTTCGAAAGTTACGCAACTCGGTAAGGGGACCTTTTACCCTCTTTTTATTTAAAATACTTCTTTTGTTATGCCTTTTAATTCAAATACTATTATGTTGGGATATGTTCTTCTATATCCTTATTTATGTAAATTTTATGTCCAAGTGATGAGATCCCTTTTATCTCTCTCATCAACCCTTTTTGTAAAATTTTATGCGACGCCGATAGGCTGTCGAGTTTTACCATGGGAACATCTTAACCAAATTTTGATTTATTTGGGTTCAACATGTAGTTATTGAATATGTCATCCTTTGAATATGTGTGAATATCCTTTTATTGTTTTACACTTAATACCCACTTATATTGGGTGTATTTATATTTTCACACATAATTATGAAATTGATTTATCCTTAATTTAACGATACCTTCTTTATAATGGATTTCAACTCATTTTACATTTCTTTTGAGAAATCATTGTTGTTATGCAACAATTCACTCGTATATGGTGCGTATACTGTCTTTTGACATATTATATCATGAATCCCTTTATTCTCATGATATTATAATGTTCGGATTGAATGTTATTCTGGTATTATTTGTATTCAAAAGTCTCTCATTTTGTTAAAAACTATTTAACAAAAATATCGCTTTAAATGTTTTAAAGATTTATTATTCTAAATATTTATCTTTAATGTCCATGTTTTCGAAATGGTTTTCAGTATTTATTTATTTGGACATTAATGTTTTAAAATTATAATTCCATTAAAAGCTTCAAAGTGGTATGGGACACTTTTATTTAAAAATCTCTTTTAAATGGTTTTTGAAAATGGATTGATTAATTCAATATCTGGGAATTACTTATTGTGATTGAAAATGAAATGTTGTTATTGAAATGTTTATATTTTCAATATTTTATGTTTAATGATGGTACTTGGAAATATTACGGGTGGTTACGTGATAAGCCATATGTCGGGTGGTGCCGTGAATACCTGGACGGGTGGTTACGTTATAACCTCCAATGCATTTGTTATGGAAGTCGGCCGTATGGCTATTCTATTAAGTATGTGTGGAAGTCGGTCGTATGGCTATTCCATTATGTATGTGTGGAAGTCGACCGTATGGTTATTCCACTTAAGTATGTTTATGTCCCAAGTTACCATTATATGTTTTGTGGTCTTTATATGGGTTTTATGGTAATCTTTTGGTTACTGAAGGGTAAGTAATGAACTTTTATTCAGGGAAGAGTTTTTACTACTTCGAAAAGGTGAAAAGTATTACTTTGATAAAGTGTACGTGGCTTACTTTTTGTTTTGAAAAAATAACAGTTTTCATTATTTGTGTATCCCTTACTGAGCTTTTTATGCACATACCAAGTTTTTGAAATGTTTTTCACAGGACTTAACGTGGAATAGGGTCAAGGATGGGATCAAGGGAAAGTCATGCTACTTAAAACATGGAACTAGACAAGTTTCTTTTTAAGTGTTTTTATTTTATGGAAACTTATTAGAAGTTTCTACTTTGTAATCTTTTGAGATGTAATAGTTATGTCCTAATTCTCTAAAACTATAATCCTGAAAATATCCTCAGTGTGTCATATTTTAATAACTCAAGATTAAGTATGGTTTAAGGCTGGGGCCTTATAGTTGGTATCAAAGGTCGGTTTAGATAACTTTAGAGGTTAGGGAATCCTCTAAGCATAACTGACATTACCATAATGGTTATGATTTCAGAAAGAGTCCTAGTTTTAGATAAATTGAATGAGTAAGTATATATGAGTGTTTATCTTTCTCATTAGTACATGATGGTTTTGTTGATATACTCGCACTAACCATTATGTTTTTAGTGAATGGATGGATCTAGCAAGCACCAAAGAGACAACAGGTTTGAAGGAAACTGTGGTGGTTCTCTGTTTAAGATACTAGATAAAATGGGGGATTCAATGAGGAAACTCGTGGTTGTTCTAAACCAACTATCAAGGAGTCATGATCAACCACTTGAACCTTGGTATGTTCTGAAATGAATCATGTACGAGATAAACAATCGATGTGGATGTTCAGGTAATAATTATAAAGGTAACCATTAGAGTTTATATGATCCTTACTTTTGAGGTAATTATGGGTTATTATATGATATGCTGGAAAATGAGAGGAATTAGATAAACATGAGGTTAAAATATGTAATGATCATTTTTGAAGATTTTATCTCATTTTGGGGAATATTTTAAGAATTATATAGTTTTTGAAAAAGGACAACACGCAGACCGTGTGACAACCCGTCGCGTCGGACAGAGCTGTGGGAATCGAACCCACAACCAAAGTGCGACCGGTATTTATCACCTACCACTGGACTACGTGAAGTCCCTGGTTAGTATGACTGATTATTTTTTAGTTAGATGATTTTATGAATTATGATTATGTTTATTTTAGGTTATCTATGGAAATTTATTAACCTATCGTGGAGGATATGTGGTTAGGTTAATTACTTTTCAATACGAGACTTTAAGAGAAACTGATGTTGTTTGGAGATAAATGTAACGATTTGACATGGAAGACTATGAGACTAAATCCTTCAAATATTTGGGTTTCAATCTTAGTTTGGTTTACTTTGAAGAATTTTGTGGACAAATTTATTATCGAATGGTCCACGTTGAACTTTGGGTTTTGTTGGACAAATTTTGAAGATTAAGAATAGATTTTCTTTTTATAAAGGGTTATCATTTTCTGGATTATCTGATATTGTACTAACCTTTTTTGTTTTGGTTTTGGTTAAAGTCTAAAGACATGGGAAGTATATAGTTCACTTTTGTTGATTAGGTTATTCTCTAAAATTTTATTATAGTACTCTTAATGTGAACAAGTATTTCTAAATACTCGTCTTTTGGAGAAAATATGAGTTTGTGAAAGGAATTTAATAAAAGTTAAAAGTCAACATGATTAGTGATTATGTTTCCTTATGAATAAATTCCTCAATAAAAATTAACATAAAACAAAAATGTTGTCTATTATCTTTTCCTACTGGGGAATCGAATACCGTTTAACCCATCATATTTATGTGATTTTCTTGTGGTTAACTTTCTCCTAAACATGTTTTCTATCAATCTCCATCAGAACATGACCCTTTGTTTTCTCCTCCATGTCCATATTTTCATACTTGGAGTCCTTGTATGGGTTGACTCAGGTGACCTTTGTACATATCTTTATTTATTTTAAAGTGATTGTTTTATCGACTCTTGTTTCGATGTGGGACTTTCAAGGATGTTTCCAAGCTCAATTTTAAAATTTGGAGGACGCAGTTCTCAAAAGTGGCGAAGGATGTAACACCCCAGGTAAATAAAGAATATGACATCTTTATATTTATCCATATTTGTGAATAAAATATTAATATTACTTTAAAGGGGATGCAATATTTGATGGTGTACCCAATACGCAACAACGCGTTTCTTGGGAATCTTATGTTGCACTCTAATAATTAAAAAATATTATTTTAAATGGTAGTTAATGCCTAGCCGTTGTAGTGGCGGGAATGAACATAAATAACTAAAAAATGATTATATATGTTTGTCAAATATTTTTACTCTTTACAATAATTGTTATAGGATTAAATATGCAAATGAATCCAGTTTTTAAGCGTAAACATTCTAATATTCTTTAAAAGGTCGATTAACCGTCTTTTGATAGAGAACCCCTTTTAAATCGACTTTTTGAAAATAATATAAGCTATATTTTTCAAAATAAACATATTATTTATGATTGGGACATTGAAATTTACCTTGGGTTAATTTTTGGTATTTTTCTGACAATGTTCATTTTTCAATGAATAGTGAAAAATGCTGCATTTTACATCAAAACTGCTTTTTCATATAATTTAATATATGGTAATATTATCTTATTAATTTTTTTAAAGTTTAATTGGAATATATTTTTACAATTTAATTCAATGATGGTCATTGGGATTAATTTCACTTTGGAATTAGGCATAAAAAAGTGCCAATCTTTTCATAAATATTGTTTCTAAAAAACCCGCTATTTGTTTTGACAACGAGAAGTTTTTTTAAATTAATTATTGAAATTTATGTGTGTGGAATTTGGTAAAATGAATTACATATTTGGAATCATATGTTCCAAATTATTTAATTAAGACTCTTTTGTTTTTTGACATTATGAATAGTAACGACGGTAATTATCTTAAATTATCTTGATTAATGAGTAATCGGGTAGTTAAAGATAATAAGATAATATCATAATAGTAGAAAATGACCCCAAAATGTGTCCTAAGGCTACTGTTTTCCTCATGGCCGACCATGGTATGCCTTTTACCAAACATGGCGGCCCCATGGAATCACTTTTGTGAGAAAGTGACTTTTTATCTTTTTATTTTTAAAGAATGATAAATGTAACAAAGAATGTATCACCTAAGTAAAATATTTTTAATTTTGTCTAAAAAAATTTACATTTGGACTATAAATATTCATTGGAAAGATAAAAATATTTCCTACATCATAGTATATTTTTAATAAATTTTAGACATTAAATAAAATAAATTATTTATGACATCATGATGATGAAGCGATCACCTCATTATTTAATGATTTAAATAAAATGGAAAGATAATGTAAACTCTAAGATCTACACATGTCCAAAACCTATTGGATGGGTGTATTTAGAACCCTTATCACCTTATACTAGAAACACATCAATGTGGGACCAATAAAATCTGAAACGCATTTGAAAATAAAGTTACATTTTATACCATTCCAAGAGTGCCCCTCCTCTCTTCTTATAAAAGGCCCCCAACTCTACCTTTTTACCCACACTTAAAAAACCTTTGGCTCGGCCAAACCCAGCCCATTTCATCTCTCCAAATCCCTCTATAACTCCTTGAAGCCTCACTTTGTGCAGAATCCTTTCCAATGAATCCTTTGAGCTCAAATCAATGGAAGTTACCCGATTTAAAGGTAATGTCTTCACTTGTGTCCTTTTGTTTTATTTTGATTCTCCAACACCCTAAACTCTTTTTATTCATTTATTTTGTAACAAATACAGTATCTTAAATATACTAGGATGTTGTTATAAGAAGGATTCGAACTAAAATTACACACACCTACATCTAATGGTTAAAGAACATACTACTTCCGTGGATGGCGAATTTCTGCCTCCCGAAACGATGATTGTTCAACATTCTTTTAACAACTTCAAAGGTGGCCATTAAGATATCACTAAATTTATATTTGATATATAATATTTTTATTTTCTCCTTAAGCTTCTTTATTTTTCATTTATGGCATACCTTTATGGTTTCCATTATGGGTAAACGCAATATCTTAATTTTAGGAAGTGCGGACTACCGCCCCCTCAAAGTTATTTGATTCGTTAATGCCATATGTGGGACGTATAAAGGATGGAATTAATGGTATTAAATATTTTATCCTACTGTAATTATAGTATACCTTTATATATTTATTATTTCATTCAATTGAATAAAAAAAAAGAAATGAAAGTAGCGTTCATTCGTACGTACGGCTTACCGTCTCCATGAACGGTACATTTCATTTCTTATATCCATATGTTATGTACTATTATAATTATTCATATATAATGGATATATATATAATATATTACATCTAACTGATGGGTATCATTCTATAATTATAATATATATATATATCTCATTTTTTTTAATTCCATTAATATGGAAAAAAATGAAAGTAGCGTTCATGCGTACGTACGGCCTACCGTATCCTTGAACGGTGCTTTTAATTTTTTATCTCCAAATGATATAGAATAGTATAAAATGAATATATACTGTATATATATGATATTTAAAACATAAATACTATTTTTGAGATGATTTACCAATAACTACATGGAAAATTCTTTTCCAACAAGTTCAATTTTTACTCATGTACTAAACATCGACAAAAATGTCTGATACGAACTCACTTTATTAACCAATTATTATAACATTATAATATGTGATATTAACTGAATAATAATATTTAAAGGAGGTCCTTAAGAAATTATAAATTGACCAAATTCTAATATTAATGAGATTAAAGAACGATCGAGTCATGTCGGACACGAGGTAAGGGATCCTACTCCTCTCTTTCTTTTTAAGTACACTCTTTTATGTCATTCTTTTAAAAGCTCATATTTCTTGTTATTGGGATGTTCTTTTATATTACCCTTAATGTAATTTTTATATTCATATAATGAGAGACCCTATTCTATCTCATCAATCAATTTTGGAAGTTTTGAGTGGCGCCGTTAGGCTGCCGAATTTTCATAAGAGATCCAACATCTCTCTTTCTTTTGAAGTACTCTCCTTTATGTCACTTATTTTATGCTCCTCTTTGTTATGTTGGGGGATATTCTTTTGTATTACTCTTTCTGTAAACATTATTTTGATATGATTAGAGACCCTATTTCCTCTCATCAATCCATTTTGGATATTTTAAGTGGCGTCGTTAGGCTGCCGAGTCTTCGTAAGGGATTTTTCATCTCACTTTTATTCCCAGGAGATTTATTCTACACTTTCCACAATTTCCTTTGATTGGTGTATTTACTGCCCATTATTATACACTGTGTGTAGTATAATTTCATTTATGGTTATTCACATCTTCATTGTATGACCCTTCTTCCATGGGGTGTACGTTTTGAATGTTACCTAACTCGGTAAGGGGACCTTTCACCCTCCTTTGTAAGACTTATTTAGTTACGACTTTTAATTCACATATTATTATGTTGGGATTTGTTCTTCTATATCCTTATTTATTTAAATTTTATTTCCAAGTGATGAGATCCCCTTTATCTATCTCATCAACCCTTTTTGTATAATTTTATGCGACGCCGATAGGCTGTCGAGTTTTACCAAGGGAACTTCTTAACCCAATTTCGATTTCTTTGGGTTCAACATGTAGTTATTGAATATGTCATCCTTTGAATATGTGTGAATAACCTTTGATTGTTTTACAATTAATACCCACTTATATTCGGTGTATTTATATTTGTCACACATAATTATGAGATTGATTTATCCTTAATTTAAGGATACCTTTTTTATAATGGATTTCATCTCATTATACATTTCTTTTGAGACTTCATTGTTGTTATGCACCAATTCACACTTATATGGTGTGTATACTATCCTTTGACATATTATATCATGAATCCCTTTATTCTAATGATATTATAATGTTCGGATTAAATGTTATTGTGGTATTATTTTTATTCAAGATTCTCTCATTTTGTTAAAAACTATTTAACAAAAATATAGTTTTAAATGTTTTAAAGATTTATTATTCTAAATATTTATCTTTAATGTTCATGTTTTCGAAATGGTTTTCAGTATTTATTTATGTGGACATTACTGTTTTAAAATTATAATTCCATTAAAAGCTTCAAAGTGGTATGTGACACTTTGATGCAAAAAACTCTTTTAAATGGTTTTTGAAAATGGATTGATTAATTCAATATCTTGGAATTACTTATTGTGATTGAAAATGAAATGTTGTTGTTGAAATGTTTATATTTTCAATATGTTATGTATAATGATGGTTCTTGGACATTTTACGGGTGGTTATGTGATAAACCATATGACGGGTGGTGCCGTGAATACCAGGATGGGTGGTTACGTTATAACCTCCAATGCATTGGGTATGGAAGTCAGCCGTATGGCTATTCCATTAAGTATGTGTGGAAGTCAGCCGTATGTCTATTCCATTAAGTATGTGTGGAAGTCGACCGTATGGTTATTCCACTTATGTATGTTTATGTCCCAAGTTACCTTTATATGTTATGTGATCTTTATATGGGTTTTATGGTAATCTTTTGGATACTGAAGGGTAAGTAATGAACTTTTATTCAGTGAAGAGTTTTTACTACTTCGAAAAGGTGAAAAGTATTAATTTGATAAAGTATACATGGCTTACTTGTTGTTTTGAGAAAATAAAAGTTTTCATTCTTTGTGTATCCCTTAATGATATTTTTATGCTAATCCCATATTTTTGAAATGTTTTTCACAGGACTTAACGTGGAATAGGGTCAAGGATGGGAACATGGGAAAGTCATGATAACTAAAACATAGAACTAAAAATGTTTCTTTTTAAGAGTTTTTATTTTAGGGAAACTTAGTAGAAGATTCTGCTTTGTAGTCTTTTGAGATTTAAAAGTTATGTCCTAATTCTTTAAAACTCTAAACCAGAAATGATCCTCAATGTGTAATCTTGTAATAACTCAAGATTAAGTAAGGTTTAAGGCTGGGGCCTTATATCAATTATAATTTTAGTGGCATTAATTTTCTATTCAAACACCAACACTTTTGATGATCCACTGAAACTATAAGGGTTTCCTCATAAAATGTTCCACTCTAATCATGTTCCTTTGTGGTAGAACTGGAAGTTCTCTATCATGAATTATAATAGAATTTATATACTGTATCAACGGATCCATTATAGTAAATACATACATTTTTATTGATTCAGAATCATATTTTTCCTTTGTATCATTCCAACATCATCTTTCCTATTTCTTCTTTGGAAAATGATTATGAACATACATATAATAAATGAAGATACATGGTAATTATTAAATAATATATAATTTAAAATTAACCATATTAAAAAAATAATTTATGATATTTTCTTAATATCATCCTAACCTCTAATGTTATCTAAACCATGTTCTGATTCAAACTATAAATTATCGTGGTTAAACATTTCATAATCTGTGAAAATATTTTAGAATTCACCATATTCAATTCAAAAAATATTTTTTGTTTATTGTTTTATATATTTATAACATAATTAATAAATATCTAACCAAATACATAAAATTTGTGTTCTTCTAAAATATTCTCCATTTATTCCATAATATAAACACATTTAATATAACATGAAATATTTTCATAAAAAATATTCAAAACATTCGTCTTTGGTTTTTCATTTATCTTACCCATTCATAAGCCATATTAAAAAAATGGTAAATATGAATGTGAAAAAATGTCAATAATATACAAAAAAATATGGTAATAAACTAGGAGTTAAAAAATAATTATAAACATATGAAATCATTTTTATAAAGACATATTTTTCACCAAGAATGTGTCATATTATTACATTCTGAAAAAAGTGAATTTCATTAACCATAGAAAATATAAATAAACTCATATATATAACATGGGGAACTTATTAGATAATTATAAAACCATTGAGGAAACCAAAATAATTTTTACCATCGTTTCTACTTTATACTGTAACCCTCATGGATACCTTATGATTCTACCCTAAAAACGACCTTATGGTGTAACCGTCACATTTAAACATGTGATAACAATTACAGTCAACTTCCAAAATAAACATACCTAATGAATCATATTAAAATATATGTCCCAAAAATATTATGAATAATTAATAAGAATCATAAAATTACTATAAAACATGAATAATGTTTTAAAAACAGTCAATTTTACAACTGTAAAATTAGAAAATTAAAGGAGGATTTTCATGGAAATATCCCCTACCTTGGGTTAAATTCATTAAAACATGTTCGAACCAATTATATAATTGTTTAGAGAGTATTATTAATATATTAAAGAACTGTATCCATATTTATAAATTATAATATTGTTTTTTATAACATATGTCTCCCCATTTAATGATAATATTTTGTTATTTTATTGTTTCAGGTGTGTTTATTTCACGGTTTCCCTAGTTGGCTCATTATGGGTTTTCTCATCAAATGGAAGAAACCCTAAAGAACAACAATGAAATGATGTTAATATGCTTCCATAATTCTAAATGATACCTTCTATAATTTCTTTTTCTATGATAAATATGATTCATTAGATAATAAATTAATGAAATTTTTTTAATTTATTTTGGTGTTTTTTACTTCTATCACAAACTTATATCATATTATTTAAAATAACGAATATATATTAATTATAAAAATTATATAAAATAAATCATGTATTATAAAACATTATTTAAGCACAAAAATATTTTTATCACCAGCCTTTGTTGCAGTAAAATAAAATGAGAACACATCATACAAGATAATGGTAAATTGACCGATCACATTCAACGTTGTCATTTTCTAGAACAGTAGTAGAAGATGAGAGTTTTGATGATAGATATTAGATTAAAATAATAAATTTAGAATATATTTATGATAATAGAGTAATAATTTCACTTGGATGAGTGGATATGAGGACGTAAAAATAAAATTAATGAAATTGAAATGATATTTAAATTAAAACAAAAGCTAATTATCCCTATAGATGTAGTTATCCTTGAGAACCTCAATAAGGAACATTGTTTTCCCATTTTAGTGAGACCAAAAGTTCATGGACGTAGGTATTTAGCATGGTAAGGTAATTGGGTATATATTAAATAAGCTACATGATTATAGTGGTGTGAGGGGAAGAACTTCTGATAAGAGGTATTTATAGTGGAGGATAGGGTTGTTTTTTAATATTTCATTCATTATATAATAATTTGGATAGAAGACTGTGAATTGTTCGAAAATTTTCACTAAATATATTAAAATAATGATGAAAAATTAGATAAATTGGGATTATATAATCCATAAATCATCTAGTACTAAATTATTCATGAATTTGTTAAATACCATAAATTGCAGACTTTCATTATTCACCAAATATTCAATTATTATTGAAAAATACCAAAATTTTACGCTAACCATTTTTCTACGTGTATAATTTTAAAAAAAACACCATTTTATATTTTTTTCAAAATACGAGTAATAAAATTATTAATTAAAATCATCATTTATTAAAAAAAATAATGATTTTAAAAGTACAAATGATTTTATGACGTTTTGAAAAAATATTTATGTTCTCAAAAGATTATCAAATAATCACATTACAAAAAAATATAAATTTATAAGTAATTTTTTATGATGAATAATTTTATTTTAAATAATTATATAAATTTTTAAATTATAAATAACTATTTATGTGTCACAAAAATAACAACACTCAAATTATTAGTTTCAAAACAATTATTTCTTTTTCGATGGTATAAAAATATCAAATTTTCACTTATAATATAAAAAAAATTTATCTATAATTTCATAAATGATGGTACCACTCTAACATATAGATTACTTATTTTCCTAAAATACAAATTATTTCATTATTTATTTATAAGGAATTTAACAATTTTAATATAGAATGAAAAAAATTTATTTTATAAGTACCTAGGTTTTTAATGATTTAGTTAACAGATCAACAATAACCAGTATCTCATTATTACACAGAGATGACATTAAAAACCCAATAATGAAATAAATTGCTATATTTTCCCATTTTTAACCTATCACTTTAAATAGTTGAATCACCCCCTTAATTAATTTTTGTTATTATTTAACCTACTAAAATGTCAATCGCTATAGGGTGAATTCATTCATTTATCTTCTCATTCAATCTGACTAGTAAAAATATTGAATGTATTTTTAAATCATTATGCTACCATGATTAATGGAAAATGTATAACTATGATCTTCACTTAAAAAATATTTTCTCAACTGGGTCTCATAAGGCTCACATATTCTTTTTCATAATAAAAAAACATTCTTTGTTAATATTAGTATCAGGTATCTTGACATTTATAACTTATATTATGTTTTTCATAAATGTTTAATACTTAATATAATCTATCCTACCTCTTTATTTTAATGTTAAATATACTTAAATCTGAAACAAAACAGTTGATATCACTACATCCATAATGTCAAGGAATAAATTTGTGAAATCTATAACCAGTGGGTAATGGTCCAAAAATATCATGTTTATGGTTGAATTAATTTTTCAACTCAAAGAATTAAACACATTGTTGTCATTTCAAAGAGGAAATGAATAATACAATAATAATCCTTTTCTAGTTCCATCCAAATTCTATGAATAATGTTTAGAATATATAATTCAATTATATATGATAAGTAGATATTTCACACTTCACAACATGAAAATGATGCCTCCAATTTTTTATTCAAAAACCACAATTTAAACTCCAATCCCCGTATATAGTAATTTAACTAATGAGGTTTCAAATGAAGAAAATCATAAAAATTAAATTATCATTATTTATTTAGAATTAGCCATGTACTTTCAATTAATAAAATATGTATATGATAAATTATCCATTTCCAAAAGGAAATACCATAACCAGAACATTCACTATTATTCTTTTTAGTTCTTTAAAATGATAACCACATTCATTTATTTATATAATCTTAAAAAAATATTTAATATTTTTAGTGGTCTTGAAAAACCCAAAAGTTTTAAAAAACTACTGTTCTAAAACACTAATCTTATAAATGAAAGAAACTCTATGATATTTGTGGGTATTTTCAATTCATAGAAAACATTTTCTTTTTTAGGGCTAAAAATGCATTCATACTTACAAGAAATTATCTTGGAAATAAATTTATTTCAATAAAAATTAATACTTGTTAAATTTAGCGTATATTTTTTTTCATTTAAGTTTATAAAAAAATCCTTTGGTGTCATTCATGTTCTTCATGAATTTTAGAATATTCCATAATTTTCTCAATAATGAAATCATAATCCTATCAAATAACTCATGAAAAATTATATTTATATGGTCTATTAATAATGTAAATGAATTAGATATCCCAAATGGAATAAAAACAATCTAACATAGCCCATATATACTGAAAAACAAAATTTTAATAAAATATTCATCCTCGGCATTAAATTGAAAGTTCACTGACCATATTTCATCCATTGAAAAATTATATTCCCTATGGAGATGGTCATGAAAATAATTCATTCGAGTTAAATGATAATTTTTATTAAAAGTGATAATATTAATATATCTTTTATCAATGGAAATTTTTTTGGAAATATCCTCATTTTTAACAGAAAATATAGGAGTACAACTTGGTGATGTGCTAGATCTGATGAAACCTTTTTCTAATTACTCTTTCAATTACTTTTTAATTTCATAAAGATCCACTTTATCTATTTAACATGGTTTTTTGGAAATATTAATATCATCAGTTACTAATTCAATAGAAAAATAAACCACTCCATAATGAACCTCACTTGTAAAAAAACTCATGAAAAAAATCCATGTATTAATTTTCTACTCACACATCGCTAAATTAAGCATATTTTTTATTTTGAACAAAATGAGCCAGGTAACATTCACTTCTATCCCTAATCCAATTCATAACATATTGGAAGGTTATCAAAGGAATCAAATAATTTAACAAAAAACTCTAAGAACTAAAATATATATTTTGATGATAAAATGAGTTCCAATCCATAAAATAAATGATATAAAACCCTACTATGTCCAGTTTAAAAATATTTTATGGAATGACTATCTCAATTTTGGCAATATGAAGATTCCTATAAATATTGGATCCTTTAATACATTAATATAGAGTTATCACCAAAAATTTTATCTTCCATTTAGAAGTATATATTTCATATTTACATGAATATTTAATTGAAACTAAATAATATGAAGCTACAAATTCAAACATGATATTTTCATAATTGGAATGCATAGGTAACATGCCCTTCAAAACTTTAATTATCATCCCAACATGTACTATAGTAATTCAAAATAACCTCATTACACATTCTTATTTCTATAAATGAACTTTTATGTCCTATGTAAATATCTTTTGACATTAATTAGAATAATTTCCCTAATCATTAAAAATATAACATCATACAATTTGATAGATAACGATTACCCCAATCATGAGTTATTTATAAACTTTTCCTTGAATTTTTTGGCCTTATGGCTAGATAATCCACATTTTTAGGACATACCTAACATCATTGAGAATACATCATGATTCGTTTTAACATAATTACCACATTATGAGGACATAATTTTCTCACATCTAGATTTAATAGTTGTGTTTTTTCCAATATCCTTCCATCATGACCACTTATTACATTCATCATCTTGAGAAAATAATTATTGGAAAACTCCATCTCATCATTTTCAATAAAATGAGAAACTTTCTCATAGCATTTAAATTCTCCTATAGAAATATATCTTTGTAGACCTTATTTAAATTTTGAGTAGAAATAGTTAATTTTTCTATTAGTGTCACGAATAAAATCTAGCACATTCCATCCCAATACTATGATGAATTCATCATATGAAGTTATTCAATATTCATGTTTTCCCAAAATATTATGCTTTTTTTGCATCATGATATGAGAAACAATTATGAATTACTTTTCAATGAAAATATAATTAAATTCTTCCCATTCAATTGAATAAAAATAAACATTATCTCTATTATTCTAAAGTAATGACCAGAATTAAACAATTATACATTCTAAATGATAAGATGAAATATTTACCTTTTGATGATCCAAACATACCATGACTTCAAACATTATATGATGAGAATTTATTCATTATTTGGCAACAACAGGGTTAGATGAACCACTAAATTATGTTGGATGTTGCCTATTGAATTGTTTCAATAAAAACATGTCATACTTTCTAGTTTTGGTTTTAATCTAACATGGATACCACTGCTATTTTTGAATTATTTCAACAGATCCATCACCAGATCAAAATGTTATGATTCAATTATAACCTTCTTAGGTTGCTTATTTAAAAAGAATATATTCTTATCATGCCTTTTTATAATAGATTACCGATTTCATTTCTAGAAAAAACATTATAATGATACAAAGTTTAGATGATGCAACATGTAAATATTTAAATGATATAACATTTTATGTTGAGCATAAGGTAAAATAATTCAAAGGCATTCTATTATCATAACCCAAAACAATTATATTTTCTAAACTGACCTTCGATACAAACTATAAGAAATGGGCCATTAACATTACATAAAAATTTATTTTATCCATCAATTTATATTCATTCAATTTTGGGCAATTTTTTTGGATTAGTGTGATAGAGAATTGTGAAATAAATAATACATTAGAAAATCATATAATACAAATATAAAACTACCTAATTTTATTCCTTTTTTGTACTAAATAAAACATTCTTAAACATAACATTATATCATTAATGAAAACTCTTCACGAAATTCAATTTTACATAATATGATTCCTTATCCATCATGTAAAAAACATTTTGAATAATGGGATGAGAAAAAAAATCCTAATTAATGATAGGAAATATAGGATACCTTAGTCCAGTCAACATAAAAATAACAAAATATTCAATTAATGAAAACATGGTATTTTAACTATAAATGTAAGTACCATTCCTTGAAAATGATAATTTATTTTACCTTATAAAAACCAATTATTTCCATGAAAATTAATATAAATTAATATAAATTCAAATAGGTAACCTAAGACAGCATATCATAGAACAATTATAGAACACATAAATAAAACATAAATAACCCTTAAAGGGACATTTAAATATGGAATAAATTTATGGAAATCATCCATCATAATTTTCTAGTGATCATAATCATTAAACAATTAATTGATGTACTATTTGGTCACACCCATCATTTAGGCTGTAATGTTCTCAACTGATGCTCTATTGGTTAACCCATTATATATAATTTCAAATAAAAGATATATGAAATTAAAAATTCACCATAAAAACCCCAATAGACTCATATGTAAAAAATATTCAGATATTAAAATACCTTCTTATTTCAAATTCTTATTTTAAATAAACATTTCTTTTAAAACCCATTTTCAATAACAAAAAACAAAAAAAATTTAATAGGGTTTAATAAAATATGATATATTACATGTAAATCATGAAATATATTAGATTTAATGGTGTTAAAACAGTTCATTGTCACCAAACATTTAAAATATGGCTTTTAATTTTTTTAAAAAAATTATCTTTTTAAAACAATCAAAAAGATTACATTGATTACATTTTTAATTTAGGAAAATAGGCATAAAATAAAAATGATAAATAATTTTTTCCCATATAAAACATTTCAAAAACCATTTTACTGAATAGAAAATAACATGAAAAAACTTTGATGGAAGTAATTAAAATATTATATATTTATATGAAATTACTATCATCATTTTTGAAAAATATAAATCATAATATCCATGAAATAATAACATTAATCAAAATATTAAATACCATGGAAATCATTATATTCATGATATAACATGTAAATGTGGATGTATATACATATTTTAAAAGAATAATTTTGTGTAACCACAAGAGATGGAACAATAAAATGAATTTGAGATGAGCCTCCTTTATTGATCCTATATTTTCAGGTCTGTGTTTATCATACACATTTTTCAGTTAACTTCTTTTGGATGGCACAAATGGCCTCTATTTGTTCTCTTTATCTCCAACGTATGGTTTCAATGACGAGAGGAGGGAATTAAAAACCAATATAAATTTTATTCAAAAGTAATTAAGTGGTTTAAATATAACTAAATAATGTATAGGTTACTTGAAAAATATTTAAAACATATTGATACATTTATGGGGAATTATTTTTTATTAATAAAATAATGTTTATATGAAAATTTATATTCTTTATTATTCATTAAAAAAATATTACTCTGAAGAAATCTAAAAATATCAGCCAAAGTAAAATTTTAAAGGATAATTAAACATATAATATTAATTTTTGAAAAATCAAATTATAAAATTTATGTATTATGTATTATGTTTTTTAATAAATTAATATTTGAAATCATCTTAGTTAAACTATTTTCTTCTAGAATTAGTATACACTTAAATTTTTTATAACTAATATAACATTCCAATCATAGTTAAGAAAATGATTTTTTGAATATTTAATTATGTTGATACACCGTCTCATTATATTTCTTTTTAATTTTTAATGAATTTCAACCATTAACATATATCATTGATTAATTTATAAAATTTCAGAATAACGTTATCTCAATCACTAATTCCCAAATAAAAAATTTCATTTCAACAACCCTAATATACTATTTTTATACTAATGGATTATATGCATTATTTATTAATGGTAGATTATTTTATATAAAGTGATAAAAATGTGTTCAATTCATATAAAAAAATAATTCTCCATACATGAAGGGTTATTCATAGTAACCTAAATCAACTACCCTAATATAGAAAATATCTATTCACCTCATACACTAGCTATATTGGAATTCACAATATAGAAATCCATGAATTGATAATGGTTTAATCCATTTTATAAATTCCTTTTATTAGGTTTAGAATCTCTATATTTTAGTACACATTATTAGATTACATCAATATCAATTTGAAATCGTAGCATTTAATTCTAAATTTACTGTACCCATAAAAGAAATTTATATTTTATCCATAACTATTAATAAAAGCATATGGTTTTGTCTTTTTGAATATTTGAGAAGCATAATAATATTTTTATATATTTCATAATGGTACTTAAGAAGAATGTGAATCAATAAAATCATATCTTAGAGGATTGTCATGATGGGTCTGTAGTACTTGGCCCACTCATCGTGCACTGATTAATGACAATGATGATTCTCATTCAGCCTTATTAAGGGTGTTTAACCATTGGAGTATTTGTTTCATAGTCGCATCCACTTGATAGTTCTAGTACATGGACATAATTTCTAGGAAACCCCAAATTCGATACTTTAACAAAGCATTTAAATAATTTCATTTACATAGAATTTTCTATAGATTCTATTATAGGGTTCTATTCAATAATATGTGTTTTTATAAAATCATTTCCACAATTGCATTGTAATGATCATTATTTTTATAACTATATAAAATTTACTATAGAAAATCGGAGTTAGTGTTGATGTTATTATTTTAGTACAAGATACCAGTTTCAAATAACAGTTTATTGATCAGACTTATAGTATTGGAAATCTAGAATAATTATTCATTCCTATATTTCATTGGAATCCTAAAAATATATTCTTCCATAATTGAAATCATTCAACATAACTGAGGCAAAGGAAAAAAATATATATATATGACCTCATATTACCATTAAGGGTATCATATAGAAATGGGTTTCATGAGTAAATAAGTTATAACCTATTTTGTAGTGTGGGAAATCAGAAATAATTCTATTCAATAAATAACTAATGTCTAATGAATATTTAGGGATTATATCAATACAACCATCTCAAAGATAATTTAAAAAATAAAAACAATATAAATCCATAAATCAGACTAATTGTGAACATTCTATCAATGCCAAATTCATGTGACCACAAATCCTTCGATAATATCCAAAATAATGAAATAATTATTAATAATTTCATAGGTGTAATCTGTATTTCTATCTAATATTTGCTTACTATTGTTTTTATTATCAATGCTAGTGATGCATTGAGTTGATATATAACCAACCCACCCTTCACTTTTATTTCACCACACATAAATTGAAAGGTTAATATAATTCCTTAGAATAATTAATTTAAAATAAAGATTTATTCTCACTAAATAATGAATATAGATTATTTTCGTAGTTGTTGAAATGATAACTTTTAGTAAACATAAATCAAATTATATTTTATAATGATGTACTTAATAATTTTGACAATTTTTTTTTTGAAATAATCCAGTTTAAATCCATGATACGTAAGATATGGGAATTAGGGAGAAAATAATATCCAAATAAATGATAAATAAGCATACAGAATGTCATTATGTGAATGGTAACAACAAAAATTCCATTAATTCTTAATTAATGAAATAAGAAAATTAACCCATCAGAAATGATACATTTTTATAAAAAACATGTTTCTTTAAAACATTAAATAATATGTTATAAAAAATTAATAATAACTTGTACTAACTCTTACAAACAATGGAATAAATAACCCTACAAAATCATTTCATTTCTTTAGGAAAATAACACCCATTTATTTCTATATCTTTTAAATCTAAAAATTATTTTAAAATTGAGAAATTTATTTTAATTTAAAAACTATAATATAATCATGAATGTGATTCATGATAAAAAATAACATCTATTTTGGGGGAAACGGTGATTAATCTGTATAAAGGTAAAAACATTATTATTGAAGTTTTTCATGAAGATGAAAATAAACAATGAAAAAATATTAAAATGACTCTTATTTAATACCTTGTAAAGAAATAAAAAATTATTATATGTAAACTTTACCAACAATTAAATAATATTTAGGAATATTGATGAATCATTTAAATTAATCATGTCATTGAAGAAAAAGTGTGAAAATGATGACACTATATCATGATTTTAAGAGGTAGGCACTTACTTGTAACTTACATGTTCATTAATAGTCAAATACTACTTTAAATAAAGGATAAAAATTAAAACCCCCAAATAAAAGGTAGATAACAAAATATAATTTTCATAATATATTATTATCACATAATATTTCCCAATTTTATCTGAACACAAAAATATTGAAATATAATTAGATATTTATAGGAATCCCTTATGAAATTTATAATATTTTTATCAAAATATTTTAATACAAAAAAATTAAAATTTTATGCATCACAAATAAGGAGGAAGTTATTATATAATATGCCAAATTTTTAGTACATATAATATATAACTGAAATTTTGAAAATAATATAAACATTTCTCATTGAAGTAGAAATAATAAAAAAATACCATAACATTAGGTTTCCACTTAGTCATGGATGTTTATTTATCCTATATAATGTATTTAAAATTTTTATGTGCTTTTTTATGACCCCTTTATATAAATATTCTAATTATTAATAGATTCTTAATATATTTTTGAAATCCATAGATTTAAATTTTCTTTATTACATGATATACTTTTGGTTGTTCGCCCATTTTATCGAAAATTACTTCAGTTTACTCTAATGATTTAATGGAGTTATGAAATTGTTTCATTATGTAATATTTTTAATAATGCAATTAATATAATTTTTACAAATTATCAACATTTTTATAATTATCAATACATATTTGTAATATAAAAAATTGTGTGGTTGATTTTTAGAGATGTAGTTCACACATACTGATAATAGACGTCATTATTTCCAAACAAATGGATGTTTATAAATCTTTATTACATTTAATACCTAAATAATAATTATTAAACCATAGATATCATAGATAATAACTAATTGAGAATTTTGAAAAATTAAACTAAGAAATATGTGAAAATTTATTTACACAACTACGTGTAGATACAAGGTTGTATGTACAGACAATCGTTGTGTTCATTTTTTAGGATTTATTGGGTATGGAAAATGGTAATAAAATAATTTTAATAAGATGTTAGTATACATATGATACTATATTCGTCATCATTGAATAGATAAAATAGATTTAGTGGATGGAAAAAATAAATAAACTTTAAGAGTGTATAATGAGATGGATATATATTCGATGAAAGATATCCATTAGATTAAACTATAATAATTCTTAAGATTTTCACAGTGAGTTAATAGGGATAAATAATGAAATAATGGAAGTTCGTCCATTTTTTTGGTAGGGCCTGGTCGGTCTAGATTGTCAATCATTATGAATGAGGGAGGAGAAGGTGTTCCCTTTTATAATAGTGGGGATGGAAAAAAATGGGATTACATAATATATTTAAAAAATATAGATTATTTATTTATTTAACAGGGACCAAATTTTAATATCCTATAACTTAAATAATTTAAAATAAAAATAAAAACAATATATTTCAAATAATCTATAGTTTTCTATTATCGTGAATCATTAGTCCTTTTTTTTACCCATTAACTCATTTTAACCTTATCCAAGATGATAAATTTTTTTGATGGTTACTATTAATTATGAATAAATTTATGTGGAACATATATACTAATATTAGTGATAATGATTCTAAATTTTGATTTCATTTTAAATTATTCAAATTCAACTATTTTTATAAATTTCTTTTAATATAATTTCAGTATTCACTAAAAAATACATTTAAGAAAAGTTGGAATAAAAATTATTTTACTAAAAATATTTATTATTAGTGATTAAGATTGAATTAATTAGAGTATTTTTAATAAACTTATAGATATTTTTATTTCAAATAAAAGTAAAAAAATTTTGTTACCCTATAATTACTGGATTAAGAGATAATAAACAAAAATAATATTCATTTAGATAAAAACATAAAATAGATTTTAAAATTGATAAGATCATATTCCTATTTTCAACATTATATTTATAAATTAATTATATTATTATTTTATAGATATTAATATATATTTTTATATGAATGAATTTCCAATAAGATAATTTTATTACAATATCATTATGACACCATATTGAGATAGTTCTCATATAATCATTATTTTTTACTCATCATTAAAAATTCAACACTTTGAAATAAATATAAAATATTAATCCTATTACTATTAGGAAGAAATGATTTCGAAAATGAGAAAAAAAAATTAAATAATATTTATAAAATTTAGAGAATGTTTTTGGAACCCATGTTTTAATGATCATGAAATTAGTTTTATTATGATATTAATGAATATTAAGTGGTATGGAAGCAAATTATAATAAATAATAGATTGATTTTTTTTAATAATAATGACTCATTATTGAGGACGAGTCTCCATCAGACATGACTCCCCATTAGAGGTGCCACCAGTACAAAAAAGGACTATGTATTAAAATCACCTGCAGTCAGGTGTGTCTCACCCCTATAAGTTTTTTTGGGAAAGTATTAGAATGACGTTAAAGGTTGATATTTCGCAGAACCATTAAAATTACATAGTGTTTAAAAATAATACTATCATATATGAATCATGGAAATTTAATAGTTTTGAAATAACCAAGTGTTAGAGATGACCAGTGTAAATTTAACTAAATGTAAAAATTTCCTCTTACCAGACCTGGCTGACCATTGAAGGTGGACTATCATTGTAATAGAAATTTGGAATAGTGTTGGAATGTGTTACTACCAAATTATATAAATGTTTTTATGAGTCCCTGGAAAAGATGAGTCACAATTGAACCTGACTCACCACCAATCTATGTTATCACCAGATATTGTTTCACAATTCAAAGGACTAAATACCAAATTTTTTGTTTATCTTGAATTAAATATGTCTAATGTATAAGTTATCAAATTTAATTTCCAAACATATTTTAAATATTAAACTAATTTTTTATTAGATATTAATTAAATTATTTATCATCCATTATTACTTGGATAATGTATATACATATTATTATTCTCCATATGTATACTCTTATATGATGTAAATAAAAGAAATTGGCATAATAATTCTTCTAGAAAAAATAAAATACAATGTTAGAATCCATAATGAGTGATAAAAAATAATTTAAGTGATCTGAAACCATACAAAATGTACATGAAGAGAGAAAATTACTAAGAATACTACACACTACATCAAACCTACACAGTATAGTGATAGAGTATAAATTATTAATCCTTCAAATCCATTTAAAAAAACATAACAAAAAATCTCTCAACACTCTGTTCTGCTGAATCTTTCTAGGATCTCAACTCGATTTGTTTTTCAATGTACCCTCAAGTTTCACAAGCATTAGAGAACATTAAAAATAAAAACAAAATCCTTCTACATATTTGTTATTTTTTATTTCTGTCTAAATATATTACATTTTGAGTAGTGTTATTTACTCTATTTATTTCATCCACAATTACCTATTCACTTTAATAAAAAGATAAATGATTTCTTTTTAGCATAACATTTACATTGTTTCCAATCATATTGCAAAATAGGTCAATATGTGGCTTGTTTTGATTCATTCCCATGGTGATCCTGAATTTGATCCATATGTAGCTTCGGAAGATTTCAATTTTTACCTTATCTATGTTATATATTATATATTATTTTATATAATCTTATTGGAATTGAGATATTTCCATGGTGTGATGATTAATTATTATCTTGACACTAAAAACCTTTTTTTTATTTTGTTGTGTGATTAGTTTTGTTTTATTTTTGTGGTTTAAATAATCTAGGCCTTAAAATATAATCAAATCCACTTCATTGTCAATAATTATTAATTAGTATCTATATAATGACATTATTGATTAAATTGATTTCAAATGTTAATGTAGTTTTCATATTTGTTTTAACTACGACATAATCTATCATTGATAAATCCCTTAAACAATCATAACATATATCTCTATGATATTTTCATTAAATGGATTGCTTTTATTTAAATTGGGGGAATTTATTTAAACATATTTCCATCCAAAATTTTTATTTGGTAACAAATTCACCACCTCTTGATATACCTACATTGAAAAACAATATATATATATATATATTATTCAAATATTATCAACTATGGTTTTTTGGTTTAAAGAACAAAAATTTATATCTATTGTAATTTTTATCATTAAAAGGTTATTAGACCTGATGGTTATGATACAAACATAAATTATTCCTTTAAGGTCCATAACTATGATCAATAGATAAACAAGATGAAAATTTATATCCAAATTACATGAATTGAACTTTGGTCTATCATAGACGATAATTATGAGTTACTTAATACTTCAATAAATATTTTGGACTATTATAATAATGTTTTTATAAGAATAATTTTATTGATATTATTTCTCATTAACATGACCTAGGATATAAATAATCTCATAGGATTTCTTCTAGAAAGACTACCTATGAAATTTGGTGTACATTATTTATTTCATATGAAATAATCAGTACTATAAAAAAATACAATTAATAATTTAAAATTAAAATAAAATTCATTAAAAAGAAACCTTATAATCTAATTTATGAAATTTATGTTGTGACCAATTTAAATGTAAATATAAGGAGTTAATAGGAAATTATAGTTTCAAAAAAAGAACAAATCATGAGACTACTGAATTTGTTTCCTAAGCGTTGGAGAGGGAAATGTATTTCAATAAGGTTACCAAATCATATGTCAACTACTTTTCCTAGAATTTATTAGGAAGATATTTGTGTATGAGTAATATGATAAATTTAATCATTAATATGAGGATGAACTTAATTGATAAAATGCATACTTTAATACTGTTGCGTCAAAAAAATCAATGAAAAAGATTTGATTGAAAGCATCATTGAAGAGAAATCACTAGAGGGTAGTGATGATGAAATGAACAATCTACCTAAAGGATTAGAAGATATATCAAAATAAAATATTAAAGAGAAAACAAATTCTTAATGTAATGTGTAATAATAAAAGAACGTTGAAAAAATAACTCAAAAAGAGATGATAATCAAAATGTTAATACTTGTAATGAATGTAAGAAAAAATGACATGGTAAGGTAGTCCATAATAATTTTAAATAAAAGAATAAGTATTAGGATACTGATTCAAAATGAAAGAAATCCATAAAATATAAATGGAGTGCCTTTGATGATAGATCCAGCAATTCAGATTCTATACATGAATAGATGTTTGATAGATATAAAAAATATTGTAATAAAAAAATTTCTAATAAAATTTATATCACATGTATAAAATTATGATAAACATCAATATGAAAATAATGATGATATCTATAATTAATAAGTGATTCAATACATAATTATTCTTAAGGATACCATTAAAGAACATAATGTCAAATATAATGTTCGAAATAATAAACTTGTTTTATCTTATAGTATTAAAACTAATATCACTATAGAAAAAAATAAAGAAGATGACATGTTAATACAAAATAATGAACTCGAAAAAGTAAAATGGGAAAATAAATAAATAATTATAATGATTTAAAAATGGAAGTCAAAAACATAATGAAATTTTGAGAAACAAAATTTTACCTATGTACATTATCGGTCTAGGATACCGACTAAGACATAGAAGAGTAACTAAGCAAAATTTTTCTCCTAACAGTAGTTCTAGAAATTCTAATGCTAGTTAATTTTAAAATAAAACAATTAAGGTTTATATTTAAAATATTTTTCAATATACATATAGTAAAACTACAATCAAAATATGGGTTCTTATGGATCTAGTAACTAATATTTCTTGATCGAATAAAATTTGAGTACCAAAATCATATATTGTACAAAAGTTATTATAGGTAATCTACTTAATGTGATCCCATAAGAACCCATTTCACCTGAACATTAGGTTTTTAAATAATATTAAAGGATATTACTGAAGCATTAATAACTTAATAATTGTTTTTGGTGTTCATGTCACCATCTGTGACAATGCTAATGGAAATATCATTGTCCTCGGCTAGAATGGTTATTATATTTTATTTTTAATATCTAATGTAATTGTTGTTGATGTTTTAGAATAATAAAACCATATAATTTCACTTTTATGTGACGATGGGTATCAACTGATGTTTGAAAATGTTGATTTTGTTATTTTTTATTTTAAATGTGATTTATATTTACTTATTTAAGACACGATGTTGTGGATGTTATTAAGATTGATTCATTGATTTATAAAAATGATGTTTTCTTAAGTTCATTTCATATAGATTACTTTTATTATTCATAGGTGACTAAAACACTATAAAATGCACTCACATATATATATTTCTAGGAAAATTTTAGTCAGGGATCTACTCAAGCTTCCATTCCCAAATAACACATATTCTAACCCTTGTCGAATAGGGAAACAATAAATTATTTATTTTAAATTAAAGAAATATGTTTCAACATCTCAACATATTGAGTTGGTTCATATGTATTTTTGGGATCATCTTGTGATTCTAGTTTAAATGGTAATTACCATGTCTATATACTTGTATATTAATTTACTATTCGTACCTGTCAATTATTTTTATCTCTCAATGCGGAATCTTGTGATTATTTTACAATGTATGCTAAATACATATAAAATCACTATGTAAATTGAATTAATTCATTAATAAGTGACCATGGTTGTGACTTTTAAAATCATGAAATTTAATCTTATTCCTCAAAAAATTGATAGAGTAAAAAATTATCTACTCCTAGGACCCCTCATAGGAATAAATATTTAAAATTAAAAATATAAGCCTTTGTCAGATAGCCCAGTCATTTCTTAAGGAATAAGAATCACCTGTCCACTTTTGAATGGAGGATTTTAATACAACCTACTATATAATAATAATGGTATTTATTAGACCTATCTTGAAGTTAAACAATTTAGAACATTTGAATATTAGAAATTCCATGTTTAAATACATTAGTTTTTTTTGGTTTGAAATTATTTATTCTTAACATTATGGATTTTCATGAAATGTCTCCTTCTAAAAGTGATTACTTGATTTTTCATAGTTATTAAACATCCAGTTAATCCTATACAATTTTTTAATATAAAAAAATCATTTTTGAAGAATATATTCATTTAATGTTTTATGATATATATCAATATGATCCTAATACCCATTTTGAAATCATTGATGTTGATTTATCCATTTTGAAAATAAATTCTAATCATTCTGTTACCATTTTATGGAATGCATAAAAATCATCCAGCACAGAGAAACATTAATGAACTAATCCTGAAACTTTATTAGAACCAAAGTCAATTAGACATTATTTTTCATGAGTTGTAAGAACTCTTAAATTACATCCTTGAGTGGATTATGTTGGAGACATAGATTGTGATCCATAAACTATAGCTTATATAATGTACCTGGTTGAAAATAATGTATAATTTTCTCATCATGAACCTTATAGCATCAATGATTTTATTAATGATGAATTCTCGGTAAGGGATACAAAAGAACAAGATTATAAATTTGAATGAAATAAATTTCGAAAACATACTAATATATCCAAACTCACCTTGACTAAATGAACTAAAAGGGCTTTTAGAAACAAGGCTGACGAATATAGAACTATGTTAAGGAATAAGTATAGATAAGATTCACAAGGGTGTAGTCATGATGAAGGTATAAACAATGAAGGGAACACAACACTAGTAGCCAAAAATGATTCCATATGAATAACACATTCCTATAAATAATATATAGTTTACAAACTATATCAAATGGATGTGAAAATTTAATTTTTGAAAGGATATGTAGTTGAGGTAGTTTCTCTTGAACAACCCCATAATTATCAAAATCATCATATTCTAAATCATCTTTTCAAATTAGAAAATTTATTGAATGGTTAAAAATAATCTCAAAGATATTGGAATGTTATTATCAACACTTTTCATATTTCAAAAGGATTTCTAAAAGGTATCGATGATCATAACATTTTTATAATGAAAATTTGAAATGTTAATTTAGCTATTCAAAATTACCTAAATAGTATTATTTTGGTATCCTTAAAAAATTATTTGTGTATTTATTTTTCAAAATATATGAACAATGAATATGGAATGAGTTTAATGGATGAACATAAATTAATTTTTGTTTCTCAGATTTTTTAAATTAATGGAATTATTTTAAATAAATATATGTATACTAATTTTATATTTAAATGGTTTAATTTTTATATCACTAAGATTACTGACACTTATATTTGTATAAAATGTCTATTGGATCTTGATGAAGCTGTGAAATCAGTGGAAAAACTTGTTATTTTGGTATGATTGGATGTTTTCTCTAATTAACATTCAAAGAATTTTATATTTTGTCTAGTGCGTTTCTGTGTTCTCATTTTCAAGAAAAGAAAAAAATTGACACATATTTGATGAAAACAATTCTTAAATATCCCATGTATACGAATGATTTATCAATCTTCTATGCATGAGTACAACCCTTTGATCTATTTATTTATTCGGATACTGATTTTGGTGGTTGTATGTTTGATTTAAAAAGAACCAGTTGAAATATTAATCTTTTGGGAAAGTATCTAGTTTATTTTTTTAGTAAGAAAAAATATAATGCACTTTCTACTACTGAATCTAAATACCTAGTTGAAAGTAGCTTCTATGAAAATACACATGTTGATGAAAGACACATTTCTAAATAGTGAATATCAATTCCAACAAACCCAAATTAATTGTGAAAATACATTTTCAATCAACACTTCTAAGAAACCTATATCTCACTCTAGAACAAAAAACATTGATGTAACAAATCACATTTAGATAGATCATTTTAAAAAAGGGCTATAAAATCTTGATGAAATTTGTAATAAACACCTACTTGCAGATATATTCATGAAGACTATTAATTCTGATATAATGATCAATATAGAACAAGAATTTTGTATGATTAACATTGGTTATATATAGTTTTCTGGGTCTCAAAATTGAGTTTTACCCACCATTATATTTTAATTTACATTGATTTTTATCAACCATTATGTTTTACTCACCATTGGAGTTACTCACCATTATAGGTACTCTCCTTTGGAATTACTCACTATTGTAATTACGCATCAACGTAACATTTTTACAAAGTCAATTTTGTGTCTGTGTTTATGATGCCACTGCTATTCTAATTTTTTTTTAATTAAACATAAATTTAATTAATTTTCTATTGGATTCAAATTATATTTACAAATCCCTAGATTCCCAATATATATATATATATGACACCTATCAAATTCCAATTCCCACCCTCCCAATGCCATTTCTCTTGATACATATTGTGAACCTTTCTATCCCAGCAGCCTTCTTGCCTTTTCCATATATCAAAACTTCTAACCCAACCACCATGGATAGAGTTAAGATACATTCATTTTATTCTTCAGATGAGTCTCTTCCTTATATGAATTAGAAAGGTAATATAATTTTTCATGATACATTTTTTCCAGTGACCCTTGAAAATTTTGTGAGAATAGTTGTTCCAGAAAGAATGTTCAACAAGAGTGGTAAATTTATATAAATTAATAAATGAAAAATCTTCTTACATAAAATTATAAGTAGAATGGTTATTGGATAACCATGGAAAGTTCAATCATCGAATGGTCCATGAGTTTTATCATTATGTTTAATAAAATTTTAAAGAAAATGATGATTTGGTAAGAAGTATGATTAATAGTCATATTTTAGTTTTATCATCATGTTAGTGGGAAATTTTGTTGAATGTTCATCATGAAGGAGTATAAATTGGAAATCAGGTAACCATTATAGATGATAGTGATACATTAATCTATGATTATTATTTTCATTGCTTAATTTCCTTTTGAAATATTAATAATACTAGTTTCTTCAAAACATGATATAGTATATTCCTAAACATCATGTTTATCTAGAATATTCATTGTCCAAGAAAATATGATTTTTTCACTCTAAGGTATCATAATTTTTATTTTCTATGTTTTATTAAAAGAGAGTTAATAAAAACTTGTATATGCATCTATATATTCACATGATATATATGTGTATTCCTTCCTCGAGATCAAATTCTATATTCATCCATTTATTTTATTTTCCAAGAATCTAATGATCTAATTAATCATGGTATACAATCAATAGGGGACACTAGAGGATTATGTAACTCACGGGTAATTTATAAAAGCATAAATATTATACACATTCACTTGAAGATGAAACATGTGGTTTATATTGAATTTACTTATGATTTCTTTATTCCAATTGACCATCCATTCAGATTAATGGATTATTTATACCTTAGATTGGAGACTGAGGAAGTTATTGATTATTCAAATGAAGAGGATAAGGTGTATCTTATCTCTACAGATATGGAAATGTTTTTACAATGGTTTAAGTTAGTGGTAATTATTTAATGTATATCTCCCTGTTCACTACCTATGGTTCTACTAACCCTCACAAGAAACTCCCTATCAGATAACAGTTTTTGAATGAATGTAGTAATGGGATGAGATAGAAGTGTTAAGTAAAATGATGTTCAAGTGTTATTACAAATACATTAAAGGGAATTAAAATGGTAAAAATAGTGATGAGGATGATGAATATGAAGTGTAATAAAGAGAGGGATATAATGGAGATGAAGATGACTATGATGGAGTTTCTCATGGCCCTGGTGGATGCATTTGATATGATGATATTCAATTAATTTGGGATCTTGTCTCTTCCATAAACATATCTATTTATATATATGATGATGACCCATTATAGTTTGTGATGTTGACTGATCATTTAGAGAATATAAGGAATCATCAGTTGAGGTGGAGAACCCCAGATGTCGATAAAGTCATCCAGTAGTTCCAACTATAGCTGGATACCTCGGTTATTATACTGATAATGAATATAATTTTACTGAGAATTCTATTTTTGAACATCCAATGACTGAAAAGATAGATCTTGATCAAGATATTATTAATCAAATAGTAGTTATTAAGTGTTCTGTTGTGAAGTTTTCTATTGTATAAAACTATGGTTGTTTCTACAATTTCATGTTCTCAATGCATTGAATATTTTATCTAGTATTCTTAATGATATATGGGACCAATGTGTGAAAAATGGGATAAATTTACTATAATTCCCCCAAAGTATGGAGGAATGTATCTTTTAGAGGATGGGAATACTGAGGTATCAATAGTTGTCCAGATTGATGTTTCTAGTGAGTTGTAATTGTTTTATTCTGATAGAGTTGTTGCACCTGTAGTTTCACCAGTTCTTGTTTATGTGGTCAACAAGGATGATCATGATTCTATTAGAGAAATAATTCAATATAATTTTTATTTTTCTATAAAAATAAACCATTAATTGTTAAAAAATGTTTTATAAGGATAGAATTAATTTTTTATAGATTATTATTTAGCACATTTTTTCTAATATTATGCTTTAAATTTGATTATTCTAAGAGGAATGTAATTTTTGAAAAATTAGACGAAAACAACGATATACACTATTGAATAAATGATGTCATCATATAGATAATTTTTGGTCGTATTTAT
The DNA here is from genome assembly GCA_963277665.1 of Viscum album. Classification (NCBI taxonomy): domain Eukaryota; kingdom Viridiplantae; phylum Streptophyta; class Magnoliopsida; order Santalales; family Viscaceae; genus Viscum; species Viscum album. Next base: position 764,337,879 of record OY728135.1, read on the forward strand.
CGAGGGGATAGATAATATTACATCACTGGAATCTTCATTTATATAACCTACTCCTACATATGTTGATATTGATTTTATTTGATCTATTGTGAGAGAAAATCATTATGATACTACTTCTTCCGGTTTTGTGTTAGAAAAACTCATGAAACATTGGGAAAAAATAGGAATAATACAAAAAATCTTCATATGATGGAAGAATACAATAAATACATAATCTCATGAGATAAATCCATAAATTATTATTGATATAGTATATATTACATGAAATAAGTGAATTCTCCTTTTATGTTTCTAGATGTAAATTTATGAATTCTTCTAGTGAATCATGTATTTAAGGAAAGTGGATTAGAAAAATGCCTTAACTCTAATGGAAAATATTTATATATAAGTGAAAATATTTATTTTCCTGTAATGGAGAGAGGTGGAAACACAATCATAGATTTCATTAATCTAATGAAACATTTTCTACGTGTGTCTAGAAGTACAATAGTTTCTCCAGATTCTATTCTTGTTATATCTTATCTAACCCCTCGAATTTCTACAGCATAGTTTTTTATGTCCTGTGTGATCAGAGATCCTAAAGCACTCATTCCAGCTCATTTTCATTCTTTTACTCTCTATCATATGGATGTAGTACATCAGAGAGAGTCTATCTATATTTAATTTCTTATGGTCATCCCTCAATCACATCCAACTTCACCTGTTGAGCCTTCTCCTTCATAAAAAATGCAGGGAAAATATACTCTCAATCTTTCTAATTATCCAAAAAGTCAATTATGATTATAATTTTTTATGGTGTTATTTCATATGACTTTTTTATAACTATTGGGATTATTTTCAATTAATTTTCCTAATGGGAATTTTTTTTTACTCTTATTCTATTTGTATGCATTTCCAATTATCTATTTACTTTTAAATTATCCCAAAAGGGGAGAATACTATAAGGAATTTAATTATATTGTAGTTTTCCTTGACTAACATTATGATTTTTATTTACCTATATTTGTAATTACCTACCCTTGATACCATATTTTATTTTAATCTATTTATTATCCAGACACTTTTAATAACATCTATACTTTCTTAATCTTTGATTCCATGATTACAACAATCCAGGATTTTTTATCAACTAAAGGGAGAGATTATTGTCACAATAGTTATATTGATCACAAAATCATTATTATTAGTACATTAGTGAGTTTTATGTTTTATGGTATAATATAATTATATCTGATAGATCAAGGAAATTTTGGTTAATTATTACTCATAATTAAGTCTATTTCATCATTAGAAACGACTCTCCATTGAGTACAAAATTGCCACAATTTTTTTAAAAGTATTTGAATAACCTAACACCAGCTCTGTCTCTCAACTCTAATATATTTTTAGAATATTATGAAAACAATTATTTAGGAAAACATTCCATTAAACCATAAAATTGATAATGTTTAGAAAAAACATACCATAGGAGAAAAATAATAGAAATTTGAAAGGGTTGAAAACATCTACTGTAAGAGATGGCCTATGGAAACATGGATACGTGAAAATAAATACATAACACTAGACCTCAGTCAATGTTTTCATTTACTGACTATTAGAATGAGAAATTGGAAAAGTTATTGAATTTATCCCGACCAATATATGTCACTGTTATTATGACTCACTCCCATAGAAGAGTCACTATTGTGCCTGACTCATCACTATCTTATGTTAATTCCATATATTGTTTCAATATAAAATGGACTTGTAATGAATATTATTTTTTATATGGAATTAAAAATTCCAAATTTTTATATAATTGATTTTAATTTCATAACATATATTAATTAATGTTCTAACTTTTTTTGAATATATTAATTAATGAATGTGTCATCCCAAATCACGAAGATACATGATATATAAAAATTTTTTCCCCCATATGGACACTCCTATATACTGATGAAGAAAATATATAAAAGAGTACCTCATAATTAAATCATTAAAATACCAATTGTGAATCAATTGAGAGAGATACACACACACATGATATGTGTTTAATGAATGTTGAAAGATCTATAATAGGCCAACTTGAAGAAAATATTACATGCTATATTTATCATACACATGACTGTTAAAGAGTGATTCTTATATAACTTACATATCCTTTCCCAAAATCATAAAAAATAGCTCTGGGGACACTATTCTACTAAAAAAATTACAAAAACCTGAATCGAGCTTCTTATCAAGATAATATCAAGGAGTCAGAAGCAACAAATAATATCAAAAACTAAAACAAAATCAATATAAATGATTTTAATTTAACTATTTTCTATTTTTAAATAAATTAAGAGTAGTGTGGTATGATATGTTTATATTACCCACAGTGACTTTTCCATTTTTACTAGAAGATATTTGAGTTATTCATAACATTATCATAAGAATTGTTTTCCCACAATGTCTTTGAAATGGTCCATGTGTTTCAGGGATAGATGTTATGTTGTATACTATATTTGGGTTTCGTATCATAAATTATTTTATATAATCTACTTGGCAATAAGTTATTTGTAAGTTGATAGGATTGAGTCTTACCTTAAGATCGAACCTTTTGTCTTTTCCACTGTGTTTTGTTTTATTTTGTTTCTAAACATTAGACAACATCTTTTTCAAACTACTAATAAACCACTAAATTTATTATTATTTTTAATTTCTTTTTATAAAATGTTTTTGTTGATTAAATTTATTTTTAATGAGAAATTAAATTTTTTAATAGGTTTAACTGATAGATAATCAATCTATGATAAATCTATTATAAGATCCGATAATATATTTGTAAACTATTTTTATTAATTGGTATGTATGTATTTAAAATGTGGGATTTTATTTAAACATGTTTTATATAAATATTTTTATTGGTTACTTCATTAATCCCTATTGAGATACACACTCCGACCAACAAATGTAATTATAATATCTATGCAAGACATGAAATAAATGAAAAAATTTAATAGAATGTATTTTTAAATCATAAATTGTATTTATTAACATTAATTTCCTATTAAGAATTATTAAAATAATTTTAATTAATTAAATTAGATATATAATATAAAATATAATTATAATAATTTAGAGAAGGTAATAAATTTGAATTAATGTAACGCCTCGACCCATGTTTACCAGAGTCGGTGCAGTATTACATAACATTGGCATGATCACAAGAAAGATCAAGTCTCGAAAGACTGATTAGTTTAGTAGCCTTGGAATAACTAGATACATATAAGGTTTTACATTACATAATAAAAAACATCTTGTCTTCATATCCCCTCATACTATCCCTGCAGGTCATTCATAAATTACTTCTTCATAATCCTGGGAAAAATAAAACATTGAAAGAGGTGAGCTCAGATGCTCAGTAAGGATAACATTATAGCAGAAGCTTTCATAGATAAGCATAAACACTTAATGCAGTTTATAACTAAAACAAAATCCTTTTAAACTTGAACTTCAGCATAAAATGGAAAAGATAAAATAAAATAATGCCATTTACTTACTCACATGTATATTCTACTAGTCGAACAATCCCATACAATATCAATAACAACTTTTATAATGATGGAATTCATAAATCCAGACTATCATAACTACATATCCAAGGCCTCGTGCCAAGACTACAAATAAGATTTTGCCAAGGCCTTGTGCCAAGACACTAGTTTGTCTCATGAGACCTGCCGATGCATCGAGGAGGTATAGCGAGCTCCACCCGTCACTTACTAAGTCCAATGCATTCCTCATATGAACAGGTTTAAACATAACAGAAACATTCGTATTAAAACTAGCATACGAAATGTCAATACTTTAACCACAAACCATGAATGGTATTAAAATAGCACATCCACAGTCAAACATATCTCATTCAATAAAATATGGAAGATTTTATTGTATCATATTAACCTCAATCAAGAATAATGAAGGATGTTGACATAGATGAAAATAATCATCAAAACTATTTGAGAGAAATATCCCCCTTTTTCTTGAAATAATTTAAAAGTCACACTATTTGTCAATAATCCATTTAAAAATAGATTTTTGAATCAAGGTGTCCCATACCACTTTGAATCTTTTTAAAAGGATTTTTAATTTTATAATTTTAATGTCCATATAAAAAAATCCTTAAAACCATTTTTAAAACATGGACATTAATGAGCAAGATTTATATGAATAAGTCTTTAAAACATTTATAAATGGTATTTTAGTTAGAGATTCTAACCAAAAGAGAGACACTTGAATAAAAATAATTGAGGTAACAAAAACATTGTAATATCATGAGAATAAAGGGATTCACGATATACTATGTCTTAATACAATATATACACCATATAAAAGTGATTTGGTGTATAACAACAAAGAAGTCTCAATGGAATGTAAATTGACATGAATTCTCTTATAAAGACCACATCCTTAGGATAAGGATAAATCAACGACATAATTATGTGTGAAAAATATAAATACACTCAATATGATTGGATATTTAGTGTTAATCAATCAGATGACATTCACACATATTCTTGTAAAAACAACACCAATGAATTGGATATTTAACTCAACAAATGGAGATTGAGTTAAAATTACTCTTATCAAGTTCATACCGATCACTTGAGAATTTATCAATGGAGTGATTATGTGTATCAAAAGTATATCCACAGAAAAGGGGAGTGGAAATTATGACATAAGCAAATGAATAGTTATTCCACACATAATCTCGGAGTAAAATAATCAAGGAAGTTTGCGTAAAGCCGAATAAATGGAAATTGAAATTTCAAATTCCCTTATTGATTTGGTAACATACAAAACATACACCCATGAAATAAGGATCATAAAATTATGATGTAAATATACATGAATTAATGTATATTACACAATGTATACAAACATGGGTAGTACACACACCACAATTAATAAATAAGTGGTGAACAATGGAATTCTCACAGAATTAAAAGTGAGATAAGAAACCCCTTAATTTGTACTTTTTCCTTGGTCGACGGTAGGTTAACCTCCTGTATAATGGTGAAATAATTGTTATTGAATTATACAAGAATCATTTATTTTAATATGATATCATATATGATCTTTTAACATTGATTTGTTAATAATATCTTAGAATTATCGTCATTTCGGGTGTTAACGGGTTCATTTTACTTTATATGCTTTGTTATGTGATCCATATTTATTATTAATGGGATGTATATTATTCATATCCAGAATGATATAAAGTCCTTAGATACTATTTTTAAATCATCAAATTATAATTATACTTTAATGGATATGATGGAGAATGAATCTCATCGCGTTCGTGGAGACGGTAGTCCGTACGTACGCACGAGCGACAATATCATTCTTTTGATATTAGAATAATATATAATTGGATGGTATATCATATATACAGAATCATTATCATGTTATATTTGTTATTTACATGAGTTACACATCATTATTATACCCATCCAAATAATAATATATTGAATAACAATTACACCATGACATGGAGACGGTAAGACGTACGTACGCACGTATGGTGACATGTTATTCAAAGGATGGATAGAATACTGAATATGGTTGTACCATATTTATTATAACATCACAGTATATATATAATACTGGCGTTATTATTTTATAATGGTAATAACAAAGAAAGAAGAAGTAGAAGAAGAAAGGAACTTGAAAAGGGGTGGTGAAAACATTATCTCTTCTTCGGGTTCTTCCTTTTGATTTGATCAAAAGGGCTCCATAAGTTGGATTTCTGATCAATATAAGGAATCTAGGATGTAGTGAGGGATGTTTAGAGAGTATTTGGGCAGGGGTTGGCCCAACAAAGAGGCTATGAAGGTGTGAATCAATGAGAAGGAGGAGTGCCATTTTATAAGAGGGGTGAGGGGAACCTTTGGAAAAGTTAGAAATATTAATTTATAATAAATTCATATTCGATATCAAATGGCTCCAAAGTTAATTATTCAAAGTTTAAGGTGGGTATAGGTCTAAAAATATTCATCCAATATAATTTAGACAGGTTTGGGTCACTATATTAACCTTATCTTTATGTATCAACTCTAAGTTAATTAGTTTCACTTTTACAATGTCTCTTTGTATTTTTATATAATATGGTTACTAAACATACTATATACATCCAAGCGACCCCCAAGTGGTACATTAATGATGAAACTATCATGATATAAGTCTCTTGTCAGAACCATAGATTTTTAGTAATTTAATATCAATTAATAATATAATAGTTTTTTAAAAAACTCTTTTATTTCAATTTCGACACTATTCAATAGTTTATTTTTGTGAAACACATAACAGAATGATTACTTCGAACAAAGTTAATTAAATGAATTCTAATATGTAATGTTATCCTAGAAAATTAGTTTAATTATTTAAAAGTTTTAAATTATATTTATTTGGGTATTTATAATATCAATTATTCTAATTTTTCACTATTATAGTAATTACTACATCACCATTGTGTCATAAATGAATTAACATATTTAATGTCTAAAAATTATAAATAGAATATAATTATGTAGGAAATATTTTTAGCTTTCTAATTAATATTTATAGTCTAAACTCCATCATATATAACCCTATGTAACAATTGTTTTTCTAAAAGATATATGCTTGTGTCATTTTTGTATTTAATTTAACTTAATTAAAATAAAGTGTCATTATCACTTACAAGTGGATCCATGGGGTCCCAAAATCGACCCAAAGATGACCATGGTAGACCATGTATCCACCATTAGGGTTACGACACGTTTTAGGGTAATTTAGCTTTATTATAATATTATTTGTTAATCCTTTTTTACCGGATTTACCCTTTAACCATGGTAAATAAAATATTTACCGAAGTAATTATCCTAATTGTCTAAAAATAAAAGTGACCTATTTAAAAAATTTGAACATCCTTATTCCAAATATGGAATACATTTTTACAAATTCAAAACACATAATTGGATGAAAATAATTTAAAAATAATTCCCGTTGTTAAAATAAAAAGTGTTTTTTTAAGAAAAAATAACTATCAAAAGATTGGCACTTGTTTATGTCTGGTTTAAATGTGAAATTATGTTCAATGACCCACATTGTATTACATGGTAACAATATATTATAAATATACTTTAAACCCACTCAAATTAATAATTTATAACTATTAATTATTTTGATTAAAAAAGTTGTTTTTAATTAAAATTTAGTAATTTTCACTATTCATCAAAATATGAAAGTTATCTGAAAAGTACCAAAATTTCTCCCTAGGATAATTTTGATATTATGAATCCAAAAATGAAGTCCATTTTGAGAAATGGAATTTATAAAATTTCATAAATTAGGTATTACTATTCATAACGGCTAGTTTGATTGGTTATGGTGTGTTAAAATCTCGATGTTGCGTACAATGCACGCCATTGCATTATTCGAAAGGAAACGTACCGTGGAAGCTTGGGGTGTTACATTCTCCTCTACTTCAATAAATTACATCCTCGCAGTTTTTAAAATTTTTCTTGGGAATATAATGGAAAGTCCCACATCGCAAAAAGAGTCAATAAAACTATCACTTTAAAAGAAAGAAAGAGAGGTATAAAGGTCATCAAAGATAACCAATACTCAGATTCCATGTAGGAAAACATGGATATGGATGATAAACTAAGTGTAAAGTTTTGATGGGGAGGGATAGAAATCATGATCAGGAGAAAGTTAACAATAAGAAAACCAAAAACTTGTGTTGGGACAAACGACCATTAGTCTCCTAGTAGGAGAGTAAACGGACAACATTTTTTCTGTTTTAAGTTACATTACATAAGGACGAGGAATTCGTTTACGATATTTACTAAGAACATAAAGAGTGATACTTACTTTTTAAGTAGAGTTTCATTATTTAATAACATTTTACCACTAACATATTTTTTTTGAACAATGAGTATTCAAGAAGTGTTCGTCACAATAAAAGAGCTAGAATAAACTTCTATAGAAATACATTATCCATGTAGGATAAACTATATATTTAACTTGTCTTTAGAGATTAATCAAAACCAAAATGGTTAGAATAATATCTGATGATCCCCCAAATGTATATTCCATTAGAGAAAAAAAATACTAATCTTAATTTCTAAAATTAAACCAACAATACCCCAAAGTTAAATAAATACCATTCAATAATAAATTTTCCTCAAAATACTTCAATATAATCCAAACTAATATTTAAACCCAAAACTTATAAGAATGTAGTCTTCCACGTTAAATTGTATCTCCAAATTACATCATCTACTCTTAAAGTCACATAATTAAAAGTAATTAACCTAATCATATATTGTTTATTATAGGTTAATCATTTACATAAATATCCCAAATCACTATAGATCCACAATAAAAACATAGATAAAAATCCACCATTAATCCTCTAATGACATCCCATAGTATTCTATTTTCCTTGGACATATAGTGTTCCCAACAAAGTGAACATCTACCAAAATAACATTTATCACTTAATCACCAAATCAATTTCCTATACTAAGGGTATTCATTTGATAAGACATAAGAACCCAAATCAACATATTATTGATTAATAAAATCATTTAACTAAAGAAAATAGTCACACTAACCAGGGACTTCACTTAGTCCAGTGGTAGGCGATAAATCCCAATCGCACTTTGGTTGTGGGTTCGATTCCCACAGCTTTGTCCGACGTGACGGGTTGTCACACGGTCTACGTGTTGTCCTTTTTCAAAAACTATATTTTATAATTTTACCAAAATGAGATAAATACCTCAAAATAACATAATTTAACCACAAATGTTATATCATACCTTGCATTTTCATCCCAAATTATAATAACATATAATTTTCTCAAACCCCAATGATCATATAAAACCAAATGGTTATTTATACCTATATCCACAAGAGAAGAGACAATTCTTCCTCAAATATCATTCTCACATGGAAAACTGCGGGGTTACAAATACAAGAGAAAATTATTCCAAAGTAAACCCATCAACAAGGAGCACTAATACTTTTTAAACATTTCTCCAACCATTTATTTCCACATAGCTTATTCTTTGTCCAAGAAAATATCCTATAGAATAGGACATTCACTCGGGTAATGTCTAGGTCCCCTACATTTACAGCAAATGACTATAAATGGACTCTTGGGACCATTTTTATCTTCTTCTATAGTACTCTTCATTTTTCTTCGGCAATTCATCACATTATGTCCTTCCTTCCTGCACGTAAAGCATTTCATTGTCCCATTGAGACACTTTCCTGGGTGTGTCCTTCCACATTTCTTACATGATGAAAATTGAGGGTTCTTTTCTCCATGGTCTCCATTGCTGGAGCTCTTATCATTCATCACCTTTTTCTTCCTTGTTGAGTCTGGGAGTTGGTTAATATATATGTTGTTGATCATATTTTTGGAAAACTGATTTGGCATAAAGACGATATCATTTACGCCTATCAACATTCCATTTTTTTGCTCATTGTCACCACCGTTCCCACCTTGTACATCATTCTCAAAGTCACTATGACTTCCTTGGAATCCATCCATTGACTAAAACCAGAAAGCATTGTATGAGTAAAAGTAGTCGTAAAATCATTTAGAGATTAAAATGTCACCATATTCTCAATTTGAAACATATAAGGATTAACCAAGGTCATTTAATCTCATCTTATATATATATTACATAAATCGGTTCGTAAAGAAAATGTAGATTATCCGATTCATATCCCCCCGGGAGTGTCGTAACCAAGAGTGCAGTAAGGCCCATTGTCGTGCACCAGTTCCCGTTCGAGTCTAGCTTAAAGCGGTGTTTTCGGGTTTTACCCCTAGGTACATCTGTGCCAGAGCCGCCTCTACCTACTCATATCCAGATAGGGATGTACTGCTCGGAAAACTCACAAAATCTCTACAATACCAAAATTCTAGGAAGTTATTCTATACTAATCCGCAAAGTTAATCTTAGGTCTACGTTCTCTAATCAGAGTTTATCTAAATCTAGCTTCAAAGTTTTGTACTAAACTTCCTCTGATAACAAGAGTAACGCCCTGACCCCAGTTACCCAGAGTTGGTGAATTATTACATAACATTGATATGATCACAAGAAAGTTCAAGTCTCGAAAGACCGATCAGTTTAGTATCCTTGGAATAACTAGATACATCCATAAAGTTTTACATTACATAATAAAAAAACATCTTGTCTTCATATCCCCTCATACTATCCCTGCAGGTCATTCATAAATTACTTCTTCATAATCCTGGGAAAAATAAAACCTTGAATGGGGTGAGCTCAGATGCTTAGTAAGAATAACATTATTGCAGAAGCTTTCATAGATAAGCATAAAAACTTAAGGCAGTTTATAACTAAAACAAAAGCCTTTTAAACTTGAACATCAGCATAAAATGGCAAAGATAAAATAAAATAATGCCATTTACTTACTCACATTGATATTCTACTAGTAGAACAATCCCATGAAATATCAACAACCACTTTCATTATGATGGAATTCTTAATGCCAGACTATCATAACCACATAGCGAAGGCCTCGTGCCAAGACTGCAAATAAGATTTTGCCAAGGCCTTGTGCCAAGACACTAGTTTGTCTCATGAGACCTACTGATCCATCGAGAGGCTATAGAGGGCTCCACACGTCACTTACTAAGTCCAATTCATTCCTCATATGAATAGGTTTGAATATAACATAAACATTCTTATTAATAATAGCATATTAAATGTCAATACTTTTATCACAAACCATTAATGGTATAAAAATAGCAATCCACAGTCAAACATAACTCATTCGATACAATATGGAAGATTGTATTGTATCACATAAACCTCTATCAAGAATATTGAATGGTGTTGACATAGATGAAAATAATCATCAAAACTATTTGAGAGAAATAACCCCCCTTTTTCTTGAAATCATTTAAAAGTCACACTATTTGTCAGGAATCCATTTAAAAATAGATTTTTGAATCAAAGTGTCCCATACCACTTTGAAACTTTTTAAAAGGATTTTTAATTTTTAATCTTCAATGTCCATATAAAAAAATACTTAAAACCATTTTTAAAACATGGACATTAATGAGCAAGATTTATATGAATACGTCTTTAAAACATTTAAAAATGGTATTTTAGTTAGTGATTCTAACCAAAAGAGAGACACTGGAATACAATTAATTGAGGTAATAAAAACTTTTTAATATCATGAGAATATAGGGATTCACGATATACTATGTCAAAGTACAATATATACACCATATAAAAGTGATTTGGTGTATAACAACAAAGAAGTCTCAATGGAATGTAAATTGAGATAAATTCTCTTATAAAGACCACATCCTTAGGTTATGGGTAAATCAACGACATAATTATCTGTGAAAAATATAAATACACTCAATATGATTGGATATTTAGTGTAAATCAATCAGATAACATTCACACATATTCTTTTAAAAAAACACCAATGAATTGGATATTTAACTCAACAAAAGGAGATTGAGTTAAAATTACTCTTATCAAGTTCATACTGATCACATGAGAATTTATCAATGGAGTGATTATGTTTATCAAAAGTATATCCACAGAAAAGGGGAGTGGAAATTATGACATAAGCAAATGAATAGTTATTCCACACATAATCTTGGAGTAAAATAATCAATGACGTTTGCGTAAGGCCAAATAAATGAAAATTTAAATTTCAAATTACCTTATTAATTTGGTAACATAAAAAACATACACCCAAGAAAGAAGGATCATAAAATTATGATGTAAATATACATGAATTAATGTATATTACACAATGAATCCAAACATGGGCAGTACACACACCACAAGTAATAAATAAGTTGTGAACAATGGAATTCTCACGGAATTAAATGTGAGATAAGAAACCTCTTACTTTGTACTTTTTCCTTGGTCAACGGTACGTTAACCTCCTGTATAATGGTGAAATAATTGTTATTGAATTATACAAGAATCATTTACTTTAATATTATTTCATATATGATCTTTTAACATTGATTTGTTAATAATATCATAGAATCATCGTCATTTCGGGTGTTAACGGGTTCATTTTACTTTATATTCTTTGTTATGTGAGCCATATTCGTTATTAATGGGATGTATATTATTCATATCCAGAATGATATCAAGTCCATAGATAATATTTTTAAATCATAAAATTATAATTATACTTGAATGGATATGATGGAAATGAATCTCATCGCGTTCGTGGAGACGGTAGTCCGTACGTACGCACGAGCGACAATATCATTTTTTTGATATTAAAATAATATATAATTGGATGGTATATCATATATACAGAATCATTATCATGTTTTATTTGTTATTTACATGAGTTACACATCATTATTATACCCATCCAAATAATAATATATTGAATAACAATTACACCACAACGTGGAGACGGTAAGCCGTATGTACGCACGTATGGTGACATGTTATTCAAAGGATGGATAGAATACTGAATATGGTTGTACCGTATTTATTATAACATCAAAGTATATATATGATACTGGAGTTATTATTTTATAATGGTAATAACAAAGAATGAAGAAGTGGAAGAAGAAAGGAACATGAAAAGGGGTGGTGAAAACATTACCTCTTCTTCGGGTTCTTCCTTTTGATTTCATCAAAAGGGCTCCTTAGGTTGGATTTTTGACAAACTATGGCATCTAGGTTGTAGTGAGGGAAGTTGAGAGAGTATTTGGGCAGGGGTTGGCTGAACAAAAAGGCTTTTAAGGTGTGAATAATTGAGAAGGAGGAGTGCCCTTTTATAAGAGGGGTGAGGGGCACCTTTGTAAAAAGCTAGAAATATTAATTTATAATAAATTCATATTCGGTTTCTAATGGCTCCAAAAGTTGATTATTCAACGGTTAAGGTGGGTATAGGTCGGAAAATATTCATCCAATCGAATTTAGACAGGTTTGAGTCACTATATTAACATTATATTTAAGTATTAACTCTAAGTTAATTAGTTTCACTTTTACAATGTCTCTTTGTATTTTTATATAATATGGTTACTAAACATACTATATACATACAATTGTCCATCAAGTGGTTTATTAATGATGAACCAATCATTATATAAGTCTCTTGGCCGAGCCATAGATTTTTAGGAATTTAATATCAATTAATAATATAATATTTGTTTTAAAAACTCTTTTATGTCAATTTTGACACTATTCAATAGATTATTTTTGATAAACACATAACAGAATGATTACTTCAAACAAAGTTAATTAAATAAATCCTAATATGTCATGGTTTTCTAGAAAATTAGTGTAATTCAATAAAAGTATCAATTTATATTTATTTGGGTATTTTTAATATCAATTATTCTAATTTTTCACTATTATGGTAATTATTGCATCACCATTGTGTCATAAATGAATTAACATATTTAATGTCTAAAAATTATAAATAAAATATGATTATGTAGGAAATCCCTTTATCTTTCTAATGAATATTTATAGTCTAAATTCCAACATATCTAACCCTATTTAACAATAGTTTTTCTAAAAGATATATGCTTGTGTCATTTTTGTATTTATTTTAACTTAATTAAAATAAAGTGTCATTATCACTTACAAGTGGATCCTTCGGGTCCCAAAAACAACAGAAAGATTCACATGGTCGACCATGTATCAAAAAATATGGTTAAAACATGTTTTAGGGTAATTTGGTATTAATATAATAATATTTTTTAACCCTTGTTTACCGGATATACCCTTTAAACATGGTAAATAAAATATTTACCGAAGTAATTATCCAAAATGTCTATAAATAAAAGTGACCTATTTACACAATTTTAACATCCTGATTCCAAATATGGAATTCATTTTTCAAATTCAAAACACAGAAGCGGCAGAAATTAATTTAAAAATAATTCCCGTTGTTCAAATAAAAAGCGTGTTTTTAAGAGATAATAACAATCAAAAGATTGGCACTTGTTTATGTCTGGTTTAAAGGTGAAATTATGTTCGATGACCCAAATTGTATTACATTGTAAAAATATATTCTAAATATACTTTAAAACCACTCAAAATCATAATTTATCACTATTAATTATTTTGATTAAAAAAGTTGTTTTTAATTAAAATTTAGTAATTTTCACTATTCATCAAAATATGACAGTTATCCGAAAAGTACCAAAATTTCACCCTAGGCTAATATTGATATTCTAAATCCAAAAATGAAGTCCATTTTGAGATATAGAATTTATAAAATTTGAAAAATAGGTATCACTATTCATAACGGCTAGTTTGATTGGTTATGGTGTGTTAAAATCTCGAAGTTGCGTACAATGCACGCCATTGCATTATTCGAAAGGAAAAGTACCGTGGATGCATGGGGTGTTACAATTAATCACATAAATATTAGTTTTATGAAAATTAACTCCATCACATAAAAAAATTTATCATCATTTTTGATGAATTGATATCAAATTTTTGATTTATAATTCAAATTATTAAGGGAAAAATATACACAAATATGTCATAATATTTTTATTCATATTTATTACTTCAAAACTAAAAAATGATACAATGATGTAAATTTTAAATTATAATTTCATTGTTTTCTTAATCCTAGGGTGGCATGTGGTGTACACAATCTAACATAATGTTTGGGAGGTTAGTTCACAGATTAAATATTTTAATAATAAAAATTAAAGGGTATGTTATTTCTAACATATATTATAATTTATTAAAGGTAAACAAATTTATATAAAAACACATAAATTTTCCTATGTCTTGAATTGATTATAATATATATATATATATATATAGAAGATTCCTTAACTGACCACATAATCAAGGGATTGACCCTAGTTGAGTCACCAAAAATTGTTAATTCAAACAAAAGGATTGCGAGATTGAACAAAAATACATATATAATATTCCCCATATCTATCCAAAATCATGAAAATAGATGGATTGACATAAATTTGAAGAATGATACATTATGTGAAATGTGGAAATTTGATAATCTAAAGAATAATCCACACAACTAAATTAAAGAGACCATGTAAAATAATTAAACTTTTTCAATATACCATATAAAAGGTAATTATAAATGGATAGATCGAAAGATCAAGTGGTCAACCAATATATCTAGTGATTTTTCCTAATTTATATTAGGTTATTCTACCATAATTATCAATAACTATTTGAACAACAATGAATACTAAATTTGAAAACCAAAAGAGATAGTACTTGAAATTATGTATTATATTATTAAAAATACTTATTCAAACATGTTTCTATCCTAAACTATATGTAAATTGGATTCATTTAATGGGGTTATATTTATTAAAAATGTATATTAATATTCAATGATGATTTCTCAATCGCTCTTTTTTAATAAATCATATGCATTTATAGAGTACGAAAGAGATAGAAAAAGAATGTTTCATGACACATTGACATAAAGAATTTTCCAGATGAAAAATGATGAAATTATACAATATTTTGAATATCTAAAAGAAAGTTGTCACACATGAACATTAATTAAATAATGGAGAACTTATTCCAAAAATCATTCATTATATCCAAATCAAAATACAATAATGAAAATATAATATTCACTTGAATAAAAACAAAATATCATTATCTAAAACATTATATTAAATCATTTCTATTAATGTGTTTTTATTGATTTTTGGCATGTCCATTCTTTATGTTTTATATGCTTCAAGTTTATCTTCATTTTGGGAACTAGTTATTGATATAGACCATCTAAAACATTTCTTATTATCAATATCCCCATGAAGAATTGTGGATGATTTTGTGTAGTCCGAACTGCATTCATGTATTGTCTTATCTTATATTCTACCACATAAATTATTGGAATGTGTTTTATATATACTAGATTGAATTGTAAACTATTTTATATAAAACCTGATCATGGTTTTGATTGAATTTATTTTATTAAAAATCTTATTGGTGTTATGTGATTACTAAGTGGAGTGGAGGGGGTCTCTCTTTGAGGATGAGCCACTAGTTTTGCTCTGCTGTATGTTTTTCAAATTTTATCTACCCTAATTTTTAAAAATATTTTTAATGTTTTAAAAATATAATTTTAAAAAACTAAATTTATAGATGAAATTAATTAGGTTTTATGTACTTTGTTTGATAAAAATAAAAATGCTTCAAAAGATAAAATATTTTAATATGTATTTTAACTCATTTGGGATCCCACATCTGTAGACCTTTCTTATTGATAAATATATATAAGTACACAATATTAGTTAAATGATCCATATTTTATAAAGTAAGGGAATATAGATCAAAAATTTATTTTAATTTAAATGTTAATTGTAAACTCAATTCATCCCCAATTTGTATTGTCTTCTCTAATAAATATTTGGTATCAACGGGTTATTATTACTTTATTTATCATTCTAAATATGATTCAGTATTAGCCACAATATTTCAATTTATGTTATTTCTAGGTTTATATCATTATGAATTATAATATGATTTTGTGTAATTCGACTAATAAGGGTCCTTATTTTAAGAGAAATTATTATATTTAGTTGAATAACAAAATGATAATCCATATATAAATCATGATATTTGTTATTATTACCATGAATGAGTTAAAATATAAAAAAACATGATATATATGATTATGTTATGACATTATGGATGATTATAAATGTAACTATAAAGCTATAAATTAATTATATTCTGAATCAGTGGAGGATGAGTTTATTATTTTAACAACCTTTTCCAATATATAAAAAAAATGGGGCCCAAAATTTGGTTCTCATGAAAGAACATAAAATGATAAAGATATGGGACTAAATTATTATGATAATAATTATGATGCATTTACTATAATTCTTGATGAATAAATTATATATATATATATAACAGGTTCATTAAAAATATTAAAACATGTGATGCACAAGGGAAAGAAAATAATGTTAAATATCATGTGATATAACTTCTTAAAATTTAACTAGATTAGTAGGGAGGAACCTATATATCCTTTAGGGAACCATATTCCATATGTAAACTAGAAGTAAATGAGTTTATTGTGAAACAAATGATGTTTCAGGAAGAAATGATAATGAGTGAAGATAAGATCAAACAAAAAGTAAATCAGTTACTTTTAACACATTCAAGTAAATGATAAATGAGAAAATAATTGATGATACTTCATGTGGGTATGAATCACCATTAGACTATTATGGGGAAATTTAGAATATATCCATGTGACATAAAATAATATACAAAGATATGAAGTTCATTATGAAAAATAAATATGTAGTAATGTAAAAATGAAAAGGTAATCGAAAAAAGGATGATAAATTATTTTAAGTGGTTATCTATGAAATAAAAATAAAATAAAAAAAGATGAGTCTCTAAAATTGAATTATATGATACAAAATTATGATAAATGTAATAAGATTAAGAAAGATATTCCAGACACCAAGATCACCTTTGTGAATTTATCAATTGACTATTACTCTAATAGAAAAAACATGAATGACTGATCTAACATGTTTTTTATGAAAAACACATCCTTGGTACTAAAAAATACTTCTAAACAATATGAGACTACGTTTCTTGGTAAACATCACACCCAAAAGAATACAACTGCTATTGGATACTATTGGGGTCGAATGAAAATTTAAAATTGAAAATTTATTCATATTTAAAGCCCTTATAATTCAGTTAATTGTATATATTCTTGTGGAAAAATAATGTTTTCATTTATGAAATTCCAAAAAATATTTATTGTCACCCATTTAAACAAAATTGAATTGTAAAATATTTTTTACAAAAAATTCTATACCCAAGAAAATGATGGTAATAAATTCATTTCATGATTAAATTTTCTATAAGAATCATTTTAAAAAATTACTCATAACAACTTATAATATATAAAAAATAGATGTTACAAACACAAGATGGTGGATAACTAATTGTTTAAAATCCATATTAATTTGGTTGGGGTAAATGTCAGTTTTTGTGACAATTAACAAGAAAAAATAATTGGACATGGGCGTTTTCATGATTCTGACTCTTTTTTGATTTATAAATTATTATTAATCGATGGGTTATAGAATAATTTTATTATCATCTAACAATTGTGTGATAATATTTATCATATAGTGATTCAAAATAGTATTTGAAAATTGTATGATTTCAATCATGATTTAGTTTTTACTATCATGGGTATTGAAATTTTTTATGCAGTTGATTGAGATTTTTTATTTTCCAAAAATATTTCTTACACATGTACCTTTTAGAAAAAATATATCTTATGAAATATGATAATATTAAAATTTTATCATCATTTAATTTTCATGCAGATCTATAAATGATTAGTTAAGTAATGCCAAATTTTATGATTCCCAAAAGTCAAATTCTATAATCCATGTTAAAATGGAAAATAAAATAAGATCTTATATAATACAAAGAGTGATGTTTGAATATATAAATCCCTAGAATTTATAAATGATTTTTTAGACCATTAAGATTGTCTATATTAAATTTTAACTAATATATATTTGTTATTGTTTGAAAAGTTTTTAGATACACCTACATATTCATTTTAGCTTGAAAAATTGAATTTGGCTCTAATTTTGAAAAAAATTGAATGTTTGTAAATATTCTTAGTGGAATATAATTTAATCACTTATGATGTAATCATATATGTGTGTCTAAAAATGAATTGTAAGCACCCAAATATTTTTCTCTGATATGTTTTTTTCTAGTTTTTTTTAGAAAAAGAGTAGTTTCTGGAAATTTCTAATGTACACGCCTTGTACTTTATAGGTATATGTTGTGTACTCAGTTATAGTGAGTATCCTTTTTTTGGTAGTGTAATTTCCATGCACAAGGCCATGAGTGGTGATAGAGAGACCGCCTAATGTGCGGGGTGGTAAGGGCATGTACACGTCGTGTACTTCCAATGTACACGTTGTGTAATTTTTTTTTCATTAAACGGATCGGGCTTGCATCTAATCAAGAATATATTCTCTGATTTGACCGTTGTAAATTGTGTTAGGTTCTCCATAGTATGATCTTCCTTCTTATAGAGCATCGTTTCCTGATTCCTCTTCTTTCAAGAGTTATCCTCAATTGATAATTTTTAGAGTTTTTGAAGATCTACAGTGTTATTGGCAGATTCTTTCTTGAGGTCCACGTATAGGGATCCTACTATACCCAGGTAGGTGGTTTGTGCCTTTTTGTAGAAGTAATTTGAGTTATATGTCCAAAAGTGCCAAATACGCTTGAATTAGGAATTGCAGGTTTACATTTTTAGCCCTGTTAATTTCCTAATATGAATTTATGCTATAATAGAGGTCAATTTAATGTGTATTGGGTAAATTGATATGTTTTGGAGGTGTTATTCCATGAATGTTTTGTTTATGACCGTTTGGTCCTGCTCAGCCTGTTAGGCTACCTGGTTTGTTTTCCCTACATAGTGTTGTAGTTTGGAGGGTTTGTATTCTTACATGTTGTTATACTATAGACTATTTATCAATGTAATTATTGAGGTTTACCATGGATTCTAGGACTTTCTTTGTTTGATTGACTTACACAGGGCCGTGAGAACATAGTGTAGTAGACCATAGGGGTAATGGATGTTGAGGGCTTCTCTAGAGTGTCTGTTTGAAAATAAGATGTGCGAACATTGGGTGAATTGACGTATGTGCTTCCTCGTAGTGTCTGTAGTTCCATGACGTGGGACACAAGTGGAATAAGATGATTATATCTTCCCTAGAGTGCCACTTTGTTACTAATACAATACTGGAGGGGGAATTGATGGTGAGTGCTTTCTCGGAGAGTCTATGCTTATGTTGAACCATATGGGTTGGACTTTGTGTACTTCCCAAAGGGTTTCTTATTCTTATTTTCATGAACCAGAGGTGTTAGGATATTAGTACTCCCAGAGGGTTACCAGCTTTGTTTAGATACTTACTATATATATGAAATTTAATGAATTTGAAATGTAGGATTGTTTACCTTTGAGTAATTCCTTATTTACTACGCCATTTTGATTAAATCCTTCCATATATATTCACTAACTATTAGGCACATATCTTTTGGTGGTTGCCTACTGGGATTTAGTCTCACACCTAGTTGGGCCATGATTCTGGGCCCAAACTGATTATATTTCTGTAGGTATAGATAAGGGAATGTTGCCTTCTACATCAGGTACTTGATTTCTGCGGAGCTGGAGAGCATGGGACCAAGATAAGGATTATGATGTTGTTGGAGTTTATCTATTTCTTTGGTATATTGGTTAGTTTTTATTCTTTCATTTTTATTTTCTCGGCTGCTTTCCTAGACATATGTATCATGCATCATCATTATATATATGTGCCCCAGTTTATTCTTTTAGTCTTTCTCTGTTTACTATTGTATGGTATTATTACTACATCCACTATTGTATATCCATTTACATTCACTGGTTTAATATGCCAATGGGGGTATAGTTTCCCCACTATCAACACAAGGCCCTCGGTGCTAATCGACAGCCTCTGGTGTTCGGGGAAATGTGTTTGAGGCCATGTGGCCAACCAGGTAAAGGGCGCCTGTTGGTGGCATTCAATCCCATGACGTTACAAACTGGTATCAGAGGGGTTCTTTTCTTCTTGACATTCTATTTAGAGCCTATACTCAGGGATTGGACAAAATAGGTACATGGTATTAAGATGTCCCTAGGATTATCTATCCTATGTATAGGGAAAATCCAATTTACCTATTTTATTGCGATTTTTATGGTTTTTAAATTTTACAGTTGATTTGATTTTCTCCGTTGGGTGATTCACATGTATTTTGTTGTTATTTTTTATGTTATTGAGGTTCTATTTCTGTTTCATCCTGATTAGATGTGGTTATGTCATCCCATGAATCATATAGGCACGTTCTAGAAATCACAGGTCATCCATCCTTACCATTTGATTTATGGTACATTATCGATTTCATGTTGTCATGATATATTTTGTTCTAGATATGCATGCTGTTGCGATATATTCCTTGATAGAATACATATCTTTGATATGGAATTTCTTTGCATAATTATTTCATTGAATGAACACCAAATTTGGTTCTTAAGTTGTCATGGGCCCTCAAGGACTGGAAATTGGTGGATCATTACATTGTTTTCCTTGTATATGACATGTATAAGATGAAAATATTTAATTTGCGGGGAGTATGGGCCACCACAGATCAGAATTTGGTACTTTAATGTTCACTTTATATTTTTTCTAGGTTTTGGAGAAGTTTCATAGAGATAATGTCCTGAAAAAACCCCGAATAATTGGTGTGTAATGATGGATATACACCATGTGTTCTTTTGTTCCGGATGAAACTTTTTTTCCTATGTACATGTCATTTATTGTATGTAAACGTTGTGTAGTCTCTAACCATGTCACAGAAAGTGTGGGAAAAGACCTGGGGTTGGAATGTCTCTGGTAGGACAAGCCGTGTACAGGGTGTACATGCCGTGTACCAGATGTACATGCTATGTTGTAGAGCTGTATAACCGGACTTGTGACTAACGACATAGGTCAGTTGAGTCTTTTATAATACACATTGTGTCCATTTTGTAGTGTAAACCATGTATCCGGTCATGTCACAAACAACACGAGATGGTGAAATCTTCTAGTACACACCATGTATGGAACAAACACGCCATGTAGGGTCAGTTGTGTAACCATCCGTGTCACTATCAACACGGGTTGATGAAGCTCATCTAGTACATGCCGTGTCTAGAAAGAAATCGTCGTGTAGTATTGTATTAGGAGAACCATGTGGGTTAGTGACGTAGAAGAACTCAGGTAGGGGAAGATGATTTAAGTACATTTCATTAGCTAGGACAAAAGGTGTGGGTTTTGGGTGTTGCATGACCTGGGTCGACAAAAATATATGCCCAAGTGAAGGAATAAGGGAACACATTTTTTATGAATTACACTCACCATGTATCCATGTTTTGAAAATCGTTAATTATTTCTTTCACTTTTACACTTATTACAATTATATGTTTTAGACCCTATTAATATTTATCTAATGTGTGTGCTTGACCTTGCGGGTTCATGCCACCAAGAAATCCTCCGGTTGTACACCAGTTATAAGGCGATGATTAGAAACTGGACATAGCTGGTCAGGGACTACGAACAGATCCTCTAGTACTGCCATTCTTAGAACTAGCCATCATTCCAGACATAGTTATTGATGGCCCATTCCGAGAGGGATTCAAGAGGTTCATACAGACAACATATGGAGTACAACATCCTTCCCCTTCTATGTAAGAGTTGGAGCATGTTTTTAGTAGCTACATCCTCCCACCTTCATGGTGGAAGGAGGACCTCGGGCTGAAGATTCATGGTTAGAATCCAGGCTTTCTAACTTTTAGCATCTTGAGAAACCTGTACAGAGGATGGTGAAGCTCTCTATGTACATACTATGGGATTCCTCCAAAAATAGTGGGATGTGATCTCCCAAGTAGGACTCCAGGAGGTTAGGTCATGGGATGAGCTCCAATGTGAATTTTACAACTACTTCTACCCGATGACATTGAGGACCGATCGAGCATGAGATTTCATGAGTCTAGAGTAGGGTAATCTTTCTGTTATAGTGTATTCTTATCTCTTAAAAGAGCTACAGTGCTTCACACCCATCCTAGGAGGTGATGAGTTATTCATGGTAAGGAATTTTAATGATAGTCTTATTAATGACATTTGATCACAGGTGAACATATTTAGGTTGAATACCATAACTTCCTTAGTTAACCAACTGTTGATCAAGGAGAAAAATCTTAGGGTTATGGGGTTTTGAGTCAGGGATTATCAATATTCAGAGTTATTATCCCTCCTACTGACAGCAGGAAGCACCGTAGGGAGTCTACACGCAATGATCTAAAGAGGTGGGACAGTTCTTATGGTATCCAAGTTATGTGCTAATTGTGCGTAAAGAGAGGGAATACGAGGACACATTTCCTGAGAGACCTTGTGGAGTGGCGATCATGCTACAATATATCCCATCCTTTATATTTTCGATCAGTTTTTCTCACTGGTAGGTGGTGATAGGGGTTCTTATATGACTCGTCATTTGGGAGAAGCACCACTAGTTTATCACCAGTCTGGGAAATGGAGTTCTTCCGGGTACTCCAGCCTAGGTGGATGTCGTGGGCAAGGTCACCAGTCGCCAGTCCTTCAGCATCAACAAGTTGGATCCACTCTGAGTGGTCAGACAGGGATATAGGGCCGTAGTACAGGCCATACTTTTTCAGTGGAACAGACCCAGCAAGAGCAGGATCCCAGACCCTCTACAGTTTCAGGTATGATCCTAGTTGCCTCCGTTTTAGCTACTTCTCATTTTGATATGAGGGCTTCCCATAGTATTATTTTTTTCTATTGTTAATAGAATTTGTCTCTGTATCATTTATTTTTCAGATATCTTGATGCTTGAAAAATAGATAGGGACAATAATGGATATTGTACATTAGTGCAAGGAGTCCACTCTCGAGGTTGGTGGGTGTCCCTTCCTATGGGACCTTTATGTCCTAGAGATGACCATCTATGATTTCATTCTCAGAATGGATTTTTTAGTTCCCTTTCTGGATGTTGTTGATTTCTATCATTGTAGGTTGCATTTCACATCACCAGATGGTAGATCATTTCTTCATAAGGGCGAGTGGGATGTACAAGCATGTAGAGCAGGTCCTGAGCATCATGGGTTTGGAGGAGTTACAACCCATATTGTTAGTCTTTATCTAGATGAACATGGGATTTCATAGATAGACATTCCTCTAATGGTGGATCGTTTTAGGGATGCCTTTCCAGATGACTTTTTAGATTTTCCTCTGATGCCGATGGTAGTCTTCTCTATTGAGCTTGTTGCATGAGTGACATCGGTGTCCATTCCTCCTAATAGGATGGATACACCTTTGTTTCAACAGCTCCAGAAGCAGTTAGAGGAGTTTAAAATAAAGGGTTTTATTTTACCCAGAACATCTCCTTGGGGTTTTCCCATCCTATTTTAATATAAGCCGGATGATACCCTCATACTTAGTGTGGATTATCTGAAGTTGAACCTGTTGATGGTTAAGAACCTATATCCCATACCGAGGATTGATGATCTCATTGATCATATTCAAAGATAACGAGTGTTCTAAAAGATAACCATGAGGTCCGGTTACCATCCTTTACATGTTAGACCATCTTATATACCTATTACAGCCTTCCATAGAAGTTATGGTCTATATGAGTATGTGGTTATCATATTCGGTCCAACGAACGCACCTGCAGTCTTCATGGCATAGATGAACCGAGTGTTCCATCCATACCTTATTTCATTCATGGTAGTCTTCATGGATGATATATTGGTGTACCCTCACACTAAAAATGACCATGTTACCAATCATGATATTTTTTTGAGTACACTGAGGGAGCATCAGTTATATGCTATGTTCACTAAATGAAACTTTTCGATATACTAAATTCAATTCTTGGGTCATGTTATCTGAGAGACAAGAGTATCAGTAGACCTAGAGAATGTGAGAGTAGTAGTTTCTTGGAAGTATCTAAAGAAATTATTCGAGGTATGTAGTTTTCTAGGGCTGGATGGTTAATAAAAACATTTCATACATGACTTTTCATGCATAGTAGCGCCACAGACAAGCTTGACTAAGAACGGTGCGAACTACTTAGGGTTAAAATCTTGGGAGTCATCCTTGCAAGAGTTGAAAGAGATGTTGAATTCATAACCGATACTAGTATTTCTATAGATGTGAAAGAGTTAAACTATTTACTAAGATGCTTCACGTATCGAGCTGGGAGCTGTGCTTATGCCTGGAGAAGGAGTCATTGCGTACGGGTGTCAGCAGATGATGCCACATGAGAGAAACTACCTGACACATGACCACGAGTTAAGTACCATTGTCAATGCATTACGTTGTGAGAGACATTATCTTTTGAGAGATAATTTTGTAGTTTTCACCAACCACAAAAGTCTAAAGTACATCTTCACTCAATGTGAGCTGAATTTGATACGGCGAAGGTGGGTTGTGTACCTTTAGTCCAATGACTTTTAGCACCCTAATATTCTTGGGAATGTTAATGAAGTGGTTGATGTGCTGTGCAGGAGGACTAATATATATGCAGTTTAGGGGGATAGAAGTGAGTGAAAGCTTATGGATCTGTTCTCTCTATTGCATTTGATGGTGCCCAATAGACAGGGGCATACATTTCTATCCTATGTAGCTGTTACGTCTACTCTTCTTGATCATGTGTGAATTAGGTATCTATCAGATTATGAAGGTTTAGTAATATAAGAAACCATTTCAAGAAAGAACCCTCTTCCTGGATGGATAGTAGGTGAGGATGAGATCTTACATTTTCGTGGGCACACATGGGTGTTAATAGACAGACACTAGAAGCTGATGCTGGATCCTTATTCAAAATTTTTGGAAGTTCATCCTAGTGTCACGAAGATGTATCGTGATCTACACTATTAGTATTGGTGGATAGGTATGAAGAGAGATGTTGTTGGTTTTTTCATGAGGTGTTCCAACTACCAACAGGTGAAGGCAAAGGATCAGCGACTAGCTGGGATTTTGCAACAGTTTCCCATTCCCGAGTGGAAGTGGAATGATGTCGCGATGGACAACGTGAATGGTTTCTTGAGGTCACCTTAAGGAAATGATGTAGTATGTGTTGTCATTGACAGACTCATGATGGTTTCACAATTTTTTTCCGATTAAGGAGACCATTAATGTTTATGATCTAGGAAGATTGTACATCCAAGAGATTATACATATATATGGGGTTCCACACTCCATTGTTTTAAACAATGATACCCATTATACATCTCGGGTCTATAAGAGGGTTCATAAGGCTTTGGGTACACAAGAACGTTTTTTCACAACATACCATCCCAAACAGATGGCTAGTCGAAGAATACTATTCAGATGCATGAAGACATGCTTCGAGCATGCATCCTAGATTTTGGAGGTTCTTGGGAGAATCACATACCTCTTGTGGAGTTTTCCTACAATAATAGTTTTCAAGAAACTATTCACATGGAACCTTATAAGGAATTGTATAGTAGGACTTTCAGATCACCCTTATATTGGCTGGAGGCAGGAGCGGCAGCTATGCAGGGACCTCGACTTGTCTAGGAGACCTCAGAGAAGATAAAGTAGATTCGGAAGATGATGAATACTTCACAGTCTCAACATATGTCTTATACTGATTGATGGATATGTCCTCTAGATTTCAAGGTTAGAGATCTATTTTTTATTAATTTCAAACCGAGGTTGGGACACAAGATGATTAGGAGGTAGGGTAAGCTTTCACCGAGGTACATCAGACCGTTTGAGGTGTTGGAGACAGTCGGGATGGTTGCATATCGGTTGCAGTTACCTCATAGGTATCATACTATGATCGACTTCATCCATGTTTCTCAACATTGACATTACTTTTCAGACCCATCTTATGTTTTTCAAAACAATGTGGATGAATTACAGGTGGATTCATCATTAGATGAGCATCCTATCAAGATTGTTGATTGATGTGCGAAGGTTCTCCGTGGCCAGTCTGTTCCTCTAGTATGAGTGTTATGGAATCACAGGCGAGTATAGGACAAGATATGGGATAGGAAGGCCGATGTACGATCATAATGGCCTGATATATTCGAGGATTCTTCTTATACACCGCTATTCTCGGGAAATTTAGGGAAAAATCTATTTAAGGGGGAAGTTTGTACGAAACCGGATCTTATTCTCATGTATGTTTTCCGTTATCTGGTGTTTTGAGAAATGGAAGAGTTTCAGTAAATTTCTTAAGTACTCATTGTGTACTATATAAGTACATGTTGTGTACTTTTTTACCATGGGTAGCCGGGTTACGGTCATGTAATGGTCGTGCACATGGCTATGTGTGGTAAACTAGAGACTGGAAAATGTGGGGGCGGTAAGCTAATGTACAAGCCATATATATCTAAAGTACATATCATGTAATATTTTCATTAAATGGGTTAGGGTCGTGTATAATTAGCATATGTGTCTTTTTCTTCGCCTTCTTCGACTGAGAGAATTCATACAACACTGATCTTTCCCCGATCCCTAACTAAGCATATGTTCTTCAATTTGTCAGTCGTTGATTGTGCTGGGATTACAACGGTATGCCATTCCTTCTTCTATAGATTTGATTCATGATTCCTCTTCATTCAAGAGTTATCTTTGGTTGCACTTTATTATCATTTTTCTCGATCTATGGTGTCATCTGATGATTCAAGGCTTTATGTTCATGTATAGCGATCCTAAAATAACAAGGGAGGTGGTTTGTGACTTTCCGTAGAAATTCTTTGAGATATATGTGCAAAAGTGCCCAATTCTTATGAATAGGGTATTGCGTGTTTACATTTTTATCCTTTTTTAATTTCCTGATATTCTAGGATGCATGAATAGAGGTTAATTGAATGTGAATAGGATTAATTTATATGCATTGGAGATGTTTTACCTTGCATGTTTTGTTTCTTACCATTTGATCCTGCTTAGCCTATTAGGCTGCCTTGTTTATTTCCCATGCCTAGTGTTTTAGGATGGAGGGTTTGTATTCTAACATGTTGTTATGCAATATACTATTTACCCAAGTAGTTGGCGAGGTTTACCTTGAATGATATGCATTTTTGTGTTCAGTTAACTTACATGGCGATATGAGAACCTGGTAAAGTAGACCATAGGGAGAATGGACATTGAGGGTTTCTCTAGAGTGTCTGTTTACTGTTATGATGTGAGACCATGTGGGGAATTTGCTTAGGTGCTTCTTTATTGGGAATGTAGTTCCACGACGTAGGCCACAGGGGTAATGGGATGATGAGATCCTCCCTAGATTGCCAATTTTTTACAGATATGAGAGTAGGGGGAAATGATGGTGAGTTCTTCCTCAGAGAGTCTATACTTAAGCTGAACCAGACGGATTAGACGGTGTGTACAAATCATAGGATTTCATGTTCATATTTCAATGAACAAGATGGGTTATGATGTGAGAACTCATAGAGGGTTACCTACTTTGTTTAGATAAATATTAGATATCTGAAATTGAATTCATTTTAACTATAGGATTGTTTACATTTGAGTACTTTATTATTTACTGCTCCATCTTGATTATTTCCTACCATATATTTTCACTAACTATTAGACAAAGATCATTCAGTGGTTACCTAGACTGATTTAGTCTCACAACATATTTTGGCTATTCGTTTTGGGCCCAAACAGTTTATATTGTTGCAGGTATAGATAAGGGCAAGCACCCTTCTACATAAAGTACTTGATTGTTGAGGAGCTGAAGAGCACGGGACCAACAAGAGGCTTACGATGCTGTTTGAGTTTATCTGTTTATTTTTTACATTGGTTATTTCTATATTCCAACATTTTTATTTCATTGGATGCTTTCCTAGTGTAACACCCCAGGTAAATAAAGAATATGACATCCTTATATTTATCCATATTTTTGAATAAAATATTAATATTACTTTAAAGGGGATGCTATGCTCGATGGCGTACCCAATATGCAACAACGAGTTTCTTGGGAGTCTTACGTTGCACTCTAATAATAAAATAATATTATTTTAAATGGTAGTTTACGCCTAGCCGTTGTAGTGGCGGGAATGAATAGAACTAACTAAAAAATGATTATATATGTTTGTCAAATATTTTTACTCTTTACAATAAATGTTAGAGGATTAAAAATGAAAATTAATCCAGTTTTTAAGCGTAATCATTCTAATATTCTTTAAAAGGTCGATTAACCTCCTTTTGTAGGGGAACCCCTTTTAAATCCACTTATTGAAAATTTTATAAGCTCTATTTTTCAAAATAAACATATTATTTATGATTGGGACATTGAAATTTACCTTGGGATAATTTTTGGTATTTTTCTGACAATGTTCATTTTTCAATGAATAGTGAAAAATACTGCATTTTACATCAAAACTACTTTTTCATATAATTTAATTATATGGTAATATTATCTTATTCATTTGTTTTAAAGTGTAATTAAAATATATTTTTACAATTTAATTCAATGATGGTCATTGGGATTAATTAAAATTTGGAATTAGGCATAAACCAGTGCCAAACTATTCATATATATTGTTTCTAAAAAACCCGCTATTTGTTTTGACAATGGGATGTTTTTTTAAATTAATTATTGCAATTTATGTGTTTGGAATTTGGTAAAATGAATTAAATATTTGGAATCATAGGTTCGAAATTATGTAATTAAGACTCTTTTGTTTTTGGACATTATGAATAGTAACGACGGTAATTATATTTAATTATCTTGATTAATGAGTAATCGGGTAGTTAAAGATAATAAGATAATATCATAATAGTAAAAAATGACCCCAAAATGTGTTCTAAGGCTACTGTTTTTCTCATTGCCGACCATGGGATTCCTTTTACCAAACATGGCGGCCCCATGAAATCACTTTTGTGAGAAAGTGACTTTTTATCTTTTTAATTTTGAAGAATGATAAATGTAACAAAGAATGTATCACCTAAGTCAATTATTTTTACTTTTGAATACATAAATGATATTTTGGACTATAAATATTCATTGGAAAGATAAATCTATTTCCTACATCATAGTAGTTTTTATATAATTGTTAGACATTAAATAAATTAAATTATTTATGACATCATGATGATGAAGTGATGACCTCATTATTTAATGATTTAAATAAAATGGAAAGATAATGTAAACTCTAAGACCTACAAATGTCCAAAACCTATTGTATGGGTGGCTTTCGAACCCTTATCACCTTATACTCGAAACACATCAATGTGGGACCAATAAAATCAGAAACGCATTTGAAAATAAAGTTACATTTTATACCTTTCCAAGAGTGCCCCTCCTCTCCTCTTATAAATGGCCCCCACCTCTACCTCTTTACCCACATTTACAAAGCCTTTGTCTCGGCCAAACCCTGCCCATTTAATCTCTCCAAATCCCTCTATAACTCCTTGAAGCCTCACTTTGGGCAGAATCCTTTCCAATGAAGCCTTTGAGCTCAAATCAAAGGATGTTACCCGATTTAAAGGTAATGTCTTCACTTGTGTCCTTTTGTTTTATTTTGCTGTTCCAACCCCCTAAACTCTTTTTATTCATTTATTTTGAAACAAATCCAGTATCTTCAATATACTCGTATGTTTTTATAAAAAGGATTCGAGCTACACTTACACACACCTACATATAATGGTTAAAGAACATACTATTTACATGGATGGCGAATTTCTGCCTCCCGAAACGACGATTGTTCAACATTATTTTAAAACATTCAATGGTAGACATTAAGATGTCAGTATATTTATATTTGATATATAATATGTTTATGTTTTCCTTAGGATTCTTTATTTTTCATTTATCGCATACCATTATGGTTTCCATTATGGGTAAACGCGATATCTTTATTTTAGGAAGTGCGGACTACCATCCCCTCAAAGTGATTTGATTCGTTAATGCCATATGTGGGACGTATAAAGGATGGAATTAATGGTATTAAATATGTTATCCTACTGGAATTATATTATACCTTTATATCTTTATTATTTCATTAAATTTAATACAAAAAAAAAAGAAATGAAAGGAGCATTCATGCTTACATACGACTTACCGTCTCCATGAACGATACATTTCATTTCTTATCTCCAAATGTTATGTACTATTATAAATACACATATATAATGGAAATATATGTAATATATTACATCTAAATGATGGGTATAATTATATAATTATAATATATATATCTCTCATTTTGTTTTAATTCCATGAATATGGCAAAATAATGAAAGTAGCGTTCATGCGTACGTACGGCCTACCGTCTCCATGAACATTGCTTTTAATTTTTTATCTCAAAATGCTTTGGAATAGTATAAAATGAATATATACTGGATATATATGATATTTAAAACATAAATACTATTCTGTATATGATGTACCTATAACTATATGGAAAATTCTTTTCCAACAAGTTCAATTTTTACTCATGTACTGAACATCGACAAAAACGTCTGATACGAACTCACTTTATTAACCAATTATTTTAACATTATAATATTTGATATGAACTGAATCATAATATTTAAAGTAGGTCCTTAAGAAATTATAAATTGACCAAATTCTATTATTCAGGAGATTAAAGAACGATCGAGTCATGTCGGACACGAGGTAAGGGATTCTACTCCTCTCTTTCTTTTTAAGTACACTCTTTTATGTCATTCCTTTAAAAGAACATATTTCTTGTTATTGGAATGTTATTTTATATTAATCTTACTGTAATTTTTATATTCATATGATGAGAGACCCTATTATCTCTCATAAATCCATTTTGGATGTTTTGAGTGGCGCCGTTAGGCTGCCGAATTTTTGTAAGAGATCCAACCTCTCTCTTTCTTTTTAAGTACTCTCCTTTATGTCACTTCTTTTAATCTCCTATTTGTTATGTTTGGGGATCTTATTTTGTATTAACCATTATGTAAACTTTATTTTGATATGATGAGAGACCCTATTTCCTCTCATCAATCCATTTTGGAATTTTTAAGTGGCGTGATTAGGCTGCCGAGTTTTCGTAAGGGATTTTTCATCTCAGATTTATTCCTAGGAGATTTATGCTACATTTTCCACAATTTCCTTTGATTTGTGTATCTACTGCCCAATATTATAAACTTTGTGTAGTATAATTTCATTTATGGGTATTCACATCTTCATTGTATGACCCTTCTTCCATGGGGTGTATGTTTCGAATGTTACCCAACTCTGTAAGGGGACCTTTCACCCACCTTTTTTTAAAAGACTTATTTTGTTATGTCTTTTAATTAACATACTATTATGTTGGGATATTTTCTTCTATATCATTATTTATGTAAATTTTATGTCCATGTGATGATATCCCCTTTATCCCTCTCATCAACCCTTTTTTTAAAATTTTATGTGACGCCGATAGGCTGTCGAGTTTTACCAAGGGAACTTCTTAACCCAATTTCGATTTCTTTGGGTTCAACATGTAGTTATTGAATATGTCATCCTTTGAATATGTGTAAATAACCATTGATTGTTTTACACTTAATATCCACTTATATTGGGTTCATTTTTATTTGTCACACATAATTATGAGATTGATTGATCTTTAATTTAAGGATACATTATTTATAATAGATTTCATCTCATTTTACATTTCATTTGGGAATTCATTGTCGTTATGCACCAATTCTCTCTTATATGGTGTGTATAATGTCCTTTGACATATTATATCATGAATCCCTTTATTCGCATGATATTATAATGTTCGGATTAATTTTTATTCCGCTGTTATTTGTATTCAAGAGTCTCTCATTTTGTTAAAAACTATTTAACAAAAATATCCTTTTAAATGTTTTAAAGATTTATTATTATAAATCTTAATCTTTAATGTCCATGATTTCAAAATGGTTTTCAGTATTTATTTATATGGACATTAATGTTTTAAAATTATAATTCCATTAAAAGCTTCAAAGTGGTATGGGACACTTTGATTCTGAAATATCTTTTAAATAGTTTTTGAAAATGGATTGATTAATTCAATATCTGGGAATTACTTATTGTGATTGTAAATGAAATGTTGTTATTGAAATGTTTATATTTTCAATATTTTATGTGTAATGATGGTACTTGGACATTTTTCGGGTGGTTACGTGATAAACCATATGACGGGTGGTTCCGTGAATACCAGGACGGGTGGTTACATTATAACTTCCAATGCATTGGTTATGGAAGTCGGCCGTATGGCTATTCCATTAAGTATGTGTGGAAGTCGGCCGTATTACTATTCCATTAAGTATGTGTGGAAGTCGACCGAATGGTTATTCCACTTAAGTATGTTTCTGTCCCAAGTTACCTTTATATGTTATGTGATCTTTATATGGGTTTTATGGTAATCTTTTGGTTACTGAAGGGTAAGTAATGAACTTTTAATTAGTAATGAGTTTTTACTACTTTGAAAAGGTGAAAAGTATTACTTTGATAATATATACATGTCTTACTTGTTGTTTTGAAAAAATAACAGTTTTCATTCTTTGTGTATCCCTTACTGAGCTTCTTATGCTCATCCCAAGTTTTTGAAATGTTTTTCACAGGACTTAACGTGGAATAGGGTCAAGGATGAGATCAAGGGAAAGTCATGCTACCTAAAACATGGAACTAGGCATGTTTCTTTTTAAGAATTTTTATTTTATGGAAACTTATTAGAAGTTTCTACTTTGTAATCTTTTGAGATGTAATAGTTAGGTCCTAATTCTCTAAAACTCTAAACCTGAAAAGATCCTCAATGGGTAATCTTCTAATGACTCACGATTTAGTAAGGATTAAGGCTGTGGCCTTATAGTTGGTATCAAAGGTCGGTTTAGATAACTTTAGAGGTTAGGTTATCCTCTAAGAATAAGTGACATTACCATAATGGTTAGGATTTCAGTAAGAGTCCTAGTTTTAGATAAAGTGAATGAGTAAGTATATATTAGTGTTTATCTTCATCATTAGTACATGATGTTTTTGTTGATATACTCACACTGACCATTCTATTTTTAGCGAATGGATGGATCTAGCAGGCACCAAAGAGACAACAGGATTGAAGGAAACTGTGGTGGTTCTCGGTTTATGATACTAGATAAAATGGGGGATTCAATGAGGAAACTTGTGGTTGTTCTAAACCAACTATCAAGGAGTCATGATCAACCACTTGAACCATGGTATGTTCTGTAATGAATCATGTATGAGATGACCAATCGATGTGGAAGTTCAGGTAATAATTATAAAGGTAACCATTAGTGTTTATATGATCCTTACTTTTGGGGTAATTATGGGTTATTATATGATATGCTGGAAAATGAAAGGAATTAGATAAACATGATGTCAAAATATGTTATGATCATTTTTGAAGATTTTATCTCATTCTGGGGAATGTTTTAAGAATTATATAGTTTTTGAAAAAGGACAACATGCAGACCGTGTGACAACCCGTCGCGTCGGACAATGTTGCGGGAATCGAACCCACAACCAAAGTGCGACTGGTATTTATCTCCTACCACTGGACTACATGAAGTACCTGATTAGTTTGACTGATTATTTTTTAGTTAGATGATTTTATGAATTAAGAGTAAGTTGATTTTGGGTTATCTATGGAAATTTACTAACCTATCATAGAGGATATGTGAGTAGGTTAATTACTTTTCAATACGAGAATTTAAGAGCAACTGATGTTGTTTGGAGATAAATGTTACAATTTAACATGGAAGACTATGAGACAAAATCCTTCAAATATTTGGGTTTCAATATTATTTTTTTTTAATTTGAATAATTTTATGGAAAAATTTATTATTTAATGGTCCTCGTTGAACTTTGGGTTTTGTTGGACATATTTTGGAGATTAAGAATAGATTTTATTTTTATAAAGGGTTATCCTTTCATGGATTATCTGATCTTGTACTAACATTTTTGGTTTTGGTTTTGGATAATGTCTAGTGACATGGGATGTATATAGTTCTCTTTTGTGGATTATGTGATTCTCTAGAAGTTGATTATAGTACTCTTAATGTGAACAAGTCTTCCTAAATACTCGTCTTTTGGAGAAAATATGAGTTTCTGTAAGGAATCTAATAAAAGATGAAAGTCAACATGATAAGTGATTATGTTTCCTTATGAATAAATTCCTCAATAAAAAGTAACTTAAAATAAAAAAATTTTCTATTATCTTTTCCTACTGGGGAATCGAATACCATTTAACCCATCACATGTTTGTGATTTTCTTGTGGTTAACTTTCTCCTAAACATGTTTTCTATCACTCTCCATCAGAACATGACCCTTTGTTTTTTTCCTCCATGTCCATATTTTCATACTTGGAATCCCAGTATGGTTTAACTCGGGTGACCTTTGTACATATCTTTCCTTATTTTAATGTTATTGTTTTACCGACTCTTGTTCTGATGTGGGACTTTCAAGGATGTTTCCAAGCTCAATTTTAAAATTGCGAGGACGCAATCCTCAAAAGGGGGGAAGGATGTAACACCCCAGGTAAATAAAGAATATGAAATCTTTATATTTATCCATATTTGTGAATAAAATATTAATATTACTTTAAAGGGGATGCTATGCTCGATGGCGTACCCAATACGCAACAATGAGTTTCATGGGAGTCTTACGTTGCACTCTAATAAAAAATAATATTATTTTAAATAGTAGTTAACGCCTAGCCGTTGTAGTGGCGGGAATGAACAGAACTAACTAAAAAATGATTATATATGTTTGTCAAATATTTTTACTCTTTACAATAAATGTTAGAGGATTAAAAATGCAAATGAATCCAGTTTTTAAGCATAAATATTCTAATATTCTTTAAAAGGTCGATTAACCGCCTTTTGATGGAGAACCCCTTTTAAATCCATTTTTTAAAACTTTTATAAGCTCTATTTTGTAAAATAAACATATTATTTATGATTGGGACATTGAAATTTACCTTTGGTTAATTTTTGGTATTTTTCAGACAATGTTCATTTTTCAATGAATAGTGAAAAATACTGCATTTTACATCAAAACTGCGTTTTCATATAATTTAATTATATGGTAATATTATCTTCTTAATATGTTTTAAAGTTTAATTATAATATATTTTTACAATTTAATTCAATTATGGTCATTGAGATTAATTTCACTTTGGAATTAGGCATAAACAAGTGCCAAACCTTTCATAAATATTGTTTCTAAAAAACCCCGCTATTTGTTTTGACAACGGGACATTTTTTTAAATTAATTATTTCAATTTATGTGTTTTTAATTTGGTAAAATGAATTACATATTTTTATTCATATGTTCCCAATTATGTAATTAATATTCTTTTGTTTTTGGACATTATGAATAGTAACGATGGTAATTATCTTTAATTATCTTTATTAATGAGTAATCGGGTAGTTAAAGATAATAAGATAATATCATAATAGTAAAAAATTACCCCAAAATGTGTCCTAAGGATACTGGTTGTCTCATGGCCGACCATGGGATGCCTTTTACCAAACTTGGCGGCCCCATGGAATCACTTTTGTGAGAAAGTGAGTTTTTATCTTTTTATTTTTAAAGAATGTTTAATGTAACAAAGAATGTATCACCTAAGTAAAATATTTTTAATTTTGTCTAGATAAATGATCTTTTGGAATATAAATATTCATTGGAAAGATAAAAATATTTCCTACATCATAGTAGTTTTTTTATAATTTTTAGACATTAAATAAATTAAATTATTTATGACATCATGATGATGAAGCGATGACCTCATTATTTAATGATTAAAATAAAATGGAATTAAAATGTAACCTATAAGACCTAAACATGTCAAAAACCTATTGGATGGGTGGATTTCGAACTCTTATCACCTTATCCTCGAAACACATCAATGTGGGACCAATAAAATCTGAAACTCATTTGAAAATAATGTTACATTTTATACCCTTTCAAGAGTGCCCCTCCTCTCCTCTTATAAAAGGCCCCCACCTCTACCTCTTTACCCACACTTACAAAGCCTTTGGCTCAGCAAACCCCTGCCCATTTCATCTATACAAATACCTATATAACTCCTTGAATCCTCAATTTGGGCATAATCCTTTCCAATGAATCCTTTGAGCTCAAATCAAATGAAGTTACCCGATTTAAAGGTAATGTCTTCACTTGTGTCCTTTTGTTTTATTTTCCTTCTCCAACCCCTTAAACTCTTTTTATTCATTTATTTTGTAACAAATATATTATCTTCAGTATTCTAGTATGTTGTTATAATAATTATTCGAGCTACACATACACACACCTACATCTAATGGTTAAAGAACATATTGTTTCCGTGGATGGCGAATTTTTGCCTCCCGAAACGATGATTATTCAACATTCTTTTAAGACCTTCAAAGGTGGAAATTAAGATGTCAATATATTTATATTTGATATATAATATTTTTATGTTTTCCTTAAGCTTCTGTATTTTTCATTTATGGAATACCTTTATGGTTTCCATTATGGGTAAACGAGATATCTTCATTTTAGGAAGTGCGGACTACCGCCCCCTCAAAGTGATTTGATTCGTTAATTCCATATGTGGGACGTATAAAGGATGGAATTAATGGTATTAAATATGTTTTCCTACTGGAATTATATTATACCTTTATATCTTTATTATTTCATTCAATTGAATAAAATAAATAAATGAAAGTAGCGCTCATGTATACGTACGGCTTACTGTCTCCATTAACGTACATTTCATTTCTTATCTCCAAATGTTATGTACAATTATAAGTACACATATATAATATATATATATATGTAATATATTACATCTAAATAATGGGTATAATTCTGGAATTATAATATATATATCTCTCATTTAGTTTTAATTCCTTTAATATGGGAAAAAAGTGAAAGTAGCGTTCATGCGTACGTACGGCCTACCGTCTCCATGAACGGTGCTTTTAATTTTTTATCTCCAAATGCTATGGAATAGTATAAAATGAATATATACTGGATATATATGATATTTAAAACATAAATACTATTTCTGAGATGATGTACTTATATCTACATGGGAAATTCTTTTCCAACAAGTTCAAATTTTAATTCATGTACTGAACAACAACAAAAATGTCTGATACGAAATCACTTTATTAACCAATTATTATAACATTATAATATGTGATATGAACTGAATAATAATATTTAAAGGAGGTATTTATGCAATTATAAATTTACCAAATTCTATTATACAGGAGATTAAATAATCATCGAGTCATGTCGGACACGAGGTAAGGGATCCTACTCCACTCTTTCTTTTTAAGTACACACTTTTATGTCATTCCTTTAAAAGCTCATCATTCTTGTTATTGGGATGTTATTTTATATTACTCTTACTTTAATTTTTATATTAATATGATGAGAGACCCTATTCACTCTCATCAATCCATTTTGGAAGTTTTGAGTGGCGCCGTTAGGCTGCCGAATTTTCGTAAGAGATCCAACCTCTCTCTTTCTTTTTAAGTACTCTCCTTTATGTCACATCTTTTAAGCTCATCTTTGTTATGTTGGGGGATGTTCTTTTGTATTAATATTTCTTTAAACTTTATGTTGATATGATTAGATACCCTATTTCCTCTCATCAATCCATTTTGGAAGTTTTGAGTGGTGCGGTTAGGCTGCCGAGTTTTAGCAAGGGATTTTTCATCTCACTTTTATTCCCTGGAGATTTATGCTACATTTTCCACAATTTCCATTGATTGGAGTATGTACCGACCATTATTATACAGTTTTTGTAGTATAATTTCATTTATGGGTATTCACATCTTCATTGTAAGACCCTTCTTCCATGGGGTGTACATTTTGAAAGTTACCCAACTCGGTAAGGGGACCTTTCACCATCCTTTTTTTAAAAGACATCTTTTGTTATGTCTTTTAATTAACATACTATTATGTTGGGATATTTTCTTATATATACTTATTTATGTAAATTTTATGTCCAAGTGATGAGATCCCCTTTATCCCTCTCGTCAACCCCTTTTGTAAAATTTTATGTGACGCCAATAGGCTGTCGAGTTTTAACAAGGGAACTTCTTAATCCAATTTCAATTTCATTGGGTTCAACATGTAGTTATTGAATATGTCATCCTTTGAATATGTGTGAATAACATTTGATTGTTTTACACTTAATATCCACTTATATTGGGTGCATTTATATTTGTCACACATAATTATGAGATTTATTTATCCTTAATTTAAGGATACCTTCTTTATAATGGATTTCATCTCATTTTACATTTATTTTGAGACTTCATTGTTGTTATGCACCAATTCACTCTTATATGGTGTGTATACTGTCCTTTGACATATTATATCATGAATCCCTTTATTCACATGATATTATAATGTTAGGATTAAATTTTATTCAGCTATTATTTGTATTCAAGAGTCTCTCATTTTGTTCAAAACTATTTAACAAAAATATAGTTTTAAATGTTTTAAAGATTTATTATTCTAAATCTGTATATTTAATGTCCATGTTTTCAAAATGGTTTTCAGTATTTATTTATATGGACATTAATGTTATAAAATTATAATTCCATTAAATTCATCAAAGTGGTATGGGACACTTTAATTCAAAAATCTCTTTTAAATGGTTTTTGATAATGGATTGATTAATTCAATATCTGGGAATTACTTATTGTGATTGATAATAAAATGTTGTTATTGAAATGATTATATTTTCAATATTTTATGTGTAATGATGGTAACTGGACATTTTAAGGGTGGTTACGTGATAAACCATATGACGGGTGGTGCCGTGAATATCAGGACGGGTGGTTACGTTATAACCTCCAATGAATTGGGTGTGGAAGTCGGCCGTATGGCTATTCCATTAAGTATGTCTGGAAGTCGGTCGTATGTCTATTACATTAATTATGTGTGGAAGTCGACCGTATGGTTATTCCACTTAAGTATGTTTATGTCCCAAGTTACCTTTATATGTCATGTGTTCTTTATATGGGATTTACGGTAATCTTTTGGTTACTGAAGGGTAAGTAATGGACTTTTATTCAGTGAGGAGTTTTTACTACTTCGAAAAGGTGAAAAGTATTACTTTGATAAAGTATACATGGCTTACTTGTTGTTTTGAAAAAATAACAGTTTTTATTCTTTGTGTATCCCTTACTGAGCTTTTTATGCTCATCCCAAGTTTTTGAAATGTTTTTCACAGGACTTAACGTGGAATAGGGTCAAGGATGGGATCAAGGGAAAGTCATGCTACCTAAAACATGGAACTAGACATGTTTCTTTTTAAGAGTTTTTATTTTATGGAAACTTAGTAGAAGTTTCTACTTTGTAATCTTTTGAGATGTAATAGTTATGTCCTAATTCTATAAAACTCTAAACCTGAAAAGATCCTCAATGTGTAATCTTGTAACAACTCAAGATTAAGTAAGGTTTAAGGCTGGGGCCTTATACCTAGACATATGTATCATGCATCATTATTATATATATGTGATCCGGTTTATTATTTTAGTCTTCCATTGTTTACATTTGTATGGTATTATTACTACTTCCCCTATTGTATATCCATTCACTTCCACTGTGTTACTTTTCCAATGATGGAATATTTTCCCCACTATCGTACCCAAGGCCTTTGCTGCAAGTCAGCAGTCTCTGGAATTGGGGGAAATTCACTTGAGGCCAGGTGACCAACCAGATATAAGGCATCTCTAGGCAGCTTTCGGAACTGGGAAATTACATGAATACTTTAATATACATGCTCACAACATAAATAAAATATATATTTTTCTTCACGTCGAAATCCATAAAAAATAGTGACATTGAAAGAATTAAGAAAACTGCTCAAGATATTTCACAAAATTTTCTCAATTAGTTTGATAAAAATATTTTTTTGGATCAAATTATAAATATATATTTATATATTTTTAATGGGTCCCTTATCATACAACTTTTAAAAAAGGATTTATATGTGTTATGGAATGGATGAAACCTAATGGTTCATTATGAAATGGCGTTTGGATATAAGTCATATATTCTAAATTTTTTGGTAAATTTTGATAATATTTGTCCCATATGTGATGAAGGAATACATTCTGGTTTTCAACCACCAATATATTATATAGAGTGCTTATTAGATGAAATTTAATTGTGAACTATTATTAATATGTAAATTTACAATAAATAGTTCCATATATCCTTAATACATCTATATAAAACATTAAGGATAAATTTTATAGTTTAATAACGATTACCCATCAAAACCTACTAATAGTACTGTGAAAACAATTCAAAAAATATCATAATCATGAGGAAATTATAAATTATTATCTTAATGATGAAAATGAAGTACAACAAACTTTTATACCTAGAGCTATTTGATATGATATTGATAATTAATTTTATGAAAAAGTTGTTGGTCTATATTGATCGACTAAAAATAGGTTATATCATTGAAACCCGGTTCAACATGAAGCCTCATTGTTAATTCATGAAACTAATAATTTCACTAAAGAAATATATATTGATTTCAAGGTAATGCATATAGAATAATAATTGAATTAGTTTGAATGAAACAATATATGGGAAATAGAAGAAAGATATAAAGGCATCCTAAACATTTACACCACATGGGTAGCTAGAATAATGTTTGATGATTATACTATTATAATATAAAATAAATATAGAATATTATCACATGGAATATTAAATAGGATGTTATTTAATATCATAAAACCTTTTCAGATTTAGAAATAAATGAATTCGTTAGTATAATGTTGGATCACATAGCACGTTTAAAATTTAAATTATATAGAATATTTTCTAACTGTTCATTCCTAATTGATTATATTATTGGTATTTTTTGTTGAACAACCACTGGATTTCAAAACCATTTGTTTCTAAATCATGTTCTCCAATTAAAAAAAATAATATATTGTCCAAAATAAGAACCTAGAGATCGGTATGATAATATGAACACATTTATTATTTTAAATGGTTTTATAAAATGTTTTCACGTCCAAAAATTATTTATTAAAATAATAAAAAGATAATATTTATTTGTAAAAATATGATGTTTTTTTAGTAATTAATTAATTTTTGGTATAATATATTTTAAAATGATATGAAAAATGAATTATAAATGTGATAAATGAGTTAACTAAACATATTTGTTGGTTTTTATACATTCAAAATAAATAAGGAATAATTTTAAACAAAATAATATAGAATATTGATATTATAAAATACCTTTTCTATTACATTACAGGAGTATGTGATAATCCAATGTGTACCAGTTGTAAACTAAATTTTTAAAAGAGTATGAAACTAAAAAACAGAATAATGTAGAGTGTTATTATTGGTATTCCATTTTACATTACTACTAGATGGACAGTTATTATGTTTAGTAAGTTTATTTTTTCCTATTTTCAATAAAATATAAAATAATTTCGTTTAACTACTGTAAATAGATTTCTTAGATACCTTAAATGTACTATATTTTTTGGATTGTTTCATTATTTTGGTCATTACATTGATCTAATAAATTATTCAGATGATTACATCAATGGACATAAGTAAGATAGAAAGAGAACCAATAGAATATTTCACTTATGGAAAAGGAAATATTTTCATGGTGTTGTAAAAAATTGTACTCTATTTTATTATACAATACTAAAGATGAATAAATATCTTGAGGTAGTTTCAATTCTCATATTGTGTGGGTGAAACACACTAAAATAGAGTATATAAATATAACCTTAAATTTACATATAAATTATTATAACAAAAGTTATATTAAAATTTGTTGAAAACATGTATCTCCTTATAGTAAATAAACAATTTCATATAAAATAATTTTTTGATATTCTATTTTCAAAGGGGATATAAATATAGTCTTCATTTGAATGGAATAAAATATTTCTGATATTTTAAAAAATTCAATGAACTATGAAATATTTAATTACATTCGACATTATTAGGAATGAATAATCATGTCTATGAATTTTTTTTGTTATTTTAATATCATTTTTTATTTTCATATATATATATATTATATTTATATCTTGTATTCTCTTGGTTATTTCATTTTAAAATACAATGTATGGGTAAAAAAATTGGTTTAACATTTATTTTTAAAATTATCATGTGTAAATATTCAAAAGACACCAACAGGATAAAATATAAAATTATAATTTGAATAATAAAACTCATTTATAACCCAAACCAAACATTATTTCAAACAATATATTGAATCTTGATTTTCAGAATCCCCATAATCCCGAATAAAAATTCCATTTTATATGTCTTTTAAATGAAGAGATTCTTTGGAATAATTCAGAAGAGTATAATAAATTTCAATAGAAACAAGAAATCTATTGAATCCATAAATCATGTCTCACATGGTCATTCTAGAAACATAGGTGGATACATACCATTTAAGGATGAGTCACTCCATGGAAAAGAGATGCATTCATCACCTGGGATAGATGAATTGGTACAAAAATTAATTTTCCCCCTTTAACCCATGATTAGTGATAGAATGTTATATAAATATGGTTTTTAAAGTTTTATATAAATATTATATAATTAATATTATTATTATAGTACAAGATAGTTAGTGATATTCTACATTAGGTGAAGATTTTATAAGAGTTTATCAACTAGAATAATACGAGGTTTTTTATTTTTCCCAACCTATATACCACCCCCAATTTCATATTTGGAATGAACTGAAAGAGATAATAGATATCTTACACTATTGGAAACCAAATGAAAATTATTTCAATTTATAATGTAGGATCTTTTGGATGTTCATTAATAACAATATTTCCATCAAAATTGATATATTAGCTGAATAAAATATTTAGATCTTTTATCCATTTACCTTAGGGTTCAAATAGTTTTTTGAAGTCTGACTAGGTTTTTGATGATTCATATAGAAGAGTTAAAAAAACATTTATATTGATTCAATACTCTTTCATACCGTAATATTATTTCAATAAGGTTTGAGAAAAAAATATAATATATTCTTTTAGTAGAGTGATTTGGGTATTGTATATGTGTTTTTTTTAACAAAACAACCCGAAAATGAATGAAAATCAATTAGAATCCTTGTAAATGAATGTGAATTGAAAATGTGGAAAAGATGAATGAGATATACATTCCAATATAAAATCTTTCTATACCAAGGGATATCAATGAACTTATTATAGAACTATATGAGATCGTTAAGGATGATTATTACTCTCATGAAGGTGATTCAGAATCCATTGTTGATATTTATAAAGAATATTATAGATATTGAATAGATATCATAGATATAACTCATTCTCAAAAAATTCAAGGTATTTTATAAATTAATATTAATATTTCAAATGAACATTAAATAAAATTAATGGTTAAAATAGTATTAGAAAGAGTTATTACGTATGAATAAGATAAATTTGTAAGGTAATTTTTTTTGTTCCTACTCTAATTAACTCCAAAATAGATCTTGATTTGGATTTTATAAGGAATTGTCCTACAATGTTTAACAAATGAGTGATGCCATATTTGATCCCACACATTCATGTTATGTGGCTTATTTAGATCATCAATGTCATGATAAAGATGTATGTACTCATGGTGATTATATTTTTATTTATATAATGAATGATATTGAGGAAGATAATTTTCCAATTCCAAAACGTTATATATTTTTTTTAAGGGAAAAAAATTATTTTTTATATAGTTCTATTCTACTCATCATCGATAAATAACAACCATATGTGTTCTGAGTATATTTTTATGATTTTTTTTACTCATCTATCTCAATTATCAATACATAAAATCAATCCTTTGGAAATCCACATTATTTTTCATCTCTATGAACACAATTTTTTCTATGGACTATTATGAAAGATAATTTATGCCCTCTCTTAAAAAAATCGTATAAAGTATAAAATCTTTTCACTTAAATATAATCCATAGAAAATATATTCGTATTTTGAATTCTATTACTCTAGCTCATTATCTTCCCTGTTTGAACCTACTCCTTTATAATTCCCTATAGGTCAATATTATATTGATTATTCTCTTTAATATGGGATTCATTCTTCTCATCCATTAGTGATAACATCTGTATACTTAATTCAATTCATGAATTATCAATTTCAAATTTTTTCGTGTGGTATATCATTTCGATCCTGAAATTTATTATTTCTAAAATT
Source organism: Viscum album (assembly GCA_963277665.1). Lineage (NCBI taxonomy): Eukaryota > Viridiplantae > Streptophyta > Magnoliopsida > Santalales > Viscaceae > Viscum > Viscum album. The sequence goes on from OY728135.1 coordinate 764,382,700, forward strand.
ACATAGAGTTTTTTATAGGTTATATTTTGTGACCATGAATATGATTTTACATATATATAAGTGACCATAGATATTTCATATCTATTTTTTATAACTACTCAATATTGAACTACCTATTTTTCATCACCACCTCAACCCCAAATTTCTATTAATGTGGATATTTTAAGAATGATAATCCATTAGTAAATTCATAAGATCATTTTAATTATAAGGGATATCATAAATCATTTGAAATTTGATATATATGATAATGGAGAAAAATGGAATCATTTTCGTAAATAATAATCTATAAAGACTAGAAAATAAAAAATTTTAAACAACAATTAATTAATAGAATATTTGAGAAGGATTTACACTAATATAGATTTTAAAACATAGTTTCATTCAATAAAAAATGATTTAAGTATACAAAATTTATCTAATGATTTCAATGCAATTATAGTGAAGTTATTTTTGATGACTCATCTACTCAATTATTATATCTCATTAAATTAAAAATTCCTATAGATTAGGGAGAATGGATAAATCATGTAAAAAATATTACACTGATTTTGGAACCATATATATACATTTTAATATATTAGTGTTGGAACCTGCTGCTTAGCTTGGTTCCATAGTTTCTCCACATTCCTATAGTATTTAAACATCAGTTTCCACAATAGTTTCTAAAACATACCCACCCTCTTATTTTTCCTCACATAGTTCACCTAATACTATACATTTTATTCTCTATGATTCCCAACACCAATGATAAATCAATGATTTTAAATATTTTATCACCATTCTTAATGTTCAGGTAGTCGCACAACTTCTTCTTTCTCCTTCTCGTATTGTTTAAAATTGTAAGAACCATTTCGATACATATTCCCATCTAGAGAAAGAAGATTTATATAAGTATTATAAAATTTTAGGGATTTTCTAAACCTTTTTGTAATATATAACGAAATATATCACTATTTTTATTTGGTTACATTGTTTTTTCTTTTTATTACCTTTATTTTCAATCCTTATTGTGTTTTTTGGTTTATCCAAATTGGGGGTAAAATGAAGAATAATATATTAAAGAAATGTATGGAATAATTTTTTCTAATCTATACTATTTAATTATACCCAATTTTTTATTACAGGATATTATACCATTTAATACATTTTCATTATCCTTTAATTATACATATTTATGACACATTTTTTTCCATGAAAAGTGGTATATATTTTTATTTTTCAATAAATTACTCATTTTAATAATCATAAGTCATGATTATATTACTTCTAATATATATTGTTCTTTATATTAGATTATTAAAATTCTTGTAAACATTGATATTTCCCCAAGTCTAGTATCGACTATGGAAGATATATTGAAAATAAATAGAGAGACCACAAGAGCAGTGGATTTGTTATATCTAGTTTATCAAAAAATATTGAATTGACAACAAGGCTTGGTAAATAAATTTAAAGTCTATTTAGAAGTAATTTAGTGTATGATAGAAATCATATATTGAAATGGATCAACCCAACATTTAATTAATCTACCATTTTATGAATTGTGGAATATGAAAAATAAATGAATATACCTCTTGAATAAATAAGGGTATTATGGTTTATAGTTAGAAATTTTCAATGTATCAGATGGCCATTAGAATATTGGTTTTGGTTACATGTTATATTCATACATTGTAAGTTCATGTGATTGGATATATGATATACTGAGGTATGAAACCATAATTCGAGATAATTATTATTGAGAATTTTAACATGGATAATAAATACATAATTCTAGTATACATAATGTATATTTTAAAGTATTAAATATATTTATTTAACTAATTTTATGTCGTTAATTAAATACTTTTTAGAAGCATATAATGCGCCTGAATTTCATGATGATATATAATGATATTTAATTATTATATATAATTGGAGATTTTTGGATAAATCTAATTATTTTTTATTAGACAATGGAAGAATTTAAGTCATACATCATAAAAATTGATATCCTGATTTTTCATGATTAAAAATGAAAAAATAATCAATATTTCAAAAATATTTAACACTATATTCTCGCATGATCGTTAAAATTACATCAATGATCAAATACACATATTCATCAAAAAAAGAAAAATTATAATATTATATCACGAAGATAAGATTCACATAAGTAAAAAATATAACATCATTCTCTACTACATAAAATTATTTTTTTGTAATAATTTTTTTATACATTTTATGTTGTATATGATTCAAATTTTATTTATATTATGCATACTTTATATTTTTCGACTAAATATTCCAATAAAAACTATGTCATTTATTTATACATATAATCACATGAAGCGATAGGGAAAATGATGTGTATCCAAGAATACTTCATTATTGTTTTTATATTTAATTCTCCCATGTATAACTATGGAATATGATTTATATATCTTGGATAGTATTGTGTGTTATTTTTTGAAACATTATCAATTTTTTATGAGTTTATTTTATTATAACCTTATTATTAGTGGGTTATTTCTTGGTGTTGAGGACATGGTCTTAGCTTTACATTAAAGAAATTTTATTAAATTATTTTGTTTTCCCTGATTTTTTATTCAATATTTACAATGAACTACTTTTTATTTCTAAAAATAAATTATATAATACATAATTTAGAGTTAGCATAAATATATATTTGGTAAAGTTATATTATTTTTTGAACGTTTATATTATTATTAACTAGTTCAAAATTATTTTTCATGATAATTATATGAAAATTTTTGGATTTCCAATTTATATAAATGTAATATTTCATTTAAATAGGTTTTAATTTCTAAATTGGGGGAATTATATTAAAATATATTTTAACATAATTATTTATTAGAAACTCAATTCATCCCTATGGAGTTGTTCACTACGACTAAAATTATTTTTTTCACATAAAATATAATCTCAAGGTATTTAATATTTAGGAACATGTGTAGAAAATTATCATTTTAAATAGCTTCTTAAATATCCTAAAAAATTATTTGATGTCTGAAACTTCCCAAATGATACATCTAAGAAACATTATGGTATTTTCCAAGGGATATTAACTAGGTAAAAATTCTATGTTCTTATAAACCATCTTCATGACTAATTATTTCAAAACATCCACTATGTAATCTATAAAGATCATAAAATATTTGAAAAATAGTATTTACTCTACGTAAATATTATTATGTTAATAGAAAATAATTTGTTATTCTTATATAATTCTAATAGAAAATGTTACGTCACTAATGAATTTATCAGAAGAATGTTATCCATGAAGTGATATTTTTTTATTTGTCCTTTACATGATTCATAGATTACAAAATAAATGTATTTAATGGAATCATATGATATTTACGATATATTTATAATTATTCGAAATATATTTTTTACTTAAATTTATTTCCATCCGTTGAAAAATAAAAACATAAACTTTTTTCTATGAAGACCACCGCCTCTTTGAAGTGATGTAAACTATTTTTTCATCATAACAGTAAATAGACGGTTGAGTAGTGGTATATAATAAATATATATAATCTTTATTAAATTATTAATATTTAGGAACATTGACCATTTTTCATGAACTATAATAAATCAACCCAATCAAAAATGGAAATCATTATAGTAGACACCTGGATATTAATTATAATACCAAATTGATAATAATGGGATGTTTGGAAATGATAATAGAACGATATGTAATGTCATAAGAATAAATAAATTAATTTTATAAATGAATAATTAGTTTTAAATTATTATATGGGAGGTGTGACTATAAATTAATCATGTTGGGACCTAAGGTATGTGTTTATGTTAAATTTTCACTTTTAACTAAGAATAATTAGGATTCATTTTCCATTATGGTAAATTATATATTTACTCTTATATAAACCCCATATATATTTTTCGTCTATGAATATTTATAAGTTTTTAAATTTTTCATTTGATTATACATCTATTTGTTACTACAAATGACAGAATGAATCATTTTAACCAAATTCAACTATATTGCTACATTTAGATTTCGACTATATTTCATTATTATCCAGAATATTTAAAATTATTCATGAATCATAATTACTATTATAATATTATTGTTTAATTTAATTTTAAACATTTTTTTTCTATAATTGAATTTTTTTACAATGGAATATTTATAATGTATTTTATATGGGTAAAATTCAACATTTTACCATTGTCAGAAAATAATATTTTAAAAAAAAATTTGAATGAAAAAACTATAATTATCACAAAATTATTTATTTTCAAGAATAATTTTTTATTTAGTTAGTTTCAGCATGAAAATTCTATTCCTATTTTTCATGAAATAATTATTCTATTTTTAAATGTTTTTAATGGAAGAAAATGCGTTCAAATTTAATTAAAAGAATATTTCATAGGCTTTTTTCCATTAGTTATTCTATGATGAAGTTAATATTGTTTTTAGGATCTTGTAGAACATATATGTATTGGTTAAATTATGTGAATTGTGGGAAAAAAATTATATATCCCTATATTATAATTGGTAATTATTTATATCTCATAATATAATAAAAAAGCTAAAAGTGAGTGAAAAAAATCCAATATATTACTCTTTCGACCATGATTGAAGTGGTAGTTGAAAGTGACCCCAATTAACATAGGGACTATGTTCACTATATTATAATTGTTATGCATGTGTTCCTTGACTAATGAAATGATTTTTTATTCTTATGAATGTACCAAATTCTTATATGGAAAATTATTATTCATAGGATATGATTCCATGTATAATGATTAATTACTAATGATTCTACAGTATTATAACTCATGTCTTTTTTCAGGACAATGAATAACACCATGAATTCTTATTTATGGTCAACCACATATTGTATTTATTTTCATAAATTATACTAATGTTATCATACAATACTTCTTATATTGTACACACATATTTTAATTGATTTTTATCTCACATAATAACCCTTATTTAGAATCAAAACTAACTCATTCCTGTGTTTATATATCCACATGTAACTAAGAATGATTTTATATAGAATAATTATATAATGAATGCTATGTGAGGGGATATTTTTTTGATGATATTGAATATATATAATTATTTAAGTTCATTATGTGTCTTCTATTCGAAGACACTAAACCATTTAAATTATAAGGCATGATTTATAATGTAATATATTATTTTTTTCATCTAAAATCCTAAAATATGTATGTATGTTATTAGAGAGTATTTTGATAATGAAAAATGAAATATCATTGGGGATGGATCTTATAGAAATATCTATTTTTCATTCATCAACATAGTATTTAATGTTGAATAGTTAAATAATAACCTGATTTTTAATTGATAATAGTGTGGTGATGGTTACTCTAATGACTTTTCTAAAAATGCATGATTTTTAAGGAATGATTTTTTATGTTTAAAAAAAATAAACCAATAAATATAAATATTATAGATCATAATTAATTATGTATATATAATTTATAATATTTGAATATAGAAAATTATTAATATTGGATTTAACAAAGAATAATTAAATGTTATCCTATTTATTTTTTGTTAATATTCTTTAAGAATAACATGATTTTAGATTTTACTAATTGAATATTTGTTAATATAAGTTAATGTGATGCATAACATACAGAAATTAAGAAATAATAATTTTTTAAATCATCCATTGAGATTTCTACTTATATGGATTTCAAAAATATCAAGGGGGAATTTTTTATAACTTCAATAAAAAAACAATATTTAATGTCTTTTATATTGGATTTAGTTAATGATATTTATAAATTTACTTGGGTTTAATTTTTGATGCATAAGAGTGCATCTTTTATTTTCTTAAGACATCCTATAAAATATTCTATATTGAAAATATTCCAATGTTTAATTTGTGAGATGTGAATAAATATTCAAATAAAAAATTAAAGAATTTAATTTAGTTTACCCATATTTAAGAAATAAACATATATTCTCTACCCCATCCTAACCTAAATAATATAGAGTTAATGATATGATTAATAATAAATAACATGAAATAGTGAAAATAATATTATTTAATATATAATGCTTTATAATTGTGTAGTTTAATATATTTACATTGAATTTTATTCCATAAATAGTGTTCCAATACAACCTATCATACTAAACAAATAATATGAGTGATGGAATAATGGAAAAAATAGATATAACAATTTGTTGATTCAAATTTTATATTACAAACCCCAAGGATACAATTATTCAGTTTGATCCTTATGTATGATAATGTAATCATTCATTTTTATTCAAATACTTTTAAATCTTATTAGGTTTTCATTTAAAAAAATAGGATTTATGAAAATAATTTTTTTTGTTTTTTGATTAAATTGATCTTATTGGTCATAAGAAAAATATAATTGATTTAATTGATTAATCATTGAATAATATGAGACATAAAAATTTTATTTACACTAATCATGATTCTTATTTGGATGTTTTTTTAAAACGTTTTTTTTAATTTTAAAAATAGAATAAACTGAGATTTTTTTTCCATGAAATTATAGAACCATAAAGTTATATCTATTTGATAATATTTAGGAATTTTTTGATTAATTATCTAGGAATATGTTGTATTAAATGATAATAAATTTTATTTCTTTTTGTTTGTATATTAGATTGAACATAAAAACATAATTATTTCCATGAGTGATGTAAATTTAGATGTAGATATATATGAATAGCTAAAGAGTTTCAAGAGGAAAAAAATTTTCAAATTACTTAATAATCCCTCTAATTATGATACTATATATAATATTTTTTTTGAAATAAGTACATTTATTTTTTAAATTTTTATATTTAATCGAAAAAATTAGTCTCAAAATGTTTTAATCAATATGATAAAATCTATTTTTAAGAATCATTTTATCTTATATATATAATATAAGACTGTAGAATCCTTTTAGTTTATGGTTCTCAAATCAATTTTTAACATTTACAATTTGATGTTAAATAAACTTATCAAATTATCATTATTATGAAAATATTATATGTTCTACCACTTTAATTTTTTGGATTATCAGTTTGTCCAAATTATTTTTTAACATATTGAATCATTATGTCAACTTAAAATAGATTCTATATCATATTATTAAATTGTTGGTTAAACTATTTTATCAACATCATTATATATTTAATTGTAATATCCTAAAATATAAAATAAGTATTCAATTATTGGTATTATTTATCTTTATATATATATATCGATAATGTGTTTTTGGATCATTTCATAATAATTAGTTTATTTATCATTATAAATTCATACAAGATGAATTTAAAATTAGAATTTTTATTGAGTTAATCCATTTTCATGGTTTTGAAAAAATAAAAATGAATTAACTATTTTCATCATCAATTTAAATTTATAAAATACCTACATAAATTATTTTTAATTGAAAACATTAATTTAAATTTAAATCAAATGATATCAAAAATTTTAACTTGATATCTATGAACATTTGAAAAAACTATACACCAATATGAAATGTTTAATAATTTGAATTTTTTATATCTTACATTATGTAGACAATGAATACGCTTTTTCTAAATATTTATTTTATATTCTAGGATAATAATATGGAATCCATTAGAAAGATTCCAAAATAATTAATGTTAATAAAAATGATATCTTTTTATTTTATTTACATTTAAAATACCCAAACTATTGTATTTGATTACGTATTTGGATAATGATATAATAATTTTTTTAATATAAATAAATGGAACCCAAGGAGTCCAACACTTTTGGGACAAAACAATTATTGTAAGAATAATAAAATTCTTTATTATTGAATTCTAAATCTAAATATAATATATTTGGTACCTATTATAGTAATGTGTTGTAGAAGAAACATGACTTGATATATTTTGGTTTTATATTTTTACACGTGCCAATGAAAATCGATAACACTAATTCAATTAACATTATATAAAATTTAATAAGTATTTTTATAACTAAAACAATACCAATTAGATTAATTTATTAAGATATTGTGAGAAATATTCTGAATCATTATTGACACCAAGTATTAGTTGGATAATTTTTTAATTAGAAATCATTTAACTGATATGTATGATTATATTAATATTTAATTATGTTTAATTGAATTTTAAAACGTTTATTAGATCAATAATTAGTTTTTAATTTTATTTATTTATATTTTTTTTATATAATAATTTTTCAATATTTCAATTTAATTTATACCTTTATTATTTATTTTATATTACTTTTAAATGTTTCTTTACATATGAGATTAATGATGATTACTATTATATTAATATTTTGGTTGGTGTAATCAATTTCTATTCATCAAAATCACTCGATATAGAACATAAAATATATATCTCTCCACATTTTTCATCCCAAAATTTATAACCATCAATATTTCAGATGATCATGGTAACTACTATGATACCTAATTACAACACATCCAAAATTTTTAATCGAGATAATTATATGAGTAAAAAAACATGTGTACAAAAACCCCTTGATAATGTGAGACATACAATTGAAAATATTTCTAAAAATTTCAATAAGGTATTCCATTCCATTCAGAACACTAATTGATTAGAAGCCTTTAGTTATTAATATATAGTATGGATTACTGTCATGATTGGTGACCTTCTATGATGTTTTTTATGGAATGTGTGAGTGGTTATAAAGAAATATAATAAAATATGAAGACACATAATGAAAAACATTATGTCATACTATAGGGATACTCATTTGTTTTATTGTTCAATACAATGGGTAATTGTCTATTCTTTATTGGTTATGAAACTAATATATTACAAATGAAAAATATGGGAATATAACCTGGCCCATGGCCCTAGGGGTCAGATTGTGACCAAAGGTATCATGGACCATATGAAAAAAGAGGTGTTATGACGCTACCAAGGTTTTAAGTGTGGCGTATAAAATAATTATCTTGTTATTTAAGGGTGATTATAGTGTAATAGGAGATTAAAAATGATAATTAATGGAAAAAATATATGTACCCATCAAGCCAAAGGGAAATTTTATTTTTTAAAACATTACCTAAGAACAAGCCCACTATTTTGTGATCCTTTGTTAAATTATTTTCATGATGCATGACACCCTAGGAATATTATGATTGTGTGTGAGATTGAGAAAAATCACACTAAAATAACATGTGTTTTATGTCGGGAAAATCATATGTTTGATACGTGACCCCATGGGGAATTGTCATGATTTTTGATGTGAAGACATGGAAGGTATTATATGTCAAAAAGGTCAATTTTATAAACTTAATTTAATAAAAAGTTCCAGTAATGACAATTACAACATGGGAAAACTATTGAACTATCATTGAAGAATCATAAAAACTTCATACAAATTAATTCAATAAGATTTCACGGATATGAGTTTTTTTCTAATTTTGAAATTTCATTACTACTTTTTTGAGAAAATAATTTTGATATATATATAATAAATCAGGGATGCAATTTTCACTTAAAAACAACTATTTCATTTTGATGAATATTTAAATGTGGTTTCCCTTTCTTATATGTATATGAATAATGTTTTTCTTTGTCTCCATGATTTTGGATTTCTATTCAATTAGTTTCTAATTATTGAATCTGATTTATATCTTCCAGATACAATTTTTCGTATTCTTGTTATAGACATTATTTTTATATGTTAACATGGTGGGTTATAGTTTTTTCTATTATAGGAATGTATTCATGGTATTACAGGATAGAACTGTGTTCAGATGATCAACTTTGTGGCCGGAGGGGGTAAATTTAGGAAAATTAGTACCATGTAAATATTTAAAAAATTGATGTATGATTCATAATATTTATTGATAATAAAATTATTATTTTTTCAAGGATATAAGGTTGATTCAAAGATAAAAAAAATAATAGTTATTTTTGAGATACAATATATTATTTTATTAGAAAACGGTGTTAATATTTTATAAAAAAGAATAATTTATTTCATCTAATTTAATAGAAAAAATAGATTTATATTTCTTGTATATAAATAAATTTTATTTTAAAATATAAAAATAACAATATTATTCATTTCAATTATTCATTGGATAGTGATTCTGTTGTTTTGAAAAAAATATTTTTAATATTTATATCAATATCATGTATTGGAATAAAATATTAAAAGGACTTAGGACCTAATGAAAATGTTTTTTTAAATATCATTCAAATTAAAATATAATGGATTGAATTTGAAATTAATATAATTATTTTTCATGTTATAATTATTTTATATCATTTTTTAATTCAATTTAATATTATATTTACATTTAAAATTATACATTATTTTTATCATTTTGGGCTTTAGAAAATGAAGTTATACTTTTATCCCCATTGATGAATTGTTATGCTTATGTTTAAAGAAAAAGAAGCAGAACTGAATGATCAAGAATTTGTTAAATTTTAGAATTTATACTAGTTTATGTCAGTGTATTAGTATAAGAACCATTTATTCTTATATTGAAAATATTGAACTCATTGAGGGAGAATAAATTTTAGGAACTACAAAAGGTGAGATTTATGAACCTGTTGAGGGGAGTGTATATTAACAATAACTAACATACATAACATTTATATAACGTAAAATATTTATTAATTGGATGAAATTTAAAATGTGGAAGTTAATGAATTTATTTCAATGTGTTCTTTTTTGATTGATATATCATATTTTGGAGTTCTTTTATAGGAAGAGAGAAATGAATGATGATGTAGTGTTTGGGGTGTCAAATTAGAAAACATGATCAAAACCTATCCAAGGGTTTAAAAAGAGTTTATAGGAGACAGAAAATATAATTAATCAAATTTATTTAATAATTTGAAATATATTAATATTATATGATTATCACCTTTACTATTTGGTGATGTTCTTTCTCAATAATCTAAATTGAATGTAGGTACTATAAAATTTAAGGGGAACATTCACTTTGTTTCGACTATAGTGATTACTAATATTAATTATATAAAAAAGGTTCTAAATAAATTAAAATAAATAAAAGTTAAAAATTTTATAAATTACATTAATATAAATAAAATTCCATTTAAAAAATATAAGTATAATGAAATTGTTCTATGTTGTTCAATCAGATGTGTCTTTTTTATTATTGAATAACAATGAAGAAGATATAGTTGAACTTGAAACTATTATAAAAAATATAAATATATTTAAAGGGAGTGTTATGTATTTGTAATGTAGTAATATATCAATGGATTTATTTATTTAATTTTATAAATGTTATAATATCTGAATTTATGGTTATCAAATTAAATAAATAAATAAATATCCAGTAAATTTAGAGGCCATTAGTAGAGTGTGTAATTTTTATAGGATAGTTAATAATAACTAATGAATATTTTGGTATAAAATATTTTATGAGAAATATTTAAATAGTTATTTTATATATAATAGTTCTGAATTTATCTAATAATATCTATGAGAAGGCAATAAAATGATTTCAATGAAATTTGATAAAATATAATTTCAAATTTAAAAACATAATTTGGAGAGTATGAATGTGTAGAATATAATATCACGAGATACACTATTAAAGGAATGTAAAATATATTTACCATGATTACAAATTGAAACTATTTGTTATGCCAAACCTACCAATATCGAATAACATTGGGAGAAAATAATGATTTTGATTGTGGGAAATGAACACAATGTATCCATTCTTGTGATAAAAAAAATTCTATATAAACTATTTTATGAACAATAATTATTTTTTGATTTTTCTAATTATGGAATTATATAGAGATTTAACATTTTTGGGAAAGAATATTATGAATGTAGAGACCACAAAACTCTTATACAAACATCCAATGAAAGATTTATATTTACTAGATATACTATGTTAAATATTATTGGACCTCCCAGATTATACCACGAGATATAATTGGATATCACATCATTGAAATAATGATAAGATGTAAAAATATCTAGATCTAAAATACATTTGACGAAAATACAATTTTTTATCACCACAAGTATTATAAAGATAATGATATGAGATTATAGCAAGAGATGTTCTTATTAAAGAGTAATTATTCTATAAATGAAATTTTTAATGGAGATTGTGGTGATGAAACATGTCTGCATTTACCTAAAATAGTAATTTTTAGTAGGAATGCTAAATACCAACCCACCATACCACACCATGTTCCTTAATGATTGTCATTATTTTTATTGTTAGTTACCTCTTATTTTTTAAAATATTTTGACTATATATTTAAAATCTATTTTTAGGGTGTAATTAATTATCTACGAGGTTTAATAATTAATTATTTATAAAAACAAAAGTAATTGAAACATAAAAAATAAAAACAATAAGAGATGTTGTTGATAATTATTCACATGAGGGGCTCGATGGTCATGTATTTTTTCAGTTTCGTTAGAGATGGAAATTTTATTCATGCTGAGGCACTAGCAATGCTTTGGGATGTTTGGTTATAAAATAAAAGATATATTATTATATATATAATTGAGATAGGATCTGGTTCTATTTAATACATTATATGGAAAAGGAAACCTCCCTTGGTCCATTCAGTATTATATTAGAAACTGCACGAGGCTGATGGATTGTCGAGATAAGATTCTTCACACACGGAGAGAAGGGAATGCAATTGTTGACTTCCATGCAACTAAGAAATCTCCAGATCTATGAATATCAACTTACATTATCATCTAGTCCTCCACCTTAGAGGGTATTCAATTTTTTAGTGGATATGCTATGGGAATACAATATTACATACCCCCATGATGTGGAACCTTTTCTTGTTTCTATTTATTTTGGTTAAATAATAAAATAAAAATATTTTTTGCACATAGAATTACACCCTAGTGAGAATATGGATATTCAAGTTGATTTTTGGAAAATTAAATAGTGTTCATGATCATCTTAATGATATAGGGTTTAATTTTAAACTAGTTAGTTACAAAAAGTGGACGAAAATTCTTAGTTGTAGTACAATTTCTAACAGATTCTAATAATTATATGGGTTTCAATGATTTTTTTTGGAACCACATAAACATTTTTACATTTCTAGTAAACATTTAATAAGTTATATTAAAAAAAATATTAATCTACTTAGTCACCATCCCCATTAACTATGATAGAAATTTAATAGCATGTGAGGGAATCATTAATTAATTAAATGTAATAATTTATAAAAACTAAAATAACAGCGACTAAAAAACATAAAAATAGAATTTGAATATTTTGAGTTCAAAAAATTATACCATACAAGTATATATTTATAATTAAAATGTATTGTGATTGAGGTTACTTAATGAAAGGGATAGAACAGCATATGTTTTTGGGGTTTCAAAATAGATTGGAAAAGTATTAAAGGGTTCATAAAATTCAGGATTCAGAAGATATGGAATTGTTTAAATTAATTTTCTATTCATGATTGTATATAGAGTTTAGCTAATGGAAACCCATCATATTGGTATCAACTACATCATATAAAAAAATTCCCTATTTCCAATGGCCAGTTATATTGTGTTTTTAATGAATTAAGTGTTCTTGATATCATTTTCAAATATAATCACCCTAATCAGTGAAATGGTAATCCATACATTATGTTACCAAATTTTATAATTTAATAGTTTTATTCCATATTTTTAAATAAATGGTCGTAATATTTTAAAATTAAAATATTTTATAAATTGATACATAGTTTAAAAGATAAAAACATGAATAGAATAAATAGAGACAATATTCAAAGAACCTTACCCCTATTACTATATCACCAAACATTGATTTGGTGTTACCCAGTCATGTTATTTATTATTAATTGAGAGGGAAGGGGAAAAGAAAAAAATATACAATAGAAAAATTCAATGAAGAACTACTGGAGGACTTTATAATAGTGCACCACCTCACTCCTAGCTTCATTATCTAAATAAATTATCCTACAACGTCCCACATTTTCTATTTATTAATAGGTTTATATATTTAATTTTTTGGACTTAATTTACCATTTATGTATCCATTAATAAATATCAAATAATTATCGGGGTTCATGGAGGTTTTGGGTCAAAATACACTAAAATATGTTTTTTTATTGAATATCAACAACTGTAAAATCTCACATTTATATTATTCATAGAATGACACATTGTATTAGACCTTGAGTTGTTTAGTTCACCTCTTCAGTGATTTTTTACATTTATTTTATTCATGTTATGATTTCTCTTCCATTCTCACCACATGAATTTTATAGTAATGGATTCAATTATGGGATTCTAGTGGTTTTGGTTTCATTTCAACAATTTTATATATTCCATGTCTTGTAAATATCCCCCTGTCATCCTGCACTATTGGATCTTCTTCTCATTATATAAATTATCATCCACGTTTATCTTCTTTTTCTAATTTTAAATCATATTATTATACTATAACATAATTAAACAATGAAATATAATCTATAACGATCAAATAATATGAAAATAATACTAATTTTTAACACTAAAAAGCCTATAAAGGAAATGTAAGAATCAATATTTTAGTATTATTACAATTATATTAATATAACTTAAGTCTTAATAACTATTTTATAAATTTTTTATAATATAATATTTTTTTAATTTAATTTCAAATGTTAATATGTTACATGAAACAATTTAACTAATTTATATCAAATCAAAGGAGGATAAAATGATATAAAACACATAATTATAAATTTCCAATTTAAATTTCAGGATTTTATTAATAAATAGAGGGATATTATTGGAAAGGTAATAATGTTGTAACATATCTAAATCTATAACATGTTTTTATTATAAAAGATGTCCATGTATGTTGATCTAGTTAATAAACATTATATGAATTTAATGTTATTTATTAATATTTTGATAATGATTTCCAACATGTGATTACTTGTTCTTGGTTTTCATTTTATGAGTTGGGGAATTTCATCTATGTATAAAAACCTATTTATTCTATATTAATTTATATATTTATCTTTCATATTGATGTTTTGTAATGTTCCAATGAAAAATATATTGTGTATTTCACAAATACCTTAAATATTATTAAAACAAAAAAAATTAACCAATTATAAAATCTTATGAATAGATTAATATTTTATATTTTAAATATAAAAAAATAAGATTCTAGAATTTTAACCATGTCTATTATCATGCATATTATACAGAAAAAATAATGTAATACAAGGATAAATAGTTTTATCGTAAATATTAGATGTTCTACAAAGGGTAACATTTTAAATACAATGAGAGTGTTATAGTAGTATTTTTGTATAGTAAAATTTTCTTTTTATAACTTCTTATAGATCTGAAAAAGTGGTGAAATATAATATATATTATGATTTTAGCATTGAATAACAAAGTATTTATGAATCTATATATTTGAAAATATTTTGTAAATAATGAAATATGATATTTAGTAATTTTATAATTGATTGTTGAAGTTCAATATTTCATAGAGAATATTACTCATGTTTCTTTGTTATTGAACTGAAATTTCATTTAATGGTTTTTTGATATTTAATAGGGTTATTATTATTATTAAAGAAGGAAAAATATATAAAAATAATCAACATGTTTCTAGTTTTCATGTGGATAATGGAGGAAATATTTGAATATGTTAATTTCCAAATTCATTAATCATTTTCCTCAGTTAGTTGAAAGGATGGTACTAGAGAAACAAGTTATAGAGTTTTAAAAATTGGGATCCAATGCTCAAATATTTTTATTCATTCTAATGAATGAATTTCATTCCTCATGTAATTTAATGATAATTTATGTTCATCATTCTAATTAATATTGTAGATAAAAAAATAAATATTCCCATTATTATTAGAATATTTTCTTATATAGTCAAGTAAAGATTCATACTACTATAAACTATATACTAGGGATTTATTTAGAAATATTTTTATAATTTCATCTTTTGATCCATCCGTGTGTTGAGTGTTGTTGTAAAGATATGGGACAAGTCAAATAATTAATAAACGAAAAAAATATTTTTAGTCCACATAAAAAGGCATAGATTATACAAATTATTCTGGTGACCCAAAAAAATGACAATAGTAAATATCACAAATCCCACTTTCACTTTTCGAGGTGTTGGATTATAGAAAAAATTATAGCATAGAAAAATAATATAAAAAACTTCTTCCCTGTAACATTTAATATTAACATTTATAATATATAAAATATAAAAGAAAAAAAAATTAAATTATCTGATTATTTGAATGTTTTAAATTAGTGTGAAAATGAATAACCTACGTCACTCTAATATTGAGTCTTTTAAATCAATATTTGGATAACATTTCCACATTCTATAAATTATTCTTCAATTCAACTCACAACATTCCTTAAGGGATAAAAAAGATAATATTGACATAAAATGATACCATAGAAAGATAATTATAGAAGTAAAAAATATAAACCATAATATGTATTCCACATTATACTATATTTTTTACATTTATATATTCACTAACATAGAATGAAACTAATTTCTATATAAATTATATTAGCACAATATAATTCAGGTTATTCAAAAAAATAATCACTTCATCACTCTACATGTCATCTTTAAGATATATTAAATTTTGACATTAAAATTCAGTTTTTAAATCCTAGTTAAATCCCATATTCATCTACTTAAAATCCACCCCTTAGATCATCTTTAAGTATATATTAAACTTTTTTACATATTAATACTATATAATTCTCCCAATAACAACACTAATATTATTAAAATCAAAATTCACTAGATATGATTAAATTATCCATAATTATGAAACCAATCTATGATATATTAAATCAAAACATGATACATTTATCTTATTTTCCTTATTTCACAAAATTCAAAATATTTCATGGTGAGATATAAGTCTTCATGATAAAAAATTGTATTTTTTTTTGTGAATTATGTAAATACTAAATATTCATAGATCAAGATGTTTGGTTAGGATCCCTAAAACCATATCCCGATATACATAATGGGGAATAATAATTTTGTTGATATTATTGATTCATAAAATTGTAGGGACATGAAAATTTTCTATAGATATTGTTTCTACAAAAGGAGATTACCATTCTAAATATAAAATCATTTTTTCATTATGTAGTCTTTCTATGGTGTTTCTTATAACCACAATTAAAGTTTAAAATATCCCATATGGAAGGTGAAGCAAGGAAATTGTATGGAAACCACCATTAATTAAATTCATTTAAAATGCAATAATATGTGAAAAATTATTTATGAGTCCTTATAGTACCCTTTTGTATGATATTAGATACTTTCACGAATCACTATTTCTCTTAACTACTAACCACTTACTAAGACATTGACATTAGAACATTATCAGAAAATATATGTCACGAATAATGTTTTTAACAAAAAATATAAAGGATGATAATAATAAAAATATAATTAGATATAATAATGATAAATTATGTATGTGTGGGGGATGTTTCGAAATTTTCTTACATTAAATCCAATAATGTAACATCCCAATTATGTAATGAATAATAGATATTTTTATCTATGTATATTAATGATTTAGATAGTGTTTTAGAGGCTTAAAATGAAAATAAATACAATCTTATGCATGGAATACACTACTATTCTTAAAAGATTGTTTTACTTCCTTATGATGGAAAACCCTTTTTAAATATATCTTTTGACAATTTTATAAGCTATTTTTGTCAAAATAAACTTATTCTTTATGATTGGGAAATCAAAATTTACCTTGTGTGAATTTTTGGTATTTTTCTGACAATGTTCATTTTTTAATGAATAGTGAAAAATACTGCATTTTACATCAAAACTACTTTTTAATCTAATTTATTTATATGATTATATTATCTTTTGAATTGGTATTAATGTGTAATATGAATATATATTTACCATTTTATCCAATGGTGGTCATTGTAATCAATTTCACTTTGAAATTAGACTTAAACTGGTGTCAATCTTTTGATACTTATTGTTTTGTAAAAACACGCAATTTGCTCTGGCAGTGGGAATTAATTATTTAATTAATTAATGTGACTTATATGATTTGAATTTTGTAAAATGGACATCATTTTTGAATTCGGAATATCAAATATAGCTTAGGGTGAATTTTTGGTAATTTTCTGAAAAACATCAATTTTTGATGAATAGTGAAACCACTATGTGGTAATCAAGCAAACTGATTTTTTCAGTTAAATGAATGTTTACCACTAATGTGTATTGAATTTTGAAAATCCGACATACATGGTTGTCATTAAGAAGTAAAATGTGGTTCAATGAGATTAAAATAGATTAATTGGTGAATAGTAACTTATTAAGTTTTTAATCGCGGTTAGTGGTAATTTGTGTAGTTTAAGGTATAAATAATGCTTTAATAATATGAAATGACCTAGACACATGTCCCAACCTTATTTTTTGTGTCATTTCCGACCAATACAATCCATGGTTCAACTTGGGGTCCCCATGGAGACACTTTGGTTTGGAAATGACATGAATAATGTTTTATTAAATGATAAAGTAAAAATGACACAAACAAAAGATGTTTTACGAAAACAATTCTTACATGGGGTTATAAAGATCATATTTTTGATTATTAATAGTCATTGGAAAGCTAAAAAGATTTCATACATCATATTATTTTTTTGATGATTTTTAGACATTAAATATATTAAATTATTTATGACCTAATAAAGATGCAGCGATGACATCATTATTTGACGATTTAAATAAAATGGAAAGATAATGAAATATCTAAAACCTACACATGTCCAAAACCAATTGGATGAGTGTATTTCGAACCCTTATCACCTTATCCACGAATTATATCAATGTGAGACCTTTTAAAACCGAAACACATTTTCAAATAAAGTAATATTTCTTTACTTTCCAAAAATGCCCCTCCTCTCCTCTTATAAAAGGCCCCCACCTCTACCTCATTTCACACACTCCTCAATCCTTTGGCTCGGCCAAACCCTGCCCATTTACTCTCTCCACATCCCTCAACTCATACTATAGGATTACCTTTGGGAAGAATCCTTTCAAAGGAAGCCTTTAGGCTCAAATCAAAAGGAGTTACACTTTTAAAGGTAATTCATTCTCTCATGTTCATTTGTTTTGTTTTGTTTCTCCAACCCCCTAAACTCTTTTTATTTACTTATTTTGTAACAACACCAGTATCTTAAATATACAAGGATGTTGTTATAATATTTATTTGAGCTACACTCTCACACAAATACATCAAATGGTTAAAGAATATACGGTTTCCGTGGATGACGAAATTATGCCTCCCGAAACGATGATTGTTCAACACTCATTTAACACCTTAAAAGGTGGCCATTATGATGTCACTATTTTTATATATGATATATAATATGTTTATGTTTTCCTTAAGCTTCTGTTTTTTTCATTTTGGGCATACCTTTATGGTTTCCATTATGGGTAAACACGATATCTTCATTTTAGGAAGTGCGGACTACCGCCCCCTCAAAGTGATTTGATTCGTTAAATACCATATGTGGGACATATAAAGGATGGAACTATGATATTATATATGATATTATACTGGAATTATAATATACCTTTATATAATTATGATTCCATTCTATAAAATACGAAATAGAAGTGAAAGTAGCGTTCATGCGTACGTACGGCTTACCGTCTCCATTGTATCACCCGAGACTTTTATGTTATATAAATCATCAAAGGAATCTTTTTCTACACAACACCTGCTTGACTTGCTTTACACGCAATCGCGACCTTCCTCGATAGCTTGCGTCGTACGCAATACCGAGTTTCACTAAACAACAATATGCTATTAAAACTAGCCGTTATGAATAGTAATAACCACTTTTTGAAATTTTATAAATTTTATTTTTCAAAATGGACTTCATTTTTGGACTCAGAATATCGAAATTAGCCTAGGGTGAAATTTTGGTATTTTTCTGAAAACTTTCAATTTTTGATGAATAGTGAAACCACTAAGTGGTAGGTTAAAAACTGAATTTTGCATAAAAATTAATTTTACCGCTTCTGTGAATGGAATTTCAAAAATCCGAGAGACACGGTTAATATCAAGGACTAAAATGTGGTTCAATGAGATGAAAATAATTTTTTGGTGAATAGTAACTTTTTACTATTTTTACCGCGGTTAATAGTAAATAGGGTAACTAAGGGTAAATATGATATTAATATTACCCTAACACATGTACTAATTCTATTGGACAAGTGTAATTCGACCAAAAACAAACTTAGGAATAAAATATGACCATTTAGGCCCACTTGGATTAGATTAGGACATTTATTATTAATTTATTTAAAGAAGGGTTAAAATAGTTAAAATCAAAGTTTAATAAGTAAATCATTTTTAATATAGGGTTATACATAAGATAAATTCGATTTTAAATATTCATTAGAAAGCTAAAACAATTTCCTAGATGATGGTATTTTATTTGTAATTTTTAGACATCAAATAATTTAATTTATTTATGACACAAAGATGATGCAATAATTATCTTATTAATGAAATATTGACAAAATTGATAATATAAATACCAAAATAAATGTAATTTGAGACTTTTTAAGAATTCCACGAATTTTCTAGGTTACTATGATATATTAGTATTGATTTAATCAACTTGGTTCGAACATATAATTCTGGTATGACTTTGACAAAAATCATATATCAAATAGTGTCAAAATTGACACAAAATAGTTTTTAAATCAAATATTATATTATTAATTGTTATTTTATTCCTAAAAATCTAAGGTTCGGCAAAATGACTTAGATAAGGATATATATATTAATAATAAACAATTTGGGGTTCTTTTGGCATGTTATAGTAAGTTTATTAACCATATAGTGAAGGAAAACAAAAAGACACGGTAAAAGTTAAAATAATTAACTTTGAGTTAAATCTAATTGATAAGGTTAAAATAATACCCTAAACTTGTCTAAATCCAATTGGTTGATAGGATTTCGACCCATCCCCACTTTAGCTTCGAAATAAGACCCTTTGGAACCATTATAAACCGATTTTGACTTTAATATAAAATAATATTTTGAGATATTCCTAAGGTGCCCCTCTCCTCCCTTATAAAAGGGCACCTCCTCCCCCTCCTCCTCACACCAATTTGAGCACTCAAGCTCGGAAAACCCCTGACATTTTCCCTTCTCCACTTCCCTAGAATAATCCTAGAGGTCCTGGTCTTCTCCAAAGACCAATCTTAGTTCCTTAAGTGGAGGATTCAAAAAGGCGTTCCAAAGAAGAGGTAATATCCATTACCGATCTTTTCAATTTCTTTCTTCTTCAACTTCTTCTTCTTTAGTTGTTTCATGATAAAGTAATAACATCAGTATTACTTACATACTGATATGTTATTATAAATATGAAACAACCCTAATTCACCTTCTATCCATCCTACGGAAAAATGAAATCACCGCGCGTGCGTACGTACGGAATACCGTCTCCACGCCGTGGTGTAATCTATTTTCCACCATCACCTTACAAGGATGGGTATAATGGTGTAATCAGTAACTATATATGATTATTATTAAGTAATATTGATACTGAAATAATATATATATATACTCCAATACAATTCCACGATCATAGGAACGATATCATCACTCGTGCGTACGTACGGAATACCGTCTCCACGATGTGATGCGACTCGTTCTACATGATCTTCATTTCATAATGATTTTATAAATGAATTGAATGAATGAATATGGTATATACTACACTAATACCATTATGGAAATGAATTATCTATAACCTAAAGATAAGAATAAGAATATATTCGACAAAACACGCATAAGAACAAAAAGTTATAAAGACCCGAGTAACAAGTAACAATGAAATATTACTAAGAAGCTAATAATATGACCATATATGATCTCATATCAATATGTATGATTCTGGAATAAGTCAATAACATTATTTAAACCATTATACAGGAACTTCGGACACGAACAAAGAAAATCAGACATAAGGTAAGGGAAATATCACAATCTCATTTTTATCCGAGATTGTTTATTCGTAAGTATTTACTGGGGTGTATTTTATCATCCACATCCATGTTCCCGCAATATGTAATATTGTTTCCATCCACTTGAAATAGTTTAAATCCAATTTTACCCTTAGGTGAGTTTTTAGTAAAGAATATGAAAGGAATCTTTTGTTGTTTTTCCGTACGAGGTACTTTTTGACTTTTCCGACAAAAGTACGAAGAATGTTTTTTTTACTTATACGGCATGAATGGATTTTTAAAACATTACTTCAAAGAAGCTTCCTTTACAAGTTTTCAAGTTTATTTTTAATCAACTTCTTTTATTTTAATGTTGTATGACATGTTATGAAAGGAAAAATGTTTTTGAAGAAAAAGGATATTTTCCTCAAGAATTCAATTCAAGTGTTTTATCAAAATTATTTTCCATCTAAGATAATAAAGGGTTCTGTTTCTATCCATATTTTTACATTGGTTTGACTATGTTGTGATGGAATTATGTTTATGAATTCCTTTATCATATATGATTTGATTTATGATGTCATGATGTTTCAAGAATCCCATTTTTGTTATGCGATGATGTATGTTTTATGATTATGTGGCACACATAAGAAAGGATTCATTATAAGATGGGTGGGACCTATATCTCCCTCCAATGCATTGGGTAATGATTTTATATCTCATGAGATAGACATGGCTGGAACGGAAGGTTATTTCGGTTCAGTGATACAGGACTGAAACGAGGAGTGAACTCGGTTCAGAAAGGGACTTTGTCCACTAAGATAGTCTTGGCAATGAGTCATGACTAACAAGAAATGATTTTCCATGATTATGTGTGCATGCCACAAAGATTCAAGTTTTATGTTATGATTATGGGGATCTCATTTTCACTTCTATGATTTATTCCATGTTAAGATATTATGATCTCTTTTGCAGGTTTTAATTTTCAAAAAGATATGATATGATTTTTATTTCCTTTATTTGCCCTTGCTGAGCATTTGAGCTCACCCTTTTATTTTTTCTTTTCCCCAGGCCAGGAAGATGGATATTAAGTAGAATATGCTAAAAGGGACCCTAGATATGATGAAATAAATGGGAGACACTGTAGAAGATTTATGAACCAGTTGTTTATGTTTCCCAGTTTCTAAAGACACTATACCTATACGGTCCTTTGTGGTTATGTCATATGTTGTAATAAGTGTGATTCAATTTTGAAGTATTAACAATGTATGTAAAGTGTGGGTCGTTACAGTTGGTATCAGAGGAAAGGTATAGTCAACCTTTGGAAACTAGGATGTGAAAGCCTTAGTAAGAACCCTAAGGATAAGTCTAAGTATAGAACACAATCTTAGTGTTTTAGAAATGGCCTTGAATAACCTAGGATAAGACCTTAAGCATGAAAATTTTATTCTTCAATTATGTGGTTTCCTATTATAATTAGTGTTGCTCACACTATTCTTCTTGGTTTTAGTCAATGGCTGGAACCCGAAGGAACCGTGTTAATGCGGAATGCGATGGGCAATGCAATGATTGTCCCCCTGAGCAACCAAACGATATGGGAGATGGAATGAAAAATCTTGTAGCCATGCTCACACAACTTTCTCAAGCTATGAATCATGCAGGATTTCCAAACGAACAAAGGAGGGAGCAACATTCCGTTGAATCCTTCATGAGGCAGCGTCCACCATCTTTCAGCGGGTCTACTGATCCATTAGTTGCTGAACAATGGATTAGTACTACTGAAAAGATATTTTCAGTTCTTCAATGTTCTGAGCATGATAAAGTCATCCTAGCAGTGTATCGTTTGGAAGGAGATGCTGATCAATGGTGGAATCTTGTTAAGAATACAAGGCAAAGGGATGAAATTGAGTCTATGGAATGGGACGAGTTCAAGAACTTATTTTTCAATAAGTACTTCCCTCGTATTCTCCGAACAAAGATGGAGAAAGAGTTCCTTGAACTCAAGAAAAGGGATGATGAATCTGTTAGTACCTATGAAGCAAATTTTACAAGACTTGCAAGGTACGCTTCTGGTATTATTATCCAACCTGAGAGTAAGATCGATCGATTCTTTAGTGGCTTAAAACCAAGTCTTCGAAGGGCGTTAGCCATAAGGGACTTCAATAGCTACGAGGAAATCGTTCGATGTGCTCTCAAAGTCGAGATGGAGATTGGAGTAACCCATCAGTCACATGGGTTTGATAAGAAGAGGAAGATGGAATTCAAAGAAAAATCTAAAGAGCACACGGAAAAGAAGATGAACTTTCCCTTATGCTCAAAGTGTGGAAAGAAACATGGAGGGAGTTGTCTTAAAGGGACAAGTAAATGTTTTTAATGTGGAAAGGAAGGTCATCGGGCATTTGAATGTCGTGATAATGGGAAGAAGATGTCTAATGATGCAAACAAAGGAAGGGATACACAGAATGAACTTGCTACACTTCAATGTTTCAAGTACAAGGAGATGGGGCATTATGCCAATCAATGCCCAAATCCAAGGGTTGATGTTGATGGTCGACGTCAACAAACTCTTAAGGATAAAGAAAAAGGAAAGTCACATGCAATTTCTATCAGCGATGTGGAGTACGATAACGATGTGGTGAAAGGTACACTTACCATCCACTCTAAAGTAGCAAATGTTTTATTTGATTCTGGATCCACCCACTCTTTTATTTCTGAAAAATTTTCTAAGGGTATCACCGTATTACCTCAACAATTAGATGTTGAGTTAGCTGTGACAACACCTAATGGCACATCAATCGCATCAGAAGTTTATAATTCTTCTCCGATCGAAGTTTGTGGGAAAGTGCTTCCTGCAAATCTTGTGATCCTTCCTTTAGTGTAATTTGATGTGATTCTTGGCATGGATTGGCTTTCTCTACATGGAGCTCATATCAATTTCCAAATAAGGGAAGTCACATTTCATATTCCAGATCAACCTACGATCGTCTATCAATGCAAGGATGAACATAACCTTCCAGTGGAAATTTCTTCCATCTTATGGGTATTGATTCCACTAAATGAAGGTTATTTATCTCAAATAGTTGGTGAGAAACTCACGATTAAGAATATGCCCATTGTACGGGAGTTTGATGATGTCTTTCCGGAGGAATTGCCGGGTCTTCCACCAAATCGTGAAGTTGAGTTTTCAATAGAACTCGTACCGGGTGCTTTGCCTATTTCAAAGACACCTTATAGAATGGCCCCAATTGAGTTGCAGGAATTGAAGAAGCAACTCCAAGAGAATCTTGATAAGGGATTCATACGTCCTAGTGTGTCACCTTGGGGAGCACCTGTTCTATTTGTTAAGAAGAAAGATGGATCAATGAGACTCTGCATTGATTATCGAGAACTTAACAAGATCACTATCAAGAACAAATATCCTCTCCCACGCATTGATGACTTATTTGACCAACTACGCGGAGCTCAATACTTTTCCAAGATTGATCTTCGTTCAGGGTATCATCAATTAAGGGTCAAAAGGGAGGATATACCAAAGACGGCGTTCCGTACAAGGTATGGACACTATGAATTTATAGTGATGCCATTTGGTCTTACTAATTCCCCTGCTATCTTCATGGATCTAATGAATAGAGTCTTTAGAGACTATCTTGATCAATTTGTGGTAGTATTTATAGAAGATATTCTTGTCTATTCAAAGAGCAAGTAAGAGCATGAAGATCACTTGAGAATTATATTGAAG
This sequence comes from Viscum album, assembly GCA_963277665.1. Classification (NCBI taxonomy): domain Eukaryota; kingdom Viridiplantae; phylum Streptophyta; class Magnoliopsida; order Santalales; family Viscaceae; genus Viscum; species Viscum album. Next base: position 764,408,462 of record OY728135.1, read on the forward strand.
ACCCTGAGAAAAGAGAAGCTTTATGCCAAATTTACCAAGTGTGAATTTTGGCTTCAAAAAGTTGCATTTTTGGGTCATATAATCTCAAAAGAGGGGATATCTGTGGATCCAGCAAAAACAGAGGTTATCGAAAGATGGTCAAGACCAACAACAGTAACTGAGATCCGAAGTTTTCTTGGTTTGGCTGGATATTATCGACGTTTTGTAAAAGATTTTTCACGATTATCTAATCCACTCACCAAGTTGACTCGGTAAGGAGTTAAGTTTGTCTGGACAGAGGAATGTGAAGAGAATTTCAAGGAGTTGAAAAGAAGGTTATCCAGTGCACCTGTGCTCACACTGCCTTGTAGTGGAGAAAGGTTTGTAATCTATAGTGATGCATCCAAGAAGGGATTGGGGTGTGTTCTTATGCAAAATTATATGGTGATAGCTTATGCCTCACGACAGTTGAAAATCCATGAGCAAAATTACCCAACACATGATTTGGAGTTGGCTGCGGTAATCTTTGCATTAAAGATTTGGAGGCATTACCTTTATGGTGAAAGGTGTGATATTTATACTGATCATAAAAGTTTAAAGTATATTTTCACACAAAAGGAGCTGAATATGCGCCAAAGAAGATGGTTGGAGTTGATTAAGGATTATGACTGCTCAATCCATTACCACCCTGGGAAAGCAAACAAGGTGGCAGATGCATTAAGTCGACAAGACCATGCTAGTTTATCCATGATGAGGATCACAAAAGATCCAATATTTATGGATTTACAAAGGATGGATCTTGGAATTATAATGGAAGGGGAAAAATCTTATCTTTCTCAAATGAATGTTCAACCATCTATACATGTGAAGATTAAAGAGGGACAGAAAGAAGATGTCGAGTTACAAAAGAAGGTGAGAAATGTTCCTGAATTCAACCTTGATTGTGATGGGATAATAAAGTTCAGGAATCGGGTTTGTGTTCCTCCCATCCCCGAATTAAAGAAAGAGCTGCTGGATGAGGCTCATAGTTCTTCATTCTCTATTCATCCTGGAAGCACGAAGATGTATAGGGACCTGAAAGAGTACTTCTGGTGGGATGGCATGAAAAGAGATGTTGCTGAATATGTCTCTCGATGCTTGGTTTGTCAACAAGTTAAAGCTGAGAGACAGAAGTCTAAGGGGATGTTACAACCATTACCCATACCCGAATGGAAATGGGAAAACATCACTATGGACTTTGTCACAGGACTTCCTAAAACATCCAAAGGCAATAATTCTATCTGGGTCATAGTTGATCGTCTCACAAAGTCTGCACACTTCATTCCTATTAGAGAGGATTTCTCTCTAGATCAGCTTGCCAGGATATATGTAAAGGAAGTGGTAAAATTTCATGGAGTACCACTTTCTATTATATCTGATCGAGATCCGAGATTTACCTCGAAGTTTTGGCGAAGTCTTCAGCATACTCTAGATACAGAGTTGAGTTTCAGCACTACTTATCATCCCCAGACAGACGGTCAGTCTGAGAGAACAATTCAAACCCTAGAAGATATGTTGAGAGCTTGCTCTATGGATTTCAAAGGAGGTTGGGATCAACACCTACCTTTGGTGGAATTTTCTTATAATAATAGCTTTCACTCCAGTATTCAGATGGCTCCTTATGAAACTCTCTATGGAAAGAAATGCAGGACTCCAACTTGCTGGGATGAAGTTGGGGAAAGAAAGCTATTAGGACCTGATCTCGTTGATGAAATGGCAGAAAAGGTCAGATCTATTCAACAACACATAAGAGCAGCTCAGAGTCGACAGAAAAGTTATGCCGACTACCGAAGAAAAGACCTAGAGTTTGAAGTGGGTGATAAATTTTTCTTACGAATATCTCCCTGGAAGAGGGTTATGAGATTTGGAAAGAAGGGGAAGTTGAGCCCTAGATATATCGGTCCTTTTGAAATACTGGATCATGTTGGGAAGGTAGCTTACCGATTGGCGCTTCCACCGAATCTCTCTCAAGTTCACGATGTGTTCCATGTATCTCTCCTGAGAAAGTACATACCAAATCCTTCACATGTACTCAGCTCAGAAGTTGTACCGCTGGAGCAAGATCTTTCTTATGAAGAACAGCCGATAGAGATTCTGGATCGTAGCGAAAAAGTCCTACGAAACAAGACCACTCGCTTGGTGAAAGTTTTATGGAGAAACCACCAACTTGAAGAAGCTACATGGGAGCTTGAGGATATGATGAGGGAGAAGTATCCTCATTTGTTTGTTGCAAAGTGACGAATTTCGAGGGCGAAATTCTTTTTAAGGGGGGTAGAATGTAACACCCGAGACTTTTATGTTATATAAATCATCAAAGGAATCTTTTTCTACACAACACCTGCTTGACTTGCTTTACACGCAATCGCGACCTTCCTCGATAGCTTGCGTCGTACGCAATACCGAGTTTCACTAAACAACAATATGCTATTAAAACTAGCCGTTATGAATAGTAATAACCACTTTTTGAAATTTTATAAATTTTATTTTTCAAAATGGACTTCATTTTTGGACTCAGAATATCGAAATTAGCCTAGGGTGAAATTTTGGTATTTTTCTGAAAACTTTCAATTTTTGATGAATAGTGAAACCACTAAGTTGTAGGTTAAAAACTGAATTTTGCATAAAAATTAATTTTACCGCTTCTGTGAATGGAATTTCAAAAATCCGAGAGACACGGTTAATATCAAGGACTAAAATGTGGTTCAATGAGATGAAAATAATTTTTTGGTGAATAGTAACTTTTTACTATTTTTACCGCGGTTAATAGTAAATAGGGTAACTAAGGGTAAATATGATATTAATATTACCCTAACACATGTCCTAATTCTATTGGACAAGTGTAATTCGACCAAAAACAAACTTAGGAATAAAATATGACCATTTAGGCCCACTTGGATTAGATTAGGACATTTATTATTAATTTATTTAAAGAAGGGTTAAAATAGTTAAAATCAAAGTTTAATAAGTAAATCATTTTTAATATAGGGTTATACATAAGATAAATTCGATTTTAAATATTCATTAGAAAGCTAAAACAATTTCCTAGATGATGGTATTTTATTTGTAATTTTTAGACATCATATAATTTAATTTATTTATGACACAAAGATGATGCAATAATTATCTTATTAATGAAATATTGACAAAATTGATAATATATATACCAAAATAAATGTAATTTGAGACTTTTTAAGAATTCCACGAATTTTCTAGGTTACTATGATATATTAGTATTGATTTAATCAACTTGGTTCGAACATATAATTCTGGTATGACTTTGACAAAAATCATATATCAAATAGTGTCAAAATTGACACAAAATAGTTTTTAAATCAAATATTATATTATTAATTGTTATTTTATTCCTAAAAATCTAAGGTTCGGCAAAATGACTTAGATAAGGATATATATATTAATAATAAACAATTTGGGGTTCTTTTGGCATGTTATAGTAAGTTTATTAACCATATAGTGAAGGAAAACAAAAAGACACGGTAAAAGTTAAAATAATTAACTTTGAGTTAAATCTAATTGATAAGGTTAAAATAATACCCTAAACTTGTCTAAATCCTATTGGTTGATAGGATTTCGACCCATCCCCACTTTAGCTTCGAAATAAGACCCTTTGGAACCATTATAAACCGATTTTGACTTTAATATAAAATAATATTTTGAGATATTCCTAAGGTGCCCCTCTCCTCCCTTATAAAAGGGCACCTCCTCCCCCTCCTCCTCACACCAATTTGAGCACTCAAGCTCGGCCAACCCCTGCCATTTTCCCTTCTCCACTTCCCTAGAATAATCCTAGAGGTCCTGGTCTTCTCCAAAGACCAATCTTAGTTCCTTAAGTGGAGGATTCAAAAAGGCGTTCCAAAGAAGAGGTAATATCCATTACCGATCTTTTCAATTTCTTTCTTCTTCAACTTCTTCTTCTTTAGTTGTTTCATGATAAAGTAATAACATCAGTATTACTTACATACTGATATGTTATTATAAATATGAAACAACCCTAATTCACCTTCTATCCATCCTACGGAAAAATGAAATCACCGCGCGTGCGTACGTACGGAATACCGTCTCCACGCCGTGGTGTAATCTATTTTCCACCATCACCTTACAAGGATGGGTATAATGGTGTAATAAGTAACTATATATGATTATTATTAAGTAATATTGATACTGAAATAATATATATATATACTCCAATACAATTCCACGATCATAGGAACGATATCATCACTCGTGCGTACGTACGGAATACCGTCTCCACGATGTGATGCGACTCGTTCTACATGATCTTCATTTCATAATGATTGTATAAATGAATTGAATGAATGAATATGGTATATACTACACTAATACCATTATGGAAATGAATTATCTATAACCTAAAGATAAGAATAAGAATTTATTCGAGAAAACACGCATAAGAACAAAAAGTTATAAAGACCCGAGTAACAAGTAACAATGAAATATTACTAAGAAGCTAATAATATGACCATATATGATCTCATATCAATATGTATGATTCTGGAATAAGTCAATAACATTATTTAAACCATTATACAGGAACTTCGGACACAAACAAAGAAAATCGGACCTAAGGTAAGGGAAATATCACAATCTCATTTTTATCCGAGATTGTTTATTCGTAAGTATTTACTAGGGTGTATTTTATCATCCACATCCATGTTCCCTCAATATGTAATATTGTTTCCATCCACTTGAAATAGTTTAAATCCAATTTTACCCTTAGGTGAGTTTTTAGTAAAGAATATGAAAGGAATCTTTTGTTGTTTTTCCGTACGAGGTACTTTTTGACTTTTCCGACAAAAGTACGAAGAATGTTTTTTTTACTTATACGGCATGAATGGATTTTTAAAACATTACTTCAAAGAAGCTTCCTTTACAAGTTTTCAAGTTTATTTTTAATCAACTTCTTTTATTTTAAAGTTGTATGACATGTTATGAAAGGAAAAATGTTTTTGAAGAAGAAAGGATATTTTCCTCAAGAATTCAATTCAAGTGTTTTATCAAAATTATTTTCCATCTAAGATAATAAAGGGTTCTGTTTCTATCCATATTTTTACATTGGTTTGACTATGTTGTGATGGAATTATGTTTATGAATTCCTTTATCATATATGAATTGATTTATGATGTCATGATGTTTCAAGAATCCCATTTTTGTTATGCGATGATGTATGTTTTATGATTATGTGGCACACATAAGAAAGGATTCATTATAAGATTGGTGGAACCTATATCTCTCTCCAATGCATTGGGTAATGATTTTATATCTCATGAGATAGACATGGCTGGAACGGAAGGTTATTTCAGTTCAGTGATACAGGACTGAAACGAGGAGTGAACTCGGTTCAGAAAGGGACTTTGTCCACTAAGATAGTCTTGGCAATGAGTCATGACTAACAAGAAATGATTTTCCATGATTATGTGTGCATGCCACAAAGATTCATGTTTTATGTTATGATTATGGGGATCTCATTTTCACTTCTATGATTTATTCCATGTTAAGATATTATGATCTCTTTTGCAGGTTTTAATTTTCAAAAAGATATGATATGATTTTTATTTCCTTTATTTTCCCTTGCTGAGCATTTGAGCTCACCCTTTTATGTTTTCTTTTCCCCAGGCCAGGAAGATGGATATTAAGTAGAATATGCTAAAAGGGACCCTAGATATGATGAAATAAATGGGAGACACTGTAGAAGATTTATGAACCAGTTGTTTATGTTTCCCAGTTTCTAAAGACACTATACCTATACGGTCCTTTGTGGTTTTGTCATATGTTGTAATAAGTGTGATTCAATTTTGAAGTATTAACAATGTATGTAAAGTGTGGGTCGTTACATCCATGAACGGTGCATTTCATTTCTTACCTCTAAATAATTATGTAATATTATAAATGCATGTATTTACTGGATATATATGACATATATGATATCTACCTCATTAATACCATTCTGGATATAGTGAACCTTTGACCAAATTAACAACATGTAAGTATAAGAAGTCTATTTTTGACTTAAGAACCAAATACCGACAAAATGAACATTATTAACTTAACTGATTACATGATGTTCATAACAGAGTATAAAAGGAATAATGAACTTGAAAAAGATTCATAAGAAAGTATAGATTAACTCAAGTTTATTATTCAGGGGATTAAAGAACGGTCGGGTCAAGTCAGATACGAGGTATGGGACTTCATCTCAATCTCCTTTCGTTGAGGCATATTTTATTTTATACACAACTTTCTTTTATACGGTGTATAAACCCCTTTGACTTTTACGTTTATTCAAAAGGAATCTTTTTTATACGAAGCGTTTACTAAACGACAAAAGGGAATGTTTTTGTCATACGTATGCGGCGACAACGACTTCTCCACCGTCGTGACCATTATTTGAGTTTCGGCTTCCTCTACAAGCCATACCTTTTTTTTAAAACGAAAAAAATACCATGTTTTACTTTGGTATTGAAAATGGTTTTCATAATGTTTTTATTATATCAATGTGTTGTATTGATATCTCATGATTGAAATGTGGAAATGTTATGTTTCCTTTATGCATGTTTTATGTGATATGATTATGTTATGGTTCTTGGGCATTATTATGAAAACGGGTGGTTCCGTGATAAACTAAGGGCGGGTGATCCCCATATAGCTCTCCAATGCATTGGGTAACACGAAGGAGTCAAACGTTAAGGTTTCTCCGAAGAGATTTTAGGGAATATACTTTGATGGGTATTCCAAACGTAACCAAGAGGGTTACTCCCTACGTAAGAATTTTATGAATGCCTCAAGTTACCTTTATGTCTTATGATTTCTATGATTTATTCATGATTTTATGAGGTATGTTAAAGTGCCTATGTTTTATGGGTAAAGTATGATTTCATTCTTATGTATATATGAACTCATGTTTCCTTTCCATGTTTTTTTTATAACCCATACTGAGTTTTTATGCTCATCCCATGTTTTTGAAATGTTTTTCACAGGTCAAGGGAAAGGTACATGATAAGATGATAGAGTCAAGGATTTGTCAAGAAATAATCCATGTTTTATTTTAAATGTGTTTCCATTGATGGGAATGAAGAATATTATCTATATGTAACCACATTGTTTATATGTGGAATGTAATGCAAGTTTTATGATCTAATTCTCTAAAAATCTAAACCCGAAAAGATCCTCAATGTGTAATCTTGTAATAACTCAAGATTATGTAAGGTTTAAGGCTGGGGCCTTATAGTTGGTTTCAGAGGTCGGTTTAGATAACTTTAGGAGTTAGAATTATATTAAATGATTATCCAAAAAATATTTTTTTTAAATGATATAGCATTTAAAGATTACCATGTTGCTTCATCTAAGACATGTTTGTTCAGAATGGTTTTCCATAGAGGAAACAGGGAAGCAGTGCTAAGAAGACATACAGAAGGAAATAACCTTCCGAATCAGCATCCTGATATGGTCGGAATTTGAACTGAACAGTTTGTTGCAGTAAGGGAGCAGTTGACTCAAGAGATAAATGGCGGTGGTATCCATGCACGAGATCCGCCAGATCAACCGCAGAGGAACATGTCAGTGGTGGAACATTTCATGAGGCAACATCCACCATCATTCAGAGGATCATCTGAACCTGTGCTATCTGAACGGTGGATTAAATCACTGGAGAATATTTTTGATGTCATGGGGTGTTCAGACAATCAAAAGGTTAGTCTTGCTATTTACCGTTTGGAGGGTGAAGCAGATCAGTGGTGGCCTATGGTTAAAAATATCAGGGACGCCGATGAGATTGATGCTCTTGACTGGGATGAATTCAAAGGTATGTTTCTTGAGAAGTATTTTCCTAAGGCTGTTCCACTTAGGATGGAAAAGCAATTCTTGGAATTGAGGCAAGAGGAAGACACAGTGGCTGCCTATGAAGAAAGGTTCACTCGATTGGCAAGGTATGCTCCCAATTTTATCCGGGACCTTGATAGTAAAATAAATCGTTTTTACTCAGGATAAAAGCCAAAATATCGAAGGGCATTAGCTTCTCGTGAGTTTAAAAGTTATGAAAAGCTTGTTCAATGTGCTGAGAAGGTGGAAATGGAGTTTGCCGATGACCAAGTGTTCTATAACAACCAGCAAAAGAAGAGACCGAGGTGGCAGGAGAATGGTAAGAATTCTTCAAAAAAGTCTGATGGTAAGAGAACTAAGTTTCCAGTTTGTGATAAATGTGGCAAAAGGCATGCTGGGGAATGTCTTCTGAATTCTGGAAAGTGCTACCTATGTGGTAAGATGAGACATAAGGCTCGTTATTGCACTGAAAAGGATCAAGGTGAAGGTAAGAACAAATTTGATTTACAGTTAGTGAAATGTTATATGTGCAATGAGATGGGTCACTATGCAAACGAGTGTCCGACAAGGAGCTTGAGTGATGGGAAACAGTTAGACTACAAGCAGAAAGGGGTGGTGAAATCCTTTGCAACTACTTCAGCAGATGTCGGGCCATCAAATGAAGTTGTATTAGGTACTTTGTTTTTTTTTTCAGATTATGCCAGTGTGTTGTTTGATTCGGGGTCTAAACATTCTTTCATCTCTGAAACCTTTTCTAGTAAAATGAGAATACCATCTCAAGAAATGACTCCTGAACTTTTGGTAAAAACACCTAGGTGAAGTGTTGAGGAAAAAAGAATTTATAAGAATCATCCTACCCTTATCTGTGGAAAGAACCTACTTGCAAACCTTATTGTTATACCTCTAGTAGAGTTTGATGGTATCCTGGGTATGGATTAGCTCTCTATTTACCATGATAATATTGACTGTAGAGCTAAAGAAGTTTCTTTTCAGAAAGACTTTCAGTTTGTTTACAGGAATGAACCCTTACTTTTGATAACATATCAAGAGGGTGAGAAACTTGTAAAAGATGGAAATTAATGTTACCTTGCACACGTCGTTGAAAATAAAGGAACTGTTCAGATTAATGATGTGCCAGTGGTAAATGAGTATCCTGATGTTTTTCCTAATGAGTTGCCTGGAATAATACCAGATCGGGAAGTTGAGTTTACTATTGACTTAGTTCCTGATGCTAAGCCAATTTCAAAACCCCCTTATAGAATGGCACAAATTGAACTTTTAGAGTTGAAGGAGCAATTGCAAGATTTATTAGAGAAAGGTTTCATTAGACCTAGCACATCACCATGGGGTGATCCTGTTTTATTTGTTAAAAAGAAATATGGTTCTATGAGACTTTGAATTGATTATAGAGCCTTGAATAATATCACTGTTAAGAACAAATATCCTTTGCCTCATATCGATGATTTGTTTGATCAGCTCCAGGGAGATCAGTTTTTTTCGAAGATTGACCTGAGATCGGGGTACCATCAGCTGAAGGTAAAGGAGGCAGATATTCCGAAGACTACGTTCCGTACGAGATATAGCCATTATGAATTTGTAGTAATGCCTTTTGGGATAACCAATGCACCTGCTGTATTCATGGACTTAATGAATAGAATTTTCCATGAGTTCTTGGATAAGTTTGTGGTGGTCTTTATTGATGATATTTTGGTGTTTTCTAAAAGTAAAGAGGAGCATGAAAGACATTTAAGGGTTATCTTGAAAACCATAAAAGAAAGAAAACTGTATGGGAAATTCAGAAAGTGTGAGTTTTGGTTGCAACAAATTTCTTTCCTTGGTCACATTGTTTCTAAAGATGGAATAACTGTTTGTCCTGCAAAAACAAAAGTTGTGGAAGAATGGCCAAGACCCACAAATGTAACCGAGATTCGTAGCATCCTTGGTTTGGAGGGCTATTACTATAAGGCCCCAGCCTTAAACCTTACTTAATCTTGAGTTATTACAATATTACACATTGAGGATCTTTTCGGGTTTAGAGTTTTAGAGAATTAGATCATAAAACTTGCATTACATTCCACATATAAACAAAGTGGTTACATAAAGATAGTATTCTTCATTACCATCAATGGAAACACATTTAAAATAAAACATGGATTATTTATTGACACATCCTTGACTCTATCATCTTATCATGTACCTTTCCCTTGACCTGTGAAAAACATTTCAAAAACATGGGATGAGCATAAAACTCAGTATGGGTTATAAAAACATGGAAAGGAAACATGGGTACATACATACATAAGAGTGAAATCATACTTTACCCATAAAACATAGGTACTTTAACATACCTCATAAAATCATGAATAAATCATAAAAATCATAATACATATAGGTAACTTGAGGCATTCATAACATTCTAACGTAGGGAGTAACCCTCTTGGTTACGTTTGGAATACCCATCATAGTATATTCCCTAAAATCTCTTCGGAGAAACCTTAACGTTTCACTCTTTCGCGTTACCCAATGCATTGGAGAGCTATAACGGGCTCACCCGCCCTTAGTTTATCACGGAACCACCCGTCTTCATAATAATGCCCAAGAACCATAACATAATCATATCACATAAAACATGCATAAAGGAAACATAAAATTTCCACATTTCAATCACGAGATATCAATACAACACATTGATATAAAAACATTATGAAAATCATTTTCAATACCAAAATAAAAGAAAAGTAAAATATGGTATTTATTTTTCTTTTAAAAAGAAGGTATGGCTTGTAGAGGAAGCCGAAAACTCAAATAATGGTTACGACGGCAGAGAAGTCGTTGTCGCCGCATACGTACGAAAAAAACATTCCCTTTTGTCGTTTAGTAAACGCTTCGTATAAAAAAGATTCCTTTTGAATAATCGTAAAAGTCAAAGGGGTTTATACACCGTATAAAAGAAAGTTGTGTATAAAATAAAATATGCCTCAATGAAAGGAGATTTAGACGAAGTCCCATACCTCGTATCCGACTTGACCCGACCATTCTTTAATCTCCTGAATAATAAACTTGAGTTAATCTCTACTTGCTTATGAATATTTTTCAAGTTCATTATTACTTTTATACCATGTTATGAACATCATGTAATCATTTAAGTTAATAATGTTCATTTTGTCGATATTTGGTTCTTAAGTCAAAAATAGACTTCTTACACTTACATGTTGTTAATTTGGTCAAAGGATAATTATATACAGAATGGTATTCATGATGTAGATATCATATATGTCAAATATATCCACTACATACATGCATTTATAATATTACATCACATTTAGAGGTAAGAAATGAAATGCACCGTTCATGGAGACGGTAAGCCGTACGTACGCATGAACGCTACTTCCATTTCTATTTAATATTTTCTGGAATGGAATCATAATGATATAAGAGTATATTATAATTCCAGTATAATAACTTATATAATATCATTAACTTTATCCTTTACACATCCCACATATGGTATTAACGAATCAAATCACTTTTAGGGGGCGGTAGTCCGCACTTCCTAAAATGAAGATATCGTGTTTACCCATAATGGAAACCATAAAGGTATGCCCAAAAAGAAAAAAAACAGAAGCTTAAGGAAAACATAAACATATCATATATCATATATAAAAATAGTGACATCATAATGGCCACCTTTGAAGGTGTTAAATGAGTATTGAACAATCATCGTTTCGGGAGGCAGAATTTCGTCATCCACGGAAACCGTATGTTCTTTAACCATTTGATGTAGTTGTGTTAGAGTGTAGCTCAAATAAATCTTATAACAACATCCTAGTATATTGATGATACTGGTGTTGTTACAAAAGAAGTAAATAAAAAGAGTTTAGGGGGTTGGAGAAGCAAAATAAACAAATGAGCATGAGAGAATGAATTACCTTTAAAAGTGTAACTCCTTTTTGGTTGAGCCTAAAGGCTTCCATTAAAAGGATTATGCCCAAAGGGAATCCTCTAGGATGAGGAGAGGTATGTGGAGAGAGTAAATGGGCAGGGGTTGGTCGAGCCAAAGGATTGAAGAGTGTGTGAAATGAGGTAGAGGTGGGGGCCTTTTATAAGAGGAGAGGAGGGGCACTTTTGGAAAGTAAAGAAATATTGCATTATTTGAAAATGTGTTTCGGTTTTAAAAGGTCCCACATTGATATATGTCGTGGATAAGGTGATAAGGGTCCGAAATCCACCCATACAATAAGTTTTTGACATGTTTAGTTCATATATATTACATTATAGTTCCATTTTATTTTAATCGTTAAATAATGATGTCATCACTGCATCATTATGATTTCATAAATAATTTAATTTATTTAATGTCTAAAAATTATAAAAAAACTACTATGATGTAGGAAATCTTTTTAGATTTCCAATGACTATTTATAATCAAAATTTGGACCAGTATAACCCCACTTAAAAATTGTTTTAGTAAAACATATTATGTTTCTGTCATTTTCACTTTAACATTAAATAAAAAGTAATTTATGTCATTTCCCAACAAAAGTGGATACATGGGGTCCCCAAGTTGGCCCATGGCTTGTAGTGGTCGGCCATGACTCACCCAATAGGTGTAGGACAAGTGTCATGGTGTTTTCACATTCTTATAATATCATTTTTACCTTAAACTACACTAATTACTACTAATCGCGATTAAAAACTTAAGAAGTTACTATTCACCAAAAAATTATTTTTATCCCATTGAACCACATTTTACTTCTTAATGACAACCATGTATGTTGGATTTTCAAAATTCAATACACATTAGTTGTAAACTTTCATTTAATTGAAAAATCAGTTTGCTTGATTACCACTTAGTGGTTTCACTATTCATCAAAAATTGAAGTTTTTCAGAAAATTACCAAAAATTCACCCTAAGATATATTTGATATTCCGAATTCAAAAATGAAGTCTATTTTAAAAAATTCAAATCATATAAGTCACATTAATCAATTTAATAATTAATTCCCGCTGCCAGAGCAAATAGCGTGTTTTTACAAAACAATAAGTATCAAAAGATTGACACCAGTTTAATTCTAATTTCATAGTGAAATTGATTCCAATAACCACCATTGGATAAAATGGGAAAAATATATTCTAATTTCATTTCAAAACCAATTCAAAACATAATCTAATCATATAAATAAATTAGATTAAAAAGTAGTTTTGATGTAAAATGCAGTATTTTTCACTATTCATTAAAAAATGAACATTGTCAGAAAAATACCAAAAATTCACACAAGGTAAATTTTGATGTCCCAATCATAAATGATAAGTTTATTTTGAAAAACATATTTTATAAAATTTTCAAAATATAGATTCAAAAATGGTTTTCCATCAAAAGGCAGTAAAACAATCTTTTAAGATTATTAGTGTATTTCATGCATAAGATTGTATTTATTTTCATTTTAAGCCTCTAAAACACTATCTTAATCATTAATAGACATAGATAAAAATATCTATTATTCATTACTTACTTGGGATGTTACATCCTTCCCCCCTTTAGAAAATTGCGTCCCCGCAATTTATTTACTTATCAAATAAATGGGGGTACTTATCCCTCATTGCATTTTCAGATTCCCATGTTGCCTCTTCAATCATGTGGTTTTTCCACAAAACCTTTACATGCTTAATCACCTTATTCCGTAACACTTGCTCCCTGTGGTCAAGAATCTGGACCGGTTGTTCCTCATAAGATAGGTTCTCTTCCAGCTGAACTACCTCTGGACTCAAAACATGAGATGGATCTGGCATATACTTTCTCAACATCGAAACGTGAAAAACATTGTGTACCTAAGATAAACTCGGAGGTAAAGCCACTCGGTATGCAATTGATCCAACTCTCTCCAGAATTTCGTATGGCCCAATGAACCTCGGACTCAAATTTCCTTTCTTACCAAATCTCATCACACTTTTCCAAGGAGAGACCTTGAGAAAAACATGATCACCTACCTCGAAAGATAGATCCTTCCTCCGGTTATCCGCATAACTCTTCTGCCTGCTTTGAGCTGTTCTCATGTGTTTCTGAATCAGCTGAACTTTTTCTGCCATCTCTTCTACCAATTCTGGTCCAATCAACTTTTTTTCACCCACTTCATCCCAGAAAGCTGGAGTTCAACACCGCTTCCCATATAATGCATGAAATGGTGCCATCTGTATACTGGAATGGAAACTGTTATTAAATGAAAATTCAACCAAAGAAAGATGTTGGTCCCAACTTCCCTGATAATCCATAGAACAAGCTCGTAGAATATCCTCCAATGTCTGAATTGTTCGTTCTGACTGCCCATCTGATTGAGGATGAAAAGCTGTACTAAAATTTAATTCAGTACCCAACGACTTCTGAAGGCCTTTCCAAAAGTTAGAAGTAAACCTGGGATCACGATCTGATACAATGGAGAGAGGAACTCCATGTAACCTGACTATCTCTTTAAGATACAAACGGGAAAGTTGATCAAGAGAGAAAGTATCTCGTATAGCAAGGAAATGAGCAGATTTGGTCAAGCGATCAACAATAACCCAGATTGCATTATTACCTCGAGATGTCTTCTGTAATCCAACAACAAAGTCCATGGATATATTCTCTCAGTTCCACTCTGGCACTGGTAAAGGCTGAAGCATCCCTTTCGGTAACTGCCGCTCTGATTTAACCTACTGACAAGTCAAACACTTCACAGTAAAATCAGCAATATCTCTTTTCATTCCATCCCACCAGTAATACTCCCGCAGATCTCTATACATCTTAGTACTGCCCGGATGAACTGAAAACGGAGAACTATGAGCTTCACATAAGAACTCTCTCTTCAACTGTGAATCACAAGGCACACACAATCTCTTCCCAAATCTCAAAACACAATCATTATCAATGTTGAATTCAGGAAACTTACCTTTATGAACCAGCTCTACCCTTTTATGCAACTCACTGTCTTGCTTCTGTGCTTGCTTGATTCTATCTGATAGAGATGATCTCACTGATACCTGAAACAAAACAGAAGGACTTCCAGCACCAACAACTTCTATGCCAAAGTTCATCAAATCCTTAACCAAAGGATCACGTTCCAAACACAACATTGTTAATGAAGCATTACTTTTTTGACTCAAAGCATCAGCCACATTATTTGTTTTTCCCGGATGGTAATGAATTATACAATCATAATCCTTGATTAATTCCAGCCATCTCCTTTGTCTCATGTTTAACTCTTTCTGAGTGAATATATACTTTAAACTTTTGTGATCGGTATATATTTCACACTTTACTCCATACAAATGATGCCTCCAAATTTTTAAAGCAAAAACAACAGCAGCTAGTTCCAAATCATGTGTAGGGTAATTTACCTCATGATTTTTCAACTGTCGTGAAGCATAAGAAATTACCTGATCATTCTGCATTAGGACGCAACCAAGTCCTTTCAATGAAGCATCACTGTATATAACAAACTCACCATTCCTGGAAGGTAGTGCCAAAACTGGGGCATTCACCAATCTTCTTTTCAATTCCTGAAAACAATCATCACATTCTTTTGTCCAGATAAACTTAACACCCTTCCGAGTTAGCTTAGTCATTGGACTAGATAACCGTGAAAAATTTCTAACAAACCGTCGGTAATAGCCCGCCAAACCAAGGAAGCTACGAATCTCGGTTACATTTGTGGGTCTTGGCCATTCTTCCACAACTTTTTTTTTGCAGGATCAACAATTATTCCATCTTTAGAAACAATGTGACCAAGGAAAGAAATTTGTTGCAACCAAAACTCACACTTGCTGAATTTCCCATAATGTTTCTTTTCTTTTAAGGTTTGAAAGATAACTCTTAAAATGTTTTTCATGCTCCTCTTTACTTTTAGAAAACACCAAAATATCATCAATGAAAACCACCACAAACTTATCCAAGAACTCATGGAAAATTCTATTCATTAAGTCCATGAATACAGCTGGTGAATTGGTTAGCCCAAAAGGCATTACTACAAATTAATAATGGCCATATCTCGTACGGAACGCAGTCTTCGGAATATCTTCCTCCTTTACCTTCAGCTGATGGTACCCCGATCTCAAGTCAATCTTTGAAAAAAACTGAGCTCCCTGGAGCTGATCAAACAAATCATCGATATGAGGCAAAGGATATTTTTTCTTAACAGTGATATTATTCAAGGCTCTATAATCAATGCAAAGTCTCATAGAACCATCTTTCTTTTTAACAAAAAAAGCAGGAGCACCCCATGGTGATGTGCTAGGTCTAATGAAATCTTTCTCTAATAAATCTTGCAATTGCTCCTTCAACTCTAAAAGTTCAATTTGTGCCATTCGATAAGGGGGTTTTGAAATTGGCTTAGCATCAGGAACTAAGTCAACAGTAAACTCAACTTCCCGATCTGGTATTATTCCAGGGAACTCATCAGGAAAAACATCAGGATACTCATTTACCACTGGCACTTCATTAATCTGAACAGTTCCTTTATTTTCAACGACGTGTGCAAGGTAACATTCATTTCCATCTTTTACAAGTTTCTCAGCCTCTTGATATGTTATCAAAAGTAAGGGTTCATTCTTGTAAACAAACTGAAAGTCTTTCTAAAAAGAAACTTCTTTAGCTCTACAGTCAATCTTAGCATGGTAAATAGAGAGCCAATCCATACCCAGGATAACATCAAACTCTACTAGAGGTAGAACAATAAGGTTTACAAGTAGGTTCTTTCCACAGATAAGGATAGGAAGATTCTTTTATATTCTTTTTGCCTCGACACTTCCCCCAGGTGTTTTTACCAAAAGTTCAGGAGTCATTTCTTGAGATGGTATTCCCATTTTACTAGAAAAGGATTCAGAGATGAAAGAATGTGTAGACCCCGAATCAAACAACACACTGGCATAATCTGAAAAAACAAACAAAGTACCTGATACAACTTCATTTGATGGCCCGACATCTGCTGAAGTAGTTGCAAAGGATTTCACCACCCCTTTCTGCTTGTAGTCTAACTGCTTCCCATCACTCAAGCTCCTTGTCGGACACTCGTTTGCATAGTGACCCATCTCATTGCACTTATAACATTTCACTAACTGTAAATCAAATTTGTTCTTACCTTCACCTTGATCCTTTTCAGTGCAATCACGAGCCTTATGTCCCATCTTACCACATCGGTAGCACTTCCAAGAATTCAGAAGACATTCCCCAGCATGCCTCTTGCCACATTTATCACAAACTGGAAACTTAGTTCTCTTACCATCAGACTTTTTTGAAGAATTCTTACTTTTCTCCTGCCACCTCGGTCTCTTCTTCTGCTGGTTGTTATAGAACACTTGGTCATCGGAAAACTCCATTTCCACCTTCTCAGCACATCGAACAAGCTTTTCATAACTTTTAAACTCACGAGAAGCTAATGCCCTTCGATACTTTGGATTTAATCCTGAGTAAAAACGATTGATTTTACTATCAAGGTCTCGGATAAAATTTGGAGCATACCTTGCCAATCGAGTGAACCTTTCCTCATAGGCAGCCACTGAGTCTTCCTCTTGCCTCAATTCCAAGAATTTCTTTTCCATCCTAAGTCGAACAACCTTAGGAAAATACTTCTCAAGAAAAATACCTTTGAATTCATCCCAGTCAAGAGCATCAATCTCATCGGCATCCCTGATATTTTTAACCATAGACCACCACTGATCTGCTTCACCCTCCAAACGGTAAATAGAAAGACTAACCTTTTGATTGTATGAACACCCCATGACATCAAAAATCTTCTCCAGTGCTTTAATCCACCCTTCAGCTAGCACATGGTCATATGATCCTCTGAATAATGGTGGATGTTGCCCCATGAAATGTTCCACCACTAACATGTTCCTCTGCGGTTGATCTGGCTGATCTCATGCATGGATACCACCACCATTTATCGCTTGAGTCAACTGCGCCATTACTGCAACAAACTGTTCAGTTCCAATTCCGACCATTTCTGGATGCTGATTCGGAAGGTTATTTCCTTCTATATGCCTTCCTAGCACTGCTTCCCTATTTCCTCTGCGGAAAACCATTCTGAACAAACATGTCTTAGATGAAGCAACATGGTAATCTTTAAATGCTATATCATTTCGAAAAAAAAATATTTTTGGATAATCATTTAATAGAATTCTAACTCCTAAAGTTATCAAAACCGACCTTTGGTACCAACTATAAGGCCCCAGCCTTAAACCTTACTTAATCTTGAGTTATTACAAGATTACACATTGAGGATCTTTTCGGG
This sequence comes from Viscum album, assembly GCA_963277665.1. Taxonomy (NCBI): domain Eukaryota; kingdom Viridiplantae; phylum Streptophyta; class Magnoliopsida; order Santalales; family Viscaceae; genus Viscum; species Viscum album. Next base: position 764,426,596 of record OY728135.1, read on the forward strand.
TTTAGAGTTTTATAGAATTAGATCATAAAACTTGCATTACATTCCACATATAAACAAAGTGGTTACATAAAGATAGTATTCTTCATTCCCATCAATAGAAACACATTTAAAATAAAACATGGATTATTTCTTGACACATCCTTGACTCTATCATCTTATCAAGTACCTTTCCCTTGACCTGTGAAAAACATTTCAAAAACTTGGGATGAGCATAAAACTCAGTACGGGTTATAAAAACATGGAAAGGAAACATGGGTACATACATACATAAGAGTGAAATCAAACTTTACCCATAAAACATAGACACTTTAACATACCTCATAAAATCATGAATAAATCATAGAAATCATAAGACATATAGGTAACTTGAGGCATTCATAACATTCTTACGTAGGGAGTAACCCTCTTGGTTACGTTTGGAATACCCATCACAGTATATTCCCTAAAATCGCTTCGGAGAAACCTTAACATTTCACTCCTTCACGTTACCCAATGCATTGGATAGCTATAACGGGATCACCCGCCCTTAGTTTATCACGGAACCACCCGTCTTCATAATAATGCCCAAGAACCATAACATAATCATATCACATAAAACATGCATAAAGGAAACATAAAATTTCCACATTTCAATCATGAGATATCAATACAACACATTGATATAAAAACATTATGAAAACCATTTTCAATAACAAAATAAAAGAAAAGTAAAATATGGTATTTATTTTTCTTTTAAAAAGAAGGTATGGCTTGTAGAGGAAGCCGAAAACTAAAATAACGGTTACGACGGCAGAGAAGTCGTTGTCGCCGCATACGTATGACAAAAACATTCCCTTTTGTCGTTTAGTAAACGATTCGTATAAAAAAGATTCCTTTTGAATAAACGTAAAAGTCAAAGGGGTTTATACACCATATAAAAGAAAGTTGTGTATAAAATAAAATATGCCTCAATGAAAGGAGATTGAGACGAAGTCCCATACCTCGTATCCGACTTGACCCGACCGTTCTTTAATCTCCTGAATAATAAACTTGAGTTAATCTCTACTTGCTTATGAATATTTTTCAAGTTCATTATTCCTTTTATACCATGTTATGAACATCATGTAATCATTTAAGTTAATAATGTTCATTTTGTCGGTATTTGGTTCTTAAGTCAAAAATAGACTTCTTACACTTACATGTTGTTAATTTGGTCAAAGGTTCATTATATCCAGAATGGTATTCATGATGTAGATATCATATATGTCATATATATCTAGTACATACATGCATTTATAATATTACATCACATTTAGAGTTAAGAAATGAAATGCACCGTTCATGGAGACGGTAAGCCATACGTACGCATGAACGCTACTTCCATTTCTATTTCATATTTTCTGGAATGGAATCATAATGATATAAGAGTATATTATAATTCCATTATAATAACATATATAATATCATTAACTATATCCTTTACACATCCCACATATTGTATTAACGAATCAAATCACTTTTAGGGGGTGGTAGTCCGCACTTCCTAAATTGAAGATATCGTGTTTACCCATAATGGAAACCATAAAGGTATGCCCAAAAAGAAAAAAAAACAGAAGCTTAAGGAAAACATAAACATATCATATATCATATATAAAAATAGTGACATCATAATGGCCACCTTTGAAGGTGTTAAATGAGTATTGAACAATCATCGTTTCGGGAGGCAGAATTTCGCCATCCACGGAAACCGTATGTTCTTTAACCATTTGATGTAGTTGTGTGAGAGTGTAGCTCAAATAAATCTTATAACAACATCCTAATATATTGATGATACTGGTTTGGTTACAAAAGAAGTAAATAAAAAGAGTTTAGGGGGTTGAAGAAGCAAAATAAAACAAATGAACATGAGCGAATGAATTACCTTTAAAAGTGTAACTCTTTTTGGGTTGAGACTAAAGGCTTCCGTTGAAAGGATTATTCCCAATGGGAATCCTCTAGGATGAGGAGAGGGATGTGGAGAGAGCAAATGGGCAGGGGTTGGCCGAGAAAAAGGCTTGAAGAGTGTGTGAAATGAGGTAGAGGTGGGGGCCTTTTATAAGAGGAGAGGAGGGGCACTTTTGGAAAGTAAAGAAATATTACATTATTTGAAAATGTGTTTCGGTTTTAAAAGGTCCCACATTGATATATGTCGTGGAAAAGGTGATAATGGTTCGAAATCCACCCATACAATAAGTTTTTTACATGTGTAGTTCATATATATTACATTATAGTTCCATTTTATTTTAATCGTTAAATAATGATGTCATCACTGCATCATTATGATGTCATAAATAGTTTAATTTATTTAATGTCTAAAAATTATAAAAAAATTACTATGATGTAGGAAATCTTTTTAGATTTCCAATTACTATTTATAATCAAAATTTGGACCTGTATAACCCCACTTAAAAATTGTTTTCGTAAAACATATTATGTTTGTGTCATTTTCACTTTAACATTAAATAAAAATAAATTTATGTCATTTCCCAACAAAAGTGGATCCATGGGGTCCCCAAGTTGGCCCATGGCTTGTCGTGGTCGGCCGTGACTCACCCAATAGGTGTAGGACAAGTGTCATGGTGTTTTCACATTCTTATAATATCATTTTTACCTTAAACTACACTAATTACCACTAATCGCGATTAAAAACTTAATAAGTTACTATTCACCAAAAAAATTATTTTTATCCCATTGAACCACATTTTACTTCATAATGAAAAACATGTATGTAGGATTTTCAAAATTCAATACAAATTAGTGGTAAACTTTCATTTAACTGAAAAATCAGTTTGCTTGATTACCACTTAGTGGTTTCACTATTCATCAAAAATTGAAGTTTTTCAGAAAATTACCAAAAATTCACCCTAAGCTATATTTGATATTCCGAATTCAAAAATGAAGTCTATTTTACAAAATTCAAATCATATAAGTCACATTAATTAATTTAATAATTAATTCCCGCTGCCAGAGCAAATAGCGTGTTTTTACAAAACAATAAGTATCAAATGATTGACACCAGTTTATTTCTAATTTCAAAGTGAAATTGATTCCAATGACCACCATTGGATAAAATGGTAAAAATATATTCTAATTTCACTTCAAAACCAATTCAAAACTTAATCTAATCATATAAATAAATTAGATTAAAAAGTATTTTTGATGTAAAATGCAGTATTTTTCACTATTCATTAAAAAATGAACATTGTCAGAAAAATACCAAAAATTCACACAAGGTAAATTTTGATGTCCCAATCATAAATGATAAGTTTATTTTGACAAAACTATTTTATAAAATTTTCAAAATATAGATTAAAAAATGGTTTGCCATCAAAATGCAGTAAAACAATCTTTTAAGAATATTAGTGTATTTCATGCATAAGATTGTATTTATTTTCATTTTAAGCCTCTAAAACACTATCTTAATCATTAATAGAAATAGATAAAAATATCTATTATTTATTACTTACTTGGGATGTTACAATTACCGAAGGTTTGTTAGAAATTTTTCACGGTTATCTCGTCCAATGACTAAGCTAACTCGGAAGGGTGTGTAGTTTATCTGGACAAAAGAATGTGATGATTGTTTTCAGGAATTGAAAAGAATATTGGTGAATGCTCCAGTTTTGGCACTACCTTCCAGGAATGGTGAGTTTGTTATATACAATGATGCTTCATTGAAAGGACTTGGTTGCGTCCTAATGCAGAATGGTCAGGTAATTGCTTATGCTTCACGACAGTTGAAAACTCATGAGGTAAATTACCCTACACATGATTTGGAATTAACTGCTGTTGTTTTTGCTTTAAAAATTTGGAGGCATCATTTGTATGGAGTAAAGTGTAAAATATATACTGATCACAAAAGTTTAAAGTATATATTCACTCAGAAAGAGTTAAACATGAGACAAAAGAGATGGCTAGAATTAATCAAGAATTATGATTGTACAATTCATTATCATCCGGGAAAAGAAAATAAAGTGGATGATGCTTTGAGTCGAAAAAGTAATGCTTCATTAACAATATTGCTTTTGGAACGTGATCCTTTGGTTAAGGATTTGATGAAATTTGGCATAGAAGTTGTTGGTGCAGGAAGTCCTTCTGTTTTGTTTCAGGTATCAGTGAGATCATCTCTATCAGATAGAATCAAGCAAGCACAGAAGCAAGACAGTGAGTTGCAGAAAAAGGTAGAGCTGGTTCAGAAAGGTAAGTAGCCTGAATTCAACATTGATAATGATTGCGTTTTGAGATTTTGGAAGAGATTGTGTGTGCCTTGTGATTCACAGTTGATGAGAGAGTTGTTATGTGAAGCTCATAGTTCTCCGTTTTCAGTTCATCCGGGCAGTACTAATATGTATAGAGATCTGCGAGAGTATTACTGGTGGGATGGAATGAAAAGAGATATTGTTGATTTTACTGTGAAGTGTTAGACTTGTCAGCAGGTTAAAGTAGAGCGGCAGTTACCGAAAGGGATGCTTCAGCCTTTACCAATGCCAGAGTGGAAATGGGAGAATATATCCATGGAATTTTTTGTTGGATTACCGAAGACATCTCAAGGTAATAATGCAATCTGGGTTATTGTTGATCACATGACCAAATCTGCTCATTTCCTGGCTATACGATATACTTTCTCCCTTGATCAACTTTTCCATTTGTATCATAAAGATATAGTCAGGTTACATGGAGTTCCTCTCTCCATTGTATCGGATCGTGATCACAAGTTTACTTCTAACTTTTGGAAAGGCCTTCAAAAGTTGTTGGGTACTGCATTAAATTTTAGTACAGCTTTTCATCCTCAATCAGATGGGCAGTCAGAACGAACAATTCAGACATTGGAGGATATTCTATGAGCTTGTTCTATAGATTATCAGGGAAGTTGGGACCAACATCTTTCTTTGGTTGAATTTTCATATAATAACAGTTTTCATTCCAGTATACAGATGGCACCATTTCAGGCATTATATGGGAAGCGGTGTCGAACTCCAGCTTTCTGGGATGATGTGGGTGAAAGGAAGTTGATGGGACCAGAATTGGTAGAAGAGATGGCAGAAAAAGTTCAGCTGATTCAGAAACACATGAGAACAGCTCAGAGCAGGCAGAAGAGTTATGCGAATAACCGGAGGAAGGATCTATCTTTCGAGGTAGGTGATCATGTTTTTATCAAGGTTTCTCCTTGGAAAAGTGTGATGAGATTTGGTAAGAAAGGAATGTTGAGTCCAAGGTTCATTGGACCATACGAAATTCTGGAGAGAGTTGGATCAGTTGCATACCGAGTGGCTTTACCTCCGAGTTTATCTCAGGTACACAATGTTTTTCGCGTTTCGATGTTGAGAAAGTATATGCCAGATCCATCTCATGTTTTGAGTCCAGAGGTAGTTAAGCTGGAAGAGAACCTATCTTATGAGGAACAACCAGTCCAGATTCTTGACCATAGGGAGCAAGTGTTACGGAATAAGGTGATTCAACAGGTAAAGGTTTTGTGGAAAAACCACATGATTGAAGAGGAAACATGGTAATCTGAAAATGCAATGAGGGATAAGTACCCCCATTTATTCGATAAGTAAATAAATTGCGGGGACGCAATTTTCTAAAGGGGGGAAGGATGTAACATCCCAATTAAGTAATGAATAATAGATATTTTTATCTATGTCTATTAATGATTAAGATAGTGTTTTAGAGACTTAAAGTGAAAATAAATAAAATCTTATGCATGGAATACACTAATATTCTTAAAAGATTGTTTTACTTCCTTATGATGGAAAACCCTTTTTAAATCTATCTTTTGACAATTTAATAAGCTATGTTTGTCAAAATAAACTTATTCTTTATGATTGGGACATCAAAATTTACCTTGTGTGAATTTTTGGTATTTTTCTGACAATGTTCATTTTTTAATGAATAGTGAAAAATACTGCATTTTACATCAAAACTGCTTTTTAATATAATTTATTTATATGATTATATTATCTTTTGAATTGGTCTTAATGTGTAATATGAATATATATTTACCATTTTATCCAATGGTGGTCATTGGAATCAATTTCACTTTGAAATTAGATTTAAACTAGTGTCAATCTTTTGATACTTATTGTTTTGTAAAAACACGCTATTTGCTATGGCAGTGGGAATTAATTATTGAATTAATTAATGTGACTTATATGATTTTAATTTTGTAAAATAGACTTCATTTTTTAATTCGGAATATCAAATATAGCTTACGGTGAATTTGTTGTAATTTTCTGAAAAACTTCAATTTTTGATGAATAGTGAAACCACTAAGTGGTAATCAAGCAAACTCATTTTTTCAGTTAAATGAAAGTTTACCACTAATGTGTATTGACTTTTGAAAATCCTACATATATGGTTGTCATTAAGAAGTAAAATGTGGTTCAATGAGATTAAAATAATTTTTTGGTGAATAGTAACTTATTAAGTTTTTAATCGCGATTAGTGGTAATTAGTGTAGTTTAAGGTATAAATAATGCTTTAATAATATGAAATGACCTAGACACATGTCCCAACCTTATTTTTTGTGTCATGGCCGACCAATAAAAGCCATGGGTCAATTTGGGGACCCCATGGAGACACTTTGGTTTGGAAATGACATAAATAACTTTTTATTAAATGTTAAAGTAAAAATGACACAAACAAGAGATGTTTTACGAAAACAATTTTTATATGGGGTTATAAAGATCAGATTTTTGATTATAAATAGTCATTGGAAATCTAAAAAGATTTAATACATCATAGTATTTTTTTTAATGATTTTTAGACATTAAATATATTAAATTATTTATGACATAATAATTATGCTGCGATGACATCATTATTTGACGATTTAAATAAAATGGAAAGATAATGAAAAATCTAAAACCTACAAAAGTGACCCTCCTCTCCTATCAATGTGGGACCTTTTAAAATCGAAACACATTTTCAAATAATGTAATATTTATTTACTTTCCAAAAGTGCCCCTCCTCTCCTCTTATAAAAGGCCCCACCTCTACCTCATTTCACACACTCCTCAAGCCTTTGGCTCGGCCAAACCCTGCCCATTTAATCTCCCCACATCCCTCTCCTCATCCTAGAGGATTCCCTTTGGGCATAATCCTTTCAAAGGAAGCCTTTAGGCTCAAATCAAAAGGAGTTACACTTTTAAAGGTAATTCATTCTCTCATGTTCATTTGTTTTATTTTGTTTCTCCAACTACCTAAACTCTTTTTATTTACTTATTTTGTAACAAAACCAGTAACTTAAATATACAAGGATGTTGTTATAATATTTATTTGAGCTACACTCTCAAACAACTACATAAAATGGTTTAAGAACATACGGTTTCCGTGGATGGCGAAATTCTGCCACCCGAAACGATGATTGTTCAACACTCATTTAACACCTTCAAAGGTGGTCATTATGATGTCACTATTTTTATATATGATATATAATATGTTTATGTTTTCCTTAAGCTTCTGTTTTTTTTATTTTGGGCATACCTTTATGGTTTCCATTATGGGTAAACACGATATCTTCATTTTAGGATGTGCGGACTACCGCCCCCTCAAAGTGATTTGATTCGTTAAATACCATATGTGGGACATATAAAGGATGGAACTATGATATTATATATGATATTATACTAGAATTATAATATACCTTTATATCATTATGATTCCATTCTATAAAATACGAAATAGAAATGAAAGTAGCGTTCATGCGTACGTACGGCTTACCGTCTCCATGAACGGTGCATTTCATTTCTTACCTCTAAATGATTATGTAATATTATAAATGCATGTATGTACTGGATATATATGAAATATATGATATCAACATCATGAATACCATTCTGGATATAATGGACCTTTGACCAAATTAACAACATGTAAGTGTAAGAAGTCTATTTTTGACTTAAGAACCAAATACCGACAAAATAAACATTATTAACTTAACTGATTACATGATGGTCATAACATGGTATAAAAGGAATAATGAACTTGAAAAAGATTCATAAGCAAGTATAGATTAACTCAAGTTTATTATTCAGGGGATTAAAGAATGGTCGGGTCAAGTCGGATATGAGGTATGGGACTTCATCTCAATCTCCTTTCGTTGAGGCATATTTTATTTTATACACAACTTTCTTTTATACGGTGTATAAACCCCTTTGACTTTTACGTTTATTCAAAAGGAATCTTTTTTATACGAAGCGTTTACTAAACGACAAAAGGGAATGTTTTTGTCGTACGTATGCGGCGACAACGACTTCTCCGCCGTCGTGACCGTTATTTGAGTTTCGGCTTCCTCTAAAAGCCATACCTTTTTTTTAAAACGAAAAAAATACTATGTTTTACTTTGGTATTGAAAATGGTTTTCATAATGTTTTTATTATATCAATGTGTTGTATTGATATCTCGTGATTGAAATGTGGAAATGTTATGTTTCATTTATCCATGTTTTATGTGATATGATTATGTTATGGTTATTGGGCATTATTATGAAAACGGGTGGTTCCGTGATAAACTAAGGGCAGGTGAGCCCGATATAGCTCTCCAATGCATTGGGTAACGCGAAGGAGTGAAACATTAAGGTTTCTCCGAAGAGATTTTAGGGAATATACTGTGATGGGTATTCCAAACGTAACCAAGAGGGTTACTCCCTACGTAAGAATGTTATGAATGCCTCAAGTTACCTTTATGTCTTATGATTTCTATGATTTATTCATGATTTTATGAGGTATATTTAGGTGCCTATGTTTTATGGGTAAAGTATGATTTCATTCTTATGTATATATGAACTCATGTTTCCTTTCCATGTTTTTTTTATAACCAATACTGAGTTTTTATTCTCATCCCAAGTTTTTGAAATGTTTTTCACAGGTCAAGGGAAAGGTACATGATAAGATGATAGAGTCAAGGATTTGTCAAGAAATAATCCATGTTTTATTTTAAATGTGTTTCCATTGATGGGAATGAAGAATACTATCTTTATGTAACCACTTTGTTTATATGTGGAATGTAATACAAGTTTTATGATCTAATTCTCTAAAAATATAAACCCAAAAAGATCCTCAATGTGTAATCTTGTAATAACTCAAGATTAAGTAAGGTTTAAGGCTGGGGCCTTATAAATCATGTCCCGACTAATCACCTTGCATCATGACTTATTCATGTTTCTTCCAAAATCATCATATTATAATTATATCCTCCAACACATAACACTAAACTCCATCATATAACCCAAAAAATATTAGATGAATCGAAATGGGTAAAAAAATTAAATCATTAGAACATATTCATAAAATATTATTTTCTTAATGAATGTATCTATTGAATTCAAAAAAAATATTTTGTTAATTAATTTCTTTGTGAATTGATAAAAGTGGTTTATCACAAATATGATTTACTGATTATTGATTAGTTTAGTTTTTTATCTGATGTATTCATGATAATAATTAGGATAAAAAAATTTGATTTGAGATTTTTGTTAAGGTATTAATGTAGTTATATGAATTTTCACACATGTATATATGGATTTATGTTCCATGTATAATAATTTATTTAGTTTTATTATTCCATAATTTTATAATTTTTTGGGTTATATTATTCAATAAAATTGATTAATATAGTTTATCTACAAAATGTGTTAGTATTTAAATCGAATTTGTGTCCCTCTTGAGTGAACTAATCATGGGTTATGTGAATTTGGTTCAGACTAGTCATGAGTATACGGGCTTATAACTTATATATGTAGGAATGAGTGTCCATTAAGTCATCATAAGACTAATCATCTATGGAATATTTATATCATATGATTCTAATCCATTAAATTTATCTATTTTATTTAAAGTATGTGCATTTCCCATATAGTTATCTATGATTTTTGTTCATTATTAATTTGGCATAATAACATGATATATGAGATTCGTTAAGTTTTATAAACAAAAATATTATGAAAATATTGATTTATAAAAAGGAATAAAATTAATAATTAAATAATTATAATCATATGTACCGGTAATGTGAATAAAATAAGCTAATATGGTAAAATAAAATCCATTTTTTAAATACTATGTGTCTTATTCCTTCCAAATTAAACACATTGTAAGACTATAATCATCTAACCATGTAGGTCATGATAATTGTCTACAATTCTTAACTTCACTTTATAAAAACAATTATTTGGGGGCCTTTGTTGGATAATTATCCAATTTTTTAATTTTATTTTCATTACATTATGATACAAGACCCTTGTAGGATAATGTTACAAGAGGAATTGTGTTGAGTGAATCCATTTGACCAGCTACGAAAAATTGTAACCTTCTTAACTAAAAAAGACTGATATATGTAATAATTTACAGGATTTTCTAAATATATATCTATATAGTGGGAAATATGCTAATGTGGATTAAATTTTTGTGAATGGATAACCATTTATGATTTATATATATGATGTAGTTCCAAAATTGTTCATCATTTTCGAGTGATCATATTTAATTAAAATTAATGTCTTTTGATACTGGATACACATAAAATAAATTTTCTAATTATTTATTAATGGAATATGAATCATAAATATTATCCTTGAGATTATTTATATGGATGAAAAATAATTTTTTTTGTAATCATTATAGTCTATAACAATAGTTAAGAATCGTTATTAACATTGAATAGAATGCTATGTGTTAATGTAATACATTTTTGAGTACCCAATTGGTGAAGTCATTCAACACTTGAATAGTGATTCCTATGAGAATCAAAAAATAATTCATAGATGTTTTCAAAATAATTAAACATTGGAAAATGGAAAAAAAGATATTCTATAATATTCTTCCAAATAAAATTGATTCTGTCTTTTTAATATGGAGATAAATGATAACCTTTAAGGATTGTACCGACTATAATTTATCATTTTTAGTGATTTATTGAAATATTTTGAAATTATTAATGAAGAGGATAATCTTTTCCCTGATTTTTAATTTTTTGTCAAATGGTGAGAATCATATGGGACAACAATATTCAAATTATTTATATAAGTCATGAAATTATATATATTTACACTTTAAATATAATATTAGATGTTTATTAAATGTTATACTTAGTCATTGAAACTAAATGATATTTTTAGGAAAGTACTTTATATATATATATATGTTTTAAGTTTCAAGTATACAATAAGAAATTTGGTAAATTCCATTGAATATACATTATAAGTATTAATGTAATAAGAACAAATTATTAAATTTTAATGGTTATGTATTTCATAATTTTTAGCTTAAAAATGTTGTAAAAATGTGTATTTTAAAGATAAAGGGATGGATTGTTGTATCTTATTATTTTTATCCTACTGTTGAAGTAAATAGTTTATATAACAAAATTTTAATACAATGGAATATATCAAGGTATATTGATTAAAAAAATAGGTTTTCATTTTAATATTATATTCATAATTGATATGAAAATTTATTTACTAAAAATAATTTTGTGAACCATATAATAACTATGTTATTCATATGATTTATTATTTATCATGATCTATAACATGTATTAAAAATTTGTAATTCAAAAAATGATTTATCTAGGATAAATGAGATCATCTGAAAAATCTGTAATATGTGATCCGACACCCAATTACAATAAGTAAATATTAATTATATATTAAATTAATAATAAAACTCAAATAAACCACATATTATTTTATTGAAACAACATTTTATAATGTTTTAATGTTTGAAAAATATATGTAAAAGTGTAGTCCAAAAGATGATCAATCAACTGAAACCAGTTGTTTCTACGATTGAAATCATAAATTAATGTTATAAATATGTTCTTTGAAGTTATATAATCATCAAATATGTATAAATTATTCTATTTTGAATGTAAATTATAATCGATGTTGTTTTAGAGGTAGTCTATAAGTTTCATATTATGTTTTATGGTTGTTATTATGAATAATAATGTTATTTTATTTGTTATTTAAGAACTACGACCACATTTAAAGATATTTTAGATATTATGAAACTGGTTAATTATACAATATTAATATATACATATGAGTTACATAATCTAATATGTAAAATTAAAAAATTCAATGATCAAATGGGATTGAAATATGAATAAATCTCTTCATTTATATATAAAAATAAATTGATTAATTCATAATGGTAATTCAATGCATTGTAGTGTATGAAAAGAGAAAGAGAAGAAACTGTACTATATTCTCCAAGGTCAATGAGAACCTCAATGTGATGAAAAATGTATTCCTTAGATCAAAAATAATAGTCATAAATTCAATTTTGTAATATTTTTCTATATATTGATAAATATAGACATATATAGGATAACATATTCTTATATATATAGATTGAGAGGTTAATATGAGAATGTAATTTGGTTGATGCATAAAAATTAAATGACTATTAATGTATGGAAAATATGTTATAATTGAATGTGTGTGAGTTGATAAATTAAAAAAGGATTAAACACACATTTTTACTATGTTACAAATTAAATATTTATAGATAAATTATATTGGTAAATTTATATAACCATTGTTGATATTATTGGAAGATGGGAAATTTATGGATTCACTAGTGATATAAAGAGGTAACATGGGCTAATAATTAAATATAATCCTATTAAAAAATATGACAAACTCATTAACATAAGAGTGAAACAAAAAAATGCATAACATTCATAAAACCATTATTTGTGATCAAATATTACATTATTAATTGGAAAATATATACGAGGGTGGTAGAAACGTAAAAAGTATAAAGGGATCAAATACTACATTATTAATTTACTTATTAAAAAATATAAAATGATTAAAAAATTGGTGTGTTCATTCATATCATTATATATGATGGTAATTTTTCATAACATAGTAAAGTAATAAAAGAAGTTAATATTGTGAGGGAGATATTACAAATTATTCCATGTCAATATAATCTGTCGTAATTTAGACATGAAAACTAGAATTTATCATTAATATTATTAGATTATCTATAAATTATAATTAATGAAAATTAAAATAATTTAAACATAGAATGAATATCAAATATTCCCTATATTGTTACATCTTTTTAATCTAAAGAGAATATATTTATCATTTTATGAGGATATTGGGAAGGATATGTAATAGTTTAGTTCTAATATCATATTGAAATTAAATTAAGTTGATGAATTAGATCATTCACAAGTATGATTTTATTGTAATTTTTTTTCTTTTCAAGTCTACACATTATAATGAGATATACCATGTGATTGGATTATGATATAGGTAAATTGATAATAATTTAGATTACATGAAGAACCCCCCCATAAATAGACATAAAAATAAAAAATTCATCCCAAATTATTTTTGAAATGAAGATCTTGGTGACCAATGGTGTATACAAAGATATAGAATTTATAAGAAGTTAAAATCGAATTTATATTACATAGAGAAGATGATATGATGGCTATAATTGAAGATAAAAAATCTGAAAAGGATGATAAAAATCAATGAAAATGTATTCTTTATCTCATAGAGAAACCATAGGGCTGTCTTCAATAGTGCTATATTCAATGGGAAAAAGTTGAAAGATATTTTAAATATGGAATTGATGTTTTAAATTTGAGGAAAAGATAATGATTATATTTATGCATAGTAAAATGAATTCCAAGATAAATAAGCTCATTAAGAAGGCTTGGGAGTGATGGAAAATGTAATTCGAATGGTAAAAGAATATGGTATAGTGCTTGATGTACATAATACATCATTAAATTAGATAATAAAAATGTTTTATTTAAGGAAAAATAGATGGTTAAACATGAAATATATATACAATGAATCCATTTATATTAAAATGTATTATACAGTCAGGAATGTTATTCATTGTATAAAAATTTTCAAATTATATATGAGTAATATATGGTGTTGTTAAAATAATGGAATATAAGAGAATTGGGTTCCTAGATAAAGGTGTTTTTAGATGTAGTGTTGATACATCAAAAGTATGTAAATAATAATAGACTAGAACAATGGGATGCAGAAAATATAGATTTTCCCTAGTCTTAATGGTTTAATCATCAACCATATATTTTTATGATGTATGATGATATTTTAATGGATAAGTTAGAAAAATATATATTCATAAAATGTCCATATTTTTTTTGGTTTTCATGGATTCCCCATAGAGTATTCTTAAGATACATATATATATATATTATAATTTATAAGAACTATGAATTTGTCAATGAATAATAAAACCATATCAATCATCCTATAGAAGGATTTATTTCAATGTATTATTAATTGAAAAATACAATTGTATATATAATGATGTTGATTATAGAAAAATAATAATTGTATGATAAAATAATTGAATTCAAAATTGATAATTGTTTTACACCATAACATAATTCAATTGTGAAATATATTAATCATGTTTGAATATGAAAATCAACATTATTATGCTCATTATGCTTGAGAAATATTAGATAATCCATATAATGACTAAACACGATTTGGCATCTATTAGATGTAAATGAATAATTTTAATAAATACAAATTAACAAAAATCACTTTGAACAAAATAAATAATAATAATTCAAGGATACATTATTGCATATGTTCACCCACTATTATGGAAATCCTCACACACATAAAAATAAGATTTCATGAGTTTATATAGTGGTTAATTATAAAAAAACATTAGGTACATGAAATTTAATGTACATGCCATGACTTGATTAGAATGTGATAACTTATAGAATATAGAATTACTCAATGCATATGGATTTCTACATAATATCTTATGTGAAGGTTAAATTTGTATCTTGAGATGAGATCTATATTTTACTAAAATGGATCATTTAGTAAAGGAACTAATAAGAATTATTTCATGAATTTATGGAGAAAAATTGATTTTTCTACCATGGTAATTGTAATGAATTAAGAATTATTCTTATATTGGATGGGAAAAATAACTTTTGGAACTAAATGTTATACTCCATTAAAAATTAATGTGTGGAAAATCAATGAAATATATAATCCTTGTTAGAAATTATATATATATAGGGATACTTTGAAAAAAATGTGATCCATTATTCTTAGAATTATTTATCAAATAAAAAGATGAAACGGGATTCAATATAATTGTTCTACTCTAATGTAGAATATGTTATATAATATATCAGCCAAGGATATATATAGAGTTATTTTTTATTATTTCTATATATGATGATAGTTGAAGGGTCGATATGATGTTCATAATGTAAAAGTATGAGGTTATGTATTTCATAAAGATACATCAATATGGGGTCGTATATGAGTTATGATACCCAATCCATGTTTTGTGATCATACAATGGAACTGAGCTGACATTCATTGAGGTAGAATACACTTGTGAGATACATGGGATTAAACATGTAGACTTTTTCGAGAGGACTCCTTGATATAATGGAGTTATAAAATGGTAAAATTAAATGGTAACCAATATTTCCAACACATTTTTAATTGAGAGGAGCTTCTTATGACACTATTGGAATGTGGCATTACAATTTCCAATGTACAATGGAAATTATGAATTTCTATGTCCTCAGGTGGGGTGGATACCCAATGAAATGTGTGAGAGAATTATACTTCATTGAAAAAATATCATGTATTTATAAGTAGATATATCATCAAAAATAAATAGGTAAATGAATACATGAAGTTTCATATAATAGATAAAGGTTTATTTTTAGATAACTCAACAAACTATGTGACCTAATAATTCGATATAAAATTTATAAATAATGTTTTTTTATGTAGTGATGTTAAATTAGTTGATGATATATAGGTAATAAACTCTTGAAGCTCAAATATTAATTAATTTTTGACAGAATATTATTTTTGTTAAAAAATCACTCTAGGTATCACTAAATCATTTTTTATGTGCTTGTTTTTTGTTGAAAAACCTGGCCTCCATGATGTGTTTGGTGACAAATGGGGTTTTCATAGGGAGTGGTCGACTTCAAGAGAAGTTTTGTAAATATTTTATTTGCAGAAAAACCTTGAAAATGAATTAAATATTTTCAAGAGGTACAAAAATTTCAGATTCAAGGTGGCATTTTTTCAGTTTTTGCCAAATTTTTGGGCCACAAAATAAAAAAAAGAGAAAGTTGTTTTTGAATACTATACTTACATTCTAGTGTCATAGAAGATTGTTAAGTTGTGTGCCATGTGTTTTTCTAGATCAGAACAATAAAATATTTCAAATGAAATAGGGGTGTCCATGTTTTCGTTTGGGCGTGCAACGTGACTAAGGCGAAAAAGGATTAGACAGCTGGACTTGCGTGTTGGGAGGGTACTTGCTCGCAATGGTCAGGGTTATTGAAATACATAAAAATATATAGCTTCCCTTCATTATTTTTATGTAAGCTCATCACTTTGAGAAAATGTGATCTCTAGTCATGCAAGTGGTGATTTGGTCATGCAAATAGTGGTTTGGTCGTGCATGTATAATGATATTTAAAAGTTTCATGCCAATTAATAGTTGCATGAAAATATTGATTTGGGTGCAATAGGTTGTGAGTCACCCATTTTTTGAGTTGCAGAAGGGAGTATTGTGAAATAGGTTTGGAGACACTTGGACACCTTTTTTGAAGAATCACGTCATTTGATAGTTGCACACCAATATTGGTTTGGGTCTAAAAGAGTGTGAGTCTCCCAAGTTTTTGTTGAAGAAGGGAGTGTTCCATATGTTTTTTGGTGACACATGTGCGCTAGGGTTAGAGTTGTGTGTTGGTAGTTATATGGCTATGTGAATGTTAGATTATTTCCAAATACATGCGGTGAAAATTGGTATTCATCAATGGAAGAAAATTAATCATCAACAGAGCATCTCAATACATTGGAGTATGTGTTCATTTGTGATAATTAAGGGACCTACATGTCATTAGACTATGTGCGAATCCACTCCAGTGTAGTGATAAAAGGAAGAGGAAGAAGGTGATCCTCTCTTCTAGTAGTGAGCTCGGGAGAGAGGAACAGGGAGTGACCCACTGTAAAGTTGTGAGATAACCCTAAATATTTTAAAGGTAATGAGCTTGGGCATAAAATTTATCTAGCCTAAACACTGTAAATTGGCAGTGAGCCTTAGTAGATTTGGTACATCAGCACATTACCATTTTGTGCTCCTTGGATATAGCCCAGTGAGGGTTAAAAAAAAATTATATGTGTCTACTTGCTTTTCCTTCTATATTGAATTCAAATAATCATAATCAACTAAAGAAATAAAATAATAAGATCAAGTGTAAAACAAAAATCATAACAAAGTACACTTATTATGAAGAGGTCATGATCCAGTGGGGAAGGGATAATTTTGAAAGGAGAATCCATACTTTGATTCACCCAACTTATCAGGGTATCTAGGCCAATGTTGATACTTACAATTGGTATCAGAGGGTGGTTTCATTTATCAGATTTGTTTTCTAAGACTTGGTTTACTCGATTTGTTAAATATTCAATCTGCTCTTATCTCGATTTTTCATGGAAAAAGGAAGAAATCAAATAATAATCAAAATAAAAATGGTATTCCTTTGTGTTGAAGTTTTTATGAATAATTTATAATTAAAATAATCGAATAAAATATCTTGTTAATGGAAGGAATGGATGAATCTGATTGGTTAATATATATTCACTAGAAAATGATGCAGAAACATGTGATATACTTGAAATTCACAGTGACAATGAAACTACTAATAATGAAGAATATTTAAGGGGCCTTCCAGTATATGATGTCATCATGAGAAAGTAATTGGATCAAAAATTGGATGAAGAATTTAAATATAATGATATCTGGATCCAAGTACTTGAAATTGAGGTTAACAAGCTAAGATTATTAAATCAAAGGATTTTTTATGTAGCTACTAACCTTATGGAGATGAATGATTCCAAATATGATGAACTACAAGATATGTATTTTAATATATTGAAACGAAAAGATGATGATAATAATACGAATATGAACGCAGATAACATTAAAAAATTTAAATCCTAAAATGATGATATACCTACACAGCTAATAAAACTAGTTTAGGAAAATCAAAGACTACAGTAGGAGAGTGCATACAATGTTGATTATATTTCCCAAGAAAAAATGAATGTAAAAGAGTAATATTAAATGGTGGATTAGCTCACACATGAGTTAGATTTTTTGGTGAGTAAATTAAAAATATCAAGAGAGAACTCAATGAACAATTTGAAGCATGGGATATGAAGATTCAAAAGTTATGAGAAGAGCTAGAGTTAGTGAATAAAGAAGTAGAGAAATCCAATACCAAAGGAAAGCCTAAAGTGAAGGATGTTATGAACTTACTATTTGATTATCATTTAGAATGTGATGATAAAATGAAAAAAAATATGTTATTTCTATGGTGAATCAAAAATAGATTTTCTCATCTCAAAGGCCATACAGTTTGGAAAAAAAGTAGAATTAGATTGGATGAAACCACTCTAGTAAATGATAGAAAGGGAGATTTGATTAGTTCCCAGATTGGATAAAATATTATAGATGTCAGAGACAAACCTAAGTGGAAATTTACAAGAATTAATTAAAACATGTGATATTTCAATGGGATTCATTGCCACACATCAAGATTTTGTTCAGAGGATTTGGAATATATTTCATCTTTTAATGATATATAATTTTATATATATGAAAATAATAAGAAGCACCATGAGAAATATAAAATAATTTTATATAAAAATAATCTATCCATGACGTGATTCTATTGTGGATGAATGGGGAACACCATGATTATGTGTCAAGAGTCTCAAGAGATCATGTTAGAAGAAGAACTCATGATGAATCAACATCTCACCTGAGAAATAGTGAGATGAGTTATGCCTTTAACGGAAGATGTTTCATATGTTTGTATCATAATCAATTGGAACAAATTGAATAATAATAATAAAGTAAATTAAAAAGAATCCAAAAGGATAACCCCAGAACAGGCAGCGTACAATGAAAAAACCTATACTGGAAGACAAAATGGAAAACTGAAAAGTAGTTTTACATCCACAGTGGAATCAAAATGACCTCATTGAAAGGTGCCTAAATCACATACTCTATTAAACTCCCAATAAATTCATCAAAATGGATGTAGAAAACCTTTTAAGAGAATGGGAGGATCTTCCTTCAATGTAATAAAGATGAATTTAAATCAGTATAAGCCTCAACCCCAACATGAAAAAGTGGCATGACTCAAACAATTGATAAAATAAGTAAAGATAAAAAATGTCCTGGAAAATTCACATGTCATGCAACATACAAAGACGTGAAGTCAATAGAAATAACAATCCAATGGAGGAAGAAGCAAGAGTAGATGACTAGTGGAATGTTTACTGCTCAATGAAAGAGTAATGAAAAACGGCATATTGGTGGGGCATCAACAAAAGATATCTCTACTAAAGGAATTAATTCAAAAATTTTGAAAAAGGATGAGCATCCAAAATCTAAATATCAGAAGAATACATAGAATGTGTGTAATGAATTTCTAGTCATATGCCGTAAACAACTCAAGTTGGCTAAGAAATATGAGGTGGCAAAGAAATAGTGAGATGATTTACAAGAAAGAATATTTCTGTTTACCCGTCAAGATCAACCCCAATCTTCTTCTAAGGGATTCAAGAAATATGCCTCATCCTATGTCTATAAATGATATAAATTGATGTTCATGTATTTTTTGTTCAAAGGGAGATAAGATCCAAGGGGATGTGGCATCAATAGATGAAAATTAATGATATGATGTGTTACATAATTTCAACTGATTCAAATCTGTTACCAGAGTTAAAGAAGGAATATGTAATAATTCCACGGAATGAGTTGATGTTTTATGGATGTATGATATGGGTGGAAGTAAATGAGTGCATTGGACAATGAGTGTGTTAATAACTATATCTCTTGTTTCCTATACCATTCTTCACTCAGTAGGCTAATAAGTTTTGTTGATAGATCATTTATAAGTGGTGAATTCTTCCAATAAAGATCTCATTTATGTAATTGAAATAGAAATATTTCTCAAAACTACAATCACATGTGGAGAAATGTCGTTGTAGAAGAAGAGTGTGTGTGGGTGTAAATAGGGGGCCCAACCAAAGGAAGTGTTTCATAACATAGTGGATGAATTTTATATCGTAATCAGATGCATGAGATATCAAATAAATAATTGGATAACCCAAATCATGTGTTATATTTCTATTAAGAGAGGAAATATTGAGGGAAATTCAACAGAATTCATGTATTTCATGATTATCCCTTTTTATCTATGATTATGGTATCAGATGACTATTTTCAGGATACCATGAAGATATGAGAAAATATCATTGATGATCAGACAACACCAGTTCATAAGAGAACAATGAAGTCACTAAGCAGACATCTCTCTTATCACAATTTGAACCTAAATGATTTTATTATAAAATGGAAGATTAAAACACAATTAGGGAGATGAATGAATATCTAAACCAGATTAGGAAGAATTAGACATGGGAGATTGTTTCAAGGAAACTAGGTAATAATTTCATTCGGACTAAATGGGTCTATTTCAACAAGATGAATGAATATTTCAATGTGATTTGAAACAAATAATTACTGTTGTTCAAATGATACTCTAAGATAGAGGGAATAGATACAGATGAGATAATTTATCTGGTTGCATGGCTGGAGACAATCAAATTATTCAGAGCCATTAAAATGCAATGAAAGTTTAAACCGTTCTAAATTGATGTTAAATTTTCATTCCTGGATGGGGTATCAGAGGAATAAGTTTATATCTAGCAGCCATGTTCTTTTCACATTCTTGAGGATAAGAACAAGTATTGTTGGAAGAAGAAGGAATTATATGGGATAAAAGAAGCATAAGAGCATGTTTCTCAATGCTTGATCATTATTTTATGAATTTTATTTTTTACTATGGTGGAGTTTATTATAATCTATATTTACACAATGAAAGTAATTAAAGGATGATAAAGATAGTTTATGTCGATGACATAATATTTTTCAAATCAGATAAAGCTCAGGGAAAATAATTTTCCAAATTCATGAAATGTGAGTTCAAAATGTCAATGAATGGAGAACTGGCATTTTTACAAAGTTTACTAGTTTCACAAAGAAGGAATGGAACATTCATTTCTAAATCCAAATCATCCAAGGAGGATCTAAGAATATTTAGCATAGAAAATTCCAAGGAGATGAGAAAATTGGTTTCTACTTGAATGAAATTAGTGAATGATGATAATGGAAAGGGGGTTAATATCAAAGAATACAAGAAAAGTATTGTAATTTTAACATACATGACCATGACAATACATAAAATTTTATTCACTACATGCGAAGCAGTGAGATATCAATGTAATCCCAATGAATGCGACATTATTTTACTAAAAGGAACACTTCCTAATATCTAGGGCATGATGGATTTATATTTGATATATAATAAAAAATTTCTGTTATAGTTATATGGATATACTAATGCAAATTGGGATGGTTCAGTGGATGAGAGGAAATCATCATCAGGATGTTATTTTTATCATAGGGGATTGTGTATTTATTGGTTTATCAAGAAAAAAGATTGAATTTATTTGAGAACTGCAGAAGCTGAATATATTGCAACCAAGAAGGCCCGCACACAGTTATGGTGTATGAAGTAGCATCTTGATGGTAATGATGTTTAAGTGAAGTCTTTGATCAAAATCCTGTATGATAAATGAAGTTCTATAAATATCAGAATAAATCCCTTCCATCACTAACAGACAAAGAACATTGATATAAAGTATAATTTTATAAAAGATATGGTTAATCCGGGAATTATGAAGTTGGAGTATGAGCCTATAGAGTTAAAGTTAGCTTTAAATATGAAATAATAATTACCAAAGGAAGCATTTGAGAGGCATAGACTGGCTCTGGGAGTCTAGTCGACTCCCCACAAATAAAATATTGTTGAATTGGTACCCCTATCCCAGAGTTATATTCTATTTTTCTTACTATACTACTCTGTTCTCTCTACTCTATATCAGACCACAAAAAAGTGACCGTTGGGTTCGTTGAAAAAGGGGGAGAAAGAGTGACTCAAAAAGGGGGATAAGATGACAGGTTGTGAAATTGAGATAGGGATGTTTATCAATAAAGGTGAAGAATCAGATTTTGGGAGCACCGTGAAGAGAGTATATGGTTCTCTAAGTGATCCAATGAAACATATCATGGACAACCTAGGAACCCAAGAAGTGTATAAGGATAGTTTTAAATATGAGGATTCTATAAGTGATCAATCATATAATAGAATCATGACAGCTAAGGATCACAATAAAATCATAAGAGTGGCATTAGAATTGTGTCTGAAGGTTTCCGATGATAAAAAATTGTAATCAATTTAGTATCAACAATTGGTGTCAGAAATGAAGAGATTCATTGATGAACATTACATGTACTCTATCTTCTCTCACTAGGAATTTCTCTTGTGGGATTAATGTATGTATTTATTGAATCCTTGATCTCTATCAAAATTACAAGAGGTGAATGGTGGCTAAAGCATTAACATAGTTTCATTTTATGAGAAGAGTTTTCAACAAACCCAAAGGGAAATATTTTTGTGAAAAATCTCTCAAGGTATCATTTGATAATTTTTTAGGATATAGTTTTTATTAAAAATGTGGGCCTATGTGTTGGGTTTTTTGAAAATGCAGAGCAAAATGACAAAATTTATTGAGAAAGGGAGTTTACATGGTGAGTTTTTGAGTTTAAGAGTTGTTGATCAGAAACATTTATTGGCATATGATCCTTGACAAAGGAAATAATGATCTGGATATGACACAAAAAACAAAATATACATGGTGGTGCCGTTTTCCATTGTTTTTCAAATTTTTGGGCCTCAAAATAATCAAATTTGGAAAAGTTATTTTTGTAAAGGAACTTGCACACCAGTGATTTAGAGGCTTGGAATGTTGCACACCATATTTTTATCTAGATCAGAATATAAAAATATGGGAAAGGAATGATTTGTGGCCATGTTTTTGTTTGGTCATGCTATGTTACCAGGGAAACATAGGTATAAGAGGCTATAGTTGCTCATTTTGAGGGGACTTACACACAATAATAAGGGTGACCAAAATGCATATAAATAGAATGATAACCCACTGGATTTTGAGAGAAGAAAAAAACATCTATAAAATTCATGCTCTTGTCATGTAAGTGGTGATTTAGTTGCACAATTGGTGGTTTGGTCGTTCTAGTATAAAAATATTCAGATGTTACGTGAAAATTGATTGTTGCTTGCCAATATTGATTTGGGCATTAAACGGTGTGAGTCACCCATTTTAAGTTGGCGAAGTGAGTTTCATGCTAGTGCTTTTGTGAAACTTGTGCACTAGGCTTTATGAAGTGTTCCATTTTATACTTTCATGCTAATATTGGTTTGTGTATACGAGGGTGAGAGTCTCCCAAGTTTTACATTGAAGAAGGAAGTGTTGCACAAGTTTATGGGTGACAGATGCACACAAGGATTAGAGAAACATTCCATTAATTATAGGGATATGCAAATGATGAATGATTTCTCAATACATCCAGTGCAATGTGGTTTTGATGTGAGAATTTGTCATGTCTTAAAACCCTAAATCAATATTTTTCCTTTTAATGTATCACAGTGGTGACCACAAGGTTGTCTATCTAGGAGGTTGCAGTTCGAGTTGCAAAACTGTCAGTTTTGTTATTAAATTTTTTTTAATAAATGAAAATGGGGATTTTATTAACAATTTGAAAATAGAATATTAATTAAATAATAAATTGAAATAATTTTAAGGGAATGATAATGTGGGTTGGAAATCATGATTAAAAACAGCAGTCACAGACATGCTTCACCCTCTCAGACACTCCCCTCTTCCTGGTATATAAAAAATATCTCTTATTTTAAATTCCTAATTGTAGCCACACTGACCCCTAGATTTACACTCAAATTGTAAAATACATCGTATTTAAAACTTTAATATTATTGTGGTCCCACCTATTTAAGTGATTCAATTACTTAAATACCTCCAAGTAATTGAACCTAATTGAATTCCCTATGCTCAATGGCAAAACCTCACAAAATAATTTTAAATAGGGAAGTAAATTGTTCTACTTTATAGATGGAACAACGATAAAAAAATGTGTTGAAAGTATATTTAATAAATAAAACAACCATATTCATTAAAAAATATAGGTTCAAGAGAAATTCAAAAAGGAATTACGCATTAAAATCCAAACTCGGAAGAGAGTGTCTGTCGGGTGTCGTCGTCCACAACCACTTGCCGCTTAGCCTTCCATCACTTGAGAAGCCATAATCTTATCTATTGAATCTTCAATTGATGTCATCTTCTTAAGGATCAAAATCTACACCTTCCCCTTTTCTCTCTTAAGACAACTCTCTTTGTGACGGATGGTGTGCTGAAGAATGGAATGTGATTTAGAGGTAGGAGCTCCTCTTCTTTTAAGGATTATTTCATCATCAAAACATTGTAGTGTTTTTCGACCCATTAATTGACCGATTCATGCATGTACCTAGTCATAAATATTGTGAATAAATGTAGTTTCCATCCACCCTCCAAATTTCAGATTAATTGGACGCGTATTGAAAAAGTGATGATTTTTATATTGAAAATCGCTTTCTCTGGATGAAGCTTCCTGGATGATTTTTCCAAAACTCTATCACTCAACGACCATTATAAAGGATTTCAAACGTCTTTAAAATCATTCTAGAGACACATATGGGAGTACTCTTTCATATCTAGGTGGAATCACATCATTGGGTGGTGATTAGGCTGAAATTTGTTTCCATTACCAATGTAGGGTCCACGCAGTCCGCCCGGAAAAATTGTCAACTTCATTGATTTATTTGGGCATTAAGATGCATGAATGTTTTCCTGGTCCTAAAAACAATGATTATGGACATAAAATAAGGGTTCAAAAAAAATTCAAATCACAACATTTAGAAATGTATTTTATGATAAATGACCAAAATACCCTTGTGATAAAAATCTGTTAAAAATCCAGAATTATGTAATTTAAACTTTTTATCCCAAAACACAATCTAAATCCAAAATTGTTACAAATAAGATCAAATTGGTTAATTGGTGAGGTTTAAATAATTTATATAGACATTAAAAATATTGAAAATATTAGCTCTGTCATTTCCCCCAGACTTGGCTCTTGGACTCCTGGATAAGTGAGCACGGTATCAAGAAAAATAAAACACATACCAATGGAGTTTACCCATTTACCACAATGAATTAAAAAGATATAATGCCTCATTAAGGAAAAATATTTAAAATTATAAATTCAAATCATTCAATCCATTTCCACATATTTTGTGTTCTCATGGACACAACACACTTACTTCACATTCATTTTCTCTCAGCACACAATATAGATTTGCAACAAGGATTTTCTCATCCAAATCATGCAAATATTACCATAGGCTTGATAAATTTGTACATCTCCAACCGATGTGAACCAAGAACATGTGATTATCATGAGGACCTTACAGGGTTTTTTTTTTGCTTGGGTTTGGTAAGATTCAAATGTGAAAAACTTTTGTGGGTGAATAAGGAGGTTTTGGATCTTTTTGAAGTAGAAATGCATGGTTTTAATTTTTACTCAAGTTTGGTTTCCTCCATATTCTCCTAAAAATAATCAGCTCTGATATTCTATTTTCCACCCCATTCTATCAATATTTTAGTAGAAAATATGACTTTTTTTCTAAATCTCCATATTGGACACAACTTATTTCCATTACGAGCTCCAGATAGGCACAACTCCATTTCATTTGAGAGCTCCAGATAGGCACAACTCCATTGCATTTGAGAGCTCTAGATAGGCACAACTCTCATTATAATATATTCCGGCACCACAAATACGCCTTCAATGTTTAAATGTTCTCCCAAAGCAACACCGTATGAGGTAGCACATCATGAGTCATCTGCCCCCCCCCCACACACTTATGTTCAACTAGATCATGCATTTATACGTCTAGAGCAGGTTGGAAAGGGAAATTTGGCTTGTAATGTGGCTAACCTAATAGGCTATACATGGATACTAAGGGCTGAAGAAGGATAAAATGTTCAAGGAAGGATGAATTAAAAATGATAATCATGAAAAGGAAGCTCCAATATTCAAACAAATGCCACAATAATTTTAATCACAAGTATCTATGCCCTTATGTTTTGATAGAAATCAATCAAGTTCTAGTTTAAACAAACATGAATTGGTTCTCTCAAGAAAGAGTTTAACATAATGAAGATGTAAAAATGGGTCTAGAGGCCTCAAATGAATGTGAATTTCAATCATAATGTCAGTGATATGTGCCATGGGATTTAAAAATCAGTGTTCATTTCAAGAATTATCCAAATTTTTTAACATGAAACAATGTCATTTTCAGCATTGATTTATGTTCAGTTTGAAAGGATCTGTTGGTTCACTCCTTGGAATGAGTTTCAAATGAAATTCAAGAAATTCTAAAATATTTTTTTATTTAAAAAAGAAACACGAAAAAATGGAAGGAAATTTTGAAAACAAAAAATTTCAAATAGAAGTTCGTAAAAACCAAATCTACCCAGAATTCTGTCCCCCCCCCCCCCCACACTTATTCTATGCAATATCTTTATTTTATAGTTTCTTTAGCATGAAATTCCAGAAATTAAAGACATAGAAAAAATAAATGATAAGGAAAGACACAACCTGGCATCAATTATATTCTGCGTCATGAAGTTGAATATCCTCCCCTAGAGGATATGGGAAATTTTCTTGAAATATATTCATCCTATGACCATTGATAGAGAATGATGTCTCCTTATCTAGATCATTAATCATTATTGCACCAAAATGAAAAACATGAGTAACAATGAATGTTCCAGGCCATTTGGAACAAAATTTACATAGGAAGAGATTCAATCTGGCATCGAACAGTAGATTATTTTCTCCCTCCTTGATGTTTTTGTTGAGAATACACCCATCATGAAAGGATTTCCTTCTACCTTTTTATAACCTGGAGATTTCGTATGCATTATTTCTGATCTCCTCCATCTTCTTCAAACAATATTTTCATTCTTTCATAGTATAATATAGGTTTATGTTAAATGTTTTTATATCCCAAAAGGATTTCTGTTCTAACTCAACTGGTAGATGATAATCTTTTACATAAAACAATCTAAATGATGAAATTCCAATTGGGGTTTTGAAAGTAGTTATGTGGGCCCAATGAGCATCATCAAGTCTCAAACTCCAATCCTTTCTATTTGGGTTAACTATTTTTTCTAGGATTAGTTTGATCTCCCTATTGGACAACTCAACCATTCCGTTTGTTTGAGGATGATAGGGCGTAGAGACCATATGATTAACACCGTATTTCATCAAAAGAGATTCCAAATTCCTATTACAATAATGGGTACCTTGATCTTTAATTATAAAATGTGTAAATCTAAACCTTGAAAACAAATTTCCTTTCAATAATTTAGACACAATTTTTGCATCATCAGTTCGGGTGGGGAGAACCTCTACCCACATGGACACATAATCAACAGCCAAAAAATTTAGAGATATCAAAATTAATTAGGAAAAGGACCAATGAAATCCATTACCCATACATAAAAAACATCACAAAACAAAAGTGGGTTTTTTGGCATCTCATTCCGCTTGGAAATGTTTCCTTGGAATTGACAATTTTTACAGGTTCTGCAGAATTCGAAAGCATCTCTAAAAATGGTGGGCCAATAAAATCCAGAATCAAGAACTTTTCTTTCTGTTCTCTGCAGTCCAATGTGTCCTCCATAGTTTAATGTGTGGCAGAAATGTAGGATGTATTGAAATTCATAGTTCAGAATGCATCTTCCTATCATTTGATCACTACAAATGTGCCATAAATAAGGATCATCATAAATGTATTTTTTTAATCGCCTTGAAGTTTATCAATTTGATTTTTGGAAAAGGAATGGGGGTGTTCATCAGAAGCAAAATTGTTTACAAGATTAGAAAACCATGGTATTTCACTTTGAGCTGCAAATAAATCCTCATCTGGGAAGGATTGCTTAATTAGGGAACACATCTGAAATTTTCTATTCTCAATAGATGGTATCCTGCTCAAATGATCAGCAACAAGGTTATCACATCCTTTCTTATATTTTATTTCATCATCAAACACCAGTAAAAGAAAAATACATCTCATAAGTCTTGGTTTTTCATCATGTATCTTCATCAAGAATCTGATTGTAGAATGATTAGTAAAAACAATCACCTTGGAGCCCAGCAGATAACTTCTAAATATGTATTGAGAATAGACAACAACCAGCAGTTATTTCTCAATTGTTGTGTAGTTTGATTGGGCTTGATCAAGAATTCATGAGGAATGGGAAATCACATGAGATTTCTTTTCTATCTGTTGACTCAATACTACCCTATGAGAAAAATTAGATGCTTCTGTCATTATTTCAAAGGGAATGTCCCATATAGGAGGTTGAACAATGGGGGGGGGGGGGGGGTTATCAATCTTTGTTTCAAATCATGAAACGAATTTATGTAATTCTCATCAAAGATAAATGGGACATCTTTTTGGAGTAATATGGACAATGGAAGTGCAATAGTACTGAAATCATTAATGAATCTCCTATAAAATCCAGCATGCACAAGGAAGGATCTCACATCTCTCATAGTTTTTGGGTATGGTAATGAAGAAATGACCTCAACATTGGATTGATCAACTTTAATTCTATCCCGAGACACAACATGTCCAAGAACGATCCCTTTAGAAACAATAAAATGACATTTTTCATAATTTAGAAAAGGTTTATTTCAATGCATGTTTTAAGGACACGTTCCATGATTTTCAAACAACTCTCAAAAGATGATCCATACACAGTGAAGTCATCAATAAAAACATCCATGCACGTTTCCAAAAATTCAGTGGAGATTTTTATCATACACCTTTGAAAAGTTCCCAAGGCATTACATAAACCGAATGGCATCCTTCTGTATGGAAACGTTACCAATGGGCATGTGAAGGTTGTTTTATCTTGATCCTTAGGTAAAATGTGAATCTGAAAATATCTAGAGAATCCATCCAGAAAACTGTAGTGGGTTTTTCCAGCTAGTGTTTCAAGGACTTAATCAAGGAATGGTAATGGGAAGTGGTCTTTCCTTGTAACCAAATTGAGATTCCTATAATCAATGCACATTCTCTATTTATTTGGAAGCCTTATGGAGACAAGATCACCAAATTCATTCCTTGAGATTATAAATCCACTTTTTTTAGAACAACATGGACTGGACTTACCCATTGACTATAAGATATGGGAAAAATAATTCCAGCAGCCAAAAAGGTGGTAACTTCTTTCTTCACATCCTCCAGAAGTGTTGGGTTCAGTCTTCTTTGAAATTATCTTACCGGTCTAGCGTTCTCCTCCATTAAAATTATGTGCATGCAAACCGTGGGGCTGATTCCTGTTAGATCAGAGAGAGTCCATCCTATGGCTTCCTTGTGGGACTTGAGAACTTCCAAAAATTTGTTTTCCATGGCTTCTGACAAATCTGTTGATATTATTGCATGGAATTGTTCATTATAACCTAATAAGGCATACATGAGGTTATCTGGAAGGGGTTTCAATTATACCACAGGTGGGTTGGTTTCATTGATAACTGGGAACTCATCAGAAGTTATATTGTGTAGTGAAGCTCCATGTTCATCATGTTGATATCCTTCTATGATCTCAAGACTAGTTTCATGTGAAAAATTGGAAACCTCTCTTAGAATACCACTAACAGATTCAGCGGTTTCTATAAATTCATCTTAATCATTGCTCAGTTATCCAGTCTCAACATCCCAACAGTCTTCACAGTCTACAATTTCATCCTCATTTTTAACTAATTTAGTATCATAAAAATTTCCCTCTTTTTCCACATCAGTTGGTTTTTCATCGCAGAAACAATCAGGTAACATGCCAGAGGAAAACCAATCAATCAAGATTACATTGGGAGTTTAATGATCCTAAACTGGGTGATTTATTGATTAAAAAATGATGAAATGAAAAACACCGCCTCCAAATTCTAGTGAAATTGTTCCCTTGTGCACATTGATGATTTCTTTTTCTGTTTTTAGAAATGGCCTCCATAGGATGAGAGGAGCATGTGTGCTAAACCGATCATCTTTCATATCCAAAACATAGAAGCCAATAATAAAAATAATGTCTCTCACTTGGACAAGAACATCCTCTATAATTGCATCATGTTTGGTGGTACATCGGTTTGCAAGATGAATGATAATTCCAGAGGGTTTCAAGTCTCCAACCTAAAGAGATGAGTAGACAGAATGTGGCATGACATTGACGAAAGCCCTTAGATCAAGCATCACATCTTTGAATTCACATTTACCAATGGTACAGGGAATGGCAAATGTCCCAGGGTCATTACACTTGACAGGAAAGGCATGTTGAATCATCGATGAAACATTCCTTCTTAAGTTTACCTTTTAACCTCCTTTGAACTTTCTCTTGTTGGTACACATGTCTTTCAGAAACATAGAAAAACTCTTAATTTGATTCATAGCATCGAGCAATGGAATATTAACTTTGACATTCTTGAATGTTTCCAAAACCTCCTTATCCAATTCTTTTTCAGCACTTGACTTTAGTGGTGGTTCATACCTTGGATAAGGCATTGGAGGTTTGAATGTTTATGGGGTATTCTGAGTATGTTTTGGAGGAACATAAGGACCATAAATCCTCTTACAATCATTTTTTGTTCTTTTAAAAAAGATTTCCTCTGGATTTTGAGTTTCTATCAACTTCATATTTTTCATCATTCCTATCAAGGGTAGGATTTTCATCAACAATATCAGCAGTAGGCTTGATGTTCTCAATCTGAGGGTTGTTCAATTTTGTTCTACTCCTAAGTTCAATTTCACTCACATTTTCCTTCCCATTATTCCTTGGTTTTACTTGTGTCTATGAGGGTAAACCAACACACATTTGATTTGTTATGCAATTAATAACAGAGGCATGTTGACCCATTTGAGTCATCAAGGTATTCATTTTGTTATCATGTTGTTTTCAGTATTCTTTTAGTTCCCTCATTTCCACTTTTTGTTTCTTCATTTCCTCTTGTTGTTTCCTCATTGCTTCTTTGAGGATCCTATTAGAGTTTTGAGTGGGAGGGGTAGGGTGAAAATTTCTTCCAGAATTAGAATTGGCTTGCTCATTGAAATATCTTGGTTGAGAATTACTTGATTGTCCTTGGAAAAATCCTCTCCGTTGATCAGGTTTAAGAAATCTTTCATTTGAGTTGTTGTTCCATCCTTGATTGAAATTTTGGTTTTTTTGAAATAGTCTTTGTTGGTTTGTTTGAAATGGTCTTCCACGAAAAACTACATTGCAGTTATCAGGAGGCTCTTGCATTTGCGGGCATTGGTCACTAAAATGTTTAATCGAAGAACAGATCCCACAGTGGACATGTAGTTGGAAAGACACATCAGGTTTTGGTTGGGTTGGTGGGTTGTTAGACAACATTATTGACCTTACCATGGTGGTATGATTAGATAGTTGACTTGCAATTGTGTTGTTTTCGGAACTAGTAGTAGGGAATTCTTGTGCAACTTTTACATGAAGAATTCTACTGGTTCCAAATTGTTGGAAATTCTGGGACATGTTTGCAATTAAAATCCTAGTAGTAGCTGGTGTATAATCAACTAAAGCTCCTCCTGCAGCATTATCGATAATACTTCTACCAGTGAGACACAATCCTTCATAAAATTAATGAATGAGAAGTTGGTCACTGATTTGATTATAGGGGAAACTAAAACAAAGTCATTTGAACATTTCCTATTATTTGTGAAGTTTTTTTCCTTGTTTCTGCCTAATTCCACAAATCAACATTCGAATGGAGGCAGTTCTAGATGCAGGGAAAACTTTTTCATGGAAATCCATTTTTAATTCATTCCAATTTCTAATCAAGGTTGAGAGAGAATAGAAAAAAAATTCATTAGCAACTACATCTAGCGAAAAATAAAAGAACCTAAACTTCATTTGATCTGCATTGACTCCATGAGGTTTCATGTTGATACACAAGTTGCTGAACACTTGAAGGTGTTTGTGTGGGTCTTCACCAGGAAACCAATTAAAGTTGGGAATTTGGTGGATGAAGCTGGACTTGATTTCAATCCCAGTAGGGGCATCAAGGTACTCTACAGGATTCTCATGATTTTCATCATAGGACGAAGTCATTTCTTTCAAAGTTCTATTTTCATCCATTTGGATTTCAGTTTCAACTATGTCCCTCCTAGGTCTATTGGTGGAATATTCCAAACTTTCAAATTGTGGATTATTACCTCTAACCCTAGTGTGAAAAGTTCTATCAATTTTTGAATCCAAATGTAACAAGTTTGGTTCAGAAGTTTGGGTCATGCAAGAAAAAAAATAATTAAAATAAAATCAACTCTGGAAACCTCCCCTTTAACGGAGACAGTTGATGTGAGTGTTTTTCGTGTCGTAAAACCCTCAATAAATATTTTCTCTTTTAATGTAGCATTGTGGTGACCACATGGTTGTCTCTCGATGAGGTTATAGTTAAAGTTGCGAAACTGTCACTTTTGTTATTAATTTTTTTTTGCAGAAATTTAAATGGGGATTTGATTAAAAAATTAAAAAAAATTAATTAAATACTAAATTGAAATATTTTTAAAGGAAAGATAAATTGGGTTTGAAATCATGAATAAAAACAGCAGTCGCAGACAAGCTTCACCCTCTCAGACACTCCCCTCTTCCTTGTATATAAAAAATGTCTCTTATTTTAAATTCCTCAATATACCCCCAAGGACCCCCAGGTTTACACTCATATTTGAAAATAAATAATATTTAAGACTTAAATGTGATTGTGGTCCCACCTATAGTAGTGATTCAATTACTTAAATACCTCCAAGTAATTGAACCTAATTGAATTCGCTATGCTCAATGGAAAAACCTCACCAAAGAACTTAAAATAACGAAGTCAATTGTTCTACATTATATATGAAAAAACGATAAAAAAATGTGTTGAAAATATATTTATCAAATAAAACAACCAGATTCATTCAAAAATATATGTTCAAGAGAAATTCAAAAAGATATTACAAATTAAAATCCAAACTCGGAAGAGAGTGTCCGTCGGGTGTCGTCGTCCGCAACCACTTTCCCCTTAGCCTTCCATCACATGAGAAGACTTCATCTTCTCTATTGAATCTTAAAAGGATGTCATCATCTTAAGGATCAAAATATCCACCTTCCCCTTTGCTCTCTCAAGCGAAATCCCTTTGTGATAGATGGTGTGGTGATGAATAGAATGTGATTTAGAGATAGGAGCTCCTCTCTTTTTATAGGAAGATTTCATCATAAAAACGTTGTCAAGTTTTAGACACAATAATATGCTTATTCACGCTTAGAAATCTTCATAAATATTGTGCATATATTTGTTTTACATCCCCTCTACAAATTTCAGATTAATTGGATGCGTATTGAAGGAGTTATGATTTTTTTATTGAATCTCGCTTTCTCTGGATGAATCTTCCTGGAAGCTTCTTACAAAACTATATCACTCAACGGCCATCATAAAGGGTTCCAAACGTCTTGGAATTCATTGTGGAGACGGTTATGGGAGACCTATTTCATATCCAGGTATAATCGCATCATTTAGAGGTGTATAGGCTGACATTTGTTTCCATTACCAATGTACGGTCCACGTAGTCCGCCCGGAAAAATTGTCAACTTCATTGATTTATTTGGGAATTAAGATGCATGAATCGTTTCCAGGTCCTGAAGACAAAGATGATGGAAAAACAACAATGGATGGAAAAAAATTCTATTCACAAAATTTGGAAATGTATTTTTTGATAAATGAAAAAAATACCCTTGTGATAAAAATATGTTAAAAATCCAGAATTATGCAATTTAAACTTCTTATCCCAAAACACACTCTAAATCCAAAATGGTTACCAATATGATCAAATTGGTAAATTGTTGAGTTTTAGATTTTTTAAATAGA
This sequence comes from Viscum album, assembly GCA_963277665.1. Taxonomy (NCBI): domain Eukaryota; kingdom Viridiplantae; phylum Streptophyta; class Magnoliopsida; order Santalales; family Viscaceae; genus Viscum; species Viscum album. The sequence goes on from OY728135.1 coordinate 764,460,660, forward strand.
AATTAAAAATATTGAAAATATTAGCTCTATCAAATATTCACCAGTTGAATAAAATTGGTCTTCCATAGAGAATCTAAATAAAATTAAGGATGTATTCATTTGTGATAATAATGGTACGTAAAAGTGATTAAATTGTATGTGGACCCATTCCAGAGAAGTGAGAAAAATTAGTGGAAGTTAGTGACCCTTTATACCATTAGTGATTCAGAGAGAGAGAGAGAGAGTAACAAGGAGTGAGCATTGGGAAAGCTATGTGTTAACCGTAAACGTTGTAAAGAAAGAGAACATATGCATAGAAGTGATCAAGACCAAACATTGTAAACTGGTAGTGATCATTAGTGGATTTGGTACATCATCACATCATCATTTTATGCTCCTTGGAAATGGTTGGATAAAATAATGATTTTATGTTTCTACCATCTTTATTTTCTTCATTGCATTCAAAGAATCATAATCAGATAAAGATGGGAAGAATAAGATCGATTCTAAAGCATAAATGAAAATAATGTGACAATTATAATAAAGAGGTAATGATCCAGTGGGATAGGGATAATTTTGAATAGAATATCTATACCCTGATTCAACCCCCTATATAGGTATCTAGTCCCTCTTTGTACTTACAATTATGCAATAAGAATAGGTTCAAATAGTGTAAAGATTCTACAAATTATGATCATTTAAATGCTTAATAAAAGGGGGAAACAATTACATAAGGGGTTCAACATTCACCTTAAATAAGAAACAATATATTAAATTTTTACCAATACAACATAATAGAAACAATTAATTACCAAAAAAATATAAATGATATGGGATGTATGGAAAATTGTTTTATTGATAATTATGAAACCAATGAAATTTAAAAATAAATAAAATGTTGTTTTAAAGGATAGATTCATGAATAGGCTGTTAGATAACATTCACACGAACTAAGAAAATAACATGAGAGGTAGAAACAATAAAATTAGGTAAAAACATTGGTAATATACCAGAATAAATTATGTTATCATAGTAATATTATTGAAAATAACGTTCATCTGGTTAGTAATGGATGTGATACAATTAATAATGAATATATTTATTAGACACCCACATAATTGTCCTAGTTTTATTTGGTAATTATTTTCTAGATATTGTTATTCAACATGTGTTTTTAAATTTTCCAAATAATTTTAAATATTTTTTAATAATGTATTCATAGAAAAAATTATATTAAACAAGAACTGTATTTTACAATTTTAAATGGATTAGAAAAAGGTGTGTAGGTTATATAATTCCATGTAATGACTATAATAGTAACCACATATATATTGTGTTCACGTATAAATTTAGATAAATATGTTTTAATGAAAATTTTTGGTGATGATCAAAACCAAAATATAAAAATATATAGAAAATAAATCATCAAGATGCTCAGGTATTTAGATTATATCCTACATATAGCTAGATAATGAAGATAAATTATGGAGTTTTCTAAATATAAGAAGTTATAATATAAAATTCCAATGATTTTTGGACTCATTTATATTTTAGCGAAGAAAGTGGTTTAAAAATACAAATTCATCCTTCTCACAAGGCATGTATTCATGTGAGATAAAAAGTAAATTTTATAATAATTTATAAAATCATTTTTCAAATCTAATTTCATTTTGATTGAATATTGGGATGTTTGAGGATGTGATATATATGGTTCCTAACATGTATTGAAGAATTATTGGAAACATGATATATTAATTAATGTAAATTTATGTAGTATTGTTTATAAAACATTCATGTTTTAGAATTATAATATTAAATTAAATAAGGTATATATTGATGTAGTATTATGGATATTGGTGTACATCAACAACTTTATTATTTTTTGGATTATTCTTTAGAGTAGGTAGTAACCATAAAATGTTATCTATTTTTTGATTGGGCTTGAGATTTGGTGGATTGAAGATAAATATGTTGTGAAACATTCTATATAAGAAATAAAATTATTTTCTATAAGAGTATGAAATTGGAAATAAAATTCATTACAATAAAATATATATTATATTTTGAAATAAACAAAGAAATATCTTTTATTTTATATTGAATAAACAATTGGAGTATATTAGTGATGTTTTTCAACAATATATGGTGATATTTTTTGACAACCTAAGTGATTTTGAACTCACTATAAATTTTGTAAATATCTCTCAAACAATATATAATCAGATTATATATCACATTATCATATATAATATGTATAAATGGGTATTTAAATTAGATTATCCAAGAACTAATCATTATATGGAAGTAATCGAGGAAACAATTTCTTCAAGTGTAATAATTTATACACATTAGTGTAATCATGGGTTCCAAACACCTCAATCCATATATGAAGGTTTGGAAAATCTCATCTCCCCATAATGTATAAATATTAACATGGATTTTTTGTTCTTATTATATGGGAGTTCTTATTCAATTATGAATAGGTTTATAGGGGAGATATAATAAATTGTAATTTGGAAATAACTTCCAGGATATTTAAAAAATGGAGATCATTGTAGACGTTGTCATTTTTTATGTTACCTTCAATGACAATTGAAAGAAAATGATTTTGAATCCTTGTTATCAGCTCCTTAAATAACTTTTTTTTATAAGTGATTTTTTTTTTAAAAAAATATAATGTATTAGATCAATTAAATTAATAACCCCAATAATATTATTATTAATGGGGTTGAATTAATATAAGGGGACATTGAAAAAGTAATTGTTATGAATTGAAACATAGAAAAATATTTATATGATTATCAATAAATATTTTATAAAAACGTTTTGTGCTGGAGAATTTTGCAACCATATGATGAAATGATACATAATTTATCAACTGAAATCCACTTAGCAGTGTAATGGTGGAGTAATTAAACAAATATTGGGTGTTGAAAACATGGATTTTTAAAAGAAACGTTTTAAATATATTTCCATAAAATATAAAATCCTTTTATAAAGTGTAGATTAATCTATTTTATATTTAAATTAGTTGTTTCTGTTTCATTTGAGGTTGTATAGAGGATATACTAGAGTTTGTATAGAAGTTAATTTTAAGGAAAAAATAATGTTTGTTTATTTAGATGATCGTGGGTCTTCATAAGATATTATTGATGTAAAATGACATAATAACTGATAAATAATCATTTATAAATATTGATAATTATAATTTATACATAAAAATAATCAATTTTGAGTTGGTGTTGAATTGAAAAACACCCTAAATTATTAGAGTGAACAAAAATATCACTCAAAAAATTCATAAAATTAATTCTAGGTTAAGGAGAATATTAAAGAAAAATATGATAATTATTTCTTGATTATTTATGTTCCATCATTATACTCAATATCATAAATAATTTTTTAATGTATCAGTTATAATGCTTATTAATTTATCATAAAAATGTCAATCTGTAGGTGGGGAGATATATAAATGTTCTTGAGAATTATATTATATATGTAATTTTTGCCAGGATAAAATATGAAACTAGTATTGGCGATGTGTAAAAGAAAAAAATATAAAAGATGGATGTATTTATAGAAATATTTCCATGTTTCTAAATGTGTAATAGTAACCAATACGAAATGGAAGGGTTATTTATTTTTCATTGTCAATAAAAATGGTAGGATCAATGATCTGTAAATGTAACCAATGTTGAATAGTCTGTAAAATCAATTTATTTGGGGAAAATAGTAAACTATAAAGGTTAACAATAATGATATGTAAATGATATCATGATAGAAAAAATATGAAAGTCTTAAAAATATGCATTATATATATATCATCCAAATCTTCGATGGGATACAAAAAAATTAGATCATGATAATAAGGGAGGGGAATGACATCACTTCTGGTAGAAGGGGAAGAAACAATTAATCATTATGAAGAACATCAAAACAAGACATCTATATGAAAGGAAAGAGTTATATGTATTTAATATAATATAATTTATTTTATGAATTGTGAAATATTAATGACAATTCAGTGACACTATGTTAGAATAGTACAGTTGTAAGATCCTAGACATTTCTCATGTTATCTAGAGCTTCAATTAAGGTACATTTCATAACTGTTTATGAAACTTTGTTTTATGTTAAGATATGGGGTGTTTTTTGGTGTTTTGTTTTTGAAATTTTGAGAAAAAGTGTTTGTACCTGGTTGGAAAATGGTTTGGGTAATCTATTCACCCATCTTAGCTAACTGTGTGAACCAATGCAGGGTGGTTGACACGGTTGGTGCCCATTTTTAAAAATTATGAACCCAAATATAGGTCATCGGGCTACTCTAGATAGTGCGGTCCACACGGTTGGAGAACTGTTTTTCTAAATGTGCACCCTTTCCCAGAAATCCATGTTCATGGTTTTTCATTACACAAAATATTATTTCAAAATCCTATGCTCCCATGAACACCTCTATTTCCCCATTGGATTGGGACTAAACATTTTTTCAAAATTCATATGATTTTATGAGGAGAATCAAGTCTTTATGACCTCTGATACTTATGATTCGTAGTCCAAATAGTAGAACTGTTCTTCTCATGGAATGTAGATCTGAACCTGATGTTTATATAATTTGTTTTTATCTCTTCCTAGATGTTTTTGTGGACTTTATCCTCTATTTTTTTAGATTAAAACCATTTTGTGGGATCTAGACATAGGATTGTATAAATAGACATAGATTTATAATATCATGATTTTGATTATATTGATTTACGGATTTAGATCTAAACTCAAATCTATTACATTATGTTGCTCATATGTGGTAATTTTCTATTTAACAATCACCCATCAACAAATTGAGGTAGGTGGTATAAAATATAATTTCAATTGTTTTGTATATGATATGTATATTAATAATTGATTAATTTCTACCATTCATTAGAAATTGATGTACCTATATTGGGTTAATTTGGTTGACTGATTGATTTATTGAACAATTGTTGAATTAAATGATTAGATGGTGAAACAATTATGCGACTAAGAATCATCCCTATTAGATAATTACATTTGGAAATTGATTATGAGAAATAGGGATTGTAATATATATAATTAATCTATTGATTAATTTTGATATATTGAATTGGTTATGGTGAGATAATTAATTTTGAATTAATTACCTTCATTGTGATAATTTTATAGATTCTTAATTGTGGGATTAATTATAATTATTTGAGTTTTATAATGGGATAATTACTACTAGACAAATAATTAAAGGATATTAATTGTGATATTAGTTAACAAATTATTTAATTAATTAATGGGACTGTGACATTTAGTTAAAATATATGTTATCTAGTAGATTTTAGGTTTTTAACTAAATATTGGATTAGTAATGGAATTGAGGTGGATAATCATTTATAAATTAATAATATGTGAATGAATGGGAACATGGTCATTCTATATTGATGAGTATACATTGTAAAGTGGATATTATACTTATGAGTAAAGAGTATGGGAACGTGTTCATTCTATTGAGAGTAAGCATGGTAAAATGGCCATCTTACATATGATTAACGTGAGTCGAAACCTAGTTATTCTATTGAAAATTTTCTTTGGTAACATGGTAATATAACCTATGAATTTATTATATGGGTAACATTGTAAATGTGTCTTATAAATGTGAAATAAATGAATGGAAATAATTTTACTCTGTGTTATGGCCTCATGAGAGAATATTTCGAACTCTGTAATGAGTTGAATAATCTTATAAGATATCATTGAAAAATTGAATACTTTCAGAAAGACAATGAATTTAGTAGTAATATATGATATTACATAGGGAACTATTCAATCTCTAATATGAGATTATGTTAATAAAAAATTACAGGTATCCTTAGGAATGATATAGTTAATATAACTAAATATAGAAAAAATGATAATGTGATAACTTCTTATTTATGCATTGTATTCTTTTCATTATAAATCTATATACATAACATTTTGACATAATGTTTTTAGACACCATTTTTGGTGGCCTACTATGTTGTACTCACATGCTACTCAGGATCACCGATCAGTACCGAAATATATTATTTTTTTATAGGAGAGGATGTGGGAAAAGGCCTTAGGATGGATTGCAGATTTGGGATGTATCATGGATGTGTAGACCAGATATAGTTCAAAACCCACTTAGGGAGTTGCATTTTCCTTACCTTCAACTTCATTATAGATTCTTGAAAATTATATTTTTATATCATTTTTTCAATTATAGTTGAGTTTTATATAACATGATTTTGTTATCTGATGACATTGGAATTGTTAATGATTTAAACATACTTTCAATATTTGATATTTATTTCTGCGGGTGATTTATTTTGATAAAATTATTGTTTAGTCTCCCCATGAATGAAATATTAACCATCACTACTATTCGGTAGATTCTATCATATGGGGAGGCACAATTGAGGTCATGTGACTAATGGTCTGGGGGAATTATTTCATTGCCCTCAGTTCAAGATGTTACATAGTAGAATCAGAGGAGTTTTATTTCTTCTTCTTTTGTCTTAATATTGGAGGAAATGTAGAAATTATACTATAATGATTCGGTGCATGGTAATGAGTGCATTCCTGGGAGTTGGAAACCCATGTGTGATGGAAAACATGAGTACTTCAGGTTGGATTGCTGTTATTATTGTTTTTTGTTATAGTTGAATATTATTTCCCCTTGGGTGACACTCTTATAGTGTAATGTGATTATTGTTTTTATTAATTTTATAATATTGATTTTTGAGCTGGAATGGAATCATATTTGAGTTTTCAGGCATTATTCTCAGCACTTAGGATTATTTTGTGACATTCATCATGATAGGCATGCATGAGAAAATGGGTTATGGGTAAGCTGTTTAACATTAACTATTTTCTATATTTTGAGATTGAAGTGGGAAATGGTGCATAACATAGATTGAGAAATGTTGTAAAATTAATGTGAAATTATAATAATTGTTTTTTTAAATTAGAAACATTATTAGGATGGTGTGTTTACACTCGTTAAATTAAACAAAATATTTGGATGGTTGAGGGTAGTGATAGTGCCATGGTTTGACCATGTAGAAAGAGTTGGGGAAATTATGTGCTGTGACCTTTTGAAATTAATACACTTACATAAATTTTATAAAATTTTTTTATGAGACATAAATTATCTTTTTGGAACTATAGGGAGTATTCCTCTGTGAAATATTTTTAGGTGAAATATGTGGGGAACAACTATAAATTATCCTCTAGTCATGGAACATGAGCCACCGATAGTACATGATAACTATTAGGGGAATAATTTCTCAGAAAACAATTCATGTTTCATGAAATTGTTGGAAATGTGACCTAGGGCAGGTTATTAAAATCATGTATGACTTGAGAGGGGAGGTTCTCTTGCAATATCCTATTATTTTTTCTATAGGTGGGCCTGGGGAAGTTCAATTTTGGGTTGATTACATTAAGACAATAATTGACCATTTAGAGACTCTGACTGAGTGGAGGGTCGGGATTGATTCGTATATTTTATGGGGGTCAGAGAAAAACTAGTGGGACAAATAGTCATGAACTAGAAAAATTTAAGATATGTTATGAAAAGACATATTGGATAGGTTCGTAGAGATGTATTATCTAGATATGTTGATATGATAAAAAGCTGTTGTGTTCCTACATCTGACATAGGGGATCATGTCGGTTATAGACATTTTTTGACATTACAAAGATATAAAAGGATTGTCACCAACATTAGAAGTAGATGAGGCAGCTTTGACGGAATTCTTTTAAGATTCAATTGTGTGTGAGTTTAATTCGTAGATGAATATCTTTATGTTATAGAAGTTTATTGAAGTGGTGTATCAACATCTCATAGTTGAAGAGAACATGATGGAGGTTTCCAACACTAGATAGGTTATTATTACTAGATGATAAGGAGGTGACAATTCACAGAGAAGGATGTTTCATTATGAAATGTTTATATAGTGTAGTAGGAACCCGATAACTAAAACATAAGGGTCGATTGGACATGAACTTACTAGGGTGGCTTGTTATTGGGTGGTATGTCAAAATAATATTGTCTACACTATTCCCAACCAATAGTAGAGTGCTTGTCATTCAGTAACACGGTAGATCAATAGATGTTCTGTAGGCCACATAGATATACTCGTATATAAGGAGTAGCTTGGAAGAGTCCTAGTACTGGAAGAGCATCTTCTACACCATATCAGGCTGGCAGTTGTAGTTCTACAGTCTGAGGAGTAACAGATTGTGGAAGTGGTTCTTCTAGGTAGGATTTACCACATGAGTACAGTGGTTCTACTCAGGGGGGGGGGGGTCAACCATTTTCATATGTAATAGGGGATGCATAGTTATATGCAGTACAACATACACATGCAGTTAGAGATGATGGACCATTAACATTGAGAGGTACCATTCTAGTAAGTTCTACATTAGCTTGTGACTTCTTTGATACTAGTGCCTCTAATAACTTTATATATAAGAATGTATTTAATGGTTTGAGTCTAGGAAAGGAGTTTGTTGGATGAAAAATTAAAATAGATACACCGTTGTGATTATGGTCTCGAGACATCTGTTTTTGCAAAATATGTTCCCATTAGATTAGAGAGTACTGTTTTCAATGCGATATCTATATTTTTGATATTTTAATATTCAAACTAATTATGTGTATGGAATGGATTGTCTAATTCCAATCCCACATTGACTCTTAACATATGATATTTAGGTTTACATATTTCAAGGTTGACTTATACAATCACCATGGAGACTGGGATATTCAGGTGGGCTGAGTAGGTCCAATTTGTCATCAATTGGGAGAGCACACAGAACATGTTAATAGTCTACTTCATTCTAATGGTTATGTTAGTGAATATGTCATTCCATAGTTATTACAAATGTTTCAATATTTTCTTTCAGTAGATTTCTCTGGGCTTCCACTTGAGAGAGATGGGGAATTCACCATTGAGATCATTCCAGCGCTTGATCAAGTATATATTCCACCACATGAAATGGAAATAAAAAAGCATCAATATTTCAATACATATTTTTAAGAGTTAAAGGATACATTATTTATTCATCCAAATTCATCACCTTTAGAATTACATGTTTTTTTCACAATGAAGGCTCAAGAGTGTTTACATTTATTTACCGATTACCGAAATATAACTAAGATGACTATCAAGATCCAATATCCTCTTCTCTGTATCATTAGAATTTTTTTAAATTAATGATGGATTTTTTGTTATAAAATAATGATTTGAGATCTAGGTATCATTAGTTGGGATTTCATAATTATATTATACCAAGGATGGTTTTCAGAATGACATATGACCTTTTTGAATTATACATAATGCAATTTGGGTTGAAAGATTCTCCATCATTGATTTGGGATTTGATGAACATGATCATCCACCCATACCATTAGTAGTTTTTTTAGTATTTGATCATTATATCTTGTTGTACTAAAAACTAATGAATATCATTCCTAACATATTTACATCATCTTATTACACCGAGAGAGCATCAACTATATTCCAAAATATCAATGTGTTGGTTTTGGATTGATTAGGTAAGCTTTATATGGAACCTCATCTCATAGTAATGTAAGGAAGTGAACCTATATTAGGTATAGGCAGTGGTTTTTAGGGAGTATCAAAAAAATGTTTCTGATATTTGATACATTTTGTATTTGACTGATATTATAATTGATTTATCAAAGACTTTTCTTATTTGGAAGCTCCACATTTTTCCTTGACCAAGAATGGTATAATGATTTAGTTGATATTATGCGAGAATAATTATTTGCAGAAGTTGAAGAAAACTTTGACGATGACAATAATTTTGATCCTAAATGAGTTGGGTGTGGACTATGTGGATTATTTCAATGCTTCTAGGATCAGACGTGGAGCTATGCTAATGCAATGAGATCATGTATTGGAATTTGGGTCTCTGTAGTTGAGTGAGCATGAATGGAACTACAATATGAAGGGCATGAAGTTGGTAGTAGTGTCTTATGCTCTCTAGTGTTGGTGATTCAATCTTTCTAGAGACAATTTGGTAGTTTATATATTTTTTTATAGATATAAGTATATATTTTCATAGTGTGATTAGAATCTATGGCAGTATAGATGGAAATATTATATGCAATAATTTCATTTTTAACTGGCATATACGCCATGTGATATAAATAGTGTGTTATATTCCATTAGGAGGAAAATTCAAGCACAAATGGTTCAAGAGTAAAGATAATAGTTGAAGATTATGACAATGCTAGGTGAAAGGCATGTGGTGGTTCAAGAGAGTTATGGGAAGATGACTCAAGATTCATTTGCTGTGGAGTCTACGCATTTGAGATTGATCAGGGATAGATAGTATGAATATCTGGAATGGTCAGCCTTGAAAAACTACTATGAATGTTGGGAGACGTCTTCTAACTTGTTGATATATTCAGATGAGATCATCCATTTGAGAAATAATGTTGTGGTACATACAAGCATGTGATATGAGATCTTGTAGTAATTTTAGGCCTCGAAATTGTTGGTTAATCCAGTTTTACCCAAAATATTCGATGAAATATAATGAAACATTTTGTGGAAATGTGGGAAAATGAAAATAGCAGGGTATGTAACAAGATTCTTCTTCTATTAGTAGGTGAAGGAAGAGCATCAATGACTCATAGTATTACTACAGTAGTTTCCTATTCTTAAATGGATGTTGGATTTTATGAAAATGAACTTTTTCGTACATATTTTGAAGATTCTTATGAAGAATGATTCAATTTTGGTCATTATTGATCGGATAAAAAAGGTAGAACATTTTATTTTTATAAGGGAAACCTTTACATTAGATATTTTGGATGAACTGTAAGTTCATGATATATTTTATATGCTTGGGTGCAAAGGAATATAGTTTCTGGTCAAGATTCATCCATTACTTCATTCTTTTGGTAGGGAATGTTGAAAGTGCATTGTAAATTGGTCATATTGAGTACATATTTCCTCCCAAAAACCTATTATCATTAGAAACATACTATATAAGTGCATGAGTATATGGTGCGAGAATCTGTGCATGAATTCAGTGGGTGTTGGTAGAATCACTTGGATTTAGTAGAGTTCGACTATAAAAATGTTTTTAAAAAACAATATATATTGAACCATACATGGATATTTATAGAATTACATATAGATAACTACTATACAGGATTAAATTTGGTGTTTCAATGTTGTTGGGAATGACTCTCATGGATAAGAAATCTGAAAAAGTGTAGTTGATTCGAAGAAATGGCTTGGCTCAGAGTAAATAGAATTCATATATTGGTAGATGAATATGAGAACTAGAGTTTACAATGGGTGAATGTTTTTATTTTGAGTTTCACCTAGGATAGGTCACCATAGGATACATAGGTAGGGAATGTTGGAATACAGTTTTTTAGGATCATTTAAGGAAATGTAGAGAATCGGGATGGGTAAAAACCCTTTATCTCATCCATAGAAATACAACACCATGCATGATTCCTTCTATGTGTTATAAATATAGCAGTATCACCCAGACCCTTATCATGTGATTTATTTTGATGAGGATTACCTTGAGATATATACATCCCTTGATGATCATATGATATGTGAGATAGATCATAGAGAAATGGTCTTGTGGGAAAATACAGTGCTGATAGTTTCTGTGTTATTCCAATAAGGACATATAAAAGAAAAAACATGGGAAATGGAGGTAGATATAAGGTCTCAGTTGATCGATATTATTTTATTGGAATCTTATAAAGACTTGGATGTGCTTCTCATGCTTTATATTTTATAAATTTGATATATTTTTCGATCCCGACCTTTTCTAGGTCATATCCGTTTTGAATTATTCTACTTTTTATGCTTATTTCAGAACCATTGTTTTCAATTATGACATCATATGTTTATGGGTTGGGTTTTTAAGAAATTTTGAGAAAAGGGGTCTGCCGAAGGTTGGATCAGGGTTTGGATAAACTATTTTCCCAGCCCAGTAAATACTGTGGACCCATGCTGATAGGTTCGCATGGCTAGTGCACGGTTTTCCTTACTATTCACCTCTGCGCAGAAAACTATGCACATGGTTTTTAATTATCTTAAAAATTAAATTAAACCCTCCAAACCCCATAAAGAAATACAACTAAACATTTATTAGGACTAACTATCTATGGGTTATTCAATATCATTATAGAGGGGTTTCAAGGTTGTATTATAACCATTATTCAAGAATTAAATCTCAAATCAATGATCCACTCTTCTCTTGGTAAGTGGATCTCATCATGGTGCATAAAACATACATTATTCTATCATATGTGATCTTATGTTATATATTATACACTTTTTCTATAGATCTAAAAGTTTTTTATTAAATATAGATACATGATTTGATGTCTATATCTAGATTTATATGATCTTGAAAATTTTTATCTTAATTTAATGATATAGATATAAAACTTTGATCTACGTCGTTGTGTTGATCAGATATTGTCAATTTTATAATGAATGAATTTTTCTCAATGAATTTAGTTACGTGGTCTAAAATATGATTCCCATAGGCATATATTTGATATGTATATGATTTTTTGGTATTTCTAACATATTTTAGAAATTGATTTTATTATATTGTGTTAATTAGGTCGACTAATTGATTTGTCAAGGAATTGTTGAATTAAATGATTAGTTGAGGAATTAATCAAGAGACTACATGGATTATCTATTGGATAATTAATTTGGGAAATTGACTTCATGATTTATGTATTGTAATCTAGATAATTAATCTGGGGATTAATTATAAGATAGAAAATTGGTTAAGTTAAGATAATTAATGTGAGTTAATTATGTTCTTTGACATTCCAAACTAAACAATTAATTGTGGGATTAATTATAAAGGTTTGATATTTAGAATGAGAAAATTTAATCTAGAAAATTAATTAAGGGATTTGAATTATTAAATTTGTTAATTAGTTATTGAATTAATTAATGGTATTGAGGCATTAGTTAATTATTGTGTTATTTAATGGATCTGATATATTAAACAAACTTTTGTATTAGTAAAGGAATTTATGTGGATAATTAATTGTGAATTAATAATGTGTGAATGAATCGGAACGTGTTAATTCTAAATGGAGGGATTAAAATCGTAACATGATCATTATAAGTGTGAGTAATGAAAATGGGAACATGGTTATACTATTGAGGTTTAAGCATGGTAACATGATCATACTACTTATGAGTAAAGAGAATGGGAACATGATAATTCTAATGAGGTGTTATCATGGTAAAATGTTCATATTTCTTTTTAATTTTTGATATATGAAATATTTTAAATGTTTCTTATAAATGTGAAATTAAAGAATGGAAATAATTGAACTCCGAGTTATGGCCTCAGACAAGAATTTTTCAAACTCTGACATGTGTAGAATCAGGTACTGAGATATGAATACACCATTTAATATTTTGAGATTCAGTAATAATAATGTATTAATATATAATATTTTCTAGGGAATTATTCATGGTATGGAATATGATGAAGTTAGTATTGTGGTATGGGTATCCCTATAAACCTGAGAGTTAATGTTACAAAATAGGGATTAAATGATAATGTGATAACTATTAATTTTTTAATTTTATTCATTTAATTATATATCTAAATAAATTAAATTGTGGCTAGAACTATTTTAGATATCGTTATTGATGGTCTAATGAGTATTACTCACACCCTACTTGGGCTGCCTAATCAGTACCTGAGTATTTTTTATTGTTATGGACAGGATAAGGGAAAATGACCTGGGATGGGTTTCTTATTTGGGATAGATATTAGATGAGGGTAAAACACCTGGTAACAAATACTCATGGGGGAAATAATGTCTTTACTTTTAGTTACCTTATAAACACATAATACATATATTGGCATATCATGTTTTCCCTTACATTTGAGTATTGTATTTCCTATTTTGGAAATCTTTTGACATTTATACTATTTATTATTTACATATGATTCCACTATTTTTAACCTATTTACTCTAGTTATTTACTCTAATAAAATACAATATAGTCTCCCCATGGCTGACTTACTAGAAACTCATTACTATTCGGTAGCCTCTAGTATATGGGGAGGCATGCTTGAGGTCATGTGACCCACCGGCTTAGGACACTGTTGCATGGCTCTTGGGTCGGGACGTTACACAAATAATTCAGTATACTATTATTAAATATTTTATAATGGAAATTGTGTGAGATAATTTACAGAGATTTAATAAAGGAAACCATGATGTAATAATTTTTGATGTACCATTATTTGAATTACGAATTAATTATTATGAATTAATTAATTGTTATATGAATATAAAAGGGGGAGGAAAAAACTAAAGTGATGTTGTGTATATATGAAATAGGTGACACAGGAGTCTATTATTGATTTCTAGTTCGAATATTACTATTTAATTATAGAATGGAGAAAAAAAATAAGACACATGATTAGACCAGGTCTTTTTACATTATAATGAAACATTTTTTGTAATTTCTTCTTAACAATTTCTTATGTTATCCTTATCTTAATGATGTAATAATTTATACATGAGATGGAATTATTCTATACTAAATTGAGATTATTTAATTCATTTTTTAACATATATATTAAATAGTTTTACCCTTAATAACATAAAATAACTATCGATGTATTCTCCATGGATTATCCATTTTAGTGAACAAATGATTAATCTCATATCCCTATAATATGTTTTATAAAATCATTGGAGTGTGTATGAAATTGTATATTTATATGTACTCATGATTAATTCATACATAATAATACTATTCAATTATAAATAATAATAATTATTCACTTAAAATCACCTCTTCCACCTCTTATGGTGTATAGGTAATATGGTGCAACAATATATTAGTGTCGTTAGATTATTGTAAAAATATAACCACAAAAAGAAAATAATTGTAATTTATTAGATGAAATGGAGTATCTCTATAACAAAATCATATTTTAAAGATAATATAGTTTCTATGGTAATAGTGGAGTATGTATTGGATTTTATAATTTCATGTATTAATAAGTTAAAAATTAATATATTCACGCTCTATGTGAATGACAATAAATATTAAAAATTATTTTTTAGTAGGTTACTAAAGGGGATTCTAAAGATCAATATTTACTGACAATAATAAATATAAATTACAATAAAATAAATATTTTCACTAAAAATTCCTAGTTAATGTTACTTTATGTCATAATGGAATTTAGAATGTGTTGGAAATACAACAATGTAAATGTTAACACCAGTTAACTAAATATTTCAAGGAAAAAAATTAATTGAATAAATATATATGAATGATTATAATGATTAAAAATGAAAGAGTTATATAAAGGGAAAATAAATTGTCATAATTATAACATTAGATGTTATAAATTAATGAATATTTAATGTTATGTTTCAAGATATTATAATTCAAAATATTACTCATATGTCTCAATATAATAAAAATTACATGTTTCATCAATGTTAGTCACTAAATAGTAAATTATGAATTATTTAGATGGAAACATAGAGATGTGTTATGAATTAAACATAGATTAAATGATATTTTGAAAACCCATAAAATGTAGCAAGCATTTGGCGTCTCTAGTCGTGTATCATATGTGATATGATTATATGGGTTCTTATTTATGGGTTTTTAAAATATTTAAATGATATCATGTATATAAAATATATTATTTTAGACATAGTATTCTCTCCACTTTTTCATTCATTGACATTGAATGCATGAATTACATGAAATAAAATGATTACTGACATAATAAAATTTGAGTTTGAGATATTGGTAACTAATTATTGTGATAGTGTACTATAAGTTGTAATGAAATTTTATAGTTATCCTGATTATGATTTCATAGATTGATACAAAATACACAAATATAGATGAAATATATTTTTATACAGTATATGAAATTCATGTATTCCTCATAAATGTTTTTACAATATGTATTTAATGATAGAAAACAAAGAACATATTGAATGTTTTATAAAATCATCGTTAATTCACATATTTTTATTAAAAACATCTTCAATATAATTACTAGTTTTTTTCAATGGTTTATATGATGGTTAAATTTGATCATGTTATTTTTTATTTTAATTTAGCGCCATCTTAAAAAAATTACTATGAAAATAATAATAATTAACCATTATTATGAATTGTCATTTAAAATATAAAATATATATTAATAATTGATTGTTATTTATATTTTATATTTTTTTTGTTATATATTAATTTTTTCACAATAAATAATTGTTTGTATTTATTGTTGAAAATTTAAATTTATAATTGATTTCGATCTAATACATATACACTATTTTAAAGAATTAAAACTTAATTTTATAAAAAGTGAATGAATTATAAATGAATTTTTATTAATTATATACTATTAATTACTAATCATTTTTTTTAATAATTTTAATTGTTAAATAATTTATATTTAATATTAATTAACATTTTTAATTATTTTTAATTAATTAATAATTTTTTATTTTAAGTTATTAATGCATAATTATTATTTATAAGTTACTAAATTCATCTATAAGTTTTTAATAAATAATTTTTAATATTACTATTATTTAGTAATTATAATAAGAAATCAATAATTTTATTTTTGTTTTAATTATTATATATAATTTATTTTTAATTTAAAGTACTCATAAAATTGTTAATTTTCATAAATAATTATTTATTATTCTTTATTTAACTTGTAATTATTAATTACAATATACAAATAAATTTTTTATTATAATATATCAATTATTTATTTTAATAACTCTTCACTAATAAGTAATAGTAATTATAATTTATTAATAATTAGTAATTATTATTTTTTAATTATTTATTCTATATTTATATAATGTATTGTACTTTTAATAGTTTAAAATAAATTTCCTTACATGATATTTCATGTAAGTTTATTTTTTGTAGTGGTTAGTATATATGGAGTTAATTGAGATTGTGTTGGATTAGTATAATGATGGGTGACCTCATATAATGTCATTGTGTTATGAAAATGATTGAGGGTTTATAATATTGGTTCCCATCTAGGTAGTGGTTTTGAATGTATTAAATAATTTTTAAAAAAATATGAAATTAATTAATATATATATATTAACTAATCATTATGTAAAATAAAGTATACTTTTTTTTATTATTGAGAATATTAAAAAACCCCACCACTAATCATTAATAGGTGGTTGAAACCATAGCGGTAAAACTGATTGACATATGAGTCATGAAAGTTTTTAAAACCTTCATGGTATGATTCCTCAAAAAAATCAACAAAATTTTGATAAAAAATCATGAATTATTTTTCATTAGTTATTACCACTACTAAATAACAATCTTCTAGCCGTGTTTGGTAGCAAAGAGTTCATGTTGGAATTTTTGAAATCTCCAATACATTCAGATTGTAATATACCATACATGAGAAGCATTAATATTTATACCTTTTCTATTAAAGAATTCTGGGTTCCAAAATAATGGGTGGTATTGTATGTTTTTCATTATTTATCATATATGGATTAATTATGGAATGATTTATCCTCTCATGTGATTAATATAATATGTACTCCTCAATTGAGATACATATCTGGATTATATAGGCAAACCTAGATATAACTTGTGGTGTGATTATATATTTACTGTGGGCCATGTGATGTTCCTTTCCATCATATGAATGATAGTGGATGTGTTCTCCAAGCCTGTTTATTAAATAATTGGAAAATTAAGGCCACATGACTTTCAATATTGAATGGATATACTCTAGGTCTCATGGATACTAATGGTCTTTAAAAAGGTAATGTGTGAAAATGAAATCTTGCATATCAAAAATATAGTGGACATAGGTATAGACATATAATTTTTATGCAAATTGTAACAAATACGAATCATATCATGAGTAGAATAGATTCATTAGTATATGATACCATTATAAAATATTTAAATATTCTAGAAATAAAGTGTCATTTTAATGATTCAATGTCCAAAGGGTTTGAAAATTTTGTTTAAGTAAATGAGGATTTTTTTTATAAAGCATAATTAGATTCAGTAAATGTTTTCAGTGTTTATCTAAAGTAGGTTTTTGATGGATATTCACAAGTTATTTCATATAATGCGATACAATGAAAATTTGATAATGGATCTCCAATTTTTTTTTAAAAAATAACCCAATGGTATTTTTGGTAATAGTTTCGTATGTCATGGTATATGAAACAATATATTTTTAAATTAGAAATTGTCTATTAAGATATAGTTAAAGTGGGTAACTAATGAGGATATGTTGTAAATTCTAATTTTTATATAGTACACATTATCCTATATAATTATATATAATAAATATATAACATAATGTATAATACTTGTTTTTCTGTAGCATGAAATATTCTATGGATGGGTATATTGATTCCCTCTACAAAATCAAATCATATAATAGAAACATGAAAAATATATTGGTGACACAAGGGTATATAATAATATTATGATTCAAAATATAGGAATAATGTGGCTTATTTAGATTTATTAGGTAATCAAATAGTAATTAATAATTTTTGAAATTAAAAAATTTATATTATAATGGATTAATCGAATGTTTTCATAAGATGAAACATTGGTAGAATGAAATTGTTAAGGGGTAACAAATTATATATATAATCCATGTACACATACATTATGAATCTGTTAGTAAATGTTTTAAAAAATATTGAGCATCTATGAGGGATATATATATTGGGATTTTTCAAATGTGATTGTGTTTGAGCCTGCCCATTCCTTGCTATTCTCTATTTTCTACTAATCATTTTCATTTTACATAATTATTGTCTAAAACATAAAACATATAAGATGCTAAAATTTAATTTAGCTAACCCATTCTTGTTTTAAGGTAATATTTTTTCCTTATTTGAGTAATTTTTTTATGTTATAACATGGTGTATTTTGGGAGGAATTTTATAAAAAAATGGATGAAAAGTGGGTTGTGCATGATTTGGGCTTGGTAAGAGAAAAACTCAACCCAATCCCAAAAAAATCATACAACTGTAGATAGTGGGGGTTCACATGGTTGGAACATGTATGAGGGAAACATGTATTGAAAATTTTTCACCTCTTCCCAACAATCCATGCATGTAGTTTTGATGAATCCAATCCTATGTTTTAAAATTACATGAATCCCCTAATTAACAAAAATTGACCCCCACTCTAACCATTACAATTTCTCACGATTTTTGAGCCATACGTAATGATTCCAAGGGCTCCAAACCTCTTTTCACTGTGATTGAAATCCCAGATCGATGATCTTCTCCTCTCCCAATTAGAAGATCAAATCTCATTTCCTTCCATTTCTTCATATGTTCATCTGTTATTATATTAATGGGATTCTATATACTATTATTTTATACCTAGATATATATTTCATTATTCTAGATCTATACTTATGGATCATGACATATGATTAAGAGATCCTAAATTGCAAGACCCTAATATGGGGTTTTAGATACTGGTCCCGATCTATGTCGTTTTTCTTCTATGTTTTTGGTATTTTTTGTTGGAAAATGGTCTTTATAAAAATTTAGTTATATGGTATAATATTTAATTCCCACAGTATATTTTTCTATTAAGTGTAATTTATAGAATTATTTTTGAGTAATTTAGCAATTTGATATCCGAAATTGGGTTTGTTAATATAGAAAATTAATTAATTGAAGTATTGTAAAAATTGATGATCAATATGGAAATTAATTTTAATTTTTAGGGAATGTAATTTAAATAATTAATTATGGAATTAACAATGTTCTTTTGATTTCAAGTCTTTAAATAATTAATTTTGGAATAAATTATGAGATATTGGGGATATTTCATTGAGATAATAAATTGTATAATTAATTATATCATATTGAGAAAGTTTTCATTAGATAAATAATTGAGGAATTAATTAATGGATTTTAAATACTAATTAAATGGGAAACTAATAAAGTGTATTTATATGAAAAACTAATTGATTAATTAGTGATGAAATTGATGGAGAATAATTAATTAATAAATTAATTAAGTGTAAAATAATTGGAACAATTTCATATTAAATTGAGAATTATAAATTGTAACATGGTTATTGTACAAGTGGGTAACAGAATGGGGACATGGTTATTCAATTTAGAAGTATAAATCATAGCATGGTCATTGTACTTGAGTGTAGAGGAATGAGAGTTTGGTCATTTTATTGAGAAGTAAGAATGGAAGCATGGTCTTGTTATGCATGATTTTAATATTTTCAATGATAACAAATTAGAAAAGAATTTAATAATCATAACATGGGTCTTAATGTATATATTATAGAATTTTATAAAAGGAACTCCAAGATATGACATCACCGGAGAATACTTTTGGCTCTGTTATGAGCTGATGTAGTAATTGACATATGATCTCACCATTGAAAAAATCGGGCTCTGACATGAGGAAAATCATGCAATGAGGTAGAATAATCCTCGGTAACCCTGGAGTACATGTGGTTACATAATAGATTATATTATAACATGATAACTATTTATTAATGCATTGTTCTTATTTATTTATAAATTTACATACATTGGATGACTAGATTTGTATTAGATATTGATTTTGGTGGCCTGCTTAGTCATACTCACACCTATTCAGGATTCCAAATTGGTACCTGAATATACATTATTATTACAAGATAGGTAAAAGGAGAATTACCTATATTAGATGAATTTTTTGGGTATAGAGGTTGGAAAATAGAACAAGGCATGATTCGTGACCCACTTGGGAGTCAATGATGTCCTTATTTTCAGTTTTTTAATTCCAACACTCAACACATACATTATCATAACATGTTTTCCGATGTATTTGGATATTGTATTTTTTATATTGTTTATATTTAAATATTGGTATTTTTATGGTTATATATTCTTCCAATAATTTTTATTATTTATTATAATGTTGAATATAATAAAGATAGTATAATATTACCATTATTAACTTATTATACCCTCATTCTAGTAAAAATCATCTGGCATATAGGAAGGCATGCTTGAGATCAGGCAGCTAACTAGCTCGACACACCTACATGTGGCACCCAGGTCCGAACGTTAAAATGTTGTATAAGAATCCAATATTATTTTATTTTTCTTTTTTCTTATTATTTGGTGAATGATGGAAATGGGGAAAGGATAATTTTTGGATTCCACATGATATTGTTCATGGGATTTGTAAACCCATGTGTTGGGTAAAACCTAATTTCTCAGGCTTGGATTTTTGTTATTTCTATTTATAGATAAAGATGATTATTATTTTTCAATTGGTAGTACAGTTACTATGTGATATGAAAATGTTTTTCTAGTTATTGTTTGAATTTACTCATTGTCCATAATAGCATGATTTCTGAGTCTCCATACATTATTATAGGCATTCAGGATTATTTTCAAAAATGCAGTATTTTAGGCATTCCTGGGAAACCTTGTTTTAGGTAAGTTGTTGAAATTATTGTTTTTCAACACATGCGTAGTTGAATTGAAAATGGTGTTAATATAAAATTTAATATGGTAAAATCATGTAAGATGAGAATAAAAGGTGATTTAAATGAAAAACATGAGATTGAGAATACCCTTTGATAACCAATATATAGGTGTTTAATGGTTAATGATATTGTTAGTGCCTTAGATTTTACCTTGTGTCAAGATGTGGGTGAATGAATTGTTGTGACTTTTTAGGGTTTTAATCTTACATAAAAGTGTCAATTATGTTTTATGAGTCCTAAGACATATGATTGGAATTATTGTGAGTATTATTCCATGAAAACACTTGTTTATATGATGACTGAGAAAATGGATATAATGACCCACCCTATGATGGAACCTGAGCAACTAATTGTGTTGGGTGACAAAGAAGGGAATATTTCTAATATAACTTTTCTCTCTTTATAAAATTCATGGAATGAGTCTCAGGGTGGGCTATGAAAAGTATATATGACTGGAAGACATAGTTTTAGTTGTATCACCCTCCAAATGTTCCTAGAAAAACTGTATATAGGGGAGATGAGTCATGGGTTGAGTCTATCAAGATGATACATGACCATTTGAAGACCCCTACAGAGAGGAGGGTCTCGATGAATACATATAAGCTACATGGATTTGCGAAACGCTGATGGGATATTCAAGTGCAGACATCACCTACTAAAAGAATGTTATAAAAGTACATCATGGGGAGGATCTTAAAGCACTTATATCTATATACACTAAGTAAGTATAAAGTATATGATTTCGTTTGATAAAATATGGGGAGCATGTTTGTGATGGACTATATTATATTATTTAAATACCTTCAATTTTTTGCTCCAACTTTGACCGGAGATGAGGGATTTATAGTGGGATGCTTTCTAGATGGAAATAAGTATGAGATTATGTCACAAGATAACCTATTTTGATTTAAAAAGTTTGTTGATGTGGTTGATCTATCACTCATAGCTGATAGGAAAATAAATGTGGATTCATGTGGTGGAAAACAAGTTTTAACTATATGATCATGAGGTGACAATTTAGAGAGTATGAAGAACCATTATGATAAATTCAGTCGTAAAAGTGGAAATATAGGTGGTCAGATAGTAGGTTTGGATTCATAAGACTTTATTGGAGTGATCTACCATCAATGTGGTAGGCCATGCCAATTTTTTCAACACTGTCCCTGACCACCAGTGGAGTGATGATCTTGTAGAAATATGATAAATCAACTGATGTTTTATTGCACACTATGACAAAAAGTTAATACGGTGCAATTAGATAGAGCTAGAAAGTGGGAAGGGGTCATTTAATCATTATCATACTCGTAACTGGAGTAATTCTAGTTGAGGTGGTATATATAGTGGATATGGTGCTTTATGGAAAGAGATACCATATCAGTAGAGTGGTTCAAATTTGGGGAATAAGAATACATCAAAGAGAATATGGGTAAAAAAACTAAAAATAGTGCATCCAACACTTTTTTATTGTGAGGATATACTATCAATAATGAGAGGTACTATTCATGAATCTTATATATTAGGTATCGACGTTATTGATAATGTTGCCTCTCAATATTTTATACCTCTAAAACTTTTTAATGATTTGAGATTGGTGGTAGATTTTGTGAGAAGGGTTGTGAATATAAATATAATTTTGGGAGTATTGTCAATAGACATCTTAGTGTGAATGGGATATGCTATTGATGTCGAAGAGTAACTTTTCCTCTAGGATCTCTATATTCTTGATAGATTTGGATTAATCCTACTAATGGACATAGACAATCAATTCACATACTGAGCCCGCATAGATTGTTTTTGTAGTAGGGTGGCATTTATGTCTCATAGTGGTGACTGTAATATTCATCAAGGGGAGTGAGATAACAAATAAGTATGAGTATGGTAAATTACACATCAACTATGATATATCACATCCCAAGATGCATGTTTATTGTTTGATGAAGTAGTAGTTGAGAATGATATATTCCCTACAATAGAGTAATACTTTCAATATGTGACTCTTGAAGATTTCAAAAGTATATAACCAATGTTTGATGTAGACTAAACTATTTTTCTTATATTGGGACTGAGACAATATATATTCCACCATAATTAATGTACCTGACAGATCATTAAGAGCTTAAGTCCTAACACAATTGTTTGGAGGATAAGGGGTTTATCCATATGACCACGTTGCCTTGGGGTACACCTGTGTGGTTTTCAAAGAATGATGGTTGGTTTATGTAATTTTGTGTTTATTATGGTATTTTGAACTAGATAACTATAATGAAACGGTATCCCCATCCAATTATCAATTATCTTGTTGACCAATTTAGAGGAGAGTATGTGTTATCAATTATTGAATTGAGAGAGGGGTATTATTATCAATGAGGTCAGAATACTAATATATTGAGGACTTCATTGAGAAGTAGGTATGTCCTATATGAGATTATTGTAATGAATTTTCAGATTACAAACACACAAGATGTGTTTATTTCCTTGATAATCATGATCCTTCATCCACACCTATATCATATTTTGGTAGTGTTCATAGAATACATATTGGTGAACTCAAAGGCTCGTGAATATCATTTCAATCATCTTGACGTCATCTTGAGTAATAAGAGAGAATCATCTATACATGAATCTATATAAGTTTATGATATTCAAATGTAATGTACACTTCATGGGTCAAATCATCTCAGAATATGGTGGCTCAGTGGACTTATAAAAAGTGTACGCAGTGGTTTCTTTGGAGGAGCCCATGAATTTATTGGATATAGTATAATTCTATGGTATGCATGATATTATCGATTATTCATCGATAAAATTAACCTTTTGGAAGTTCCATATTCAAGAAAGACTAAAAAGTGAAAAATATTTACAAGACATAAGCTTGTGAGAATATATAATGAGAGTGGAAAACGCATTTGACATATACACAATTAATGATCCAACCCGATCCAGGGGGAGTACACTGTGTATTATGATCCATCTAAGAATAGTCATGAATCCTTGTTGGTAGAAGAAGATCAAGTTGTATCCTATAGTTCCTGGATGATGAGGCTATATGAATTTAACTACACAGTACATAAACATGAGTTAACATTAGTTGAATATGATTTGAAGTATTAGCAACATTATTTTATGGGTGAGAAGTTTATGGTGATTTCTGATCACACAATATTATAGTAAATAAATTTTTAATGATATTTCACCATTCTGCAATGAATATTCTTTGAGTATATGAAATCCATCAATTTAAATCTATCATATATTCTGGTGAAGTGAAATAGTGTCGATACCTATTTAATTAGGATAACTCAAACATGGGAAGGTAATGAGTCTAATGTTGAATGGAAAAAAGATAACATTGCTAGCAGTAATGCATGAGGATGTTCCAGAAATTCAGGATATGATGACTCTCATATCCATCATAGTGGAGTCAAAACATTTGAACATGATATGAGATAACTATTATGAGGTTTTAGAATGCATGATCATGAGGTAAATCCTTAATGGTGTGGAGCCACATTAGGATTGGAGCATAGATGACGATGAGATCATCTATGAATTGAATCATATTTTATTATATGAGAATATGAGATGATATAATGTGATAATTACATGACTCAAAGTTATAGGGACATCTATCTGTGACCAGAATGTATTGTGAAATTCAATGGTAGTTTTGGTGTCTATACATGAAAAAAGATGTAGTATGGTTCATGACATGATCCATCACCTATCAGTAGGTGAAGGTGGAGCATCAAAAACCAAGTGGTTTTATACATCCATTGTCTATTACGAAGTGGAAGTTGGAATATGTTACAATGAATTTTTGTTGGGTCTTCCAATGACGCATATGAATAATTATGTTATTATATTTATTCAGAATCGACTAAAAAAAGTAGCACATTTCATACCTATATTGGAAAAATTATCTGTGGAGCGGCTAAGTGAATTTTATGTTTGATAGATTGTATGTATAAACAATGTTCCTCATAATATAGTTTGATATCATGACTCCGGCATTACAACATTCTTCTAGAGTGGATTTAAAAAGGATATCAATACACTGATATTATTGTGTAAATCCATCCACCAATAGATATATGGGTAGTTAGAGAATACTATACAAGTTCATGAGGATATTACTTAACCTGTATTATAAATTTTAGAGGTGATTGAGGTAAATACATAGCATTAGTAGAGTGTTTCAATAAAAAATACTTTTCAAACATAATATAACTAGAACCATACAAGTCAACATATATTAGTATATAAATATATCATCTATTCTATATGAAGGTAAGAGAGTAATTTTTTTAGAATAATATTTTGGTAGGATACATCTATATAGGTATTACTGATTGGGAAACATTTTGTTATGGTTCCAACAATACATAAGTCACATGTTGATAGACATTGATGACCCCTAGATTTTATATAATGTGATCAAATATTTATTTAGTTACTATATATGTTATATCATCAGAGGATATGGGGAATTAGAATGATAGTGTAGAGGTTTTTTGGATCTTTTGAGACTATGGAAAGAATCAAGATGGTAGCATGTCAATTTTATCTTCCTATGAAATATAGTGATATGCATGTCATTTACCATACCTCACAACAATGGATGTTTAAAACTAATGCTTATTATGTGATTGATTTGGATAATTTTGTGTTATATATATATTATTCCTTTGAGGAGAATCCAATACATGTGTTGGATCATAATGAGAAACTATTGTGGAAAAATACCATGACAAAATTTCCTGTGTTGGGGAAACATGGGAGTATATAAGAGGAAACATGGAAAATGGATGTAGATATGTGGGTTTTGTTGCCCAATCCATTTGACAAAGAATCTTATAAAATAATGGTTCTGAAACTCAATGACGAGTTGTTATATGGTGGAGATATTGTAATATTCTTACTTTGTTTTGATAGGATTCATTATTGTTTTGATGTACTCTATGGTCATTATTTCAGTAATTTATTTTGGGTTTTGTATTGCTATTTTTTATGTAATATTATTCCAAAATGGATAAAAATATGGTTTTTCATGGTTGTTTCTTGCATATATAAAACCAATCACCCCATCCCGGTAAACCTTGCCAAAATTTATAATTGGGGTTTGCATGGATGATACACTATTTGTGAAACTATGAAACCTAAAATGAGAAACCATGAACCCCTAAAATAATAGGTGCACATCTAAGGTGCATGGTTATGGGAAATCTATCACCTCTTTCAAGAAAACAATGTGTGTAGTTTTAATTAATTTTATTTTATGTTTTAAAATTATCTAACCCCCTTAATTAATCCACAATAAAGTGCCAATGAAACCATTATAATTTATGATGGTTTTAGAGACTCCTGGATAAATTCTTAGTGCTCAAATAATCTGACCATGGTGATTGGTAGACCGAATTGAATATCATTTCCTATCCCAGTAAGTTGATCCTCTATCGTTTCCCTATCACTCATTCTACTTTATTCCATTATTCATTTTGTGGATGGTTATCTACTTTTTTCCAAGATATATATCAATATTTTATTAATCTATATCTAGAGTTATAATTAAGAGATCCTGATTTATATATTATTTATTTACTATATCAGATCTTAGTCTTGATCAATTTTGTTGTGCTACTAAATTTCTAGGGATTTTTTGTTGGTGAATGTTATTCATAAAAAATGAGGTAATTGGCCTAATAATCAATTACCATCATCATTATTTGGATTAATTTTATGAAATTTTACAATTTATTTCAGTATTTAGATAGTGGAATTCCAAAAATTGGTTCGTTAATGTAGCCAATTGATCAATTAAATTATTTTAAAAATAGATAATTATGTTGGGAATCATTTACAAGATATTGTGATTTTGATTTTGATAATTAATTTATAAATTAATTATGTTCTATTCATGTGATGGTGAAATAATTAAATTTACATTTAATTTTTAGATATTCAAGTTTTTTCTTTGAGATAATTAATTATATAATCAATTATGTTCTATTGAGATTGTTGACATGAGAAAATTAATTTATGAATTAATTAATGTATTTTATGTACTAAATTATTTAGCGAATTAATTAATGGTAATTATATTAAATCTAATTTTTGAATTATTAATGAAAATATTGATGGATAATAAGTTTTTAAAATATTTTTATTTTATATAATGGGAACAAGGTAATTCTAAATTGAATAATATAAATGGTGTCACAGTCATTGTACATTTGAGTAAAGAAATGGGGACAAGTTCATCCAATTGTGAAGTCAAAATGGTAACTTGCTCATTTTACAAGTGAGTAAATGAATGGGAACATGATCATTAGATTATGATGTATTAGTGGTAACATGGTTATCTTACTTATGAATTTAATATTGGAAACGTGACCATATTAAAAGTGAATTTAATAATGGTATCATCATAATTCATGTAAAAATTAAATAACTATAATAAAGGAAATCCAAGATATGACCTCACTTGAGAATACATTAGGCCTTGTCATATGCTGAATAAGGTAGTGAGAAATGATATAACCATTGAATACTTCGAGATTCACTATAAAATGAAGCGGGTATTAAGATATGATATTTCCAAGAAAAACATTGGGCTCTAACAGGAGATGAAGTATATATTGATGTATAAGGGTCCACAAAAACCGTGGAGTTTATATGGTTAGAAAAGGATTTATTATATGATATTATAATGTTTTATTTATACATTGTACATTTTTATTTATACAACTATATATGTGGTACTCAATAAATATTGGGGATGCCTTGTCGGTACCTGATTATAGAATATTTTTTGTTGATAGTTAAAGGGAAAAGGCCCCATTTTAAATAGAGGATTTGGCGATAGAGATTGGAAGAGGGAATGAGAAGTTTTTCAGTACCCTCTTGGGAGTCATCAGTATCTATATTTATAGTTTTTACTTACACACTTGACACATACATTAGAATGACAAGATTTCTTCTATAGTAGGATATTTTATTTCCTTCATTGTTTAGATTGAGATATATGTATTTTTTATGGTTATATATTATTCTTTTATTGTATATTATTTCCACTAGTTTTTAATCTAATAAAAGTGGGTATAGTATTCCCATGATTGTCTTTTCAGAAACTCGTTGCCAATCGGCATCCTATGGTGTTTATGGGGGGGACACTGTTGAGGGAATGTTATCCACCAACTTGAGGAACTAGCATGCAGAGCCTTGGTCAAGATTTTAATAAACTATATAATGGTATCTATGAGGATCCAACCATTTTTCTAGGTAACACAATTAACCTATGGACTCACCCTATAGGAAATAATCATTAAACAATTTCATTGAAATCATTATCAAACTTGTATTTTTAAAGATATGAGTAATTTTTTTCATTTTCAAAAGTAAACATTATCAATTATAATTATACATGATTTCATTTTTATATAGCATGGTGATATCAAGAATGATGTTTTTATTATCTTATACTTCACTAAAAATCTTTTATTAGATCCTACAGTGGTGAGAATATAGATGGTTGAAAATAATTAAGGCAAAAAAGTTCACAAGAGAATAAAGTAAACTAATTTTATTTTTTACATTACATATTGATGATGGAGAATGGGAAGAAAATGAATCGATGGAGCTCCAAATCCCATTCCTTATAACCCATAACCAATGAAAAATTTACATGAGAATACCCATTTACTTCTAGTTTAATTCTATCTATATTTAATAATAATATTAATTAATTAATTAATTATATATTATTGTTATTATTATTATCTATAAATATTGATAAGATATCCTATATTATACTTACTTTTTTGGTGCATTAAAATAACAAAGTCAAAAGGCAACACATTAAAATTTAACCATACAGTAAACTTGATATTTTAAAAGTAAAAATAGTTTAATTTACCTAAAATTAACACAATCACATTAATATAATTTAATGAACTATGAAATACATATTAAATTAGTATACTAAAATAATCATTATTGAAGAATTGAAGAGTTGAATAGAAAATGTTTGGAGGCCCTTTAAATGTTATATGGTTATTATACATTTCTTATAAACAATGATGTTAACTATTTATTCTTCAAATGATTCAAAATATTCATGTATAGTTTGAAAAATAATTTTGGATACACATATATTTGAGAAAATTATTAATAATTATATTATATGAATTAAAATAATGTTTAAATAATTTAATTCAAATATTTATATGAAATTTGATGTTACAAGTTGTTTTTAAAAGTAATATCAAATAATAAAAGGATATTACTTTATAATACCTGAATATACTATACATAAAGCTTATGAAAAGGAACAATATTCATCTACACACTATGATAACGAAAAAATTATAATGGTTCAAAAATAAAATATACGGCCTTAAATAATTTCATGACTAGAAATGAAGGGAATTTGAAATCCAAATGACACATTAAATTATTTTATTTTCGTTTTATAATACATTTTACTATTTATTTGCTAAATAAATAAATGATTTTAAAGAATAAAATTGTTTACAAACATACTATTTTGTTATGAAACTAAATAATATTTATAATTAAAAATCATTTAAGAAATATTGCATTGATATGAGTGAATATTTTCAGTAAAAGGTAAGACACTAAATAATTGTATATGATGAATATTAAACTCTGAAAATCGATGCGAATCAAAAGATAAATATTCCATTGGAGGAAAAAAAATTTCTTGGGTTCTGTTGTACAAGAATAAACATATCAATGATTTGAACATACTGAAGAGGGTTATAGAAAAATTTATTTAGAGAATGGGTTTTTTATTTTTGAGAACAATAATATCTAAAAAATAAATATTTTAAAATTTATGAGGGTAAGAATAACAAAAATAAATATACTATTCAAGAAAAACTAAATAAAATTAATAAATAACAAATTTTAAATTCCACATGGCTTGTCTTGATGAAATCAATAATTATTTTCATTTAAAATATCAAACCATTATGATAGGGTAATAAAATTTCAAATTAACTTATAGTGTGGTTATAATTACATTAAACAACTGATTATATAAAATTTGGAGTTGGAAATTTTTCTATTACAGAATTATAAATAGTTATTTAGATGTGAGTTCATAATAAAGGAAATAATTATTAGTGAAACATTATCACATTATCTAAATATATATGAAATAGAGGTTATTAATATTTTATAGACATGACATTTATTATTTTGAATAAAATTTGGGTCATTTTTCATTATAGAAGACGTAAAAATAATTGAAACTATTTATTGTTTTAAGGAAGGTTTAGAAATGATATCAACATTTTATATATAACATATAATGATAGATTACCCATGATTATATAAAAGGATATTGGAAATTATTATAATAAATTTATTTCTAAAAACTGGTTATTATATGGAATGAAATAGAACATATAAAAATATAATTAGTTCTTAAATAGAAAATTATATTTTTAGAATACATTTTAGAAATGGAATTTATTGATATTACTCTTATATATATTTGAATAATATTTCTATTTTTGACAATATATTTATTTCCCAATGTCACAGAAATAATCCTCCAAAATGGAAAACCTATAGAGGGATGAAGAAAACAAATAAATAGAAGAAAAATATTGTATTGTATGTCTAATATATTTCATTATCCTTAAAATATATTCAATATATGTCAACAAAATGTTAAAAATAATAAATAATTCATAAAAATAATACTTGAAAAATAATAGGAAAAATTTAGGGCGAGTAGTTTAAAAACAAAAAAGAAGATCTCAAATGCATTTTATGGTAGAAGTAACCTTAATGTCTTGAAACATATGATAAGGAACGTAGATAGATGTAGTTCAAAAAAAGTAACAAAATAAAACAATTTTAATGTTTTATAAATATCATAACGCTGGTTTTATTAAATTTCTATATTATTATACATAAAAAATAAAAGATGTCTATATAGTTGATATTAATTCTCAAAAAATAAACTACGATGAAGGGTTGTTTAATGATGGAATAAAGAAAAAATTTATAAGTGTAAGGTAATATTTAAGGTATGTCAATTTAATATTACAATAATAAACAAGTACATCAGTATATTATTTAAATATTTATAATGATTCATTAATATATAAAGTGAAATTGGAAATTTAATTGAAATTGTGTTTTTAAATTTTTCTATCTATATCTATAAAAATATTGAGAAAAATATAGAACAATAAATACATAATTATTTTACATAATAAAATGTGATTAAGATCACTGAAATTGAGATTTTAATGAACCATTCATATTTTAATATAAAAAGATATTAAATTTCTAAAACATGATAAAAAATTTATGATGATTCATACAAGACTCAGTAATTATGAGATTCAAAAAATGAGTCTACATGATCCAATATATTCTAATTTATCTATATTTCTAAGAAATTAGTCAACAATAACATATTTATATTTTACTAAATTATTTAATTACTTTTTATTGATGATAATTATGAGGTTTATGATCTATAAAATTGATATTGAGGGAAATTCAATATTTCCCAATAGAGATATTTGGAAGGAAGAAAAATTAGTTATAATGATAATGGGTATAGGAAATAAATTGGGGTATAAGTAAAATTATAATTAGTATTATATTATATACAATAGAATTAAACACAAATTTATTACACCAAAAACACATTACATATGTGTAATAACTTATAGGTAAAACATAGGCTTAGTGGATAATGGTAAACCCATGATTTCATTAATAGATGTTTAAAATTTATTTTCTAAATAACAAGTTTTTATTGTTTCCCATAATCTGAATTTCTTATTATTTCCTAATTGTAAAAAAATAAATTTAATACATTGTATAATTAGATTTTAATTTTTAATTTTTTAGAGTTTTTTGAAAGTCGTCTTTTATTTAAATTAATATATATAATATTTCAATTTTTTGTGATAAAAAATGGATGTAATTATATATTTTATAATTCACATGAATTATTATACAACATCTAAACATTGAATTTAAACATATGGAAAACTATTTTTATTTTAAAAATATTTTTATTTTCAAAATATTTTTAATTTTACTCATGGTATGTTTAATTAATAGAGATATGATTTAAAATACTATATATATTGGTATGAATCAATTTATAAAAGATAATGACAATGATTATAATGGTGAATACTACACATGATTTTTATATTTTGAATTCCCTCAAGGTAATAAATAAAATATAAGATTATTCAATTAGAATGATTTATCTATTTCAAATCAATTAAAATAAACGGTATATATCAATGTTATAGAATGTATATTATAAAAGGATGACATATAATAATTAAATTAAATTAATAAATCCTGTCATTACACCATCATATTGACAATTAAAATATTTATAACTAGAATAAATATATCAATAGATTTAAAAATCACAATGGACTTTGTATTCTAAATATTATAGTTATCTATTTTAATAAACATTTTCATTATGTCTAGATTAAATCACGATGAAATCAAACACATTTGAATCTAAAATTATTGGATTTTTTATATCATACATTAGAATAAAATATTAATATAGTGTTATTAATATAAATATAACTTTTTTATATTTCATATCATTTGAATATTTTTATAGGTTTAACTGATGAATTATATATATAGAATAACACCCAAGGAAAATATGTTCAACCAGGTACCCAGTAGTGGTGTACATGGTACCTGATGTTCCTTTTGTGTGGCACAAAATATTTATATCTATTTATGTAAATTAGGTGGACTCTCTAATATGTTCATTGTTTTTAGAATTGGATGAAAATTCATAGGATTTATAAGGATCCCACAACCCACACTGTTAGTTTGGTTCGAAAAACACATTATTTGAAAACAATATTTAATAAAAAGTTAAATAAGAATATCTTTATTTAACATTCTTGTCCATGGAAAAGACATTAAAAATCATAAATCATCTCAAAAACTAATGGATTAAAGGTTTAGTGTATTTGAGGATCTTCTAAACATAAAACATACATTATAATACTTATGAACATCTATCTATATTCAAATGGTAGTAGGACTACTTTTATTCTTCTTCTAGGATATTGAAATCATTATAACATGGTTATAACTATAAAAAAGTTGATATTGAACAAGAATAAATGGGACACTTACCAGCATGTCCTATAGAGTCAAATTATTTGTATATAAGATAATCATAGTAGCGGAGGAATATTATTTAAAATAGTACATTGGAAAATATTATTTTATCTATGTTATAGTATATGTCTATAAAACATAAATGAAAAAAAAATTAAAATAATTGTGATATTTGAAGATAATAAACATGATCTATGGAGAATATTTATTTTTATATGGAAAGTAAAAAATCAAAATCCCTAGAAATAAACAATAGAAAAGAAAAATGGAACAGAAATAATCATATAAAATAATAACATTGTATTGAATAATAAATTATAATATTTATTTTTCTATAAAATAAAAATATAATTGTTATTATTTTGAACTCAAAAAATTCCATTATACACATTTTTAATAAATGAAACTAGTCATGCTTTTTATTGTGATAAATTTATTATATCATCATGTTGTGATTAATGAATAAGTACATGCTAAAAAATATATAATGAGATATATATCCATAAGCAAGGAATTGGAGATCTTTATAGTGAACCACCCATTAATAATCAATACAAATTTGTTCCACTTGAAATGAAACATTAATAATATCATTAGGAATCCATATAAAATTAATGGGTTTTATAAAAAATAATATAACATGAGAATAATTCACATCAAAAATCATAAAAATAAAAAATATCATTTTATAAAATAAATCATATAATAATTACAATTAGAGTGTGGTAAAAATGAAATCATATAAGATAATCCTTTTAAGACATTGATATTATAAAATAAAGAAAATTTCAAAAAAAATTAAAATATTACTATAAAAATGAATAAAACAATTATCATCAATTTTTTTCTAAATGTAAAATATAATAGATTATAAATTATTATTATAAGGTGAACGGCATAAAATATCCTTTGAATAAGATAATGGTCTAAAAAATTTTTTTTGATAAAATTTTTTATTATTAAAGGATAGAAAACAATTATTTTAAAATTTTAAAAAACCTTTTTATAAAAACTGAAAACATAAGTGGAGTATATAAATTTATTTTTGAGAATACGTATATTCAATTATGAATGTAATATGGAATAATATATATTACCATTCCCAAAAATATAGTAGAACATTTGTAGGATTGAAATTACAGACAGGGATGAAAGGATTCATTGGTATGAATGAAATATATTCTTACCAATGTTAAAGAGTTACATAAGAAAAAAATGATTTTGAAAACATGTTATTAGTTATGAGAAGTAATTTAATAAGAGAAATAAAAATATATATAACATGTGGAAATTTTGAAAAAAAATTTATTCTTAAAATGTACATCAGCATAATAAAGACTATGACCCAATGAATTACATATTCGGACAATGAATATATTTTAAAATTTATATTGTAAGATTAAATGGTTATTTAGAATAAAATAATTAAATGGAAATTAAAATCACATAAAATAAAATAAATTTTAATTTTTGAAATTAATTTGGTTGTGAATGCAGCATATAAATGAATTTATTTTTCTTCATAATTACAATGGCCCTTAATGTTTAGTGTGTGTAAAAAACCCCATTTCCCTATTTCTGTTGTTTGTTGAATACAATATATGTTCCAATATAAAAATTATATTGACAACATATTTTAAAACCTTGTTAATGTATATAAATAATTATAAAATATATGTATATTTTTTTTATTAGTAATTTATTATCTATTTTTTCATATAAAATATGAGTATTAATGATTGATTTTCAATAGTTTCCCTATACTAGTGTTGTTCTATATTTTTCCCTAATATTTTAGTATATGTATATAAAAAGGGATATTAATTGAGATTTTCAAATTATTACCAATTTTATAACATAATTTTGTAGGTGTCTAAAAATGAATTTGGCAGTAAATGTATTTTGATGATTCATATTCAACGAAGTGTTCCTTCATAATTAATGAGTTTAATTTTTCTATTAATAATATAAAAAAATATTCACTTTTTTATGTAATATAATAAAAATAATTTAATTCCTAATG
Source organism: Viscum album (assembly GCA_963277665.1). Taxonomy (NCBI): domain Eukaryota; kingdom Viridiplantae; phylum Streptophyta; class Magnoliopsida; order Santalales; family Viscaceae; genus Viscum; species Viscum album. Next base: position 764,496,436 of record OY728135.1, read on the forward strand.
TAATCTATGATTTAAATTTATATCATTCTTCCAGTAATTGGTTAAAAAAAGAACATTCCATAAAAAATGGGTGATAATTATGTGATTTATATGTAATGTAATAATAATTATCAGATTAATGACTTTAACTAATATATATTAATTTGATATATCATTATTTTAAACAATTATATGATTAATATAATCTCAATTATGTTATTACATAACATGAATGAATCATTTTTTCAATATAAAGATATTTAGGAAATCACAATTTACTATGGTTGTTTATTACCCAAGTGGTCAATAAAATGTATAGTTAATAATTACATAACATTACCAATTTCACAAGATTAATATTTATATATTAACATAATTATTAATTAAATTTATTCAAGGTGTTTATAAAAAATAATAATGTAAATCAATAATTCCATGGGTGTTGTAGTCCACATGTATGTATGGTTGAGGATTTCATTTTCCGTGAAATATGGAAAAATAGTAATATGGTTTATAATTTATGAATAAAAATTATTTTATAAATATAAAAACCATATAAATATTATAATAAATTATTTTTTATGACATGTTAATATTTATTAAAAAAAATTTAATGTATTATATTCATTATAGTTATAATTGATAATTTTATTGTTTAAAAGAATAAAATAAATATTTTCTTTAAAAATTGTGTATTTATATATTATATATATTTACTTAAGATATTTATTTTGAAATTACAGAACTAAAATTTAACATAATTATCATCAATTTTTAATTCAACATGTAAAAACATCCTTAATATGAATTTGTAAGAATTTTCTCTTAAGTTTGTCTTTTTTTAAAGAGTAAAAATACTGTTTTTTATTTAAAAAAATCATTTCTTTACATGTATTTTTTTCACAATTAAATTTTTTAATTGGATTAAATTTTTATAAGTAATATTGATAATAAAATTTCAATTAAGGTTTTTGGATTAAAAAGTATGAATAAATTTTGTATAATAAAATTTTTACAATTAAAAAAATAATTTTTTTAAAATAATTTCATCTATATTTTAGATAAATTTTTAGATTAAATCATACCGAATATATGCATTTATTAACATAAGATGGATTAATTATTTGGAATCAACAAATATAATATAATTTAATCATATCCACATAATTTTTTATTATAATGATTTGTAAATACAATAAAAATTTATTAGTACAATTTATGTTACTATAGTTTTACATAGAGAATAATGATTTCCACATTATCATATAATTATAGGATGACATCTCATTCAAGAGCGAATAATGGAGATTATCTTCATTGTAATGGAGTCTTTCTTAGATTCACCACTTTTGCCTGAGCAAGGGTTTATTTAATCCGGAATGGGAGTTCTCCTTCAAGGGTGCTCCGAGTTCTTTAGAAAATGGTATTGTTGATGCCCCTTCTCTTGGAAAGGATGGAGTTTCCATCATAGAAGACCTATCTGGTTTGTAAGATCTTGTGAAATCAGATATTCCTAATATCGCTTATATCAAAAAAATGGAAGGATGGTTCTTTCTCGGTGGTGGAAAATATGGATCCAATGAAACAATAATTCAATCATTACAAATTCTTTATTTAATCCTGAATGATACCATCCATGGGGGATAAGACTTGGTCGTATGCTGACATTAATCATAGAATTTCTATCTATTGGTGTATAAGAACGAGGTAAATCATTCTAAATGGTAGGGGTTATTTTAATTTGTATTTTCAGAATGATTATGATATATGTATGGCCCTGTCTACAATTAGCATTCCTCTTAAACTACATCTATTTTGAATCTCTGAATGGGATTTTAATTTTGATCATTTTAATCAAAAGCAATCCAATGCCCAAATTTGGATCGGGCTTCATGGTTTAAATATAGTTTATTGGTATCCAAAATTTTTAAATTATCTTGCTTCTTGTTTTTTCTCTCTATTAAATATGGATCAATGAACTTTGGAAAAAGATTTAGTTATTTACGATAGAATTTTGGTGGACCTTAATTTGGCTTCTGAATTTCCAAATACCATTTTCCTGCCCCCAAATGAATGTAGAATTGAAATTAAGTTTGAGTTTGATAAAATTCCTCCATTCTGTGATTTTTGAAATATTGTAGGACATTCTATTGATTCTATTTCGGTGATTCAAAATAATGTTATGGGTCTTTTTAAAGGAAATGATTTAAAGGATGATATCACTCTCCGTATGAATAAAAGGCTTGCCCCTAAGCTAGTTATTGATAGTAATCCCATGTGGAAAATTTCATATTATCATCCTTATTCTTTGAAAGTCACCATATATAACTATTAGGCTGATATTGTTATGGAATAAGATAATTTTACTTTTGATTCCAAGCCACACAATCTTCCACCAGAATCTAGTCAAGATATTTATGATAGTTAAATTTCCTTAGAGATCACTGAAAGTGTAAATGATATTTTCTAGAGTATACAAATGAATTTGTAGGTGGAATAAATCATCATATTTATTTATAAAGTTATTATAGATATTTTTTTGAGACTATATCCTCATAGGTTTTCTATTTGCCCCCGTTTGGAGGAGAATTTCCTTATAGAAAACACAATTCTTTCCTGAATTAAATATGTTATTCCTACTCTTATAACTGATAAGGCCGTGTTTGACCCATCTAGAGAAAATGATTTCATTTCCTCGAGAATGTTTTCTTCTTTAATCATGCCCCCAACAATTATAGGCTTGTTTTAGTGAATCTGGAAAGGTAATTATTGATTTTCCTGCTACATAATCTTTGGAAATATTTGATCCTAGGGAATCTGAACCTAAAACAAAGGATTCTTCTATTACTATTTCTAATAAAAATCATAAGGTGGATTTGGATTCTTCTCAAGAGCATAAAAATAATTCCAAATTAGTTGTTGATATTACTAGTTCAATTCAAATTCTTGAGTTACCTAAGAAGAAATCACGATGACCTCCTAATATTACTAAAAAATGAGGGGGATGGGAATAAGAGGGGGGTTCACTAAAAATAATTCTTCAAATGAGGATTGTTTTTTGGAGTTTCCAAGTCCTAAATAATAAGTCCACAATTGGGTTTCTTATGATTTATTTAAGGTAGAATTATGCTATTTTAATTGGAATTATTGGCCCCAAAACTATTTTCTATAATTTTCTTTCTAGAATGGAAAATATGGGTATCAATTTACTAGGCTTGATCATCGTTTTTTATAGGCCAATAATCTATGGGTCGTGGCTCATTCTTTTCTATCTGATCATCTGTTCGTCAGTTCAAGCAATCAACATGTTACTTGCTCATTCACTGATTTTTGAATCATGTAGTTTTTTTATTAATTATGCTAGTAATAGTTATCATGATCGAAGATCTCTTTAGGATGAAATTGGTTCTCTCAAAAGTATGATTAATTATCTATGGATCATTATCAGGGATTTTAACATGATTCATAATTCTTATGAAAAAATGGGTCATATGACATGTTCTATTTCATATAGATAATTTAAGTGTTGTATTTAACAAAATGAGATGATTGAATTATGTATTGTTGGGGAAAAGTTTACTTAGTATAGACAGAACCTTAATGGTATGGAGATTAGTAAAATTTTCAGTGCTTTTGTTAATTTCTTCTCTTTATATTCTTTGGATTCTATTTCTGGTATGTCTTTTTCCCGGTTTAATTATTATAATCATCCAATTCTGATAGACCTCTCAGTCAAGGATATTAAATCCCTATTCCCCATTATAATTACTAAATCTTGTGTTCTTCATCTTGAATGTGATATGTTTTTCTATAATTCATGGTTTTTTGTTGGGATCAAAAGTAATGTCTTTTCGTGTTTTCTTAAAATTACGATTCTCAAGGTAAATATTAAACTCTGGAGTTAGGATAGGTTCAGTCATCCCTACATGAACATTTCTAATCACTAAGCATCTCTTTGGTCTTTCCAGGACTAATGTACCCATGCTTATTTCTCTTGTGATGTTTCATTACAATGTGAGATGACTCTTAAACTTAATAATTTAATCATTATTAAATATGCTATGAAAAAAAATCTTCATTAAAAGAAAATTGGATCAAGGATAGGGATAAAAATAAAAAATTCTATAATAATATTCCAAGAGTTTGGAAAATTTCTAGGCCTCTTTCATTATTTTAAAGTCTAGATCAAATTATGGATAATAGAAAGGATCTTTCAAAGCACATTATTTACTATTATGAAGATCACTTTAATGGATCATCTACCATTGCCCCCCCCCTATAGAGGGTATTATAGCCAAATTGGAAAACCAATAGAATAATTATAAACTTTTCTCCATTCTATTGGATCCTGAAATCAAGGTTGTGGTTCTCAATCTTAGGACAGAGAGCTCCCCGGGTCCTGATGGATTTAGAAATTTGATTTTTCCTAATTATTGGGTGATCATTGGAGATGATGTTTGCAACCTTGTTCTGAATTTTTTTCAAAGGGGAAAATATTCCTCAACGTTTAGATTCTGAAGTTCATGCTCTTATTACAAATATGGTAAATGCTAATGAGATACATTCATTCAATCCTGTTTCTCTTATCAACACATTATACAAAGTTATCCCAAAGATCCTTTCTACTATACTTGTGCCCATTTCCAATAAAATAGTTTCTTCTAATTAGTTTTTTTTCATCAAAGTAAGGGCCATTCAATATTGTCTTATCATAGCTTTTGAGTGTATCAATCTCTTTAAAAAACTTTTTCATGGTCGGAAAATACCCATCAAGTTAGTTATTAATAGGCTTTTGACATAATGGATTGGGGTTTCATATTTAAAATTCTTTCAATGTTTGGGTTTGAGGAATGTTTCATTAATTGGATTATGATTAATTTTGCTTCTGCGCAAATATCAATTCTTGTGAATGGATCCCCATATGGATATTTTTCATGTTCTAGAGGAGCTAGGCATGGTGATACTCTTTCTGCGGTTATTTTCACCATTTTAAAATATTATCTTAGTGGATTATTTTCTATCATGGACAATAATAGAATTATAAAGGCTATTGGTGTTGGTTATTGTCTCTCTTATCCTACCCATCTCCATTATGCTGATGATATTATCCTCTTTACTAAGGGGGATAAAAGGAATATCAAGAATATCAAGAAATATCTTCTCCCTTATGAACGAGTTTCTGGGGAACATGATAGTTGGAATAAGTCTATTGTTTACTTTGGATAAAATATTTATCAATCTAAGAAATCAGAAGTCATCATGATTTGTGGATGTGGGATGGTTTTCTATCATTTAGTTATCTTGGGATTCCCATGTTTTGGGGTCAACCGAAGGATTGTTATTTTTCTAAGATTATTATTAAGATGAAGAGTCATATTTCTACCTGTAAAGGCATGTCCCTTTCAATAGAGGTTCATGTTTATATGTTTATAACTGTTATTATATTTAATTTTTTTATTGCATTATTGTTTAAAAATGTTCTGCTTCTCTTATAAATTTAATTAACGTTGCCATAAAAAACATTATTTGGATTCATATTATTTTGGAAGGAATATTTGTAACTGTGTCTTGGAAAACCTATTTCCAATATTTTGAGAAATGGGGCATTGTTATCAAAAGTCGTAGTCTTTTGAATCTATACATTTAGGCTTCTATTGATTGGAATCTGAAAAATGAAAACATTGAATCTACCGGTTTTTTGAGGTCTAGATTCATTACTAAACTGAAAAGTGGAAACAGTAATTATATGCATTCTTTTATTTGGTCTTGTTTTAATTTTTTTATCATCCTTATGTTGATGCTAAATGGCCTATCTCTCAGGACTTTTCCCTCAAGTTTTGGAAAGATAATTAGAGTAGTGTTTCTCTTATTGATACTCTTAGTCATGACATTTAAATCCTGGAATATTATGTCTAAATTAAAGATCAATTATTTTATATTTTTACTATTCTAGATCTTGTTAAATAGATTACACTTAATTATTGTTTTTCCTATGTTGGTGATTTATGGACCTAGGAACTACATCTCTGGGGTATGCTCAATTCTAAAAACATTAACTCTGATGAAAATACATCTATGTTAGGGTTATATTGGATTGTGATTTTAAATATGGTAATAATTCCCCACTCTCGACACATGTATTTAGGGATACTATCTCATAGAAAGGTTCTTGTTGATTCATATTTAAATGTTTGTTTTATATTTCTTTATTATGTTTGTATTCCCTACCATAATCACAGGAGGAAATGGATCATTTTTTTGAGTTTTTCTATAGAAACCTCTATTTTGAAGGCACTTTTTGATATTTTTGAGTTTAAAATGCAATCTTTTTGGAGTGTTTGAGACATTCATGATATTATTTTATGTGTTCTTGTATCCCTCTATGTTGTTGATTCTTTTTCAGGTTCCTATTACTGAACATGTTCATTCCCTATAGATGGAGTGAAAGAAGGGTCTTCATGATAGATTTGGTTTCAATCTTTTGGCATATATTTCTACTATTTTTTCAGTCAGGAAACATGTAATGCTTTATTGTAAAGCTTATTTCCACAACTCGGTTCATGATTCTTCAATTCATTGGTGTATCATGTTAAAAGGCATTTTTTAGACACTGTTGGGTACTATAGAGGTTTTTTGCATCCTACTTTTTTGGGATGAATTAAAATTAATACTAATGGGTCATCTAGAAGAAATTCGTGTCCTTATTGTAATGGTCTAGTTTTAAATAACAACATTGTTGATGTTTTGGTTTTCTCCATCAACTCTGGTGGTTTTACTTCCTCTCTTGAGGTTGAGATTATTGGTGTCATTCATGCCCTTGATATTGTAAAAAATATGGGATTTAATAGGACTTTGTTAGAGTGTGTCTCCACCATGGTTTTTCGGAAAATTAGAACCTCTTATACTCATATCATTTAGTTGATTATGAATATATGGATTAATTGTTTGTAGTTTCTCTCATCTAATGACTTCATTGTCACCCAAGATTTCTGGTAGGGTAATGCTCTGGTTGATAGTCTGGCTAATAACAAAGCAAATGCGGGGAACCATTCATGGTCTGATCAAATCCTAGTAGATGATATCCCTATTTTTCAAAGGTATAAAGGTTGTTTTCTTTCTTTTATAATTTTTTGACTTGTTTCACTGTTTTTTATATCAATCATCCTTTAAATTGGTACCTTTTGGTATTTAGTAATAATGTTAAAATTTTGATGTCTACAGTACTTGTTGAAACCATTCTGTAGGTTCCAATTTTGGATATTTCTATGATTGATATAACACTAGAAGTTGTTCCATCCAGGAATTATTTTTCTTATATATATCTAGCATTTTATTAATCAAGGGTCTGTTGTGGCTTTGTTTTTTTTTCATGATTCCGCTGTTATATATCATATAGCGGGATCTTTTTGCGTTAACGCTAGATGTTTAGCAGTATTTCTGATTCAATGGGGGCTGACTCATATGACTCTAAGCTAAATAAAGTTAATGCTTCTAATTGACAGTTTAATCTCTAAACTAATGTCATAATTTCTTATTCTATTTTATCTAAGATGTTTTCAAAGATTATGATGAGTCTAAATAGGAGGGATCCAGTTTGACATTTTCTTCTCATGATCCATTGAAGATGGAAATAGTTAATCCCACTATAGATCTGAGGATAACATCCAAGATGGGGTGGTGGTCCTGGTGGAAGAGTTTGAAGTAAAATTTGATATTTAAAGAATTTTACTTACATATAACTATCATTAAACACCGGGTGGTTGGATGGTGGAAATTTGATGTTTGGATGACCTATGTTTGGTTTGTTTGCTTATTTTATGCTCTTGAATTTGATTGATTTCAAGTATAAAGTGCTCTATTTGGGATCATTGTGTCTTGTATTAATTGAATCAAGGGATTTCTTTGCTTTCTTTTTTTAATAAAGTTATCTTGTTCTAAAAAATAGGTTTACATAGGGAATGAAAAAGATATAAGTGTGTAAAATATATAAAAATATTCATTTATCATATTTTATTATAGTTTTTAGACCAAAAATATATTTAATGACATAGATAATTTATTTGTAAACAATTGTTTTAACATTGGAGAACCTTTTACTTTTGACAAGTTAATGTATACTAAAGACAAATAAAAATATATTGTTGTTATTTTTCATTTAATGGAACTATTATAAGATATCAATCTATTTTTTATCAATAATAAATTCAAATAATTATGTTGTTTTTTTAATAAACATATTATAAAATCTATTTATTTTCTTAATTTTTGGAAAAAATATATTTCAAAATGAATCTATTATTTTAATTAAAAAACTTTTTCAATGTATTTTGAAATTTTATAATAAATATAATTTCATCTAACTATATAATCTAAAACAAATAAAATTAATTAAAATATAAAATCATCATTTTCAATTTATGTTAAAAGGATAGTTTTTTTCTTTCGTAAAATTACGTTATAAATGTTTAAAAATTTAAGTAATCATTGATAAGGTTAAAATGAGTTTAATGTGGTATGACTAGTAGATAAGTATTAAAATGTATACAAAAATTTCATAAATGTGACTTTTTGATTTTATTTAGACCCTATAAAAGTTTGTCATGAAATTTGGGGTCCCTTGGTTCCATTTGAAATAATAATGATTAGTAAATTATTTTTTATTTTATGTAATTTGTATAATACCCCAACACACAAAAAAAAGGCAACCTCATATAATATTTTCCATAAACCATTTAAGAATCTATATTTTCCAATACCTACCCAAATATATTTATTTTCTTCCTCCCAGTTCATCGAGGAAATCTCTTGATCATAACACTAACCTACGATATATTTAGATATAAACTATGATATGTTATTTGATAAATAGTTATAGTTCCTATATGTTATTTTTAATTATATTTATTCTACTACATACTATAATATTTATAAACCATGCTAAAATAAAAAAAAAGTATTATGAATTATATAATATTTTATTATGTTATATTTATAACATATATCCACCTTCATATCAATATAATGGGAAATTAAGTAATCATTTTGTGTATGGGAGATTATAACCTCATGTGCTGATATTATTTGTTTCGAATCATAACCTATCATGGATATTAATAAAAATGTATTAATTTTTTATATATGATAATCATGACCACATTTTCATTTAGTTGAAATATGATAGATTCTAATTTCGCACCATTCTATATTTTGAGAAATGAATATTCCATTCGTGCGTTCGTGTAAATTACCACCACTATAATGTGATTTGATTCACTTTTCATTACCATTTCATTGTGATTTAGTATGATGTTACATTAAAAAAGAATTTACTATTTTTAATATAAATATATTTTTATAAATAAAAATTAATAAAAATATTATTTCCTCAAGCTCTTACAAAAATGAAAATATTACTCATGAGTAATGATAACCTACCATCTCCTTGATTGTAACAAATTTTATTTTTCATAACCACCTATCATATATGTATTTAAAATTATATTTATAAAATTACTATAATTTTGTAATTATTATTATTTATATGATGTAGTAATTACAACATTATCAATATTCAAACTACCGATTTAAATTCACACAAATCAGTTGAATATTGTCTAAGAATCTTACATGAACATAATTTATTAATTAATTTTATATACCATTGTAATTATTAAAATTTAAAACATTATTAAATAAGAATTTTTTCCTCAAAAAGAATATAATTAACATAAATATATTATTTATGATGATAAAAATGAATGTGATGATTCTGAGTTAATGTAATGGAAACTATACCTTAATAACAAAATTTTAAATTCCTTTATGATTTAGTTCTTATGTATTTTTATTTAACATTAACATTCTAATAAATCATTTTATTGTTTATTTATAAAGAAACAAATGAATTATAATATGGAATTTTTTTCTATTATATATTTATACAATCGTTTTAATAAAGAGTATATTAACAAAATTTATATAGAATGTTTTGAATTATTTTATATGAACTAAACCCAATGTTATATTTTAACATATACGATGTCAAATTCATTTTGTTCGTCTATTACAATTATCTGATGGTTTGATTCCATTATAATCATCATTGATTTTTTCAATGATAAAATATCCATTCACTAGGTTAATTGAATTTTGGTCTTTAATTTTGTGTTTTAAAGATAGTGGATATATAAATATTATAAAATGATATTATTATGGGTTTAAAAATAAATTTTTATAAATTGGATCATTTAAATGTTCTATTTTATGTAATCCAAGAATGGTACAATCCTTTGAAATTATCTATAATTTCATGTGAGCCTGATATAACTCATTATTATGGGTGGGATCGATATTTCCTTCTAATGAATTGTTTAATGATTATGTTCTCCAAAGAGTTATGTTGGGAGTTGACCATAATGGTTCTTCCTGTTTTAATGATTTATACGAGGGGTTTTTTATATATTCTATGCAGAGGATTTCCCAAGGTTGATAAATATATTTTTATATTCTTAGAAATGAGTTTTTATTGAAGTTGATTGATATCAAAATTTGGTCTATAGATATTTCGTTTTAAATAAGGATTACACACTTTTATTGGAAAATTAGATTTTTGAGAAACAATTTTTCCTCTGTTATGATGTTTTCTATAAAACCTCCATTTTTAGGATTTTATATTTTTTTTATAATTTTTGTTATGAAAATATTTATTTAGTAATGTTTATTTCTTGTGTAAGTAAATTATTAGTTGCTCTCAATGTCTATTATTTAAATAGAGAAAACTATTATGTGATATGATGGTTTGAAAATGGACTAAAAGGATTCTTTCATAATTCTTAATGTCCCATGATTTTATTTTTTTATCATACCATGTTTTCAAATTAGATAATATGTATTCTAGTTGTATATAAACAGAGAAAAAATAAATTTTAAATATAAAAAATCATGAATTGAAGACATGTTTTATATTAAAAGAATTATATTTTGTGAAATATATATACTAAGATGAAGTGTCTAACATTTAATTTATGGGTTTCAAATATAAGTGTTATTATATAATTATCTAAAAATAGAAACCTGAAAAGGACATTATTAATGAATTATATGTAATTCTGGTTTAAAAATATGAAATTATGGATTGAATTATGTTATTATCATTAATTCTTTTTTAGATTAAAGGATTATGTATTTCCAGATGTTAGGAAATGGATTTAAATACCCTTAATGGATTACAATTAATAGTTTTCAATATATATCATTTTTATATAACAAATATACTTCAGCAAACTAATTTTGTTTAAATTAATTTTTGATTGAGTATTTAGTGATGTAGTTGTATGAAGGACCCAAGAAAAAAATACCCTCCCATATAAACATTCAATGGATCATCTAACCTGATGATAGCTGATTGATGGGTAAAAGATTTAAAGAAAAATTAAAATTCATGGGTAATGTAGATAATAAAATTATAAAAAATTAAAATTTACCTCCCAACCTATTTAACCATACAAATTGTAATTTCACTGGTCAGTTGCATGGTTTTAAGAACACATCCCCACACTATATTGGATTCCCATTAGATACAAGGATATAAATGTTATATAATTGATATACTCAACCCAATATATTAGTAATAATGATTTTAAAAAAAATAAATATAATAAAATAATGGTAACATAAATAAAAACAAGATGGATAATAATAGACACAAATTCATTCATATTCTAATAAAACAAACCATGCATGGACATGATGATTTATAATACAATTAGTCAAAATAAAACATGATAATGAAGATAGTGAATTAAAAAAACAAATAATTTATGTAGAAAAAGTATAAACCAATCTAATATACACATTTAATGTTATAATCCAATAATATTAACATCATTAATGGCGTAATTCAGGGTCCAAACATATAAAAATTGGATCATTAGAGGTTCTAAAGGGAAACTAGAATAGTGTATGAGAATTATGCTATAGGACACCATAAATGGTATATAATTTAAACACATTCCATGAATATATAATGTGTAGTGTGTTTTAAATAAGCAATATGGTAATTAAATAAATAAACCATTCCATTCGGTTTCCCTTACAAAACAACTGTTTCATATATCCTTCTTTGTCTTATGAAAACAATTCAATGATAATTATACATTTTATTTTTATTTTTCTATATGACTAAGAGAAATAGAAAACATATAAGTAATCTATATAACTTTATAACTATATAAGGTTCCTAAATGCCATGAAATTTAGTGTTTATAATTAGGGTGATATCTATATGGGTATATCATAGGCAATTCACCATAAAAAGAGTTATAATAAATCCATAATAACATGTTCTTGCTAACATCAATGTGAGAATATAAAAGAGTCAAATGAATAATAAAATTACTTATCTATCTTCTACATATTTATAATAATAATCACCATTGTAATTGAATTTAATTTCAATAAAAATATGTGAACACTCATTATCAAAGTGAGGCATCTGTAATCTAATATAAAAAAGAAATCCATGTGTGGTCTTTCACATGGATGACACATAAATGATTTTCATGATGTCCCATGAGACTATTTAAGTAAGAACACTATGAGAGTACAAGTATATATCAGTCAATGACATACCTATAGTGATTTTTATTTTATTTACCATACTCAAGAAGGACATAATTTCACATTTCCAGGGAACCCATCTAAATAATTCTGAATCTGATCCCATGTAACACCTATGTAATAATATAATAAATGATCTAGGATAAGTGAATTCAATTAACTATGTAATATGATGTCATCAATGTAATTTTGGTTGGAATACATATATTAATTTAATGTAATTATGATAAATGATCAATTATGTGTGAGACAATGACACCACTTATAATGTATTTAAATTAATTTATTAATTTCATTCAAAAAAGATAACACAATACAAATTTTAATGGAATATCATGGTCCCAGAACATGGTCTTGTTATTGATGATTTATTTTATCAAATTTAGTCTTGTATTTTTCATTATTCAAAAATCAACAATGGAAAAATTAAATTTTCTTACTATTCAATTTCCACTTAATTCATTTCAACAATTCAATAACCATAGTAGTCAAAACCACCTTTATAAGAAGTTTTTATAAATATAATATTAAAAACCATGTGTTCATACCAAATCAAATTTCAAATATCTCCATTTAATTATCCCATTTTCAATAGATATGAAAGTGCACCTCAATATTGGCTTTATTATAAAATTTTGGAATTCTTTTCATACCATTTAAATTAAATAAATTTAATCATTTCAATTAATAGGTATACTTTAATAATCCTGTAGAGGTTCATTGATGTGTATGGAAATAATTTTAATGATATGATTTTAAAATAACACACACTTATGATAGGTTTCGATCATGGTAGAGAACATCCAATGATGGAATTGTCTGATAAAGTGATGTTTACTCATCGTATTAACAATTAATTTAATTATTATCTCAATTAGGGGGGTGTCTTTCATAGAGCCCAATGATTCACATTATAAATAACTAAAAATATATGGAAAATCCTTATATAACGTACCTCGTACGTTGGAATATCAACTCGTCCAATATGATTCTTCAATTTATGATAAAATAAGAGACATTAAAGAATTGACAAACACCCTGAACATATGGAAAAATAGTTGGAATGGAAATTAAATCTTTGATGGAGATAAAATTAGATAATTATACAGATAAATAAAGTACTATCTATTGGATATATATTGTGATTAATATAGGTTTATTCAAAAAATAAATGAGATAGATAAGTCAAATCCTAGGGAAGAAGCGAGTAATAACTCATAATAAAAGTTGTTATATTTATATATAGTTTTAGAAGAAGAGTTTTTGGGTTTAAATAAATTAACCAAAAAGTTATAAATTCACTACTCATAAATGGGAACACAGTTTATCAAACCATTCATAGTCCGTACAGATTTGGTATCCATGAACCTCACTGCCACATATAGAGAGGTTCATGGTTAAAGAAATAGTGTGCAACATTTGATAATGTCAAATATAATATACTATAGACATTTTGGATGGAAATTTTACCATGGTTTCAGGATATGAACAACCATGTGATGATACTATAGGATAACACAATTATGGTTCACGATTAACAATAACTATTTGCTAACTATCTGCCTCTTCATTTATTTCCTCAATAATAGAATTTGAGACACTATGTAGAGTAAACTCATCTTCCATCCCAATATAATTATTAAATAGAAAATGATGAGTAAAAACATTTCATTTATTTATATTAACTCTTGAAACAATTATCCTAATAATGTTATAAAAATTATAACTTTCACCATATATACTATCAAATACCATTATAATTTACATCATGTTTAGAACAAGACATATTACAACATTCCAACAATTTTTAATCTCATCAAGAGATTTCATGTAACACAAAAAAACCCCCTAGCCAACTTAGGCCCTGAATTCCCATTCAAACAGCCATAATGCATTTCCATGATCCAACATACCTCTAACAGAAAATTTTTATCACTGAGGGAAAACCCCACCAAAAATAGAGCCAACTAGAATAACCTTGATAAGAATAATTTAGAGGATACGTACTCAATCCCTTATAACCTGAGTCATGATGGGTTCATCATCTCCCTTATCAACCATCCAATGGGGCTTCCCACCATTGGTTATAGTCATCCATTACTAATTATGAGTCACAATGATCGATCTATCCAGATTTTTTATAGAACCATGCCCTCAGTTTCTTAACAATTCTTATGTCATGATTCATAATTTAATGAAATGGTTTAATCCCAATTTAACCAATTTATCATGGCTACAAAAAAATCCTTTAGAATGTCAAGGTAGACCATTAAAATGAACATGGGTCATCCTAATTGTGTGCTCGATGCAGTTCCCCATTTAATACATCTATCTACTTAATGTAACTCCTGTACAAATTCCATTAGACGATAACTATAGAAAATAGTTGATTAATGTAGAATATTTTTCACCAAAACCCACTAATAAAAGACTTTTTTCCAAGGTGGACCGATATTGTTCTATCCACACTCATTGATTCTTATACACATATTATTATGATGAATCCTGGTTGAATCATCAGTTCAGTTCATAACAACATTCATGTAAAATTAAAAAAATCACTTCATTCCATGTCCCACACCTTTGGATCACTATAAGATATATTAAGTAGAATTAGCATACTCAATCTCCCTGATGTCATCGTTAAACTATGTATCATGAATTT
Organism: Viscum album; assembly: GCA_963277665.1. Classification (NCBI taxonomy): domain Eukaryota; kingdom Viridiplantae; phylum Streptophyta; class Magnoliopsida; order Santalales; family Viscaceae; genus Viscum; species Viscum album. Next base: position 764,511,698 of record OY728135.1, read on the forward strand.
ACCTAGAAGTCCAACATTAAATTGATTTATTTTTCCAAAAGAATATGAAAATCAGAATGCATATCCAAAACAATTCGCAACATCCCACGTACCTTATCAGTTGTGGGTTTTTTAATAATGACCAACATAATTTTCCATAGAATAGGTGCACCCATGTCTTCATACATGATACACCTTCCCAATTGTTTTTTTACATTCCCTAATTCACCCCAAACATAACCATTGGCATATAAATAAACCAGATCATCATCATGGGAAAACAGAAACATAACCTATCACCCATTTCAACTTCTTGATAATATTTCCCATGGAATTCATTTAATTTTTAACCATGAAAACGTTCAACACCATCATATGGAAATGATGCACATACCACCACATAGAATACCTATAAATCACTCAATTAACACAAATCACATAGATTCCTCCATAATACCATATGAAGTTGTTTATATAGATAAACCAAGATCTATAGCTCTTTTAATATACATATGATGTTTTTATGTTATTGTGAATGAACATATCTAACGATGGTGTATACAAATATTCCATCAATTGACTTGGATCTCCCTTTTTGAGCTGCTCTCAAATAAAACTACCAAATACATGACATTAATTATCTCCAAACACAATGTCTCCCAAAAACATTTCTTTGTCTACCCATGATTAATTATTCTAATGTAATCTTACTTATTTTTGTTCTAGCACTCATCCTAAGGTCACATAATTTATTTTTTCTAAATACAAGGGTTACCTTGAATAAAATAACCATAACCGAATTTATTGATCCCTGACATGCACCCAAATAGTCACCAAAAGTCAATACAAAATGATTTCCATGTGTGACTATTATGAACTAAATTCACCATATGGAATTAGTTCAATGTCTCATAAAAACCAGCTTAATACCTAACTAACACTCCCAGGCATTATATATCAATAATTCTGAACTCACTTGGCTAGATGATATGTTATTTTTGATCAAACCACCATCTCCCTTGGAAATACGTTTCAAAAAAAGGAAAAAAATTTACCCTGACTTATTTAATTCCCTCTCACCACATGGTGCTATTTTGTAAATAAATTCATCCAATAAACACCATATTTTATACTATTCCTAGAACCTAACACATATTTACCCTTAAAAATGGTCTCAATGGCCAAATATCTTAGGTTATTTTCTATAAAACCTAATGTGTCACCATGATATATTAAAACCCCTGATAAACTTCCCTGATTTAGTCTCAAAATGAGAAAATGAACATGCTCACCACCATAATGCTATCTAAAACCAATGCTAACTGTTATTCAATGTTACACTGGATCAAAAAATATCAATTAATCACTTGGGGTATAATATATGATTATAGATTATATGTATCCTACTCAGACCTATTTCCAAGTCTCAAGATGTGAAATTGTGTTCTTACACATATCCCTATGGTCTATTGAATAAGAACCATATCCTTTATAAGGAAATTTATTAGACAATATCTACAAAACCTTGACACTATATTTTATATAGTAAAACTAAATACATTAAAGAAATAATCGACCTACAAGGGTCAAAACCTACCAATATAAGAACAATAGTATCATGTACCAAGCATTATCTTACTATGACCTAATTCCCTCCACGCATCTTCCAAACGGAGGGCTCCATAGAGGATCACTATTCCCATGCAAAATTCTAATGATTTTACTATCACCATGAATCCATATGTTTGATTAACCCTAAATGGTAAACTAAATAACTAACCACCCTCAATTATAGAAAATCATTTCAATATAAAAGTGTCTCATCTGAATCAAACTGTCATTAATTGAAAAATAACATGCCTAAAAAATTAGCTTAAAAGTCAGCCATCTCTCTATATCGATGATTTATACCACAACTGAGCTACCCATCAATGTAACATATGGTGTCAACATATATACATGATTCATTCCAACATGGTTTCTAGTATTTATGACGTATCATTTAGGTATAATGAAAGATCAGAAAAAAAATATCACTAAGAACAACATGAAGAAATTATTTTTCTGTCCAATATAACTCCAATTAAGCCTTTGAACTAACCCCTTCACAAGTGTCTATAACAATAAAAGACACTAGATTTCTTTATTTAATCCATTTAATACATTCATTTTTTTAAAATATTAATGATTCTTATAGATATATAATTTGAAGTAATATTTTTCATATAAAATTAATCGAAACTATACATGTCACATTATTTAACTAACACCACATGTAATTTTTGGATTATTATCCCACAATATCATTTTATACCACTTAACATGTCCATAAGTTATAAAAACCTTGTTATATAAAAATATATCACTCACTAGCTATAGATGAAAATGATCATTAGGTTGTAACTATCATTTATATTAACAAAATGGCGCATATCAGTACATATCAATGGAATTCAATTGGATGTTTTTCTTTTTAAGAAGATCAAATAGGTATGATTCAACTATACGTTTCAAATTTATTGAGGAAATGATCTTTAAATTTCAATTGGCATCTATATAAAGTCAAATAAATATAAATTTAATTTCAAAACATCCTTAGTGGTTTTTATCAAAGTAATATGATGTTAAAGCTTAACAAAAAGCATTGAGTCATGCATATAAGGAATCAGTTATATGGGAATTCATTACTATCTTATGTAGTTTTATGACTTTGTAGGTTGAAATTGAAGAAAAATATTGATAATTTTCATAAATTATGACTTGAAATTATTTGAAATAATCCAATTTAATTGGAATTTAAAATTTCAATCCATGTTAATTCATAAAAATTTAAAATAAATATATTTTTTAATTTATTTTTGGAAGATTAAATATAATGAAACCATCAATATATATGGAAATAAACTATATAGGTTGATGTAGTCACTTAATTTAAAAATACTAACATAATTGTATTCTAATAACTAGGGATTTTATCACATAAGAAAATAAAAAAGCTATCAAATAATGAAAACAAGAAAGAATGATATATAGATGGGAATACTAAATAATAAAAATAATCATGGTATAAATATGATCATACTAATAAAAATCGAGTCATAAATTCTTGTATTGATGCACTAAAACACCCCATATCATTCCTGTAACAGCCCGAGATTTTATGAAAAATATTATTTTTAATTTTATTAATGTCTTGTGTTGTACGCTACACCAAAAGGAGCTTGCACAACATGCATCTTTGACTTGCCTTGCATTACACGCAATCGCAACCTTCCTCGATAGCGTGTGTAGTACGCAATACTGAGTTTCACGAAACAACGATATGCTATTAAAATATTATTAAAACTAGCCGTTATGAATAGTAAGAACCACTTTTTAAATTTTAGAAATTTTAGCTCTCAAAATGGACTTCATTTTTGGATTCGGAGTATCGAATTTAGCCTAAGGTGAAATTTTTGTACTTTTCGGATAACTTTCATATTCTGATGAATATTGAAAATTACTAAATTATAATTAAAAACAACTTTTTTAATCGAAGTAATTAATAGTGATAAATTATTAATTTGAGTGGTTTTAAAGTATATTTAGAATATATTTTTACAATTTAATACAATGTTGGTCATTGAATGTAATTTCACATTTAAACCAGACATAATCAAGTGTCAATCTTTTGATAGATATTGTTTCTTAAAAACACGCTATTTGTTTTAACAGCGGGATTTAATTATAAAATTAATTAATCCAACTTCTATGTTATGAATTTGGTAAAATAGACCTCATTTTTGAATTCGGAATATGAAATATAGCTTAGGATGAAATTTTGGCATTTTTCTGAAAAACATCAATTTTTGATGAATAGTGAAACTACTAAGTGGTAGTTAAAAAACTGAATTTTTCATAAAACTTAATTTTACTGCTTCTGTGAATGGAATTTCAAAAATCCGAGAGACACGACTGATATCAGTAAGTAAAATGTGGTTCAATGATATGAAAATAATTTTTGGTGAATAGTAACTTTTTACTTTTATTTACCACGGTTAAAAGTAAATAGGGTAATTAAGGGTATGAATGATATTGATATTACCCTAACACATGTCCAAATTCTATTGGACAAGTTTATCTCGACCGAAAACAACCTTAAGTGTAAAATATTATCATTTAGGCCCACTTGGATTAGATTAGGACATTTATTATTATTTAATTCAAAGAAGAGTTAAAAGAGTTAAAATCAAAGTATATTTACTAAAACATTTTTAATATAGGGTAGTACATAAGATAAATTCGATTGTAAATATTAATTGGAAAGATACAAATATTTCCTACATGTTGGTATTTTATTTGTAATTTTTAGACATCAAATAATTTAATTTATTTATGACACAAATATGATGCAGTAATTATCTTATTAATGAAATATTGACATAATTGATATTATAAATACCAAAATAAATGTAATTTAAGACTTTTTATGAATTCCACTAATTTTCTATGTTACTATGATATATTAGTGTTGATTTAATAAACTTGGTTCGAACATATAATTCTGTTATGACTTTCACAAAAATCATATATCAAATAGTGTCAAAATTGACACAAAATAGTTTTTAAATCAAATATTATATTATTAATTGTTATTTTATTCCTAAAAATCTAGGGTTCGTCCAAATGCCTTATATAAGGATATATATTAATAATAAACAATTTGGGGTTCGTTTGGAATGTTATAGTAAGTGTATTAACCATATAGTGTAAGAAAACAAAAAGACACGGTAAAAGATAAATTATTTAACTTAAAGTTTAATCTAATTGATAATGTTTAAATAATAACCTAAACTTGTTTAAATCCTATTGGTTGATAGGATTTCGACCCATACCCACTTTAGCTTCGAAATAAGACCCTTTGGAACCATTATAAACCGATTTTGACTTTAATATAAAATAATATTTTGAGATATTCCTAAGGTGCCCCTCTTCTCCCTTATAAAAGGGCACCTCCTCCCTCTCTTCCTCACACAACTTTGAGCCTTCAAGCTCGGCCAACCCCTGCCAAAATCACTTCTCCACATCCCTAGTATCATCCTAGAGGTCCTGGTATTCTTAAAAGACCAATTTTAGTGCCCTAAAAGGAGGTCTCAAAGAAGCACTTCAAAGAAGAGGTAATACCCATTACCGATCCTTTTCAATTTCTTTCTTCTTCAACATCTTCTTCTTTAGTTGTTTCATGATAAAGTAATATCATCAGTATTTATTATATACTGATATGTTATTATAAATATGAAACAACTCTAATTAACCTTCTATCCATCCTACGGAAAAAGGAAATCACCGCGCGTGCGTACGTACGGAATACCGTCTCCACGCCGTGGTTTAATCTATTTTCCGCCACCACCTTAATTGGATGTGTATAAAGGTGTAATGAGTAACTATATATGATTATTATGAAGTGATATTGATACTTAAATAATATACATACACTTCAACACAATTCCACGACCATGGGAACGATATCATCGCTCATGCGTACGTACGGAATACCGTCTCCACGACGGGATGAGATTCATTCTCAATGATTAACCATTCATGAATTATTATAAAGTATATATAATAAGTACTAATGAAATATATGACCTAATAATGATACTGGAATTATTTATATTTATATGTATGTCATCTACTTAATTCCATTCAATTCAATAAGGAAATGAAAACAGCGTTCATGCGTACGTACGGACTACCGTCTCCATGAACGGTGTATTTATTTCCATTTACTGGTTTATTAAATATGTGTATTATGAATATATATATATAAATCATGTTTTAAATTCTGGAATTATGTATTCATGATCTAAGTAATCATATGAATAGTTACAAGTTAAAAACACGTACGACAAATGAGACGATTTTACCCAATACGCTACTTTAACATGAATTTACAAAAGAACAGGTAATATAAAGTCATAAGTGGACCATATATGAAATAATAACAATGAATATGAATCTGGAATAAGTCAATAACATGATTTAAATCATTATACAGGAGGTTCAGACACTTACAAAGCAAGTCGGACCTAAGGTAAGGGAAATATCACAATCTCATTTTTATCCGAGATTGTTTATTCGTAAGTATTTACTGGGGTGTATTTTATCATCCACATCCATGTTACCTCAATATGTATTATTGTTTCCATCCACTTACAATTGTTTAAATCCAATTTTACCCTTCGGTGAGTTTTTAGTAAAAGATATGAAAGGAATCTTTTGCCGTTTTTCGTACGAGGTACTTTTTTGACTTTTCCGACAAAAGTACGAAGAATGTTTTTTTAAACTTATACGGCATGAATGGATTTTTAAAACATTATTTCCAAGAAGCTTCCTTTACATGTTTTCATGTTTATTTTTAATCAACTTCTTTAAGTTTAAAATTGTATGACATGTTAAGAAAGGAAAAGTGTTTTTGAAGTAGAAAGGATATTTTCCTCAAGAATGAAGTTCAAGAGTTTTATCAAAATTATTTTCCATCTAAGATGATAAAGGGTTCTGTTTTTATCCCTATTATTACATGGATTTGATTATGTTGTGATGGAAATATTTTTATGAATTCCTTTATCTTATATGAATGGTTTTATGATGTCATGTTGTTTAAGAATTCCATTTTTATTACATGGGTTACGCTATGATGTATGGTTTATGATTATGTGGCACACATAAGAAAGGATTCATTATAAGATGGGTGGGACCTATATCTCCCTCCAATGCATTGGGTGAAGATTTTATATCTCATGGGATAGACATGGCTGGAATGGTAGGTTATACCGGTTCAGTGAAACAGGACTGAAATGAGGGTTACTCGATTCAGAAAGGGACTTTGTCCACTAAGATAGTCTTGGCAACGAGTCTTGACTAACAAGAAATGATTCTCTATGATTATGTGTGAATGCCACAAAGTTTCATGTTTTATGTTATGATTATTGTGATTACATTTCACTGCCATGATTTATCCCATGTTATAAAATTTGCTCTCTTTTGCAGGTTATGATTTCCAAAATGTTATGTTCTTATGAATATGATGTGATTGATATTTCTTTTGTTTACCCTTACTGAGCATTTGAGCTCACCCTTTTATGTTTTCTTTTCCCCAGGATATAAAGAAAGGTTTTAGGTAAAAAAAAGAAGATCTTTATGGGTGATGTTGAAGATCTTTCACCATGATTAGGAGATTACGTTCCGAGTTTCCAAAGACACTAAACTATTACGATCCTTATGTGTGTGTTTTTGTTATGTACTAAGTATTCCGCAAAAGTAATGTAATGTCCATGTATGTCAGGCTTCGGGTCTCTACAGTTGGTATCAGAGGAAAGGTTTAGTCAACCTTTGGAAACTAGTATGCGAGAACTTTAGTGAGATCCCTAGAGATATTTATAAGGTATGTCTAAGGATGTCTCTAAGGATAAGTATACGTATAGGATACAGTCCTAGAACTACGGTAATGATCATAGAATTTAACCTAAGATGTTAGATATTGAGGATACTCCACCTTTATTATGTTATTTTCCCTATCATGATTTTTGCCTCTCACACTGTTCTTTTTGGGTTTTAGACGATGGCTGGAACCCGAAGGAACTGTGTTGATCAATGCAATGGACAATGTAATGATTGCCCTCCTGAAGAAACAAATGTTATGGGAGATGGAGTGCAAAATCTTATTGCTATACTTACACAAGCTATGAATCATTCGGGACATCCAAATGATCAGAGAAGGGAACAATATTCTATTGAGTCCTTCATGAGGAAACGTCCACCTTCTTTCAGTGGGACTTCTGATCCACTTGTTGCTGAACAATGGATCAGTACCACTGAAAAGATATTTTTAGTTCTTCAATTTTCTGAGCATGATAAAGTCATCTTAGCAGTATATCGTTTGGAAGGTGAAGCTGATCAATGGTGGAATCTTATCAAGAATACGAGGCAAAGAGATGAAATTGAGTCCATGGAATGGGACGAGTTCAAGAACTTGTTTTTTAGTAAGTACTTCCCTCGTATTTTTCGAACAAAGTTGGAGAAGGAGTTTCTTGATCTAAAGAAAAAGGATGACGAATCGATTGGTATATACGAAGCGAATTTTACAAGACTTGCAAGGTATGCATCTGGCATTATCATCCAACATGAAAGTAAAGTTGATCGATTTTTCAGTGGCTTAAAACCAAGTCTTCGAAGGGCATTAGCTATAAGAGACTTCAGTAGCTATGAAGAAATTGTGCGTTGTGCTATCAAGGTAGAAATGGAAGTTGGTGTTACATATCCATCTTATGGTTTTGAAAAGAAACGAAAGATGGAGTTCAAGGAGAAATCTCAGAATAATGGTGAAAAGAAAATGAATGGTTCCTTATGCTCAATGTGTGGAAAGAAGCATGGTGGAGATTGTCTTAAAGGGACTAGAAAATGTTTTAAGTGTGGAGAATAAGGTCATCGAGTAGCTGAGTGTCGAAATAATGGAAAAAGGGTTTCTAATGATGTGAACAAAGCAAACACTGCATAGAATGCACCACCAACTATTCAATGCTTCAAGTGCAAGGAAATAGGGCATTATGCTAATAAATGCCCTAATCCAAGGGTTAGTGATGATCGACATGAGCATCCGCTTAAGGAAAAGGACAAAGGGAAGTCACATGCGATCACCATTGGCGATGTTGAATATGATAACGATGTGGTGGAATAATTAAGTGTGTATGTAATGGGATTCCAAAATAATGTTGTATCATAAAGTATTGGAATATTTATGTATTGGTCTAATGTGGTATTCAAATTGATTGAAATATTTTTGGAAATTAGATGATATGCACATAATAAAGGGAAAATGAGAAAATGAAAAGTTTAACAGTATTCATGAGCTCGTGATTGATATAAGGACTAAGTGATATCATTGTTTGAGTATATAGAATTTTGAGGATTTTGGTATGTGGAAAGTGTTAAATTTTAACTGCATTCATGTTTTCACTAGGGTTTTCAAGAGAATACATGATTAAGGCCTTTGAATGTTTGGAATGTGACCAACAAAACATATCTTATGATATATGGGGATCAACGATGGTATTAAATCTCTGGTAATCGTTTTCACTATGTTATGAGAGTGGACTGCAGTATTATGGATAAGTCTAAAGATTGGAATGGATTATGTTGGACATAAGTTAGTATTGTTTAAGGATAGAAGTTTTTTTCGATATTATTGATGGGATGTTATAGTAATATAGTTTTAGAAAAAGGAAAACCTGCAGAACGGGCGACAGCCCATCGCTTCGGACAAGGCTGTGGGAATCGAACCCACAACCAAAGTGCGACTGGCCTTTATCGCCTACCACTGGCCTACAGGAAGTCCCTGTTTAGTAGAAACTAGTTTTATTATATTAAGCAGTATGATATATAAAGTATAAGTCCATTTTAGGAACCATATATGATTAATCTCACTATAGATTGACTTATGTATATAAATTTTGCTAACCTTTTGAGACAGATGGAATGACCCGTCATTCTATCACATGATCTACTAACACTTCACGAATAACAAATTCAACTTCATTTATTTAAGAGATGATGTTGAAATTGTTAAAGGCACAAACAACAGTGAGGTTGTACCAACATAAAGTAAGTATTTATTCTAATTCAAATTCTTTAACTTTAGGGAAATGATCTTGAAAACCAAAAATGTTGTCCTAGTGATCTTATATCTGATGAATTAGATGGTACCTTAGATCGTCACAAATTTATGGCTTTGTGATTACTGGCTTTTCCATATCCATGTTCTCTACCACTCTCCATCAGAACATGATGGTTATATTTCTCTTCCATATCCATATTTTCACCTATGTGGAAACCCAGTGATTAGTTTATTTGGGTAACCGTTACATTTCATAGTTTTGTTTTTAAAGATTTGTTTTGATATTACTTTTTACGATGTGGGTTTCTATTAAATAAACTTTCGAATATTAAACCATTTATAACCCCGACGAATTTCGAGGGAGAAATTCATTTTAAGGGGGGTACAATGTAATAGCCCGAGATTTTATGAAAAATATTCTTTTTAATTTTATTAATTTCTTGTGTTGTACGCTACACCAAAAGGAGCTTGCACAGCACGCATCTTTGACATGCCTTGCATTACACGCAATCACAACCTTCCTCGATAGCGTGTGTAGTACGCAATACTGAGTTTCACGAAACAACGATATGCTATTAAAATATTATTAAAACTAGCCGTTATGTATAGTAATAACCACTTATTAAATTTTAGAAATTTTAGCCCTCAAAATGGACTTCATTTTTGGATTCGGAGTATCGAATTTAGCCTAAGGTGAAATTTTGGAACTTTTCGGATAACTTTCATATTCTGATGAATAGTGAAAATTACTAAATTATAATTAAAAACAACTTTTTTAATCGAAATAATTAATAGTGATAAATTATTAATTTGAGTGGTTTAAAAGTATATTTAGAATATATTTTTACAATTTAATACAATATTGGTCATTGAATGTAATTTCACATTTAAACCAGACATAATCAAGTGTCAATCTTTTGAAAGATATTGTTTCTTAAAAACACGCTATTTGTTTTAACATCGGGATTTAATTATAAAATTAATTAATGAAACTTCTATGTTATGAATTTGGTAAAATAGACTTCATTTTTGAATTCCGAATATGAAATATAGCTTAGGATGAAATTTTGGCATTTTTCTGAAAAACATCAATTTTTGATGAATAGTGAAACTACTAAGTGGTAGTTAAAAAACTGAATTTTTTATAAAACTTAATTTTACCGCTTCTGTGAATGGAATTTCAAAAACCCGAGAGACACGGTTGATGTCAGTAAGTAAAATGTGGTTCAAGGAGATGAAAATAATTTTTGGTGAATAGTAACTTTTTACTTTTATTTACCACGGTTAAAAGTAAATAGGGTAATTAAGGGTAAGAATTATATTGATATTACCCTAACACATGTCCTAATTCTATTGGACAAGTTTATCTCTACCAAGAACAACCTTAAGTGTAAAATATTATCATTTAGGCCCACTTGGATTAGATTAGGACATTTATTATTATTTAATTCAAAGAAGAGTTAAAAGAGTTAAAATCAAAGTATATTTACTAAAACATTTTTAATATAGGGTTGTACATAAGATAAATTCGATTGTAAATATTCATTAGAAAGATAAAAATATTTCCTACATGATGGTATTGTATTTTTAATTTTTAGACATCAAATAATTTAATTTATTTATGACACAAAGATGATGCAGTAATTATCTTATTAATGAAATATTGACATAATTGATATTATAAATACCAAAATAAATGTAATTTAAGACTTTTTATGAATTCAACTAATTTTATAGGTTACTATGATATATTAGTGTTGATTTAATAAACTTGGTTCGAAAATATAATTCTGTTATGACTTTCACAAAAATCATATATCAAATAGTGTCAAAATTGACACAAAATTGTTTTTAAATCCAATATTATATTATTAATTGTTATTTAATTCCTAAAAATCTAAGGTTCATCCAAATGACTTAGATAATGATATATATTAATAATAAACAATTTGGAGTTCGTTCGGAATGTTATAGTATGTGTATTAACCATATAGTGTTAGAAAACAAAAAGGCACCATAAAAGTTAAATTATTTAACTTAAAGTTAAATCTAATTGATAAGGTTAAACTAATAACCTAAACTTGTCTAAATCATATTGGTTGATAGGATTTCGACCCATACCCACTTTAGCTTCGAAATAAGACCCTTTGGAACCATTATAAACCAATTTTGACTTTAATATAAAATAATATTTTGAGATATTTCTAAGGTGCCCCTCTCCTCCCTTATAAAAGGGCACCTCCTCCCTCTCTTCCTCACACAACTTGGAGCCTTCAAGCTCGGCCAACCCCTGCCCAAATTACTTCTCCACTTCCCTAGTATCATCCTAGAGGTCCTTGTCGTCTTAAAAGACCAATTTTAGTGCCCTAAAAGGAGGTCACAAAAAGGCACTTCAAAGAAGAGGTAATACCCATTACCGATCCTTTTCAATTTCATTCTTCTTCAACTTCTTTTTCTTTAGTTGTTTCATGATAAAGTAATATCATAAGTATTTCTTATATACTGATATGTTATTATAAATATGAAACAACTCTAATTAACCTTCCATCCATCCTACGGAAAAAGGAAATCACCGCGCGTGCGTACGTACGGAATACCGTCTCCACGCCGTGGTGTAATCTATTTTCCGCCACCACCTTAATTGGATGGGTATAAAGGTGTAATGAGTAACTATATATGATTATTATGAAGTTATATTGATACTGAAATAGTATACATACACTTCAACACAATTCAACGACCATGGGAACGATATCATCGCTCATGCGTACGTACGGAATACCGTCTCCACGACGCGATGAGATTCATTCTCAATGATTAACCATTCATGAATGATTATAAAGTATATATAATAAGTACTAATGAAATATATGACCTAATAATGATACTGGAATTATTTATATTTATATGTATGTCATCTACTTAATTCCATTCAATTCAATAAGGAAATGAAAACAGCGTTCATGTGTACGTACGGACTACCGTCTCCATGAACGGTGTATTTATTTCCATTTACTGGTTTATTATATATGTGTATTATGAATATATATATATAAATCACGTTTTAAATTCTGGAATTAAGTAATCATGATCTATGTAATCATATGAATAATTACAAGTTAAAAACACGAACGACAAATGAGACGATTTTATCCAAAACGCTACTTTAACATGAATTTACAAAAGAACGGGTAATATAAAGTCTTAAGTGGACCATATATGATATGATAACAATGAATATGATTCTGGAATAAGTTAATAACATGATTTAAATCATTATACAGGAGGTTCGGACACTTACAAAGCAAGTCGGACCTAAGGGATGTGAAATACCACAATCTCATTTTTATCCGAGATTGTTTATTCGTAAGTATTTACTGGGGTGTATTTTATCATCCACATCCATGTTACCTCAATATGTATTATTGTTTACATCCACATACAATAGCTTTAATCCAATTTTACCCTTCGGTGAGTTTTTAGTAAAAGATATGAAAGGAATCTTTTGTCGTTTTTCGTACGAGGTATTTTTTTGACTTTTCCGACAAAAGTACGAATAATGTTTTTTTTAACTTATACGGCATGAATGGATTTTTAAAACATTATTTCCAAGAAGCTTCCTTTAAAAGTTTTCATGTTTATTTTTAATCAACTTCTTTAAGATTAAAATTGTTTGACATGTTATGAAAGGAAAAGTGTTTTTGAAGTAGAAAGGATATTTTCCTCAAGAATGAAGTTCAAGCGTTTTATCAAAATTATTTTCCATCTAAGATGATAAAGAGTTCTGTTTTTATCCCTATTGTTACATGGATTTGATTATGTTGTGATGGAAATATTTTTATGAATTCCTTTATCTTATATGAATGGTTTTATGATGTCATATTGTTTAAGAATTCCATTTTTATTACATGGGTTACGCTATGATGTATGGTTTATGATTATGTGGAAGACATAAAAAAGGATTCATTATAAGATGGGTGGGAACTATATCTACCTCCAATGCATTGGGTAAAGATTTTATATCTCATGAGATAGACATGGCTGGAATGGTAGGTTATACCGGTTCAGTGAAACAGGACTGAAACGAGGGTTACTCGATTCAGAAAGGGACTTTGTCCACTAAGATAGTCTTGGCAATGAGTCTTGACTAACAAGAAATGATTCTCTATGATTATGTGTGAATGCCAAAAAGTTTCATGTTTTAAGTTGTGATTATTGTGATTACATGTCACTGCCATGATTTATCCCATGTTATAAAATTTTCTCTCTTTTGCAGGATATGATTTCCAAAATGTTATATTCTTATGAATATGATGTGATTGATATTTCTTTTGTTTACCCTTACTGAGCATTTGAGCTCACCCTTTTATGTTTTCTTTTCCCCAGGATATAAAGAAAGGTTTTAGGTAAAAAAAAGAAGATCTTTATGGGAGATGTTGAAGATCTTTCACCATGATTAGGAGATTACATTCCGAGTTTCCAAAGACACTAAACTATTACGATCCTTATGTGTATGTTTTTTTTATGTACTAAGTATTCCGCAAAAGTAATGTAATGTGCATGTACGTCAGGCTTCGGGTCTCTACAATTCCCTACAGGGATACGAGGTAAATAATACAAATATACTTCCCCTGAAAACTAAACCAGTCTCTCAGGATCAAATGATTAATAACTGTAATAAAAAATGCATAAACAGTAGTCCCATTCTTGGAAACATGATCTTTTCATCCTATGTGGGGTATCGTTCCCCAGACACGATCTATTTACCAAGTTTCAATATATTATTATTCTCTTATATAGAATACAAAAATATAATTACCTAAAAAAGAGGCTATGATACCATTTTATATTGTTTTGACCTGGTTCACTCTATAAACAATTACTGGACCGATTGGTGATAAGGCCTCATGTGTGACATATAGCACACTAGACACTCTCAAATAGCCATGAGTGTATAAATGTTATATATTGTGGACATTATAACCTCTATATCATTAATAATTAAAATAGAATAATTAAATGAATGAAATTTAGAAAATGTGAAATAAATCAAAGAGAGAAAACAATAACCATAAATACAAGAAAGTTATATTATAAACATCCATTCATGAACAAGTAAACTAATAATATAAGTAGTAAACATACAATACATGTACACATAAAAGATATAAATTAGAAATTAACCAATTTCTATAGGAATATTGAGTACCATCTCGTCCCCCATCTACTGGTTAATTCCAAATCCAATAATAGTAACATAAAAAGGGAACAATCATGTGTTCTGAACTGTATCCAAGGGATATGTTCAGGTACAAAATGTCATCTTAATAATAATTTGAGTAAAACATAGTAGGAACCCACTAATAGTTTATAATAGAAATTTATTATTTGAAATTAATATAATCAGTGTGATGGTATAAAAATTATCGGTAGTAAATTAATAAACCATGTTGATCATTGTTTCCCGTGAAACACCGTTCTAATAATATATATAATAGCATATTCAAAAAATGTTTCCAATAATTTTATAATTTCATATATTTTTTATATAAGGTTATATATAAAGGAATTATACTAGGGAATCCATATATAGCGATGATTATATATGGTTTTACAATTTCCATGATGTTTACATTTTTTATGTTCTGTGAAATCTATAAGGGTGTACCCAAGGGAATTCACACGAATATGGGAAATCCACCTGATCCATAGGTATGTGTCGTTGGTATCTTTGGTTCGATTATATAGAGGATGAAAAGTAATAATAAAATATGGATCATATAATCAAAATGAATATAAATAAAACCATCTAAGTAATTAAATTTTATTTCTATTAATATAAGGGAACACTAGTTTCCATGTTGATGAATCCATAGAACACGACAAAGACCAAATCCATGAGTGATTTTTCACTTGGTAGATTAAATTAATGTATCAGTATATATCTTATGATAATTTCGAATGGGAATCCTATATAAGGGTCCATGAATCATTAAATGTAAGCCATATATATAAAGTAATTTTGTTCCCTGATAAATGATAAGAATTATATAATTTCATATGTCTCTTGATCCCATCCAATCAATTCCAAATCATAACACAAGTATCACACAAAGAATAATATTGTAAATAATAAATTATAGGTTAATTCAATTCAATATGTCTTATGATCAAATTTATGGAATTATAATTGGAATCCATATAAGGCCACAAACTTAAAAAAATTACATAATCTTGAATTAAATGAATAATTCCCATTGAGGATCTTATTAGTTTTAGAGTTTTATAGAGTTAAGAGGTAATATTTACATAGCAACATTAGTATTACATGTAGACAATTATACATAGTATCCATTTTTTTTAGTTAAATAAAAACTATTGAATAACAGTGTCATGTCTAGTTCCACATTTTACACAGCATGACTTTTTCTTGACCACATCCTTGACCCTATTCATCATTATGTCCTGTGAAAAACATTTAAAAAAACATGGGATGAGGATAAAAATAATAGAAAGGGTAATAAAATATGAAAATAAATCATTATTCAATCAATATATACGAAACATAAACCCATTTACATACCTGATGAAAATATAAGATTTATGAATAACACATAGTAATAACAAATCATAATGGTACATGTGGCATTCATATGATACTTATATTGTGGGTATCACAGTAACATAGGGAGTTATGTTGGAATACCCATCACATTATATTACCTAAATCTATTAGGAGAAAAATTCATGTTTACCTCCATCGTGTTAGCCAATTTATTGTAGAGATATCTAGGGATCACCCACCCTAGGTTTATCAGGGAACCACCTATATACGTAAACAATACCCAATAACCATAACACAGAAAACAAGAATAACATAAAGATAAAAATTCCACATTTCAATCCAAATATATAGTTTCAAGTTATTGAAATAATCAATTCTTTCTCAAAACAATTTTCAATACCAAAATAATTTAAAAATTTATATATTATTTATTTTCCTTAAAAAACATTACGGCTTGTAAGGGAAGCCAAAGATCAAATAATACTCGTGGTGGCAGAAAGGTTAGTGTCACCACTTACGTTAAAATGAAACATTATTTTTCGTTATTTAGTCAAATTCCTCATAAATAATATTCCCTTTGAATAAAATGAAAATTAAAAGGTTATTATATAGCGTATAAAAGAATGTCATATATAAAAAAAATATGCCTCAATGAATGGAGATTGAGACTATGTCCATTACCTCATGTCCGACTTGACTTGATTGTTCTTTAATCTCTTAAATAATAAAATAAATATAATCTCTACATGATTAAGAACCTTTTTTATGTTTAATATTCTTTTTATACCACTTATTACCATGTTATAAACATTATGTAATCATTTTAGTTAATAATGGTCTTTTTGTCGATATTTGGTACTTGAGTAAAAACATGAACACCTTATAATTACATGTTGTCCATGTGGTCAAAATTCAATTATTTTCTGAATGATATTAATTATCTAGATATCATATATATATATATATCATATATATCCAGTATATATAAGTATTTACAATAGAACATAACATTTTTAGATATGAAATGAAATGCACCGTTCATGGAGACCGTAATCCGTACGTACTCATGAATGCTACTTTAATTTATATATCATACTTTAAAGGAATTAAAACATATTTATATATATTTATAATATAAATCCTGTATAATATCATATATAATATCATTAAATATATCTTTTATATGTCCAACATATCTCATTAATGAGTCATATCACCTTTAGGGGGCGGTAGTCCGCACTTCCTCAAATATGAAATTATAATGTTTACCCATTATGGAAAACATAAATGTAGGATATAAATGTAAAATAAATAAGCATAAAGAAAACATAAAAATAATATATAACAAATATAAATATAGTGCCATCTTAATGGCCACCTTGAGAGGCGGTAGGAGATAATCGAACAATCATGGTTTCGGGAGGCGTTAGTTTTCAATCCAAAGAAATAATATGTTCTTCACTCATTAGATGAAGGTGTGTGTAAGATTAGTTCGAATAAATCTCATGAAAATATACTAGTATATTGAGGATAATGATGATGTAATAAAATAATGTAATAAAAGGATTTTAGGGGTTGAAGAAGTAAAATCAATGAAAATAATTTAAGAGAATATGTTAACATTAATTTGGGTAATTCCATTTGGTTTGAACAAAAGGATTTATTTTTGTTCCTTCTACCAAAGGTAAGGCTTCTATGAGGAGGAGAGGAATCTTGATAAATTATTTGGTCAGGGGTTGGAAGATCCGTGTGTCTTGATAGGTGTGTGGAATGAATTATAATTGAGGGATTTTTATAAGGGGGGAGTGGCACTTTAGGAATGCGTGAAAATATTATTTTATTATATTATGATATTATGTTTTTAAAGGTCCATAACTATTTAAAGTGGAATATAGGATGAATAATGGTCAAAATAAAATCATCTAATAAAAATTGGAAAGTGTTTAGAAACTGTTTTAATTTTTATAATCATACTGATTTAAATCATTTATTAATGAGGAAAATAATGCATCAGTATTGTGTGATAAATAATTTAATTTATTTAATGTCTAAAAATTATAAATGAATACCATGATGTAGGAAATATATATTCATATCAAATTAATATTTATTGTTTAAAATATAACATATATAACACCACATAAGAATTGACTTACTAAAAGATGTTTTTTGTCATTATTGTCATTACTTTATGTTAATTAATCTAATGGGTCATTATAAGTCTTAAGTGGATCAATGGGGTACAACAATCGACCCAAGGATGACCATGGTGGGCCATGACACATCAAATAAGGTTAGAATAAGTGTTAAGGTAATTTTTAAATATTATGATATTCTTTTTACCTTGAAGTACCCTATTTACCTTTAACAGTAGAAAATAAAAGTCAGAAGTTACTATTCATCAAAAATTATTTTCATCTTATTGAATCAAATATTCATTACTAATAAAAACCATGTATGTATTATTTTTTAAATTCAATTCACAAAAGTGATAAAATTTAATTTAAATTAAAAGTCAATTTTTTAACAACTACTAAGTGGTTTGATTATTCATCAAAATTTGATGTTTTTCAGAAAAATACCAAAAATTGAGCCTAAGATATATATGATATTATAATTCAAAAATGATATGTATTTTACAAAATTTAATACATTGATTTTGTATTTATTAATTTCAAATTAATTACCTTTGTCAAAACAAATATCGTGTTTTTAAGAAACAATAACTATCAAAAGTTCGACACTTATTTATGTCCAATTTCAAAGTGAAATTAATTCCAATGACCAATATTGGATTAACTGGTAAAAATATTTTCTATTTACACATTAAATGAAATTCAAAAGATAATAGAACAATATAAATATATTAGATTAAAAGGATCATTTGATTTAAAATACAGTATTTTTCACTACTCATTAAAAAATGATTTTTATCTAAAACATACCATAAATTTAACAAAAGTAAAATTTAATGTCCCAAATCTAAAGGATAATTTTATTTTATAAAATAGAACATATAAAAATTACAAAAAATAGATTTAATTAGGTTTCTCCATCAAAAGGACGTAAATCTACCTTTTAGTGAATATTATAGTATTTATGCTTAAAATTAGATTCATTCATATTTTATGCCACTATATTTTATTGGATAAATGTAAAAACATTTAATAAATATGTTTAATCATATTTCTGTTAGTTATATTCATTCCCTCCAATACAACATCTAGTCATTAACTACAATTTAAAATAATATTATTATATTTTTATTGTGCAATGTAAAATTTCAAATAAACTCGTTGTTACGTATCAGGTAAGCCATCGAACATAGAATCCCCATTAATGTTAAATTAATATTTAATTCATAAATATAAATAAAAATGAATATATATTATTCTTTACTTTCTTGGGATGTTACATCCTTCCCCCCTTTTGGGAATTTCGTCCTCACAATTTTTTTCACTTATCAAATAAATGGGGGTAATTATCGGTAATAGAATTTTCAGATTCCCACATTTCATCTTCAACCATAAGGTTTCTCCAAAAAAACCTTTACCTGATGAATTACCTTATTCTGCCACACATTCTCTCTATGGTCAAAAATCTGGACTGGTTATTTCTCAAAAGAGAGATTCTCTTCCAACTAAACTACCTATGTGCTCAAACAGGAGATGGATCTAGTATATAAATTCTCAACATTTAAACATGAAAACCATTGTGTACCTGGGATAAACATAGACGTAAATCCACTATGTATGTAACTGATCCAACATTCTCAAAGATTTTATAAGATCCAAGGACCCTCAGACTCAATTTTCCCATCATACCAAAATGCATCACACTTTTCCATGGGGAGACTTTTTGAAATACAAGATCACCTACCTCAAAAGAGAGATCCTTCCTCCAATAATCTGCATAATTTTTCTACCTACTCTAAGATGTTCTCATGTTCTTATAAATAAACTAAAAGTTTTCTTCAATATATTCTACCAATTCATGTCCTATCAGCTTCCTTTCACATACATCATCCCAGAAAGCTAGTGTTCAACAATGCTTTCCATATTTTTCCTCAAATGGATCCACATGTATACCAGAACGAAAACTATTATTATAAGAAAATTCAACCATAGAATGATGTTGGTCCCAATATTCCTGGTAATCTAGGGAACAAGCATATAGAATATCCTTCAAGGTCTAATATTTTCATTCTTATTTACCATATAATTGTGGATTAAAAAGTTGTACTAAAATTTTATCCAGTACCCAACAACTTTTGAAGGACTTTTCATAAGTTATAAGTCAACATGGGATCATGATCAGATAAGATGGAGAGGGTAACACCATGCAACCTGACTATATCTTTAACATACAACTGATAATGTTGATCTAGAGACAAAGTGTCACTATAAGGAATGAAATGGGCAGATTTAGTCAACCAATAAATAGTAACTCATATTGCATTATCACCTCGAGATGTCTTTGGTAATCCCACAATGAAGTACATGGATATATTTTCCTATATCCACTCTGCCACCGGTCAATACTGAAGCATCCCTTATGGTAACTTCCACTCTTCTTTAACCAACTAACAAGACAAACACTACACAGTAAAATAATAAATATCTCTTTTCATTCCATCCCACCATTAAGACTCCCAAAGACCTCTGTAAATCTTAGTATTACTAGGATGAACTGAAAATAGAAAACTCTTAGCTTCAATTAACAACTCATTCTTCAATAGTGAATAACAAGGCTTGCATAATGTTTTTCCAAACCTCAAAACACAATCATTATCAATGTTAAAATCAGTCAACATACCCTTTTGAACCATCTCTTCCTTTTTCAACAACTCACTTTCTTCATTATGCGTGTTCTTTATTCTATTTCATAGAGATGATTTCACTGACACTTTTTCAACTCAAAGCATCTGCCACATTATTGTCTATTTCCGGATGGTAATGAATCATGCAATCAAAATTCATTATTAATTCCAACCATCTCCTCTGTCTCATGTTCAATTCATTCTGAAGGAATATATACTTAAATCTTTTTTGGTCAGTATATATTTCACATTTTACTCAATAAAAATTTTTCCTCCAAAATTTAAAATCAAAACACAATAGTAGATAATTCCAAATCATTTGTAAGGTAATTTAACTAATTAGGTTTCAACTGACGGGAAACATATGCAATTACCTGATCATTATGCATAAAAAAATATCCAAGTCCATTCAACAAAGCATCACTGTAAATAAAAAACTCCGCATTTCTAGAGGGTAATTCCAAAAATGGAGCAATCACCAATCTTATTTTAAATTCCTAAAAACAGTCATCACATTCTTTTGTCCAAAGGAACATATCACCTTTTTTATTTAACTTAGTTAGTTGGCTAGATAACTATGCAAGATTCCCAACAAATATATAGTAATAACCTGAAAACCCATGAATACTATAGATCTTGGCTATAATTGTGGGACTTATCCATTATTCAACAGCCTTTGTTTTAGCTGGATCAATAGTTTTTCCATTCTTTGAAAAAATGTGACGAATGAAAGAAATTTCTTGTAACTAAAACTCAAGATTGCTGAATTTCCCAAACAAGTTTTTTTAAGGTTTCTAAAAAACCGATAAATGACTTTCATATAATTCGTTACTTTTGGAATAAACCAAAATATCATCAATGAACACAACCACAAACATATCCAATAACTCACAAAAAATTCTATTCATAAGATCTATGAATACAGTAGGTTCATTGGTCGTACTAAGAGGCATAACTACAAATTCATAAAGGCTATATCTATTATGAAATGCAGTTTTCAGAATGTTTTCTTCCTTTACATTAAACTGATTGTACGCCGACCACAAATCAATCATTGAAAAATAATGATCTCCCTAGAGCTAATCAATCAAATCATCAATATGATGGAAAAGATACATGTTCTTAATAATGATTTAATTCAATGCTCTATAATCACTGTAAAGTCTCATTGAACCATCTTTCTTTTTAACAAATAAGAGTGGGGGACCCCATTGTGATTTTCTAGATCGAATAAAATCTTTATCCAATAATTCCTACAATTGCTTCATTAACTCTAAAAGTTCAATTTGATCCATTCGATAAGGGGTTTACGAAATTGGCTTAGCATCAAGAACAAAGTCAACAGTAAATTCAACTTCTCAGTTGGGTATAATACAAAGAAACTCATTAGTAAAAACATAAAGATACTCATTTACCATTGGCACATCATTAATCTAAACACTTCCTTTATTATCAACAATATTTTCATGGTAACATTCATTTCCATATTTTACTAGTTTGTCAGCTTTCTATTATGTTATCAAAATCAAGGGTTTATTCTTTTACACAAACTAAATAAATTTCTAAAAGAAACTTCTTTAACTGTGTAGTCAATATTATCAAGATAAACAGAAGTCTAGTCCATACCCAAAATAACATCAAACTCCACATCAATAGTACGAACCAAAATTAAAAATTCATTCGCCATCATGATTTTTACCACAATTTTAACAAACTGTAAACGAAAGTTTCTTACCATCAGACATTTTTAAAGAGTTCATCACTTTTGTCAGCCACCTTGACCCCATATTCTATTGTTTTTCTAAGAACTCCTGATCATCGGAAAACTCCATTTCCACATACTCCACAAAACAAAAATGTTTTTCAAAACTTTTGTAATCAGGAGATACTGAAGCCCTTTGATACTTTGGATTTATTCCTGAGTAAAAACGGTTGATTTTAATATCAATATCTCATATGAAATTTAGAGCAAACCTTGCCAGTTGAGTGATTTTTGCTTCAAAATCAGCGACCGAGTCATCCTCCTTCCTCAATTCAAGGAATTATTTTTCCCTTCTAAGACACACCACCTTAGAAAAATATTTCTCAAGAATCATATCTTTGAATTCATCTCAATCAAGAGCATCAATCTTCTCTTTATCTGTAATATTTTTCACCATAGACCACCACTGATCAGTTTTATCATCAAAACGGTAAATAAGAAGACTATAATTTTGATATTTTGAACACACAATGATATCAAAAATTTTATTTAGTGCTTTAATTCATCCTTATTCTAGAACATGATGATATGATCCTCTGAATACTGGTGGATTTTGCCTCCTGAAATGCCCCAATACTAACATGTTCATATGTTGTTGACCTGGCTGATCTCGTCTATAGATTCCACCACTATTTATAGCCTGAGTCAACTGTGCCATCATTGCAATAAAATTTTTTTGTTCTGATTCTGACCATCTTAGGTTACTGATTTTGAAGGTTGTCCTCCTCTTGATATTGTCCCAATATAGCTGGATTGTTTCCTCTATAGAAAAATATTCTGAACACATAACTACCTTAGGAAAATCACCATGGTAATCTATAATTGCTATATCATTTCAATAAAATAAGCTAAAAAATAATTTATGGATATTAATTTAACTATATTATAACTCCTAATGTTGTCTAAATCGGCCTATGATACCAACTATAAGGCTCCGACATTAAAAAATTAACTAATCATGAATTAAATTTATAATTCATATTGAGGATCTTTTCAGGTTTAGAGTTTTATAGGGTTAGGTCATAAAATTTACATAACAACACGAATATTACATGTTGAAAATTCTACTCAATATCAATTTTTTTAATAAAATAAAAACTCTTGAAAAAAATAGTCATGTCCAGTTCCATGTTTTAGATAGCATGACTTTTCCTTGATCACATCTATGACCATATTCATCATTATGGAATGTGAAAAACATTTCAAAAACATGGGATGAGCATAAAAAGTTTATTAAGGGTTATAAAATAATAAAGAAATAATTATTGCATCAATACGTACAAAACAAAAACTCTTCTACATACCTCTTGAAAACATAAGATTTATGAATAACACATAGTAATCACAAATCATAAAGGTAATTATGGCATTCATATCATACTTACATTATAGCTGTCACAACTACATAGGGATTTAAGTTGGAATAACCATCATAGTATATTCCCTAAATCTCTGAGGAGAAAAATTCAAATTATCCTCCGCCATGTTACCCAATGCATTGTAGGGCTATCTCGGGTTCACCACCCATATTTTTATCCCTGAACCACCCATATACGTAAACAATACCCAAGAACCGTAACACCTAAAAATAATAATAATGTAAAGATAAATTTTCCACATTTCAATCACAATATATCATTTCTAGATATTGAAATAATGAATTATTTATCAAAAACATTTTCAATACAAAAACAATTTAAAAAGGATATATAGTATTTATTTTCCATTAGAAAATAACTATGGCTTGAGAAGGAATACAAAGATACAAAAATACTCATGATGGCGGAAAGGTTGTTGTCACTACTTACATTAGAAGGAAACATTATTTCTTGTGGTTTAATAAAACACCGTGTAGAAAAATATTTGCATTGAATGAAATGAAAAGTCAAAGGTGTTTATATAGTGTATAAAAAAAAGTCGTGTGTAAAACAAAATATGCCGCAATGAATGAAGATTGAGACGAAGTCCCTTACCTCATGTCCTACTTGACTCGATCGGTCTTTAATCTCCTAAATAATAAACTAATGTTAATCTATATTTTCTTAAGATCCATTTTAATGTTTTTTATTCCTTTTATATCAATTATTACCATGTAATAAACTTTATTTAATCATTTACGTTATTAAATGTCATTTTGTCGATATTTGGTACTTGAGTCAAAAAATAAACACCTTATAATTACAAGTTGTCCATGTGGTTAAAATTACATTATCTCCAGAATAATATTCATTATTTATATATCATATATATATCTTATATATCAAGTATAAATATATTTATTTATAACAGTACATAACATTTCATTATAAGAAATGAAATGCACCATTCATGGAGATGGTAAATCATACGTACACATGAACGCTACTTTCATTTCTATTTCGTACATTAATGGAATTAAAGTAGATTGATACATAGATATATTATAATTCTGGTATAATATCATATATAATATCATTAAATCTATCCTTTATATGTCCCACATATTCCATTAACGAGTCATATCACTTTGAAGGGGTGGTTGTCCGCACTTCGTCGAATATGAAATTATCGCGTTTACCTATTACGAAAACCATAATGGTCAAATATAAATGTAAAACACAGAAACAGAAAGAAAACATAAACATAATATATATATCATATATAAATATAGTGTTATCTTAATGGCCACCATGAGTGGCGGTAGGATATAATTGAACAATCATCGTTTCGTGAGGTGTTAGTTTTCCATCCACAGAAACAGTATGTTCTTCCCCTATTAGATGAAGGAGTGTGTAAGTGTAGATATGATAATTCTCATAACAAGATCCTATTATATTTTGGATACCCACTTTTTTATTTAATAAAGGAATAAAAAGTTTTTAGTGGTTGGAGATTTAATATAAAAGAAATGAATTTAAGAAAAACTGTTACCTTTAATTTGGGTTATTCCCTTTGGTTTGAACCGAAAGAACTTATTGAAGTGCCTTATGCCTAAGATAAGGCTTCTAGGAGTAGGATTTGGATATTTATAGATTGTTTGGGTAGGGTTTGAATGAGCCAGGTGGCTGGAGAGGTGTGTGTGGAAAGAATTAGAAGTGAGGGATTTTTATAAGTGGGAGGAGGGGCACTTTAGGAATGTGTGAAAATATTAGTTTATTATATAATGATATTCAGTTTCTAGTGGCCCAAAATTAATTACATACTAATATAAGATGACTACTGGTAGAAATAAAATAATCTAATATTAATTTAATAGGTTTGGGATACTTTTTTTAATATTTATAATCTTATTTATTTTAATCATTTATTAACGAGGAAAATACTGCATCATTATTGTGTAATAAATAATATAATTTATTTGATGTCTAAAAAAAATAAAAATATACAATGATGTAGAAATTATTTTTATATTTTTAATTAATATTTATATTCAAAAATATAACTTATATAACCCCATGAAAAAAATTATTTACTAAAAGATATTTCTTTTTGTCATGTTTGTCATTACATTAAGTTAATAAATCTAAAGTGTCATTATCATTCACACGTGGCTCTATGGGTTCCCAAAATTCACTCAAGGATGACCATGGTTGGCCATGACTCATCCAAAAGAGTTAGAAGAAAAGTTAATGTAATTTTTTATTATTATGATATTCTTTGTACCTTGAATTACCCTATTTACCTTTAATCATGGTAATTAAAAGTCACAAGTTATTATTCACCAAAAATTAATTACATTTTATTGAACCACAATTTACATAATTATAACAAGAATGTATGTCAGATTTTCGAAATTCAATTCATAGAAGTGGTAAAATTTCATTTAAATGAAAATTCAATTTTCTACCTACTACTAAGTGGTTTCACTATTAATCAAAAATTGATGTTATTAAAAAAATACCAAAAATTAATCCTAAGATATATTTTCTATTCCAAATTCAAATCTAATTTCTATTTTAACAAATTCAAAACATATAAGTTGGATTTATTAATTTAAAATTAATTTCCTGTTGTCAAAACAAATAGCTTGTTTTTAAGAAACAATAACTATCAAAAGATCAACACTTATTTAAGTCCAATTTCAATGTAAAATCAATCCCAATGACCAAAGTAGGATTAATTGTTAAAAATATATTCTAATTACACTTTAAAACACATTAAAAAGATAATATAACCCTATAAATAAATTATATTAAAAGTCACTTTTGAACTAAAATACAGTATCTTTCACTATTCATTAAAAATTTAATTTTATTAGAAAAATACCAAAAATTTACCAAAAGAAAATTTGGTGTCCCAAATCTAATTAAGAATTTTATTTTGACAAATAAAAAATGTAAAAATGAACAAAACTAGATTTAATGAGGGTTCTCCATCAAAAGGTGGTAATTTGAAGTTTTAGTGAATTTTAGAGTATTAATGCTTAAAATTAAATTCATTCATATTTTATGCCCCTAAATATTATTGGATAAATATTCAAACATATAAAAACCAGGTATAATAATATTTTAGTTAGTTATATTTATTCACGACAATACAATGACAAGGCGTTAACTACCATTTATAATAATATTATTATATTATTAGTGTGAAACATAAGATTTTAGAGAAACCCTTTGTTGCGTATCGGGTATGCCATCAAACATGGAGTCCTCATTAGAGTAAAATTAATATTTAATTCAAAAATATTATTAAATATTCAAATATATTATTATTTGATTAATTGGGATGTTACATTCCATGTATCAATCATGAGACAATATAATAAATGAGCATTGTACGTCTCGAACATATTAGATGAAGCAATCCTCTCCATTTTCTGTGTCAAATTTTTTTGTTAAAAACAAATATTTATATCTGATGTGTGATCTTTATTTAAGGGCTAAACAATCAACATTAAATATAAATAACAGCCATTTAAATCCAATTTGATAAAAAAATTAAATAAAAAAATATTGCATGTGTTTTCTATATCCATAAGTCATTAAAGGATAGGGAATTATATTCATAAATAATTGGGTCATTACATATAAGATTACTTACCAAAAATGTGACGCCATTTATCTCTCATCAGTGCCTCACTCTCCCACATCTCATGGGAATCTGAACTATTCTACAATAGCACACAAACAAAAGGTATCTTCCCCTCCACGAAGTACCTTTGTTATAGAATTATCTATCCTGTCTAGATATTAATTAATGAATAAATAAAGTTCAAATTTATGATGATCCAAGATCAAAACATGACATGGTTAGATTAATAAATTCTTAGTTAAGATACATTGAACACATTATGTATCATTGTTAGTTGATTTTTAAATTTTAAACAATATGAATCTTTTTCCACCCATTCAATAACCGTGAATGTTCCCACAAAACAAGGAGAATGATTCCCTTTCCACCTTATCCTTTAATGAACTTAATGGTGTTTAACATTCAATAATAAATTTTTACGAACAAATAACTCCACTGTTCAATGAAACTTTCAAAATAATATTTAAATTGACTATATGTCATCTACATTACTAGATAAATCAACTAAATCATTTCTTTCATCTCTTATAAAAAAATTTCTAACCAAGGAAAATTCAACAATCTCCATACAACACAATAATTTTTTGTAATGGTGGCCATATAAGGCTCCAAAATAATACATCCCAATCATATACTGGTAACAATTATTATATGAAAACTAAAACAACCCTAAATGAACATCCCAAAAACAACCAATGTTGAGAATATAAGAGATGATCATATTGTCAAGAATCATTATAGATCATTCTATCTAGCCATCCAACTGCATATGGTATACCATAATCAAAGGAACGTGAGATCCTATTTCCTCCTTAAGGACTCTCCACATGTAAGATGTTATCTAAGGATCTTTTTTAGAGAGTATATTAAAGGAAACTATGTGCAAACAAACAGTCCCTTTCACATAAAGATTTATCAACTCCTAAAATTTGGTTGTATCAATATTGGGTATAATGTGTGACGATTTCAATTTTCATATTGATCAAAAACTATATCATATTCATATTTCTATATGTATTCCATAACCCACCCATAGATTTCATTGAAATATAACCCTAATTCTAAGTAGGCACTAGATGTTGCTGATGGAAATCATATTGTTTTTGGACCTAGGCCATAACCTGTTGAAATTTATAATAATTAGAGGAAAATTAGTTTCATTCTTTCATTTAACATTTTGATGGTTCCTGGGTGAAAACCCCATTAGTAACATCTACAATCCCCCATCACATATTGTTTTACCATAGATGGTACCAAAAAATATTCTAAAATCATAGATTTCCTTATTTAGAGAATGAGCAGTCCAACATGTTCTACCCTATAGAAAGAGAGCCTCTAATTATAATGAACTCATATTCAATATACTAATCTTAAATAATCAATTGATTAATTAAAAATTTCATCTGAACGCTGACCAAGAAAACCTCAACCTCTTTCTCCAAAACTCCAGTATGTAACTATGTAAAAATACACATCAAGTTTCACTCATCATTTTATTATATCATCCCATGGGTTTTATTTTTCTTGTTGAATATATATGTAATGACAATCCAATTTCCTAGGGTATATTAAATATCGATATTGAAATATTTTAAGTATTCAAACCAACAAATCTGGTAGAGATTCAAATCTTTTTGGCGGAAGATATAACTCAGTCTTCTGTGGTCGAAATAATTCTAAACCATTCCCTATAATTTTTGTGTCATAAACTATAATGTTCATGTATCACAACTACATATTCAAGATCATTGTTCAAATATTTCATACTGTGTGGCCTCTACTGATGAGATCCATTAGCAATGTCATGATTAGGATTCATATGAAAACATCTGATTCCATAACCTAGTGCCTCATTAAATACCACATATCAATGCCCATCCGATGATGATACAACACTGAAGAATTTTTCAATATATGTTTTAGCACAATAAATGCATTACAATATTTTTAATTCCATGCAATATTTACTCCCTTCGGAGGTAGGGTATTCATCAGTGAATCTAACATTGATATGTCCTTAATGAACCAAAAATAATACATATCTATATCGAAGATGATATAAGTTTGGAAAACATTTTGTGGTTGTTCCCATGTCATAATAGCTATCAAATTTTTAGGATCAACTGAAATTCCATTTTCTAATACCACATAACCATTCAATTAACCACAAGAATCCTGAAATCCCTTTCTGAAAGCTTTTAATAAATTTTCTGATTTTTTTGTGATCTCATAACTATTATCATTTGATGGACTTAATCCTGCTTGGTCAAAGAGTAAACAAGGATATCATTCAGAAGGACTTGCAAAAAGGTATCAAGATACTCATTGAAAATTATGTTCATTAAAACCATGAAAATATTATGAGCATTGGTCAGCCCAAAACACATAATAAGGTACTCATAATGACATTACCTACTCTTAATGGTGGTTTTCAGAATTTAATATTAATTTTTCTATAGTTGATGGTAACTAGAGTAAATATCAATCATCAAAGACCACTTTTTTCCATTCAATTGATAAAATAGATCATAAAATCTTATAAGTGGATAATTTTTATTTACCATTACATGATTGAGATTTCCGAAATCAACACATATGAAAAGTGAACCATCAACCTTATTATAAAGGAGAACTACTACCAAAAATGTTAAAAAACTCATTCATAAAAATATTATCTCAATAATACCATCCATCTAGGTATTAAACTCTTTCATTAAATATCATTCAATTAGGTAAGAAAAAATAGATACCACCAGATTAAATGACATTTATTCCATTGAAAAATCCACTTCCATAAAATTTGGAAAACTATAGTTGTATGAAGGAAACGTGTCTATAAACTCAAAAAAAAAATTAAATCTAGATCATGACACAAATATTATATATCGAGATAAAAAAACACTTATATTACTTTTTCCAATTCTGTAAAAGATTGTATAGTTATGCTTGACCTTGGGTCCCATTCTCCTTCAAAGACACGAGACACACTATTGATTGTAGAAAATGGTTCCCGTTAAAGATAACAGTCAAGCATAATATCATAGGAATTGAGACAATCCATCATGAAAATTATTTAAATAATTTTTTTTTCTGGAACTAGAAAAATTCCTGCAATATCAAAATCGGATAGAGAGAAGGCACAAGTGGGACTATAGTGATACTACTCTTTATTTGTGCCAAGGTGTGTATTAATATCCATTACAGAAGATAAAACATGTACTTGATGATTTTTCAGATTATAAATATGAGTTAAAACAACAAAAATGAGTTACTCCATTATCAAATAGTCCATTCACTAATGAAAAAACTATAGATGTGATTCCTTTCATGGTTGTTTGGCCTGTATCAGTTTACTATGGAGGCTCTTCTATTGTGTGATGAAGCTTCATTCAAGATTATTGTGGATAGAACTTTATTGCACATGAAGAATTTGATTTACCTGTTTTTTAAATAGGATCAGATGAACTTATTCTACTTAGATTTGTTGAATAATCATGGAATAATCTATATAATTTCCCTGATCATCCGTAGGAGCCACAGTTCTTATGTGTCTTAGTGAAAACCCTCTTAAAATATCTTTAATTTACACAATGTTATAAAATCCAAGGAACTATTCCAAGTACTATAGGAGGATTACAAATATCCTTTTGTGAAGATCAGCCTTTAAAATCATCATGATTCTACTTTCCCTTGAACAAACTTAAAATGCCACTGAGAGAGAAAGAAATATCTGATATCACAAAAATTCTAGCCAGGTCCTTTTCAACAATATGAACACAATACATCACATCATCATAATATTGAAACATATGTAAGAAAACCTAAGATATAAATACCATTAAGATATCCCAAATCGATCATTTAATATTACATCTTAACATTTGATTTACTCTCAGGTGAGAAAATCTGGATCTCAGAAAAAAATCTCATACTCTTTCATGGTCTCATTAACCTACTCATGGATGAAAAACTCCCCAAACATGGAATGTTGAATCAAATATGGGTATAACATGTTAGTGAAAATAAATTTAATTACTTTCTACTCCAATAAATATTTCTACTTCTATGTTACCATTTTGTTAGAAAATATCATACTCAGTCCTTCTAGCATGAAGGTGGAACATTTCACATTGATTTAATTTGGTGGGTCAAAGACCCTAAAAAATGCTCAATTATTCAAAAAAATTAATTATGATCTTGGGGATCAATTTATACTTTTAAGGGCATGGGATTATAGTGAAGTAACTCTTGAGAAACAAATTTGGGAACATACCTCAATGATTTCATAGTTGGAGCCTGAACAGAACTGGAGGTGGTGACAGTCCCATGGCTTGGACAGTGCGCACAATGTGGTTCGCTCACAAATTTTATGTAGTAGATTCCTCCTAGATCTAATTTTCACATATTCATGGAGGTATGATGCAATGAAATATCATCAGAAAATAAGAAAGATATCATATTACACTCAAACATAGAAACTATGGAATGTTATCCCATCAGATAGAATGAACAAATTTTTTATTTCAATCTATCCAAATAAAAATAGGGAATATAATAGAACTAACCATCTATACATCTTCCCCATACCACCTATGGTGACATAAGGTTCACTGTGGTGGGGTCTAGATAATAACTAAATCTCAACTACCATCTTAGTCCCAAAAATAGTTTATAATTTCATACTAACTTCAAGAAAAGATGCACAAACCCTCTAAATGATACAAACTTTTCATGAACAATCATGGGTGCCCTAGTAACGTGGTAACCAATTTAGCCATAATGTTTATTGATAGGAATTCATGATCCCCACATTTTAGTGACTATCACCTAGCATCATACCACATGAATGTTGGAAATATTTTTCCAATAGAAATGTGGATGAATAAGAAACAAGAGAGTGTGCCTATCAAAAGAAACTCCTTTGTGACTGATGTACTAGAAGAGGAACATTAATAAAAAATTCCATGTACTACAAATTTGGACTATAAAACATGATTGAAACTAGAAATAAAGTACCAATTTCCCAAATCCCACGAAACTCACCAAATCAATGATGAATGTATCTTTAACATAGCTGCCTTCCAAAATAGTTCCCTTATCCCGATTGGTTACAAGACCTCAAGTGCATCACCTCAATGGCCATAGTTTGCTGACAAGAAATGAGGGCCAAGGTGTGTTGGTGGGGAGACTATTCTATCATTACAAAAGTAACTCATAGGTAGTAAAATACATACAATAGTAGAATAAAATAAATAACAGTCTCTTGATTGTATGAAAAGATAGGAATACATATCAATAACCAAAATTGTCTCATATAATAAATGATTCAAATGATACAATTATATAGAATGCATCTAGTGTAGTACAAGGATATATAATTAAGTACAAGTATCCTAAAAGAAATAAAGACCAAAAAATGTTTGTAGTATATTAAGAATTATATTTGTTCTATGCACCATCCGTCCAAAGACATAATCAAAAACTTGTTCTAGGGAGATTTCCCCTATCATCACATGAAACCATATAATCTATTACGGTCCATAAGGTGGCCCAAAAAGGATGACAGATAAACATCCCAATTAGAAACCACCCAGGTCTATGCAGTTCTAACACCAATATTTAAAGTGCTATAATGTGTAATCAAAGTAATAAAGTAACCTGTCTATGACCATGGAATAATTAAACTGGAATATGTAAAACCAAATAGCATTCAAAGATTCCTTAAAAATAGTCAACCTATATCATTGAATCTATATTAAAGTAAATAATTCACATGGCCATTGTGTACATCCACAAATACCAACCATGATACAACCACAGTATGGAATGAAGTCATAAAATTCCCACAACCACACTGTATAGTGAAAACTAAAATATCACGACCACGTTTTATAGTGAAAATTGGTACCCAAGGTCCGAATATGAGGTTTAACATACTAGGGAATTCGTGCTATAATTTTAAAACATGATAGAATAGTTTCATGGTGCTCATCCATGGCATACACATTAACTCCCATGGGATTCCTAGTGGGAAAACAGTCTATTAATAGGTTTGGGTACTAAGAGAATTGAAATTTCATGTCCTACGAGAGACCAAGGAACCCGGATCCACATGGTAGATAAGCTTGAGGCATCCCATGAAATTTAGACCCAACGGGCATATTGAACCCAAGGAATCCAATACCTCATTCCAGATATATGGAGGGTAATCCGTATCATTTATCCATCCTTTAATTCAATGTATTCAATTTAAACATTTCATTCAATGTGAGTATACCCACTCACATAAATATTCATCAGCCATGAGTATACCCACTCATGCAATCCATTCATCCAATACAATGAATATGGGTTTACCCTCCCATTTAATCCATTTCAAATTCCATTGATCATTTCATACAATTATACCTACCCAAATCATCTATTTCATTTAATCCAAACCATCAGAATTATTATGGCGTCAAAAGATATAACAAGGCCACAAGGAAGTATATATTTTAATCAAGATATTTAAAACCATTAAGCCATCTAAGGGCATATTTTAACTAGGATGACATAAGAACACACCCATTGGGTGGTTTAAGTAGGCATAAAAAGGTCAAATTCGAATGGAACGCCCCATGGGTGACCTTGAAATGAGAAACGGGTTCCAAAAAATATTAACAGAACTTAGAACATCCTCACTAGGTCATAATAATCTTACATAAATTATATTACTCAAAATGAATCATGAAAATCCCACATAAACTCCTCACATATATCCACTAGAACCCAAACACGACAATGGATACAAAAGATCACATCGTCCAATACCGTTCTACAAAGAGAGGGTTCCTCATCTCTCACATACTCCTATAGAAATATGCCTTTTTATTCTAATAGGTGTCTTATCCTTACAATATAATCCATGGTAGTGGCGATAATAAATGATAATAAATAATTCTATCACTATCTTTCATGCACCTCCATATGCATCTCAGATTGCAACACCATGAGCTGCCACTTGCTATTGGCCTATTGTACCTTCTTTATCTCATGCCTCCTTTTGTGTGCATCAATCACTACATTGCCCTTAACAAGAATGTAAGAAAAACATAAATTCAAAATACTCTAGGTAATCCACCCACTTTCACTACCTCAAATTCATATCACATTGTATAAAGATATATTTACTTATTTTTTGGTCCATATATAACAATAAATGCATTCCCAGTAAATAGTTCCTCCAATAGTTCAAAGAATGAACAACCACAGCTGACTCCAGATCATGCATAGGGGAATTCCTCTCATGATGCCGCAACTACCATGACTCCTAAAACATGACTCGATCTTCCTAAATCAACACATCCCCTTCCAAATACATGAATCATTATAGTATAATAGGAAACTTTTGACCTCCTCTGGAAGTATAGGACTGTTGTTGATGTCAACCTCCATTTCAGTTCATGAATGTCTATCTCACATGATTAGAACCAAACAAACATCACCCCCATCTCCTAAAGTCTATCAACAGAACGTCTAAGTGTGAGATTTACTTTATTAAATGAATTTTTTAACCATATATCTCTAAGAGATATAGGATGTCAAAAATTATCTCCGTATGTTCTCAAGAAACTACTTCTCTCACTATTATTTGGTCCACTAACACTCTTATATCCATGGTGATGTTACCCATGAAGTGAATTTGATGCATCTTGAAGTGGTAAGTTGTGATATTTCATAAAATTGATCCTCTATCAATGTATTCAAAATGATATCATGATTGTTGGTTTGATTAGTTTTATTAAAAAAATAAACCAAGATACCATCAATTAAAACCACAAAAAACAAATCCATGTAAGGATAAAACACTAAGTTCATCTGCACAATGAAAATGGATTGCACATTCATGAAATCAAAAAGATTGAACAGATAATCGTATAACCCATACCTATAACAAAAGTTTCTATAGGTTATGTTTATAGATTGAACATACACTTGGTGATATCTGGACCCCATGTAAATTTTTGAGACCACCCGGCCTTCTTGATGTTTAATGAACAGGTCAACAATCCGTGTTAAGTGATATGTTTCTTTAACCATTAGCCAGTTCAGTTTCTGTTGATCTACACATAGCCTATGATTTCCCTCTGCCATTTTTGAAATAACTATATCTATACCCCACAAATAAGTACGAGTTCTGATAAACCACTTTTCCTCTAAATCTTCTACATACCTTTTGAGATCCTCCAACTCCGTCGCAGCCATCCACTAAGGAGGAATAGATAATGGTTCCACTCCTGGAACTACCTTGACTGAGAACAAAAAATCTCTATTCAAAGGGATACTATAATATTCATTGGGAATGATGTCCCAGAAGTAGTCAATTAATGGAGGGAATTCATCCTGACTCAATCATTGGTGATCAAAAAACACACTATCAATCATGGATATCATCATTCCCAACCCACGATGATCGGGTCCTGTTTAAATCACCAAGAGATCCCATTAACCCTTTTGAATAAACACTACACCCTATGGTGATATTAATAAAACCCTATTGTGATAGTAGTCAACATACTCTCGATAATACACCAACAAAACAATTCCAAGGATGAAATCAAAACCGGTCATATCGAGGAGATATAGATACCCGATGATATAACAAACTCCATACACATGGGGAAGCTCTATACACTGGCTAACATCACCCTTACCAACTCCCAATGGTGTTCCTAGAAAAATAAATCCATCAAAATAAAAAACCACAAGACCAAGGATTTTATCCATTCATGAAGATACAAAACTAATAAATACACCGGTATCAAAAAGCTCAGATGAAATAGTAGAATCTACTAAGATCATACCTCTCACCATAGATGTTCTATGATCCTTCACCTATTGGTTCTATTACACTATTAAAATATATTATGTATCATGGCCCTATTACCTTGTCTGGATACTTTGAATTAATCCACCCTGCTGCCTCTGAAAACCTTGCGTCTTGATATCATCGACATAACCACCAGTACCCTACCCGGACAAACTTGTTCAGCTCCAACACCTAGAATTCCGTGGGGCTAAAGAAAATCCTCAAAAACCTAACATCAAATCTTACCCCTACCACTCATAGCTATATTGAAGTTCCTAAAAACCACTACAAGTTCCACATACTACAGCAGGCTTGGAACTAAATTAGTTCATGGTCATACTAATTCTTCATGTGTCCTTGCCTACCACACTAATGGAAAATATAAATATAATTATACCCACATATTGACTAGCAATAACCTCACATGAATCCTTGAAATAACACTTCTTTCCTAAATATATAGATCCACTAGGGTGGGAAAAACACTCCCCTATTCTATACCCCCTTTTTCCTCATATTCCCCTTTGTGATCAGCTCCAGACTCACAATCTTAGTGATAGATGTCACCTTGAAAACATTGACATGAGATTTGATAGCATGAATGAGGCATTCTTCAAAGCATCTCTCCCTTGATAGATCATCATTAAGATATATCAGTGAAAAACCCTATAGATCTATAATGTCTGGTGATTATTCTATAACAGTCATCGTTCCCTCCCCCAGATTCATGGACTCCCTAACCACCTATTTTGGTAGAGTAGTGGGGTAAATGTAATCCAAGAAACAAGTTTGGAATTCAAACCAACCCATATTCTGCATCCCATCAAATTTTTTCAAAATGTCACACCAGTGATTTTTAGATCCACATAGAATGTAAGTCACGAGATTTACCCTCTACTTTAAAGGCCTATCATGATGCTCAATAATCGATAACATGGTCTCTATCCACATCTCTACACTATATGGTCTTCCATCCCCTAAAAACATGTGATGATGCTACGACAAGAAAACAAGTGTCAGCTCAACAATAGTTAAGGCTTGTTGTGATGCTCACTAGAACATATACATGTAATGAAAGAAACCATCATGGAATTTTTCTTGATCACATATTTATGGAATTGGTTATGGCTCCATGACTGGAACTAATGGTTGATAAATCACTAGCATGTAGCCCACCAACTACATATTATGGTCATTGCCTACCCCGCGACATACCAATGAAGTCCATCATGGAAGTGTGTCTCTATAATTAAAAACACATGCCTCGGGGAAGACTAACATCAAATCCCATAGATAAAAGTGTATGTAAAGTCAAAATCCTCATAGAAACCAATTCAGCCCCTAAAACTATTTTTTATTCCAAGACTATATGATGAAAACTTATCATTCAACCAAAAACTATTACTCTTTCTAACTCCGAATTCGGTTCTAGGTCACGTCTCTATCAACAATTCCAGTTTTATATCCATTTCAAATTATGTTATCCAGGTAAATACACAAAGGGTTACCAATTCCAAATTCATGAGGTCCCATAGCACCTCATAAACCAGAAACATATCTCCAATTTAACCCATACATATAAAAAATAAATTTATGCCTTTTCATTTCATTGTTGTGTTATTTCCCAATTAATAAGGTCTCATACCGCATGTGGTTTCCTAGATGTGATCACACCTTTATCCATTGTACCTAACTAACAAAATAGTTGGACTAATTATCACATCAACTATAACCTCATCATGAAACCACTAATTCATACTAGATGGAATGGAACAATGCATTCCATGTGATTGTAACAAGTTTCAATATGATTTATGATAGGGGAAACCCTCATCTCATTGGGTTGAAACTATAAAGGAAACCACAATTGTGTCAATAGTAATAACTAAAATCAGGTGTGTCACCCAACATTGAAATTGAATCAACTCTAATAGTCAAAATAGAAAAAATAATAACTCAATTCAAGTAAAATTGGATTTTCCCTATACACGAGGTAGAAAATCTTAGGAAAAATATATTACCAAAATAATTTTCTTTTCTATAACATTCCATTGTCACAAAAAAATAAGGAGGACAATAAAAACTACTCTGATGCCCCCTTGTACCATCCCATACCTAGATTCCACACGAAATGGTGCCCCGAGCCTAGTTGGTTACAAGGCCTCAAGAATATCTCCCCAAACTCCAGATTCTACCGACTTGCTGCAAGGGTCGTGGTGAGTCATTGGGGAGACTGTACCCTTATTACTAAAGTATCACATCGGAAGGAAAATACATACAATAGAACAAGAAAATAAATAACATACACATAAAAGTAAGACAATATAGTAATATATATTAACAACCAGAAGTGTGTCATATTCAAAATGATGTAGATTATTGAAGTGTATAGAAAATAATCAAAAATAGTATATGGTAATACAATACAATATAAGTATCTGAAATGAAGCAAGACCAAAATGTTTCCATATCATCCCAATACATAGCATTTTCTTATTCTCCACTGCTCTAAATCTATAGTCAACAACATGTACTATTGATTTTACACATATCACCACCTATAACCATATATTATTTTTGGGTCGTCATGGATTCCCATATAGGGTATGAGATAAACATCCCTGATGGAATCAACCATGTCTTATTTAGTTATAACATCAATATAAAATGTTATAGAATGTGTAATAAAAGTATTAATGTAAAGTGGATATGCC